>JAOCZM010000226.1:0-1200000 GCA_026122235.1 Vinca minor
ATAAAATGCTTAGTTAAAAAAGATGCAACCTTTACGGCTTCTTGATTTTCTTGAAAATTGATTTACCAATTCTCGGATGAAGCAGTGCTGTGAGCGGTAACCGAAAATTTAAAATCTTTGAGAGTGTTTCCCTTGATTTCATTCTTTACCTTTTACCTTTAGACTTACTCTTTTCTTGGCCGCCTTTATCAAAGAACTCCGTGTCGGGAAGATATTACCTCGATTTGATGAGTTTGATGGCGACTAATTCAAGAACAAGAGGGAACAAGAGCCAATTCCTTTGTGTCCAAGCGGACAAGGAAGTTTGCTTTTGGTTTGATCCGTGTCTAACTAGGATAACCCGGCTGCGATTTCTTTACTTCGGGAGGCTTTTGCGTATGGTAGTAGTATATTTTTTTTAATTTTCTCGGTCTATTCCAAGCAAATAAGAATTTTTTTTGAAAACGTAAAGGTACACCAAGATAGAGATCAACCTTTTGCTCACGATACCACTTGATGCGAAACCGTGATGTTTTATATCAAGGTTCGGCTTTTTAGCGAGATCTTTCTCTATCTCGAAATAGTTTCTATGGGAATATACTCAACACAACTCCAAGCGAGGCTAAGTATCAATGAAGGTGAAAGCATACAACTAGAGAAACAAGCTAGTTGATACGGTAACTCAAAAGAATATGAAGTTCTACCGGAAATTCATAAACAAGTATCTAAGGAATAACCTTAATCAAAATATCAATATATCAAGTCTAAGTTTAAAGGTGGCTGAACATTTGCTCTCGGCTCATACCTTTGTTCTTGATGATTTGGTCTCGGTTCATAGGCCAAATCGTCCATCATTCTTGGAATGAGTCTCTGCTGAAAGTCCCTATTGTCCCGAAAGTTGTCCCTTAAGTTTTGCTCAAAGGATTCTTGAGAATCTTGATCTTCTTGATCATGTTTTGCCGCGGCTTTGCCCTTATCCGAATGGTTCTTGATTTCAAGATTCTCCATCCGATATTGAAGATCTTTGGTGGATTGCATCAAAGTTTTCATTGATTGTTGCGTTGATTCTTTAAAGAGCTTATCGCCGTCAATGGCACCTTGCTGCGAAGTACCTTCATCAAAAGACATTATCTTTGCAAAGAAAAAGAATCACACAAATCGTTAGGTAGGAAAGAAAATTGATCTCAATATTCCAACAATACTTGTCAAGAACTTGCAACCCTAGATGAATTTAAAGGTTCCTAATGTTGTGTTGATGAAACGCTGAAAAATAGTGGAAAGAATTCCTATCTTGACCTACACAAATAGTTAACAAAGAAAGAATAAGAGTAATCGTTAAAAAGATGCAACCTTTACGCTTCTTGATTTTCTTGAAAATTGATTTTAATTCTCGGATGAATAGTGCTGTGAACAGTAACCGAAAATTTAAAATCTTTGAAAAAAATTGTTTCCTTGATTTCATTCTTTACCTTTTACCTTTAGACTTACTCTTTTCTTGGCCGCCTTTATCAAGAACTCCGTGTCAGGAAGATATTACCTCGATTTGATGAGTTTGATGGCGACTAATTCAAGAACAAGAGGGAACAAGAGCCAATTCCTTTGTGTCCAAACGGACAAGGAAGTTTGCTTTTGGTTTGATCCGTGTCTAACTAGGATAACCCGGCTGCCGATTTCTTTACTTCCGGGAGGCTTTTGCGTATGGTAGTAGTATTTTTTTTTTTAATTTTCTCGGTCTATTCCAAGCAAATAAGAATTTTTTTTTTGAAAACGTAAGGTACACCAAGATAGAGATCAACCTTTTGCTCTGATACCACTTGATGCGAAACCGTGATGTTTTATATCAAGGTTCGGCTTTTTAGCAGATCTTTCTCTATCTCGAAATAGTTTCTATGGGAATATACTCAACACAACTCCAAGCAGGCTAAGTATCAATGAAGGCTGAAACGCCACAACTAGAGAAACAAGCTAGTTGATACAGTAACTCAAAGAATATGAAGTTCTACCGGAAATTCATAAACAAGTATCTAAGGAATAACCTTAATCAAAATATCAATATATCAAGTCTAAGTTTAAAGGTGGCTGAACATTTGCTCTCGGCTCATACCTTTGTTCTTGATGATTTGGTCTCGGTTCATAGGCCAAATCGTCCATCATTCTTGGAATGAGTCTCTGCTGAAAGTCCCTATTGTCCCGAAAGTTGTCCCTTAAGTTTTGCTCAAAGGATTCTTGAGAATCTTGATCTTCTTGATCATGTTTTGCCGCGGCTTTGCCCTTATCCGAATGGTTCTTGATTTCAAGATTCTCCATCCGATATTGAAGATCTTTGGTGGATTGCATCAAAGTTTTCATTGATTGTTGCGTTGATTCTTTAAAGAGCTTATCGCCGTCAATGGCACCTTGCTGCGAAGTACCTTCATCAAAAGACATTATCTTTGCAAAGAAAAAGAATCACACAAATCGTTAGGTAGGAAAGAAAATTGATCTCAATATTCCAACAATACTTGTCAAGAACTTGCAACCCTAGATGAATTTAAAGGTTCCTAATGTTGTGTTGATGAAACGCTGAAAAATAGTGGAAAGAATTCTTATCTTGACCTACACAAATAGTTAACAAAGAAAGAATAAGAGTAACCGTTAAAAAGATGCAACCTTTACGCTTCTTGATTTTCTTGAAAATTGATTTTAATTCTCGGATGAACAGTGCTGTGAACAGTAACCGAAAATTTAAAATCTTTGAAAAAAATTGTTTCCTTGATTTCATTCTTTACCTTTTACCTTTAGACTTACTCTTTTCTTGGCCGCCTTTATCAAGAACTCCGTGTCAGGAAGATATTACCTCGATTTGATGAGTTTGATGGCGACTAATTCAAGAACAAGAGGGAACAAGAGCCAATTCCTTTGTGTCCAAACGGACAAGGAAGTTTGCTTTTGGTTTGATCCGTGTCTAACTAGGATAACCCGGCTGCCGATTTCTTTACTTCCGGGAGGCTTTTGCGTATGGTAGTAGTATTTTTTTTTAATTTTCTCGGTCTATTCCAAGCAAATAAGAATTTTTTTTGAAAACGTAAGGTACACCAAGATAGAGATCAACCTTTTGCTCACGATACCACTTGATGCGAAACCGTGATGTTTTATATCAAGGTTCGGCTTTTTTAGCAGATCTTTCTCTATCTCGAAATAGTTTCTATGGGAATATACTCAACACAACTCCAAGCGAGGCTAAGTATCAATGAAGGTGAAAAGCATACAACTAGAGAAACAAGCTAGTTGATACAGTAACTCAAAGAATATGAAGTTCTACCGGAAATTCATAAACAAGTATCTAAGGAATAACCTTAATCAAAATATCAATATATCAAGTCTAAGTTTAAAGGTGGCTGAACATTTGCTCTCGGCTCATACCTTTGTTCTTGATGATTTGGTCTCGGTTCATAGGCCAAATCGTCCATCATTCTTGGAATGAGTCTCTGCTGAAAGTCCCTATTGTCCCGAAAGTTGTCCCTTAAGTTTTGCTCAAAGGATTCTTGAGAATCTTGATCTTCTTGATCATGTTTTGCCGCGGCTTTGCCCTTATCCGAATGGTTCTTGATTTCAAGATTCTCCATCCGATATTGAAGATCTTTGGTGGATTGCATCAAAGTTTTCATTGATTGTTGCGTTGATTCTTTAAAGAGCTTATCGCCGTCAATGGCACCTTGCTGCGAAGTACCTTCATCAAAAGACATTATCTTTGCAAAGAAAAAGAATCACACAAATCGTTAGGTAGGAAAGAAAATTGATCTCAATATTCCAACAATACTTGTCAAGAACTTGCAACCCTAGATGAATTTAAAGGTTCCTAATGTTGTGTTGATGAAACGCTGAAAAATAGTGGAAAGAATTCCTATCTTGACCTACACAAATAGTTAACAAAGAAAGAATAAGAGTAATCGTTAAAAAGATGCAACCTTTACGCTTCTTGATTTTCTTGAAAATTGATTTTAATTCTCGGATGAACAGTGCTGTGAACAGTAACCGAAAATTTAAAATCTTTGAAAAAAATTGTTTCCTTGATTTCATTCTTTACCTTTTACCTTTAGACTTACTCTTTTCTTGGCCGCCTTTATCAAGAACTCCGTGTCAGGAAGATATTACCTCGATTTGATGAGTTTGATGGCGACTAATTCAAGAACAAGAGGGAACAAGAGCCAATTCCTTTGTGTCCAAACGGACAAGGAAGTTTGCTTTTGGTTTGATCCGTGTCTAACTAGGATAACCCGGCTGCCGATTTCTTTACTTCCGGGAGGCTTTTGCGTATGGTAGTAGTATTTTTTTTTAATTTTCTCGGTCTATTCCAAGCAAATAAGAATTTTTTTTTTGAAAACGTAAGGTACACCAAGATAGAGATCAACCTTTTGCTCTGATACCACTTGATGCGAAACCGTGATGTTTTATATCAAGGTTCGGCTTTTTAGCAGATCTTTCTCTATCTCGAAATAGTTTCTATGGGAATATACTCAACACAACTCCAAGCAGGCTAAGTATCAATGAAGGCTGAAACGCCACAACTAGAGAAACAAGCTAGTTGATACAGTAACTCAAAGAATATGAAGTTCTACCGGAAATTCATAAACAAGTATCTAAGGAATAACCTTAATCAAAATATCAATATATCAAGTCTAAGTTTAAAGGTGGCTGAACATTTGCTCTCGGCTCATACCTTTGTTCTTGATGATTTGGTCTCGGTTCATAGGCCAAATCGTCCATCATTCTTGGAATGAGTCTCTGCTGAAAGTCCCTATTGTCCCGAAAGTTGTCCCTTAAGTTTTGCTCAAAGGATTCTTGAGAATCTTGATCTTCTTGATCATGTTTTTGCAGCGGCTTTGCCCTTATCCGAATGGTTCTTGATTTCAAGATTCTCCATCCGATATTGAAGATCTTTGGTGGATTGCATCAAAGTTTTCATTGATTGTTGCGTTGATTCTTTAAAGAGCTTATACGCCGTCAATGGCACCTTGCTGCGAAGTACCTTCATCAAAAGACATTATCTTTGCAAAGAAAAAAGAATCACACAAATCGTTAGGTAGGAAAGAAAATTGATCTCAATATTCCAACAATACTTGTCAAGAACTTGCAACCCTAGATGAATTTAAAGGTTCCTAATGTTGTGTTGATGAAACGCTGAAAAAATAGTGGAAAGAATTCCTATCTTGACCTACACAAATAGTTAACAAAGAAAGAATAAAAGTAATCGTTAAAAAGATGCAACCTTTACGCTTCTTGATTTTCTTGAAAATTGATTTTAATTCTCGGATGAATAGTGCTTTGAACAGTAACCGAAAATTTAAAATCTTTGAAAAAAATTGTTTCCTTGATTTCATTCTTTACCTTTTACCTTTAGACTTACTCTTTTCTTGGCCGCCTTTATCAAGAACTCCGTGTCGAGGGAAGATATTACCTCGATTTGATGAGTTTGATGGCGACTAATTCAAGAACAAGAGGGAACAAGAGCCAATTCCTTTGTGTCCAAGCGGACAAGGAAGTTTGCTTTTGGTTTGATCCGTGTCTAACTAGGATAACCCGGCTGCCGATTTCTTTACTTCGGGAGGCTTTTGCGTATGGTAGTAGTATTTTTTTTTAATTTTCTCGGTCTATTCCAAGCAAATAAGAATTTTTTTTGAAAAGCGTAAGGTACACCAAGATAGAGATCAACCTTTTGCTCCGATACCACTTGATGCGAAACCGTGATGTTTTATATCAAGGTTCGGACTTTTTAGCGAGATCTTTCTCTATCTCGAAATAGTTTCTATGGGAATATACTCAACACAACTCCAAGCGAGGCTAAGTATCAATGAAGGTGAAAGCATACAACTAGAGAAACAAGCTAGTTGATACGGTAACTCAAAGAATATGAAGTTCTCCAGGAAATTCATAAACAAGTATCTAAGGAATAACCTTAATCAAAATATCAATATATCAAGTCTAAGTTTAAAGGTGGCTGAACATTTGCTCTCGGCTCATACCTTTGTTCTTGATGATTTGGTCTCGGTTCATAGGCCAAATCGTCCATCATTCTTGGAATGAGTCTCTGTGAAAGTCCTATTGTCCCGAAAGTTGTCCCTTAAGTTTTGCTCAAAGGATTCTTGAGAATCTTGATCTTCTTGATCATGTTTTGCAGCGGCTTTGCCCTTATCCGAATGGTTCTTGATTTCAAGATTCTCCATCCGATATTGAAGATCTTTGGTGGATTGCATCAAAGTTTTCATTGATTGTTGCGTTGATTCTTTAAAGAGCTTATACGCCGTCAATGGCACCTTGCTGCGAAGTACCTTCATCAAAAGACATTATCTTTGCAAAGAAAAAGAATCACACAAATCGTTAGGTAGGAAGAAAATTGATCTCAATATTCCAACAATACTTGTCAAGAACTTGCAACCCTAGATGAATTTAAAGGTTCCTAATGTTGTGTTGATGAAACGCTGAAAAAATAGTGGAAAGAATTCCTATCTTGACCTACACAAATAGTTAACAAAGAAAGAATAAGAGTAATCGTTAAAAAGATGCAACCTTTACGCTTCTTGATTTTCTTGAAAATTGATTTTAATTCTCGGATGAACAGTGCTGTGAACAGTAACCGAAAATTTAAAATCTTTGAAAAAAATTGTTTCCTTGATTTCATTCTTTACCTTTTACCTTTAGACTTACTCTTTTCTTGGCCGCCTTTATCAAGAACTCCGTGTCGGGGAAGATATTACCTCGATTTGATGAGTTTGATGGCGACTAATTCAAGAACAAGAGGGAACAAGAGCCAATTCCTTTGTGTCCAAGCGGACAAGGAAGTTTGCTTTTGGTTTGATCCGTGTCTAACTAGGATAACCCGGCTGCCGATTTCTTTACTTCGGGAGGCTTTTGCGTATGGTAGTAGTATTTTTTTTTAATTTTCTCGGTCTATTCCAAGCAAATAAGAATTTTTTTTTGAAAACGTAAGGTACACCAAGATAGAGATCAACCTTTTGCTCTGATACCACTTGATGCGAAACCGTGATGTTTTATATCAAGGTTCGGCTTTTTAGCAGATCTTTCTCTATCTCGAAATAGTTTCTATGGGAATATACTCAACACAACTCCAAGCGGGCTAAGTATCAATGAAGGCTGAAAAGCATACAACTAGAGAAACAAGCTAGTTGATACGGTAACTCAAAGAATATGAAGTTCTACCGGAAATTCATAAACAAGTATCTAAGGAATAACCTTAATCAAAATATCAATATATCAAGTCTAAGTTTAAAGGTGGCTGAACATTTGCTCTCGGCTCATACCTTTGTTCTTGATGATTTGGTCTCGGTTCATAGGCCAAATCGTCCATCATTCTTGGAATGAGTCTCTGCTGAAAGTCCCTATTGTCCCGAAAGTTGTCCCTTAAGTTTTGCTCAAAGGATTCTTGAGAATCTTGATCTTCTTGATCATGTTTTGCCGCGGCTTTGCCCTTATCCGAATGGTTCTTGATTTCAAGATTCTCCATCCGATATTGAAGATCTTTGGTGGATTGCATCAAAGTTTTCATTGATTGTTGCGTTGATTCTTTAAAGAGCTTATCGCCGTCAATGGCACCTTGCTGCGAAGTACCTTCATCAAAAGACATTATCTTTGCAAAGAAAAAGAATCACACAAATCGTTAGGTAGGAAAGAAAATTGATCTCAATATTCCAACAATACTTGTCAAGAACTTGCAACCCTAGATGAATTTAAAGGTTCCTAATGTTGTGTTGATGAAACGCTGAAAAATAGTGGAAAGAATTCCTATCTTGACCTACACAAATAGTTAACAAAGAAAGAATAAGAGTAATCGTTAAAAAGATGCAACCTTTACGCTTCTTGATTTTCTTGAAAATTGATTTTAATTCTCGGATGAACAGTGCTGTGAACAGTAACCGAAAATTTAAAATCTTTGAAAAAAATTGTTTCCTTGATTTCATTCTTTACCTTTTACCTTTAGACTTACTCTTTTCTTGGCCGCCTTTATCAAGAACTCCGTGTCGGGGAAGATATTACCTCGATTTGATGAGTTTGATGGCGACTAATTCAAGAACAAGAGGGAACAAGAGCCAATTCCTTTGTGTCCAAACGGACAAGGAAGTTTGCTTTTGGTTTGATCCGTGTCTAACTAGGATAACCCGGCTGCCGATTTCTTTACTTCCGGGAGGCTTTTGCGTATGGTAGTAGTATTTTTTTTTAATTTTCTCGGTCTATTCCAAGCAAATAAGAATTTTTTTTTGAAAACGTAAGGTACACCAAGATAGAGATCAACCTTTTGCTCTGATACCACTTGATGCGAAACCGTGATGTTTTATATCAAGGTTCGGCTTTTTAGCAGATCTTTCTCTATCTCGAAATAGTTTCTATGGGAATATACTCAACACAACTCCAAGCGGGCTAAGTATCAATGAAGGTGAAAGCATACAACTAGAGAAACAAGCTAGTTGATACGGTAACTCAAAGAATATGAAGTTCTCTAGGGAAATTCATAAACAAGTATCTAAGGAATAACCTTAATCAAAATATCAATATATCAAGTCTAAGTTTAAAGGTGGCTGAACATTTTGCTCTCGGCTCATACCTTTGTTCTTGATGATTTGGTCTCGGTTCATAGGCCAAATCGTCCATCATTCTTGGAATGAGTCTCTGTGAAAGTCCCTATTGTCCCGAAAGTTGTCCCTTAAGTTTTGCTCAAAGGATTCTTGAGAATCTTGATCTTCTTGATCATGTTTTGCAGCGGCTTTGCCCTTATCCGAATGGTTCTTGATTTCAAGATTCTCCATCCGATATTGAAGATCTTTGGTGGATTGCATCAAAGTTTTCATTGATTGTTGCGTTGATTCTTTAAAGAGCTTATCGCCGTCAATGGCACCTTGCTGCGAAGTACCTTCATCAAAAGACATTATCTTTGCAAAGAAAAAAGAATCACACAAATCGTTAGGTAGGAAGAAAATTGATCTCAATATTCCAACAATACTTGTCAAGAACTTGCAACCCTAGATGAATTTAAAGGTTCCTAATGTTGTGTTGATGAAACGCTGAAAAAATAGTGGAAAGAATTCCTATCTTGACCTACACAAATAGTTAACAAAGAAAGAATAAGAGTAATCGTTAAAAAGATGCAACCTTTACGCTTCTTGATTTTCTTGAAAATTGATTTTAATTCTCGGATGAACAGTGCTGTGAACAGTAACCGAAAATTTAAAATCTTTGAAAAAAATTGTTTCCTTGATTTCATTCTTTACCTTTTACCTTTAGACTTACTCTTTTCTTGGCCGCCTTTATCAAGAACTCCGTGTCAGGAAGATATTACCTCGATTTGATGAGTTTGATGGCGACTAATTCAAGAACAAGAGGGAACAAGAGCCAATTCCTTTGTGTCCAAACGGACAAGGAAGTTTGCTTTTGGTTTGATCCGTGTCTAACTAGGATAACCCGGCTGCCGATTTCTTTACTTCCGGGAGGCTTTTGCGTATGGTAGTAGTATTTTTTTTTAATTTTCTCGGTCTATTCCAAGCAAATAAGAATTTTTTTTGAAAACGTAAGGTACACCAAGATAGAGATCAACCTTTTGCTCTGATACCACTTGATGCGAAACCGTGATGTTTTATATCAAGGTTCGGCTTTTTAGCAGATCTTTCTCTATCTCGAAATAGTTTCTATGGGAATATACTCAACACAACTCCAAGCAGGCTAAGTATCAATGAAGGCTGAAAGCATACAACTAGAGAAACAAGCTAGTTGATACGGTAACTCAAAGAATATGAAGTTCTCACAGGAAATTCATAAACAAGTATCTAAGGAATAACCTTAATCAAAATATCAATATATCAAGTCTAAGTTTAAAGGTGGCTGAACATTTGCTCTCGGCTCATACCTTTGTTCTTGATGATTTGGTCTCGGTTCATAGGCCAAATCGTCCATCATTCTTGGAATGAGTCTCTGCTGAAAGTCCCTATTGTCCCGAAAGTTGTCCCTTAAGTTTTGCTCAAAGGATTCTTGAGAATCTTGATCTTCTTGATCATGTTTTGCTGCGGCTTTGCCCTTATCCGAATGGTTCTTGATTTCAAGATTCTCCATCCGATATTGAAGATCTTTGGTGGATTGCATCAAAGTTTTCATTGATTGTTGCGTTGATTCTTTAAAGAGCTTATCGCCGTCAATGGCACCTTGCTGCGAAGTACCTTCATCAAAAGACATTATCTTTGCAAAGAAAAAGAATCACACAAATCGTTAGGTAGGAAGAAAATTGATCTCAATATTCCAACAATACTTGTCAAGAACTTGCAACCCTAGATGAATTTAAAGGTTCCTAATGTTGTGTTGATGAAACGCTGAAAAATAGTGGAAAGAATTCCTATCTTGACCTACACAAATAGTTAACAAAGAAAGAATAAGAGTAATCGTTAAAAAGATGCAACCTTTACGCTTCTTGATTTTCTTGAAAATTGATTTTAATTCTCGGATGAACAGTGCTGTGAACAGTAACCGAAAATTTAAAATCTTTGAAAAAAATTGTTTCCTTGATTTCATTCTTTACCTTTTACCTTTAGACTTACTCTTTTCTTGGCCGCCTTTATCAAGAACTCCGTGTCGGGGAAGATATTACCTCGATTTGATGAGTTTGATGGCGACTAATTCAAGAACAAGAGGGAACAAGAGCCAATTCCTTTGTGTCCAAGCGGACAAGGAAGTTTGCTTTTGGTTTGATCCGTGTCTAACTAGGATAACCCGGCTGCCGATTTCTTTACTTCGGGAGGCTTTTGCGTATGGTAGTAGTATTTTTTTTTAATTTTCTCGGTCTATTCCAAGCAAATAAGAATTTTTTTTGAAAACGTAAGGTACACCAAGATAGAGATCAACCTTTTGCTACGATACCACTTGATGCGAAACCGTGATGTTTTATATCAAGGTTCGGACTTTTTTAGCGAGATCTTTCTCTATCTCGAAATAGTTTCTATGGGAATATACTCAACACAACTCCAAGCGAGGCTAAGTATCAATGAAGGTGAAAAGCATACAACTAGAGAAACAAGCTAGTTGATACGGTAACTCAAAGAATATGAAGTTCTACTGGGAAATTCATAAACAAGTATCTAAGGAATAACCTTAATCAAAATATCAATATATCAAGTCTAAGTTTAAAGGTGGCTGAACATTTGCTCTCGGCTCATACCTTTGTTCTTGATGATTTGGTCTCGGTTCATAGGCCAAATCGTCCATCATTCTTGGAATGAGTCTCTGCTGAAAGTCCCTATTGTCCCGAAAGTTGTCCCTTAAGTTTTGCTCAAAGGATTCTTGAGAATCTTGATCTTCTTGATCATGTTTTGCCGCGGCTTTGCCCTTATCCGAATGGTTCTTGATTTCAAGATTCTCCATCCGATATTGAAGATCTTTGGTGGATTGCATCAAAGTTTTCATTGATTGTTGCGTTGATTCTTTAAAGAGCTTATCGCCGTCAATGGCACCTTGCTGCGAAGTACCTTCATCAAAAGACATTATCTTTGCAAAGAAAAAAGAATCACACAAATCGTTAGGTAGGAAAGAAAATTGATCTCAATATTCCAACAATACTTGTCAGAACTTGCAACCCTAGATGAATTTAAAGGTTCCTAATGTTGTGTTGATGAAAGCGCTGAAAAAATAGTGGAAAGAATTCCTATCTTGACCTACACAAATAGTTAACAAAGAAAGAATAAGAGTAATCGTTAAAAAGATGCAACCTTTACGCTTCTTGATTTTCTTGAAAATTGATTTTAATTCTCGGATGAACAGTGCTGTGAACAGTAACCGAAAATTTAAAATCTTTGAAAAAAATTGTTTCCTTGATTTCATTCTTTACCTTTTACCTTTAGACTTACTCTTTTCTTGGCCGCCTTTATCAAGAACTCCGTGTCAGGAAGATATTACCTCGATTTGATGAGTTTGATGGCGACTAATTCAAGAACAAGAGGGAACAAGAGCCAATTCCTTTGTGTCCAAGCGGACAAGGAAGTTTGCTTTTGGTTTGATCCGTGTCTAACTAGGATAACCCGGCTGCCGATTTCTTTACTTCGGGAGGCTTTTGCGTATGGTAGTAGTATTTTTTTTTAATTTTTCTCGGTCTATTCCAAGCAAATAAGAATTTTTTTTGAAAACGTAAGGTACACCAAGATAGAGATCAACCTTTTGCTACGATACCACTTGATGCGAAACCGTGATGTTTTATATCAAGGTTCGGCTTTTTAGCGAGATCTTTCTCTATCTCGAAATAGTTTCTATGGGAATATACTCAACACAACTCCAAGCGAGGCTAAGTATCAATGAAGGTGAAAAGCATACAACTAGAGAAACAAGCTAGTTGATACGGTAACTCAAAGAATATGAAGTTCTACTGGGAAATTCATAAACAAGTATCTAAGGAATAACCTTAATCAAAATATCAATATATCAAGTCTAAGTTTAAAGGTGGCTGAACATTTGCTCTCGGCTCATACCTTTGTTCTTGATGATTTGGTCTCGGTTCATAGGCCAAATCGTCCATCATTCTTGGAATGAGTCTCTGTGAAAGTCCCTATTGTCCCGAAAGTTGTCCCTTAAGTTTTGCTCAAAGGATTCTTGAGAATCTTGATCTTCTTGATCATGTTTTGCCGCGGCTTTGCCCTTATCCGAATGGTTCTTGATTTCAAGATTCTCCATCCGATATTGAAGATCTTTGGTGGATTGCATCAAAGTTTTCATTGATTGTTGCGTTGATTCTTTAAAGAGCTTATACGCCGTCAATGGCACCTTGCTGCGAAGTACCTTCATCAAAAGACATTATCTTTGCAAAGAAAAAGAATCACACAAATCGTTAGGTAGGAAAGAAAATTGATCTCAATATTCCAACAATACTTGTCAAGAACTTGCAACCCTAGATGAATTTAAAGGTTCCTAATGTTGTGTTGATGAAAGCGCTGAAAAAATAGTGGAAAGAATTCCTATCTTGACCTACACAAATAGTTAACAAAGAAAGAATAAGAGTAATCAGTTAAAAAGATGCAACCTTTACGCTTCTTGATTTTCTTGAAAATTGATTTTAATTCTCGGATGAACAGTGCTGTGAACAGTAACCGAAAATTTAAAATCTTTGAAAAAAATTGTTTCCTTGATTTCATTCTTTACCTTTTACCTTTAGACTTACTCTTTTCTTGGCCGCCTTTATCAAGAACTCCGTGTCAGGAAGATATTACCTCGATTTGATGAGTTTGATGGCGACTAATTCAAGAACAAGAGGGAACAAGAGCCAATTCCTTTGTGTCCAAACGGACAAGGAAGTTTGCTTTTGGTTTGATCCGTGTCTAACTAGGATAACCCTGGCTGCCGATTTCTTTACTTCGGGAGGCTTTTGCGTATGGTAGTAGTATTTTTTTTTAATTTTCTCGGTCTATTCCAAGCAAATAAGAATTTTTTTTGAAAACGTAAGGTACACCAAGATAGAGATCAACCTTTTGCTCTGATACCACTTGATGCGAAACCGTGATGTTTTATATCAAGGTTCGGCTTTTTAGCAGATCTTTCTCTATCTCGAAATAGTTTCTATGGGAATATACTCAACACAACTCCAAGCAGGCTAAGTATCAATGAAGGCTGAAACGCCACAACTAGAGAAACAAGCTAGTTGATACAGTAACTCAAAGAATATGAAGTTCTACCGGAAATTCATAAACAAGTATCTAAGGAATAACCTTAATCAAAATATCAATATATCAAGTCTAAGTTTAAAGGTGGCTGAACATTTGCTCTCGGCTCATACCTTTGTTCTTGATGATTTGGTCTCGGTTCATAGGCCAAATCGTCCATCATTCTTGGAATGAGTCTCTGCTGAAAGTCCCTATTGTCCCGAAAGTTGTCCCTTAAGTTTTGCTCAAAGGATTCTTGAGAATCTTGATCTTCTTGATCATGTTTTGCCGCGGCTTTGCCCTTATCCGAATGGTTCTTGATTTCAAGATTCTCCATCCGATATTGAAGATCTTTGGTGGATTGCATCAAAGTTTTCATTGATTGTTGCGTTGATTCTTTAAAGAGCTTATCGCCGTCAATGGCACCTTGCTGCGAAGTACCTTCATCAAAAGACATTATCTTTGCAAAGAAAAAAGAATCACACAAATCGTTAGGTAGGAAAGAAAATTGATCTCAATATTCCAACAATACTTGTCAAGAACTTGCAACCCTAGATGAATTTAAAGGTTCCTAATGTTGTGTTGATGAAACGCTGAAAAAATAGTGGAAAGAATTCCTATCTTGACCTACACAAATAGTTAACAAAGAAAGAATAAGAGTAATCGTTAAAAAGATGCAACCTTTACGCTTCTTGATTTTCTTGAAAATTGATTTTAATTCTCGGATGAACAGTGCTGTGAACAGTAACCGAAAATTTAAAATCTTTGAAAAAAATTGTTTCCTTGATTTCATTCTTTACCTTTTACCTTTAGACTTACTCTTTTCTTGGCCGCCTTTATCAAGAACTCCGTGTCAGGAAGATATTACCTCGATTTGATGAGTTTGATGGCGACTAATTCAAGAACAAGAGGGAACAAGAGCCAATTCCTTTGTGTCCAAACGGACAAGGAAGTTTGCTTTTGGTTTGATCCGTGTCTAACTAGGATAACCCGGCTGCCGATTTCTTTACTTCCGGGAGGCTTTTGCGTATGGTAGTAGTATTTTTTTTTAATTTTCTCGGTCTATTCCAAGCAAATAAGAATTTTTTTTTGAAAACGTAAGGTACACCAAGATAGAGATCAACCTTTTGCTCTGATACCACTTGATGCGAAACCGTGATGTTTTATATCAAGGTTCGGACTATTTTAGCGAGATCTTTCTCTATCTCGAAATAGTTTCTATGGGAATATACTCAACACAACTCCAAGCGAGGCTAAGTATCAATGAAGGCTGAAAAGCATACAACTAGAGAAACAAGCTAGTTGATACGGTAACTCAAAGAATATGAAGTTCTACCGGAAATTCATAAACAAGTATCTAAGGAATAACCTTAATCAAAATATCAATATATCAAGTCTAAGTTTAAAGGTGGCTGAACATTTTGCTCTCGGCTCATACCTTTGTTCTTGATGATTTGGTCTCGGTTCATAGGCCAAATCGTCCATCATTCTTGGAATGAGTCTCTGCTGAAAGTCCCTATTGTCCCGAAAGTTGTCCCTTAAGTTTTGCTCAAAGGATTCTTGAGAATCTTGATCTTCTTGATCATGTTTTGCCGCGGCTTTGCCCTTATCCGAATGGTTCTTGATTTCAAGATTCTCCATCCGATATTGAAGATCTTTGGTGGATTGCATCAAAGTTTTCATTGATTGTTGCGTTGATTCTTTAAAGAGCTTATCGCCGTCAATGGCACCTTGCTGCGAAGTACCTTCATCAAAAGACATTATCTTTGCAAAGAAAAAAGAATCACACAAATCGTTAGGTAGGAAAGAAAATTGATCTCAATATTCCAACAATACTTGTCAAGAACTTGCAACCCTAGATGAATTTAAAGGTTCCTAATGTTGTGTTGATGAAACGCTGAAAAATAGTGGAAAGAATTCCTATCTTGACCTACACAAATAGTTAACAAAGAAAGAATAAGAGTAACCGTTAAAAAGATGCAACCTTTACGCTTCTTGATTTTCTTGAAAATTGATTTTAATTCTCGGATGAATAGTGCTGTGAACAGTAACCGAAAATTTAAAATCTTTGAAAAAAATTGTTTCCTTGATTTCATTCTTTACCTTTTACCTTTAGACTTACTCTTTTCTTGGCCGCCTTTATCAAGAACTCCGTGTCAGGAAGATATTACCTCGATTTGATGAGTTTGATGGCGACTAATTCAAGAACAAGAGGGAACAAGAGCCAATTCCTTTGTGTCCAAACGGACAAGGAAGTTTGCTTTTGGTTTGATCCGTGTCTAACTAGGATAACCCGGCTGCCGATTTCTTTACTTCGGGAGGCTTTTGCGTATGGTAGTAGTATTTTTTTTTAATTTTCTCGGTCTATTCCAAGCAAATAAGAATTTTTTTTTGAAAAGCGTAAGGTACACCAAGATAGAGATCAACCTTTTGCTACGATACCACTTGATGCGAAACCGTGATGTTTTATATCAAGGTTCGGATTTTTAGCGAGATCTTTCTCTATCTCGAAATAGTTTCTATGGGAATATACTCAACACAACTCCAAGCGAGGCTAAGTATCAATGAAGGCTGAAAGCATACAACTAGAGAAACAAGCTAGTTGATACGGTAACTCAAAGAATATGAAGTTCTACAGGAAATTCATAAACAAGTATCTAAGGAATAACCTTAATCAAAATATCAATATATCAAGTCTAAGTTTAAAGGTGGCTGAACATTTGCTCTCGGCTCATACCTTTGTTCTTGATGATTTGGTCTCGGTTCATAGGCCAAATCGTCCATCATTCTTGGAATGAGTCTCTGCTGAAAGTCCCTATTGTCCCGAAAGTTGTCCCTTAAGTTTTGCTCAAAGGATTCTTGAGAATCTTGATCTTCTTGATCATGTTTTGCCGCGGCTTTGCCCTTATCCGAATGGTTCTTGATTTCAAGATTCTCCATCCGATATTGAAGATCTTTGGTGGATTGCATCAAAGTTTTCATTGATTGTTGCGTTGATTCTTTAAAGAGCTTATCGCCGTCAATGGCACCTTGCTGCGAAGTACCTTCATCAAAAGACATTATCTTTGCAAAGAAAAAAGAATCACACAAATCGTTAGGTAGGAAGAAAATTGATCTCAATATTCCAACAATACTTGTCAAGAACTTGCAACCCTAGATGAATTTAAAGGTTCCTAATGTTGTGTTGATGAAACGCTGAAAAAATAGTGGAAAGAATTCCTATCTTGACCTACACAAATAGTTAACAAAGAAAGAATAAGAGTAATCGTTAAAAAGATGCAACCTTTACGCTTCTTGATTTTCTTGAAAATTGATTTTAATTCTCGGATGAACAGTGCTGTGAACAGTAACCGAAAATTTAAAATCTTTGAAAAAAATTGTTTCCTTGATTTCATTCTTTACCTTTTACCTTTAGACTTACTCTTTTCTTGGCCGCCTTTATCAAGAACTCCGTGTCAGGAAGATATTACCTCGATTTGATGAGTTTGATGGCGACTAATTCAAGAACAAGAGGGAACAAGAGCCAATTCCTTTGTGTCCAAAGCGGACAAGGAAGTTTGCTTTTGGTTTGATCCGTGTCTAACTAGGATAACCCGGCTGCCGATTTCTTTACTTCGGGAGGCTTTTGCGTATGGTAGTAGTATTTTTTTTTAATTTTCTCGGTCTATTCCAAGCAAATAAGAATTTTTTTTGAAAAGCGTAAGGTACACCAAGATAGAGATCAACCTTTTGCTCACGATACCACTTGATGCGAAACCGTGATGTTTTATATCAAGGTTCGGACTTTTTAGCGAGATCTTTCTCTATCTCGAAATAGTTTCTATGGGAATATACTCAACACAACTCCAAGCGGGCTAAGTATCAATGAAGGCTGAAAGCATACAACTAGAGAAACAAGCTAGTTGATACGGTAACTCAAAGAATATGAAGTTCTACTGGGAAATTCATAAACAAGTATCTAAGGAATAACCTTAATCAAAATATCAATATATCAAGTCTAAGTTTAAAGGTGGCTGAACATTTGCTCTCGGCTCATACCTTTGTTCTTGATGATTTGGTCTCGGTTCATAGGCCAAATCGTCCATCATTCTTGGAATGAGTCTCTGCTGAAAGTCCCTATTGTCCCGAAAGTTGTCCCTTAAGTTTTGCTCAAAGGATTCTTGAGAATCTTGATCTTCTTGATCATGTTTTGCCGCGGCTTTGCCCTTATCCGAATGGTTCTTGATTTCAAGATTCTCCATCCGATATTGAAGATCTTTGGTGGATTGCATCAAAGTTTTCATTGATTGTTGCGTTGATTCTTTAAAGAGCTTATCGCCGTCAATGGCACCTTGCTGCGAAGTACCTTCATCAAAAGACATTATCTTTGCAAAGAAAAAGAATCACACAAATCGTTAGGTAGGAAGAAAATTGATCTCAATATTCCAACAATACTTGTCAAGAACTTGCAACCCTAGATGAATTTAAAGGTTCCTAATGTTGTGTTGATGAAACGCTGAAAAATAGTGGAAAGAATTCCTATCTTGACCTACACAAATAGTTAACAAAGAAAGAATAAGAGTAATCGTTAAAAAGATGCAACCTTTACGCTTCTTGATTTTCTTGAAAATTGATTTTAATTCTCGGATGAACAGTGCTGTGAACAGTAACCGAAAATTTAAAATCTTTGAAAAAAATTGTTTCCTTGATTTCATTCTTTACCTTTTACCTTTAGACTTACTCTTTTCTTGGCCGCCTTTATCAAGAACTCCGTGTCAGGAAGATATTACCTCGATTTGATGAGTTTGATGGCGACTAATTCAAGAACAAGAGGGAACAAGAGCCAATTCCTTTGTGTCCAAGCGGACAAGGAAGTTTGCTTTTGGTTTGATCCGTGTCTAACTAGGATAACCCGGCTGCCGATTTCTTTACTTCGGGAGGCTTTTGCGTATGGTAGTAGTATTTTTTTTTAATTTTCTCGGTCTATTCCAAGCAAATAAGAATTTTTTTTGAAAAGCGTAAGGTACACCAAGATAGAGATCAACCTTTTGCTACGATACCACTTGATGCGAAACCGTGATGTTTTATATCAAGGTTCGGACTTTTTAGCGAGATCTTTCTCTATCTCGAAATAGTTTCTATGGGAATATACTCAACACAACTCCAAGCGGGCTAAGTATCAATGAAGGCTGAAAGCATACAACTAGAGAAACAAGCTAGTTGATACAGTAACTCAAAGAATATGAAGTTCTACCGGAAATTCATAAACAAGTATCTAAGGAATAACCTTAATCAAAATATCAATATATCAAGTCTAAGTTTAAAGGTGGCTGAACATTTGCTCTCGGCTCATACCTTTGTTCTTGATGATTTGGTCTCGGTTCATAGGCCAAATCGTCCATCATTCTTGGAATGAGTCTCTGCTGAAAGTCCCTATTGTCCCGAAAGTTGTCCCTTAAGTTTTGCTCAAAGGATTCTTGAGAATCTTGATCTTCTTGATCATGTTTTGCCGCGGCTTTGCCCTTATCCGAATGGTTCTTGATTTCAAGATTCTCCATCCGATATTGAAGATCTTTGGTGGATTGCATCAAAGTTTTCATTGATTGTTGCGTTGATTCTTTAAAGAGCTTATCGCCGTCAATGGCACCTTGCTGCGAAGTACCTTCATCAAAAGACATTATCTTTGCAAAGAAAAAGAATCACACAAATCGTTAGGTAGGAAGAAAATTGATCTCAATATTCCAACAATACTTGTCAAGAACTTGCAACCCTAGATGAATTTAAAGGTTCCTAATGTTGTGTTGATGAAACGCTGAAAAATAGTGGAAAGAATTCCTATCTTGACCTACACAAATAGTTAACAAAGAAAGAATAAGAGTAATCGTTAAAAAGATGCAACCTTTACGCTTCTTGATTTTCTTGAAAATTGATTTTAATTCTCGGATGAACAGTGCTGTGAACAGTAACCGAAAATTTAAAATCTTTGAAAAAAATTGTTTCCTTGATTTCATTCTTTACCTTTTACCTTTAGACTTACTCTTTTCTTGGCCGCCTTTATCAAGAACTCCGTGTCAGGAAGATATTACCTCGATTTGATGAGTTTGATGGCGACTAATTCAAGAACAAGAGGGAACAAGAGCCAATTCCTTTGTGTCCAAGCGGACAAGGAAGTTTGCTTTTGGTTTGATCCGTGTCTAACTAGGATAACCCGGCTGCCGATTTCTTTACTTAGGGAGGCTTTTGCGTATGGTAGTAGTATTTTTTTTTAATTTTCTCGGTCTATTCCAAGCAAATAAGAATTTTTTTTTGAAAAGCGTAAGGTACACCAAGATAGAGATCAACCTTTTGCTCACGATACCACTTGATGCGAAACCGTGATGTTTTATATCAAGGTTCGGCTTTTTAGCGAGATCTTTCTCTATCTCGAAATAGTTTCTATGGGAATATACTCAACACAACTCCAAGCGGGCTAAGTATCAATGAAGGTTGAAAGCATACAACTAGAGAAACAAGCTAGTTGATACGGTAACTCAAAGAATATGAAGTTCTACTGGGAAATTCATAAACAAGTATCTAAGGAATAACCTTAATCAAAATATCAATATATCAAGTCTAAGTTTAAAGGTGGCTGAACATTTGCTCTCGGCTCATACCTTTGTTCTTGATGATTTGGTCTCGGTTCATAGGCCAAATCGTCCATCATTCTTGGAATGAGTCTCTGCTGAAAGTCCCTATTGTCCCGAAAGTTGTCCCTTAAGTTTTTGCTCAAAGGATTCTTGAGAATCTTGATCTTCTTGATCATGTTTTGCCGCGGCTTTGCCCTTATCCGAATGGTTCTTGATTTCAAGATTCTCCATCCGATATTGAAGATCTTTGGTGGATTGCATCAAAGTTTTCATTGATTGTTGCGTTGATTCTTTAAAGAGCTTATCGCCGTCAATGGCACCTTGCTGCGAAGTACCTTCATCAAAAGACATTATCTTTGCAAAGAAAAAAGAATCACACAAATCGTTAGGTAGGAAGAAAATTGATCTCAATATTCCAACAATACTTGTCAAGAACTTGCAACCCTAGATGAATTTAAAGGTTCCTAATGTTGTGTTGATGAAAGCGCTGAAAAAATAGTGGAAAGAATTCCTATCTTGACCTACACAAATAGTTAACAAAGAAAGAATAAGAGTAATCGTTAAAAAGATGCAACCTTTACGCTTCTTGATTTTCTTGAAAATTGATTTTAATTCTCGGATGAACAGTGCTGTGAACAGTAACCGAAAATTTAAAATCTTTGAAAAAAATTGTTTCCTTGATTTCATTCTTTACCTTTTACCTTTAGACTTACTCTTTTCTTGGCCGCCTTTATCAAGAACTCCGTGTCAGGAAGATATTACCTCGATTTGATGAGTTTGATGGCGACTAATTCAAGAACAAGAGGGAACAAGAGCCAATTCCTTTGTGTCCAAACGGACAAGGAAGTTTGCTTTTGGTTTGATCCGTGTCTAACTAGGATAACCCGGCTGCCGATTTCTTTACTTCCGGGAGGCTTTTGCGTATGGTAGTAGTATTTTTTTTTTAATTTTCTCGGTCTATTCCAAGCAAATAAGAATTTTTTTTGAAAACGTAAGGTACACCAAGATAGAGATCAACCTTTTGCTCTGATACCACTTGATGCGAAACCGTGATGTTTTATATCAAGGTTCGGCTTTTTAGCAGATCTTTCTCTATCTCGAAATAGTTTCTATGGGAATATACTCAACACAACTCCAAGCAGGCTAAGTATCAATGAAGGCTGAAAGCATACAACTAGAGAAACAAGCTAGTTGATACGGTAACTCAAAGAATATGAAGTTCTCTAGGAAATTCATAAACAAGTATCTAAGGAATAACCTTAATCAAAATATCAATATATCAAGTCTAAGTTTAAAGGTGGCTGAACATTTGCTCTCGGCTCATACCTTTGTTCTTGATGATTTGGTCTCGGTTCATAGGCCAAATCGTCCATCATTCTTGGAATGAGTCTCTGTGAAAGTCCCTATTGTCCCGAAAGTTGTCCCTTAAGTTTTGCTCAAAGGATTCTTGAGAATCTTGATCTTCTTGATCATGTTTTGCCGCGGCTTTGCCCTTATCCGAATGGTTCTTGATTTCAAGATTCTCCATCCGATATTGAAGATCTTTGGTGGATTGCATCAAAGTTTTCATTGATTGTTGCGTTGATTCTTTAAAGAGCTTATCGCCGTCAATGGCACCTTGCTGCGAAGTACCTTCATCAAAAGACATTATCTTTGCAAAGAAAAAGAATCACACAAATCGTTAGGTAGGAAGAAAATTGATCTCAATATTCCAACAATACTTGTCAGAACTTGCAACCCTAGATGAATTTAAAGGTTCCTAATGTTGTGTTGATGAAACGCTGAAAAAATAGTGGAAAGAATTCCTATCTTGACCTACACAAATAGTTAACAAAGAAAGAATAAGAGTAATCGTTAAAAAGATGCAACCTTTACGCTTCTTGATTTTCTTGAAAATTGATTTTAATTCTCGGATGAACAGTGCTGTGAACAGTAACCGAAAATTTAAAATCTTTGAAAAAAATTGTTTCCTTGATTTCATTCTTTACCTTTTACCTTTAGACTTACTCTTTTCTTGGCCGCCTTTATCAAGAACTCCGTGTCAGGAAGATATTACCTCGATTTGATGAGTTTGATGGCGACTAATTCAAGAACAAGAGGGAACAAGAGCCAATTCCTTTGTGTCCAAAGCGGACAAGGAAGTTTGCTTTTGGTTTGATCCGTGTCTAACTAGGATAACTCGGCTGCCGATTTCTTTACTTAGGGAGGCTTTTGCGTATGGTAGTAGTATTTTTTTTTAATTTTTCTCGGTCTATTCCAAGCAAATAAGAATTTTTTTTTGAAAAGCGTAAGGTACACCAAGATAGAGATCAACCTTTTGCTACGATACCACTTGATGCGAAACCGTGATGTTTTATATCAAGGTTCGGATTTTTAGCGAGATCTTTCTCTATCTCGAAATAGTTTCTATGGGAATATACTCAACACAACTCCAAGCGAGGCTAAGTATCAATGAAGGCTGAAAAGCATACAACTAGAGAAACAAGCTAGTTGATACGGTAACTCAAAGAATATGAAGTTCTACAGGAAATTCATAAACAAGTATCTAAGGAATAACCTTAATCAAAATATCAATATATCAAGTCTAAGTTTTAAAGGTGGCTGAACATTTTGCTCTCGGCTCATACCTTTGTTCTTGATGATTTGGTCTCGGTTCATAGGCCAAATCGTCCATCATTCTTGGAATGAGTCTCTGTGAAAGTCCCTATTGTCCCGAAAGTTGTCCCTTAAGTTTTGCTCAAAGGATTCTTGAGAATCTTGATCTTCTTGATCATGTTTTGCCGCGGCTTTGCCCTTATCCGAATGGTTCTTGATTTCAAGATTCTCCATCCGATATTGAAGATCTTTGGTGGATTGCATCAAAGTTTTCATTGATTGTTGCGTTGATTCTTTAAAGAGCTTATCGCCGTCAATGGCACCTTGCTGCGAAGTACCTTCATCAAAAGACATTATCTTTGCAAAGAAAAAGAATCACACAAATCGTTAGGTAGGAAAGAAAATTGATCTCAATATTCCAACAATACTTGTCAGAACTTGCAACCCTAGATGAATTTAAAGGTTCCTAATGTTGTGTTGATGAAACGCTGAAAAATAGTGGAAAGAATTCCTATCTTGACCTACACAAATAGTTAACAAAGAAAGAATAAGAGTAATCGTTAAAAAGATGCAACCTTTACGCTTCTTGATTTTCTTGAAAATTGATTTTAATTCTCGGATGAACAGTGCTGTGAACAGTAACCGAAAATTTAAAATCTTTGAAAAAAATTGTTTCCTTGATTTCATTCTTTACCTTTTACCTTTAGACTTACTCTTTTCTTGGCCGCCTTTATCAAGAACTCCGTGTCAGGAAGATATTACCTCGATTTGATGAGTTTGATGGCGACTAATTCAAGAACAAGAGGGAACAAGAGCCAATTCCTTTGTGTCCAAACGGACAAGGAAGTTTGCTTTTGGTTTGATCCGTGTCTAACTAGGATAACCCGGCTGCCGATTTCTTTACTTCCGGGAGGCTTTTGCGTATGGTAGTAGTATTTTTTTTTTTAATTTTCTCGGCCTATTCCAAGCAAATAAGAATTTTTTTGAAAACGTATGGTACACCAAGATAGAGATCAACCTTTTGCTCACGATACCACTTGATGCGAAACCGTGATGTTTTATATCAAGGTTCGGACTTTTTAGCGAGATCTTTCTCTATCTCGAAATAGTTTCTATGGGAATATACTCAACACAACTCCAAGCGAGGCTAAGTATCAATGAAGGGCTGAAAGCATACAACTAGAGAAACAAGCTAGTTGATACGGTAACTCAAAGAATATGAAGTTCTACAGGAAATTCATAAACAAGTATCTAAGGAATAACCTTAATCAAAATATCAATATATCAAGTCTAAGTTTTAAAGGTGGCTGAACATTTGCTCTCGGCTCATACCTTTGTTCTTGATGATTTGGTCTCGGTTCATAGGCCAAATCGTCCATCATTCTTGGAATGAGTCTCTGTGAAAGTCCCTATTGTCCCGAAAGTTGTCCACTTAAGTTTTGCTCAAAGGATTCTTGAGAATCTTGATCTTCTTGATCATGTTTTGCAGCGGCTTTGCCCTTATCCGAATGGTTCTTGATTTCAAGATTCTCCATCCGATATTGAAGATCTTTGGTGGATTGCATCAAAGTTTTCATTGATTGTTGCGTTGATTCTTTAAAGAGCTTATACGCCGTCAATGGCACCTTGCTGCGAAGTACCTTCATCAAAAGACATTATCTTTGCAAAGAAAAAAGAATCACACAAATCGTTAGGTAGGAAAGAAAATTGATCTCAATATTCCAACAATACTTGTCAGAACTTGCAACCCTAGATGAATTTAAAGGTTCCTAATGTTGTGTTGATGAAAGCGCTGAAAAAATAGTGGAAAGAATTCCTATCTTGACCTACACAAATAGTTAACAAAGAAAGAATAAGAGTAATCGTTAAAAAGATGCAACCTTTACGCTTCTTGATTTTCTTGAAAATTGATTTTAATTCTCGGATGAACAGTGCTGTGAACAGTAACCGAAAATTTAAAATCTTTGAAAAAAATTGTTTCCTTGATTTCATTCTTTACCTTTTACCTTTAGACTTACTCTTTTCTTGGCCGCCTTTATCAAGAACTCCGTGTCAGGAAGATATTACCTCGATTTGATGAGTTTGATGGCGACTAATTCAAGAACAAGAGGGAACAAGAGCCAATTCCTTTGTGTCCAAGCGGACAAGGAAGTTTGCTTTTGGTTTGATCCGTGTCTAACTAGGATAACCCGGCTGCCGATTTCTTTACTTAGGGAGGCTTTTGCGTATGGTAGTAGTATTTTTTTTTAATTTTCTCGGTCTATTCCAAGCAAATAAGAATTTTTTTTTGAAAAGCGTAAGGTACACCAAGATAGAGATCAACCTTTTGCTCCGATACCACTTGATGCGAAACCGTGATGTTTTATATCAAGGTTCGGACTTTTTAGCGAGATCTTTCTCTATCTCGAAATAGTTTCTATGGGAATATACTCAACACAACTCCAAGCGAGGCTAAGTATCAATGAAGGCTGAAAGCATACAACTAGAGAAACAAGCTAGTTGATACGGTAACTCAAAGAATATGAAGTTCTACAGGAAATTCATAAACAAGTATCTAAGGAATAACCTTAATCAAAATATCAATATATCAAGTCTAAGTTTAAAGGTGGCTGAACATTTGCTCTCGGCTCATACCTTTGTTCTTGATGATTTGGTCTCGGTTCATAGGCCAAATCGTCCATCATTCTTGGAATGAGTCTCTGTTTGAAAGTCCCTATTGTCCCGAAAGTTGTCCCTTAAGTTTTGCTCAAAGGATTCTTGAGAATCTTGATCTTCTTGATCATGTTTTGCAGCGGCTTTGCCCTTATCCGAATGGTTCTTGATTTCAAGATTCTCCATCCGATATTGAAGATCTTTGGTGGATTGCATCAAAGTTTTCATTGATTGTTGCGTTGATTCTTTAAAGAGCTTATACGCCGTCAATGGCACCTTGCTGCGAAGTACCTTCATCAAAAGACATTATCTTTGCAAAGAAAAAAGAATCACACAAATCGTTAGGTAGGAAAGAAAATTGATCTCAATATTCCAACAATACTTGTCAAGAACTTGCAACCCTAGATGAATTTAAAGGTTCCTAATGTTGTGTTGATGAAGCGCTGAAAAAATAGTGGAAAGAATTCCTATCTTGACCTACACAAATAGTTAACAAAGAAAGAATAAGAGTAATCGTTAAAAAGATGCAACCTTTACGCTTCTTGATTTTCTTGAAAATTGATTTTAATTCTCGGATGAACAGTGCTGTGAACAGTAACCGAAAATTTAAAATCTTTGAAAAAAATTGTTTCCTTGATTTCATTCTTTACCTTTTACCTTTAGACTTACTCTTTTCTTGGCCGCCTTTATCAAGAACTCCGTGTCAGGAAGATATTACCTCGATTTGATGAGTTTGATGGCGACTAATTCAAGAACAAGAGGGAACAAGAGCCAATTCCTTTGTGTCCAAAGCGGACAAGGAAGTTTGCTTTTGGTTTGATCCGTGTCTAACTAGGATAACCCGGCTGCCGATTTCTTTACTTAGGGAGGCTTTTGCGTATGGTAGTAGTATTTTTTTTAATTTTCTCGGTCTATTCCAAGCAAATAAGAATTTTTTTTTGAAAACGTAAGGTACACCAAGATAGAGATCAACCTTTTGCTCACGATACCACTTGATGCGAAACCGTGATGTTTTATATCAAGGTTCGGATTTTTAGCGAGATCTTTCTCTATCTCGAAATAGTTTCTATGGGAATATACTCAACACAACTCCAAGCGAGGCTAAGTATCAATGAAGGCTGAAAGCATACAACTAGAGAAACAAGCTAGTTGATACAGTAACTCAAAGAATATGAAGTTCTACCGGAAATTCATAAACAAGTATCTAAGGAATAACCTTAATCAAAATATCAATATATCAAGTCTAAGTTTAAAGGTGGCTGAACATTTGCTCTCGGCTCATACCTTTGTTCTTGATGATTTGGTCTCGGTTCATAGGCCAAATCGTCCATCATTCTTGGAATGAGTCTGCTTTGAAAGTCCCTATTGTCCCGAAAGTTGTCCACTTAAGTTTTGCTCAAAGGATTCTTGAGAATCTTGATCTTCTTGATCATGTTTTGCCGCGGCTTTGCCCTTATCCGAATGGTTCTTGATTTCAAGATTCTCCATCCGATATTGAAGATCTTTGGTGGATTGCATCAAAGTTTTCATTGATTGTTGCGTTGATTCTTTAAAGAGCTTATACGCCGTCAATGGCACCTTGCTGCGAAGTACCTTCATCAAAAGACATTATCTTTGCAAAGAAAAAAGAATCACACAAATCGTTAGGTAGGAAAGAAAATTGATCTCAATATTCCAACAATACTTGTCAAGAACTTGCAACCCTAGATGAATTTAAAGGTTCCTAATGTTGTGTTGATGAAACGCTGAAAAAATAGTGGAAAGAATTCCTATCTTGACCTACACAAATAGTTAACAAAGAAAGAATAAGAGTAATCGTTAAAAAGATGCAACCTTTACGCTTCTTGATTTTCTTGAAAATTGATTTTAATTCTCGGATGAACAGTGCTGTGAACAGTAACCGAAAATTTAAAATCTTTGAAAAAAATTGTTTCCTTGATTTCATTCTTTACCTTTTACCTTTAGACTTACTCTTTTCTTGGCCGCCTTTATCAAGAACTCCGTGTCGGGGAAGATATTACCTCGATTTGATGAGTTTGATGGCGACTAATTCAAGAACAAGAGGGAACAAGAGCCAATTCCTTTGTGTCCAAGCGGACAAGGAAGTTTGCTTTTGGTTTTGATCCGTGTCTAACTAGGATAACTCGGCTGCCGATTTCTTTACTTAGGGAGGCTTTTGCGTATGGTAGTAGTATTTTTTTTTAATTTTCTCGGTCTATTCCAAGCAAATAAGAATTTTTTTTTGAAAACGTAAGGTACACCAAGATAGAGATCAACCTTTTGCTCACGATACCACTTGATGCGAAACCGTGATGTTTTATATCAAGGTTCGGATTTTTAGCGAGATCTTTCTCTATCTCGAAATAGTTTCTATGGGAATATACTCAACACAACTCCAAGCGAGGCTAAGTATCAATGAAGGTGAAAAGCATACAACTAGAGAAACAAGCTAGTTGATACGGTAACTCAAAGAATATGAAGTTCTACTGGGAAATTCATAAACAAGTATCTAAGGAATAACCTTAATCAAAATATCAATATATCAAGTCTAAGTTTAAAGGTGGCTGAACATTTTGCTCTCGGCTCATACCTTTGTTCTTGATGATTTGGTCTCGGTTCATAGGCCAAATCGTCCATCATTCTTGGAATGAGTCTCTGTGAAAGTCCCTATTGTCCCGAAAGTTGTCCCTTAAGTTTTGCTCAAAGGATTCTTGAGAATCTTGATCTTCTTGATCATGTTTTGCAGCGGCTTTGCCCTTATCCGAATGGTTCTTGATTTCAAGATTCTCCATCCGATATTGAAGATCTTTGGTGGATTGCATCAAAGTTTTCATTGATTGTTGCGTTGATTCTTTAAAGAGCTTATCGCCGTCAATGGCACCTTGCTGCGAAGTACCTTCATCAAAAGACATTATCTTTGCAAAGAAAAAAGAATCACACAAATCGTTAGGTAGGAAAGAAAATTGATCTCAATATTCCAACAATACTTGTCAAGAACTTGCAACCCTAGATGAATTTAAAGGTTCCTAATGTTGTGTTGATGAAACGCTGAAAAAATAGTGGAAAGAATTCCTATCTTGACCTACACAAATAGTTAACAAAGAAAGAATAAGAGTAATCGTTAAAAAGATGCAACCTTTACGCTTCTTGATTTTCTTGAAAATTGATTTTAATTCTCGGATGAACAGTGCTGTGAACAGTAACCGAAAATTTAAAATCTTTGAAAAAAATTGTTTCCTTGATTTCATTCTTTACCTTTTACCTTTAGACTTACTCTTTTCTTGGCCGCCTTTATCAAGAACTCCGTGTCAGGAAGATATTACCTCGATTTGATGAGTTTGATGGCGACTAATTCAAGAACAAGAGGGAACAAGAGCCAATTCCTTTGTGTCCAAGCGGACAAGGAAGTTTGCTTTTGGTTTGATCCGTGTCTAACTAGGATAACCCGGCTGCCGATTTCTTTACTTAGGGAGGCTTTTGCGTATGGTAGTAGTATTTTTTTTTAATTTTCTCGGTCTATTCCAAGCAAATAAGAATTTTTTTTTGAAAAGCGTAAGGTACACCAAGATAGAGATCAACCTTTTGCTCTGATACCACTTGATGCGAAACCGTGATGTTTTATATCAAGGTTCGGATTTTTAGCAGATCTTTCTCTATCTCGAAATAGTTTCTATGGGAATATACTCAACACAACTCCAAGCGAGGCTAAGTATCAATGAAGGCTGAAACGCATACAACTAGAGAAACAAGCTAGTTGATACGGTAACTCAAAGAATATGAAGTTCTACAGGAAATTCATAAACAAGTATCTAAGGAATAACCTTAATCAAAATATCAATATATCAAGTCTAAGTTTAAAGGTGGCTGAACATTTGCTCTCGGCTCATACCTTTGTTCTTGATGATTTGGTCTCGGTTCATAGGCCAAATCGTCCATCATTCTTGGAATGAGTCTCTGTGAAAGTCCTATTGTCCCGAAAGTTGTCCCTTAAGTTTTGCTCAAAGGATTCTTGAGAATCTTGATCTTCTTGATCATGTTTTGCAGCGGCTTTGCCCTTATCCGAATGGTTCTTGATTTCAAGATTCTCCATCCGATATTGAAGATCTTTGGTGGATTGCATCAAAGTTTTCATTGATTGTTGCGTTGATTCTTTAAAGAGCTTATCGCCGTCAATGGCACCTTGCTGCGAAGTACCTTCATCAAAAGACATTATCTTTGCAAAGAAAAAAGAATCACACAAATCGTTAGGTAGGAAAGAAAATTGATCTCAATATTCCAACAATACTTGTCAAGAACTTGCAACCCTAGATGAATTTAAAGGTTCCTAATGTTGTGTTGATGAAACGCTGAAAAAATAGTGGAAAGAATTCCTATCTTGACCTACACAAATAGTTAACAAAGAAAGAATAAGAGTAATCGTTAAAAAGATGCAACCTTTACGCTTCTTGATTTTCTTGAAAATTGATTTTAATTCTCGGATGAACAGTGCTGTGAACAGTAACCGAAAATTTAAAATCTTTGAAAAAAATTGTTTCCTTGATTTCATTCTTTACCTTTTACCTTTAGACTTACTCTTTTCTTGGCCGCCTTTATCAAGAACTCCGTGTCAGGAAGATATTACCTCGATTTGATGAGTTTGATGGCGACTAATTCAAGAACAAGAGGGAACAAGAGCCAATTCCTTTGTGTCCAAGCGGACAAGGAAGTTTGCTTTTGGTTTTGATCCGTGTCTAACTAGGATAACCCGGCTGCCGATTTCTTTACTTCAGGGAGGCTTTTGCGTATGGTAGTAATATTTTTTTTTTTAATTTTCTCGGTCTATTCCAAGCAAATAAGAATTTTTTTTTGAAAACGTAAGGTACACCAAGATAGAGATCAACCTTTTGCTCACGATACCACTTGATGCGAAACCGTGATGTTTTATATCAAGGTTCGGACTTTTTAGCGAGATCTTTCTCTATCTCGAAATAGTTTCTATGGGAATATACTCAACACAACTCCAAGCGGGCTAAGTATCAATGAAGGCTGAAACGCATACAACTAGAGAAACAAGCTAGTTGATACGGTAACTCAAAGAATATGAAGTTCTACAGGAAATTCATAAACAAGTATCTAAGGAATAACCTTAATCAAAATATCAATATATCAAGTCTAAGTTTAAAGGTGGCTGAACATTTTGCTCTCGGCTCATACCTTTGTTCTTGATGATTTGGTCTCGGTTCATAGGCCAAATCGTCCATCATTCTTGGAATGAGTCTCTGTGAAAGTCCCTATTGTCCCGAAAGTTGTCCCTTAAGTTTTGCTCAAAGGATTCTTGAGAATCTTGATCTTCTTGATCATGTTTTGCAGCGGCTTTGCCCTTATCCGAATGGTTCTTGATTTCAAGATTCTCCATCCGATATTGAAGATCTTTGGTGGATTGCATCAAAGTTTTCATTGATTGTTGCGTTGATTCTTTAAAGAGCTTATCGCCGTCAATGGCACCTTGCTGCGAAGTACCTTCATCAAAAGACATTATCTTTGCAAAGAAAAAAGAATCACACAAATCGTTAGGTAGGAAAGAAAATTGATCTCAATATTCCAACAATACTTGTCAAGAACTTGCAACCCTAGATGAATTTAAAGGTTCCTAATGTTGTGTTGATGAAACGCTGAAAAAATAGTGGAAAGAATTCCTATCTTGACCTACACAAATAGTTAACAAAGAAAGAATAAGAGTAATCGTTAAAAAGATGCAACCTTTACGCTTCTTGATTTTCTTGAAAATTGATTTTAATTCTCGGATGAACAGTGCTGTGAACAGTAACCGAAAATTTAAAATCTTTGAAAAAAATTGTTTCCTTGATTTCATTCTTTACCTTTTACCTTTAGACTTACTCTTTTCTTGGCCGCCTTTATCAAGAACTCCGTGTCGGGGAAGATATTACCTCGATTTGATGAGTTTGATGGCGACTAATTCAAGAACAAGAGGGAACAAGAGCCAATTCCTTTGTGTCCAAGCGGACAAGGAAGTTTGCTTTTGGTTTGATCCGTGTCTAACTAGGATAACCCGGCTGCCGATTTCTTTACTTAGGGAGGCTTTTGCGTATGGTAGTAGTATTTTTTTTTAATTTTCTCGGTCTATTCCAAGCAAATAAGAATTTTTTTTTGAAAAGCGTAAGGTACACCAAGATAGAGATCAACCTTTTGCTCACGATACCACTTGATGCGAAACCGTGATGTTTTATATCAAGGTTCGGATTTTTAGCGAGATCTTTCTCTATCTCGAAATAGTTTCTATGGGAATATACTCAACACAACTCCAAGCGAGGCTAAGTATCAATGAAGGTGAAAGCATACAACTAGAGAAACAAGCTAGTTGATACGGTAACTCAAAGAATATGAAGTTCTACAGGAAATTCATAAACAAGTATCTAAGGAATAACCTTAATCAAAATATCAATATATCAAGTCTAAGTTTAAAGGTGGCTGAACATTTGCTCTCGGCTCATACCTTTGTTCTTGATGATTTGGTCTCGGTTCATAGGCCAAATCGTCCATCATTCTTGGAATGAGTCTCTGTGAAAGTCCCTATTGTCCCGAAAGTTGTCCCTTAAGTTTTGCTCAAAGGATTCTTGAGAATCTTGATCTTCTTGATCATGTTTTGCAGCGGCTTTGCCCTTATCCGAATGGTTCTTGATTTCAAGATTCTCCATCCGATATTGAAGATCTTTGGTGGATTGCATCAAAGTTTTCATTGATTGTTGCGTTGATTCTTTAAAGAGCTTATCGCCGTCAATGGCACCTTGCTGCGAAGTACCTTCATCAAAAGACATTATCTTTGCAAAGAAAAAAGAATCACACAAATCGTTAGGTAGGAAAGAAAATTGATCTCAATATTCCAACAATACTTGTCAAGAACTTGCAACCCTAGATGAATTTAAAGGTTCCTAATGTTGTGTTGATGAAACGCTGAAAAAATAGTGGAAAGAATTCCTATCTTGACCTACACAAATAGTTAACAAAGAAAGAATAAGAGTAATCGTTAAAAAGATGCAACCTTTACGCTTCTTGATTTTCTTGAAAATTGATTTTAATTCTCGGATGAACAGTGCTGTGAACAGTAACCGAAAATTTAAAATCTTTGAAAAAAATTGTTTCCTTGATTTCATTCTTTACCTTTTACCTTTAGACTTACTCTTTTCTTGGCCGCCTTTATCAAGAACTCCGTGTCAGGAAGATATTACCTCGATTTGATGAGTTTGATGGCGACTAATTCAAGAACAAGAGGGAACAAGAGCCAATTCCTTTGTGTCCAAGCGGACAAGGAAGTTTGCTTTTGGTTTGATCCGTGTCTAACTAGGATAACCCGGCTGCCGATTTCTTTACTTAGGGAGGCTTTTGCGTATGGTAGTAGTATTTTTTTTTAATTTTCTCGGTCTATTCCAAGCAAATAAGAATTTTTTTTTGAAAAGCGTAAGGTACACCAAGATAGAGATCAACCTTTTGCTCACGATACCACTTGATGCGAAACCGTGATGTTTTATATCAAGGTTCGGATTTTTAGCGAGATCTTTCTCTATCTCGAAATAGTTTCTATGGGAATATACTCAACACAACTCCAAGCGAGGCTAAGTATCAATGAAGGGTGAAAGCATACAACTAGAGAAACAAGCTAGTTGATACGATAACTCAAAGAATATGAAGTTCTACTGGGAAATTCATAAACAAGTATCTAAGGAATAACCTTAATCAAAATATCAATATATCAAGTCTAAGTTTAAAGGTGGCTGAACATTTGCTCTCGGCTCATACCTTTGTTCTTGATGATTTGGTCTCGGTTCATAGGCCAAATCGTCCATCATTCTTGGAATGAGTCTCTGCTGAAAGTCCCTATTGTCCCGAAAGTTGTCCCTTAAGTTTTGCTCAAAGGATTCTTGAGAATCTTGATCTTCTTGATCATGTTTTGCCGCGGCTTTGCCCTTATCCGAATGGTTCTTGATTTCAAGATTCTCCATCCGATATTGAAGATCTTTGGTGGATTGCATCAAAGTTTTCATTGATTGTTGCGTTGATTCTTTAAAGAGCTTATCGCCGTCAATGGCACCTTGCTGCGAAGTACCTTCATCAAAAGACATTATCTTTGCAAAGAAAAAAGAATCACACAAATCGTTAGGTAGGAAAGAAAATTGATCTCAATATTCCAACAATACTTGTCAAGAACTTGCAACCCTAGATGAATTTAAAGGTTCCTAATGTTGTGTTGATGAAACGCTGAAAAATAGTGGAAAGAATTCCTATCTTGACCTACACAAATAGTTAACAAAGAAAGAATAAGAGTAATCGTTAAAAAGATGCAACCTTTACGCTTCTTGATTTTCTTGAAAATTGATTTTAATTCTCGGATGAACAGTGCTGTGAACAGTAACCGAAAATTTAAAATCTTTGAAAAAAATTGTTTCCTTGATTTCATTCTTTACCTTTTACCTTTAGACTTACTCTTTTCTTGGCCGCCTTTATCAAGAACTCCGTGTCAGGAAGATATTACCTCGATTTGATGAGTTTGATGGCGACTAATTCAAGAACAAGAGGGAACAAGAGCCAATTCCTTTGTGTCCAAACGGACAAGGAAGTTTGCTTTTGGTTTGATCCGTGTCTAACTAGGATAACCCGGCTGCCGATTTCTTTACTTCCGGGAGGCTTTTGCGTATGGTAGTAGTATTTTTTTTTAATTTTCTCGGTCTATTCCAAGCAAATAAGAATTTTTTTTTGAAAACGTAAGGTACACCAAGATAGAGATCAACCTTTTGCTCACGATACCACTTGATGCGAAACCGTGATGTTTTATATCAAGGTTCGGCTTTTTTAGCGAGATCTTTCTCTATCTCGAAATAGTTTCTATGGGAATATACTCAACACAACTCCAAGCGAGGCTAAGTATCAATGAAGGCTGAAACGCATACAACTAGAGAAACAAGCTAGTTGATACGGTAACTCAAAGAATATGAAGTTCTCTAGGAAATTCATAAACAAGTATCTAAGGAATAACCTTAATCAAAATATCAATATATCAAGTCTAAGTTTAAAGGTGGCTGAACATTTTGCTCTCGGCTCATACCTTTGTTCTTGATGATTTGGTCTCGGTTCATAGGCCAAATCGTCCATCATTCTTGGAATGAGTCTCTGTTGAAAGTCCCTATTGTCCCGAAAGTTGTCCCTTAAGTTTTGCTCAAAGGATTCTTGAGAATCTTGATCTTCTTGATCATGTTTTGCAGCGGCTTTGCCCTTATCCGAATGGTTCTTGATTTCAAGATTCTCCATCCGATATTGAAGATCTTTGGTGGATTGCATCAAAGTTTTCATTGATTGTTGCGTTGATTCTTTAAAGAGCTTATCGCCGTCAATGGCACCTTGCTGCGAAGTACCTTCATCAAAAGACATTATCTTTGCAAAGAAAAAAGAATCACACAAATCGTTAGGTAGGAAAGAAAATTGATCTCAATATTCCAACAATACTTGTCAAGAACTTGCAACCCTAGATGAATTTAAAGGTTCCTAATGTTGTGTTGATGAAACGCTGAAAAAATAGTGGAAAGAATTCCTATCTTGACCTACACAAATAGTTAACAAAGAAAGAATAAGAGTAATCGTTAAAAAGATGCAACCTTTACGCTTCTTGATTTTCTTGAAAATTGATTTTAATTCTCGGATGAACAGTGCTGTGAACAGTAACCGAAAATTTAAAATCTTTGAAAAAAATTGTTTCCTTGATTTCATTCTTTACCTTTTACCTTTAGACTTACTCTTTTCTTGGCCGCCTTTATCAAGAACTCCGTGTCGGGGAAGATATTACCTCGATTTGATGAGTTTGATGGCGACTAATTCAAGAACAAGAGGGAACAAGAGCCAATTCCTTTGTGTCCAAGCGGACAAGGAAGTTTGCTTTTGGTTTGATCCGTGTCTAACTAGGATAACTCGGCTGCCGATTTCTTTACTTCAGGGAGGCTTTTGCGTATGGTAGTAGTATTTTTTTTTAATTTTTCTCGGTCTATTCCAAGCAAATAAGAATTTTTTTTTGAAAACGTAAGGTACACCAAGATAGAGATCAACCTTTTGCTCCGATACCACTTGATGCGAAACCGTGATGTTTTATATCAAGGTTCGGACTTTTTAGCGAGATCTTTCTCTATCTCGAAATAGTTTCTATGGGAATATACTCAACACAACTCCAAGCGAGGCTAAGTATCAATGAAGGGTGAAACGCATACAACTAGAGAAACAAGCTAGTTGATACGATAACTCAAAGAATATGAAGTTCTCTAGGAAATTCATAAACAAGTATCTAAGGAATAACCTTAATCAAAATATCAATATATCAAGTCTAAGTTTAAAGGTGGCTGAACATTTGCTCTCGGCTCATACCTTTGTTCTTGATGATTTGGTCTCGGTTCATAGGCCAAATTGTCCATCATTCTTAGAATGAGTCTCTGCTGAAAGTCCCAATTGTCCCGAAAGTTGTCCCTTAAGTTTTGCTCAAAGGATTCTTGAGAATCTTGATCTTCTTGATCATGTTTTGCCGCGGCTTTGCCCTTATCCGAATGGTTCTTGATTTCAAGATTCTCCATCCGATATTGAAGATCTTTGGTGGATTGCATCAAAGTTTTCATTGATTGTTGCGTTGATTCTTTAAAGAGCTTATCGCCGTCAATGGCACCTTGCTGCGAAGTACCTTCATCAAAAGACATTATCTTTGCAAAGAAAAGAATCACACAAATCGTTAGGTAGGAAAGAAAATTGATCTCAATATTCCAACAATACTTGTCAAGAACTTGCAACCCTAGATGAATTTAAAGGTTCCTAATGTTGTGTTGATGAAACGCTGAAAATAGTGGAAAGAATTCCTATCTTGACCTACACAAATAGTTAACAAAGAAAGAATAAGAGTAATCGTTAAAAAGATGCAACCTTTACGCTTCTTGATTTTCTTGAAAATTGATTTTAATTCTCGGATGAACAGTGCTGTGAACAGTAACCGAAAATTTAAAATCTTTGAAAAAAATTGTTTCCTTGATTTCATTCTTTACCTTTTACCTTTAGACTTACTCTTTTCTTGGCCGCCTTTATCAAGAACTCCGTGTCAGGAAGATATTACCTCGATTTGATGAGTTTGATGGCGACTAATTCAAGAACAAGAGGGAACAAGAGCCAATTCCTTTGTGTCCAAGCGGACAAGGAAGTTTGCTTTTGGTTTGATCCGTGTCTAACTAGGATAACCCGGCTGCCGATTTCTTTACTTAGGGAGGCTTTTGCGTATGGTAGTAGTATTTTTTTTTAATTTTCTCGGTCTATTCCAAGCAAATAAGAATTTTTTTTTGAAAACGTAAGGTACACCAAGATAGAGATCAACCTTTTGCTCACGATACCACTTGATGCGAAACCGTGATGTTTTATATCAAGGTTCGGATTTTTAGCGAGATCTTTCTCTATCTCGAAATAGTTTCTATGGGAATATACTCAACACAACTCCAAGCGAGGCTAAGTATCAATGAAGGCTGAAAGCATACAACTAGAGAAACAAGCTAGTTGATACGGTAACTCAAAGAATATGAAGTTCTCTAGGAAATTCATAAACAAGTATCTAAGGAATAACCTTAATCAAAATATCAATATATCAAGTCTAAGTTTAAAGGTGGCTGAACATTTGCTCTCGGCTCATACCTTTGTTCTTGATGATTTGGTCTCGGTTCATAGGCCAAATCGTCCATCATTCTTGGAATGAGTCTCTGTGAAAGTCCCTATTGTCCCGAAAGTTGTCCCTTAAGTTTTGCTCAAAGGATTCTTGAGAATCTTGATCTTCTTGATCATGTTTTGCAGCGGCTTTGCCCTTATCCGAATGGTTCTTGATTTCAAGATTCTCCATCCGATATTGAAGATCTTTGGTGGATTGCATCAAAGTTTTCATTGATTGTTGCGTTGATTCTTTAAAGAGCTTATCGCCGTCAATGGCACCTTGCTGCGAAGTACCTTCATCAAAAGACATTATCTTTGCAAAGAAAAAAGAATCACACAAATCGTTAGGTAGGAAAGAAAATTGATCTCAATATTCCAACAATACTTGTCAAGAACTTGCAACCCTAGATGAATTTAAAGGTTCCTAATGTTGTGTTGATGAAACGCTGAAAAATAGTGGAAAGAATTCCTATCTTGACCTACACAAATAGTTAACAAAGAAAGAATAAGAGTAATCGTTAAAAAGATGCAACCTTTACGCTTCTTGATTTTCTTGAAAATTGATTTTAATTCTCGGATGAACAGTGCTGTGAACAGTAACCGAAAATTTAAAATCTTTGAAAAAAATTGTTTCCTTGATTTCATTCTTTACCTTTTACCTTTAGACTTACTCTTTTCTTGGCCGCCTTTATCAAGAACTCCGTGTCGGGGAAGATATTACCTCGATTTGATGAGTTTGATGGCGACTAATTCAAGAACAAGAGGGAACAAGAGCCAATTCCTTTGTGTCCAAACGGACAAGGAAGTTTGCTTTTGGTTTGATCCGTGTCTAACTAGGATAACCCGGCTGCCGATTTCTTTACTTCAGGGAGGCTTTTGCGTATGGTAGTAGTATTTTTTTTTAATTTTCTCGGTCTATTCCAAGCAAATAAGAATTTTTTTTTGAAAAGCGTAAGGTACACCAAGATAGAGATCAACCTTTTGCTCACGATACCACTTGATGCGAAACCGTGATGTTTTATATCAAGGTTCGGATTTTTAGCGAGATCTTTCTCTATCTCGAAATAGTTTCTATGGGAATATACTCAACACAACTCCAAGCGAGGCTAAGTATCAATGAAGGCTGAAAGCATACAACTAGAGAAACAAGCTAGTTGATACGGTAACTCAAAAGAATATGAAGTTCTCACGGAAATTCATAAACAAGTATCTAAGGAATAACCTTAATCAAAATATCAATATATCAAGTCTAAGTTTAAAGGTGGCTGAACATTTGCTCTCGGCTCATACCTTTGTTCTTGATGATTTGGTCTCGGTTCATAGGCCAAATCGTCCATCATTCTTGGAATGAGTCTCTGCTGAAAGTCCTATTGTCCCGAAAGTTGTCCCTTAAGTTTTGCTCAAAGGATTCTTGAGAATCTTGATCTTCTTGATCATGTTTTGCCGCGGCTTTGCCCTTATCCGAATGGTTCTTGATTTCAAGATTCTCCATCCGATATTGAAGATCTTTGGTGGATTGCATCAAAGTTTTCATTGATTGTTGCGTTGATTCTTTAAAGAGCTTATCGCCGTCAATGGCACCTTGCTGCGAAGTACCTTCATCAAAAGACATTATCTTTGCAAAGAAAAAGAATCACACAAATCGTTAGGTAGGAAAGAAAATTGATCTCAATATTCCAACAATACTTGTCAAGAACTTGCAACCCTAGATGAATTTAAAGGTTCCTAATGTTGTGTTGATGAAACGCTGAAAAAATAGTGGAAAGAATTCCTATCTTGACCTACACAAATAGTTAACAAAGAAAGAATAAGAGTAATCGTTAAAAAGATGCAACCTTTACGCTTCTTGATTTTCTTGAAAATTGATTTTAATTCTCGGATGAATAGTGCTGTGAACAGTAACCGAAAATTTAAAATCTTTGAAAAAAAATTGTTTCCTTGATTTCATTCTTTCACCTTTTACCTTTAGACTTACTCTTTTCTTGGCCGCCTTTATCAAGAACTCCGTGTCGGGGAAGATATTACCTCGATTTGATGAGTTTGATGGCGACTAATTCAAGAACAAGAGGGAACAAGAGCCAATTCCTTTGTGTCCAAGCGGACAAGGAAGTTTGCTTTTGGTTTGATCCGTGTCTAACTAGGATAACCCGGCTGCCGATTTCTTTACTTCCGGGAGGCTTTTGCGTATGGTAGTAATATTTTATTTTTTTTAATTTTCTCGGTCTATTCCAAGCAAATAAGAATTTTTTTTTGAAAACGTAAGGTACACCAAGATAGAGATCAACCTTTTGCTATGATACCACTTGATGCGAAACCGTGATGTTTTATATCAAGGTTCGGCTTTTTAGCAGATCTTTCTCTATCTCGAAATAGTTTCTATGGGAATATACTCAACACAACTCCAAGCGAGGCTAAGTATCAATGAAGGGTGAAAGCATACAACTAGAGAAACAAGCTAGTTGATACGATAACTCAAAGAATATGAAGTTCTACCGGAAATTCATAAACAAGTATCTAAGGAATAACCTTAATCAAAATATCAATATATCAAGTCTAAGTTTTAAAGGTGGCTGAACATTTGCTCTCGGCTCATACCTTTGTTCTTGATGATTTGGTCTCGGTTCATAGGCCAAATCGTCCATCATTCTTGGAATGAGTCTCTGCTGAAAGTCCTATTGTCCGAAAGTTGTCCCTTAAGTTTTGCTCAAAGGATTCTTGAGAATCTTGATCTTCTTGATCATGTTTTGCAGCGGCTTTGCCCCTTATCCGAATGGTTCTTGATTTCAAGATTCTCCGTCCGATATTGAAGATCTTTGGTGGATTGCATCAAAGTTTTCATTGATTGTTGCGTTGATTCTTTAAAGAGCTTATCGCCGTCAATGGCACCTTGCTGCGAAGTACCTTCATCAAAAGACATTATCTTTGCAAAGAAAAAAGAATCACACAAATCGTTAGGTAGGAAAGAAAATTGATCTCAATATTCCAACAATACTTGTCAAGAACTTGCAACCCTAGATGAATTTGAAAGGTTCCTAATGTTGTGTTGATGAAACGCTGAAAAATAGTGGAAAGAATTCCTATCTTGACCTACACAAATAGTTAACAAAGAAAGAATAAGAGTAATCGTTAAAAAGATGCAACCTTTACGCTTCTTGATTTTCTTGAAAATTGATTTTAATTCTCGGATGAACAGTGCTGTGAACAGTAACCGAAAATTTAAAATCTTTGAAAAAAATTGTTTCCTTGATTTCATTCTTTACCTTTTACCTTTAGACTTACTCTTTTCTTGGCCGCCTTTATCAAGAACTCCGTGTCGGGGAAGATATTACCTCGATTTGATGAGTTTGATGGCGACTAATTCAAGAACAAGAGGGAACAAGAGCCAATTCCTTTGTGTCCAAGCGGACAAGGAAGTTTGCTTTTGGTTTGATCCGTGTCTAACTAGGATAACCCAGTGCCGATTTCTTTACTTCAGGGAGGCTTTTGCGTATGGTAGTAGTATTTTTTTTAATTTTCTCGGTCTATTCCAAGCAAATAAGAATTTTTTTTTGAAAAGCGTAAGGTACACCAAGATAGAGATCAACCTTTTGCTCTGATACCACTTGATGCGAAACAGTGATGTTTTATATCAAGGTTCGGATTTTTTAGCGAGATCTTTCTCTATCTCGAAATAGTTTCTATGGGAATATACTCAACACAACTCCAAGCGAGGCTAAGTATCAATGAAGGTGAAAGCATACAACTAGAGAAACAAGCTAGTTGATACGGTAACTCAAAGAATATGAAGTTCTCCCAGGAAATTCATAAACAAGTATCTAAGGAATAACCTTAATCAAAATATCAATATATCAAGTCTAAGTTTAAAGGTGGCTGAACATTTGCTCTCGGCTCATACCTTTGTTCTTGATGATTTGGTCTCGGTTCATAGGCCAAATCGTCCATCATTCTTGGAATGAGTCTCTGTGAAAGTCCCTATTGTCCCGAAAGTTGTCCCTTAAGTTTTGCTCAAAGGATTCTTGAGAATCTTGATCTTCTTGATCATGTTTTGCAGTGGCTTTGCCCTTATCCGAATGGTTCTTGATTTCAAGATTCTCCATCCGATATTGAAGATCTTTGGTGGATTGCATCAAAGTTTTCATTGATTGTTGCGTTGATTCTTTAAAGAGCTTATCGCAGTCAATGGCACCTTGCTGCGAAGTACCTTCATCAAAAGACATTATCTTTGCAAAGAAAAAAGAATCACACAAATCGTTAGGTAGGAAAGAAAATTGATCTCAATATTCCAACAATACTTGTCAAGAACTTGCAACCCTAGATGAATTTAAAGGTTCCTAATGTTGTGTTGATGAAACGCTGAAAAAATAGTGGAAAGAATTCCTATCTTGACCTACACAAATAGTTAACAAAGAAAGAATAAAAGTAATCGTTAAAAAGATGCAACCTTTACGCTTCTTGATTTTCTTGAAAATTGATTTTAATTCTCGGATGAACAGTGCTGTGAACAGTAACCGAAAATTTAAAATCTTTGAAAAAAAATTGTTTCCTTGATTTCATTCTTTACCTTTTACCTTTAGACTTACTCTTTTCTTGGCGCCTTTATCAAGAACTCCGTGTCGGGAAGATATTACCTCGATTTGATGAGTTTGATGGCGACTAATTCAAGAACAAGAGGGAACAGAGCCAATTCCTTTGTGTCCAAGCGGACAAGGAAGTTTGCTTTTGGTTTGATCCGTGTCTAACTAGGATAACCCGGCTGCCGATTTCTTTACTTAGGGAGGCTTTTGCGTATGGTAGTAGTATTTTTTTTTAATTTTCTCGGTCTATTCCAAGCAAATAAGAATTTTTTTTGAAAAGCGTAAGGTACACCAAGATAGAGATCAACCTTTTGCTCGATACCACTTGATGCGAAAGCCAGTGATGTTTTATATCAAGGTTCGGATTTTTAGCGAGATCTTTCTCTATCTCGAAATAGTTTCTATGGGAATATACTCAACACAACTCCAAGCGAGGCTAAGTATCAATGAAGGTTGGACGCTACAACTAGAGAAACAAGCTAGTTGATACGGTAACTCAAAGAATATGAAGTTCTCCCAGGAAATTCATAAACAAGTATCTAAGGAATAACCTTAATCAAAATATCAATATATCAAGTCTAAGTTTAAAGGTGGCTGAACATTTGCTCTCGGCTCATACCTTTGTTCTTGATGATTTGGTCTCGGTTCATAGGCCAAATTGTCCATCATTCTTGGAATGAGTCTCTGCTTTGAAAGTCCTATTGTCCGAAAGTTGTCCCTTAAGTTTTGCTCAAAGGATTCTTGAGAATCTTGATCTTCTTGATCATGTTTTGCGTGGCTTTGCCCTTATCCGAATGGTTCTTGATTTCAAGATTCTCCATCCGATATTGAAGATCTTTGGTGGATTGCATCAAAGTTTTCATTGATTGTTGCGTTGATTCTTTAAAGAGCTTATCGTAGTCAATGGCACCTTGCTGCGAAGTACCTTCATCAAAAGACATTATCTTTGCAAAGAAAAAGAATCACACAAATCGTTAGGTAGGAAGAAAATTGATCTCAATATTCCAACAATACTTGTCAAGAACTTGCAACCCTAGATGAATTTAAAGGTTCCTAATGTTGTGTTGATGAAACGCTGAAAAAATAGTGGAAAGAATTCCTATCTTGACCTACACAAATAGTTAACAAAGAAAGAATAAGAGTAATCGTTAAAAAGATGTAACCTTTACGCTTCTTGATTTTCTTGAAAATTGATTTTAATTCTCGGATGAAAAGTGCTGTGAACAGTAACCGAAAATTTAAAATCTTTGAAAAAAATTGTTTCCTTGATTTCATTCTTTACCTTTTACCTTTAGACTTACTCTTTTCTTGGCCGCCTTTATCAAGAACTCAGTGTCGGGAAGATATTACCTCGATTTGATGAGTTTGATGGCGACTAATTCAAGAACAAGAGGGAACAAGAGCCAATTCCTTTGTGTCCAAGCGGACAAGGAAGTTTGCTTTTGGTTTGATCCGTGTCTAACTAGGATAACCCGGCTGCCGATTTCTTTACTTCAGGGAGGCTTTTGCGTATGGTAGTAGTATTTTTTTTAATTTTCTCGGTCTATTCCAAGCAAATAAGAAATTTTTTTTTGAAAAGCGTAAGGTACACCAAGATAGAGATCAACCTTTTGCTCCGATACCACTTGATGCGAAAGCCAGTGATGTTTTATATCAAGGTTCGGATTTTTAGCGAGATCTTTCTCTATCTCGAAATAGTTTCTATGGGAATATACTCAACACAACTCCAAGCGAGGCTAAGTATCAATGATGGGTGAAACATACAACTAGAGAAACAAGCTAGTTGATACTGATAACTCAAAGAATATGAAGTTCTCTAGGAAATTCATAAACAAGTATCTAAGGAATAACCTTAATCAAAATATCAATATATCAAGTCTAAGTTTAAAGGTGGCTGAACATTTGCTCTCGGCTCATACCTTTGTTCTTGATGATTTGGTCTCGGTTCATAGGCCAAATCGTCCATCATTCTTGGAATGAGTCTCTGCTGAAAGTCCCTATTGTCCCGAAAGTTGTCCCTTAAGTTTTGCTCAAAGGATTCTTGAGAATCTTGATCTTCTTGATCATGTTTTGCCGCGGCTTTGCCCTTATCCGAATGGTTCTTGATTTCAAGATTCTCCATCCGATATTGAAGATCTTTGGTGGATTGCATCAAAGTTTTCATTGATTGTTGCGTTGATTCTTTAAAGAGCTTATCGCCGTCAATGGCACCTTGCTGCTGAAGTACCTTCATCAAAAGACATTATCTTTGCAAAGAAAAAAGAATCACACAAATCGTTAGGTAGGAAAGAAAATTGATCTCAATATTCCAACAATACTTGTCAAGAACTTGCAACCCTAGATGAATTTAAAGGTTCCTAATGTTGTGTTGATGAAACGCTGAAAAATAGTGGAAAGAATTCCTATCTTGACCTACACAAATAGTTAACAAAGAAAGAATAAGAGTAACCGTTAAAAAGATGCAACCTTTACGCTTCTTGATTTTCTTGAAAATTGATTTTAATTCTCGGATGAACAGTGCTGTGAACAGTAACCGAAAATTTAAAATCTTTGAAAAAAATTGTTTCCTTGATTTCATTCTTTACCTTTTACCTTTAGACTTACTCTTTTCTTGGCCGCCTTTATCAAGAACTCCGTGTCGGGGAAGATATTACCTCGATTTGATGAGTTTGATGGCGACTAATTCAAGAACAAGAGCCAATTCCTTTGTGTCCAAACGGACAAGGAAGTTTGCTTTTGGTTTGATCCGTGTCTAACTAGGATAACCCGGCTGCCGATTTCTTTACTTCCGGGTGGCTTTTGCGTATGGTAGTAGTATTTTTTGTTTAATTTTCTCGGTCTATTCCAAGCAAATAAGAATTTTTTTTTGAAAACGTAAGGTACACCAAGATAGAGATCAACCTTTTGCTCTGATACCACTTGATGCGAAACCGTGATGTTTTATATCAAGGTTCGGCTTTTTAGCAGATCTTTCTCTATCTCGAAATAGTTTCTATGGGAATATACTCAACACAACTCCAAGCGAGGCTAAGTATCAATGAAAGGCTGACGCTACAAACTAGAGAAACAAGCTAGTTGATACTGGTAACTCAAAAGAATATGAAGTTCTACAGGAAATTCATAAACAAGTATCTAAGGAATAACCTTAATCAAAATATCAATATATCAAGTCTAAGTTTTAAAGGTGGCTGAACATTTGCTCTCGGCTCATACCTTTGTTCTTGATGATTTGGTCTCGGTTCATAGGCCAAATCGTCCATCATTCTTGGAATGAGTCTCTGCTTTGAAAGTCCCTATTGTCCCGAAAGTTGTCCCTTAAGTTTTGCTCAAAGGATTCTTGAGAATCTTGATCTTCTTGATCATGTTTTTGCAGCGGCTTTGCCCCTTATCCGAATGGTTCTTGATTTCAAGATTCTCCATCCGATATTGAAGATCTTTGGTGGATTGCATCAAAGTTTTCATTGATTGTTGCGTTGATTCTTTAAAAGAGCTTATCGCCGTCAATGGCACCTTGCTGCGAAGTACCTTCATCAAAAGACATTATCTTTGCAAAGAAAAAAGAATCACACAAATCGTTAGGTAGGAAAGAAAATTGATCTCAATATTCCAACAATACTTGTCAAGAACTTGCAACCCTAGATGAATTTAAAGGTTCCTAATGTTGTGTTGATGAAACGCTGAAAAAATAGTGGAAAGAATTCCTATCTTGACCTACACAAATAGTTAACAAAGAAAGAATAAGAGTAATCGTTAAAAAGATGCAACCTTTACGCTTCTTGATTTTCTTGAAAATTGATTTTAATTCTCGGATGAACAGTGCTGTGAACAGTAACCGAAAATTTAAAATCTTTGAAAAAAATTGTTTCCTTGATTTCATTCTTTACCTTTTACCTTTAGACTTACTCTTTTCTTGGCCGCCTTTATCAAGAACTCCGTGTCAGGAAGATATTACCTCGATTTGATGAGTTTGATGGCGACTAATTCAAGAACAAGAGGGAACAAGAGCCAATTCCTTTGTGTCCAAACGGACAAGGAAGTTTGCTTTTGGTTTGATCCGTGTCTAACTAGGATAACCCTGGCTGCCGATTTCTTTACTTCGGGAGGCTTTTGCGTATGGTAGTAGTATTTTTTTTTTAATTTTCTCGGTCTATTCCAAGCAAATAAGAATTTTTTTTGAAAACGTAAGGTACACCAAGATAGAGATCAACCTTTTGCTCTGATACCACTTGATGCGAAACCGTGATGTTTTATATCAAGGTTCGGATTTTTAGCAGATCTTTCTCTATCTCGAAATAGTTTCTATGGGAATATACTCAACACAACTCCAAGCGAGGCTAAGTATCAATGATGGTTTGAAACGCATACAACTAGAGAAACAAGCTAGTTGATACAGTAACTCAAAGAATATGAAGTTCTACCGGAAATTCATAAACAAGTATCTAAGGAATAACCTTAATCAAAATATCAATATATCAAGTCTAAGTTTAAAGGTGGCTGAACATTTGCTCTCGGCTCATACCTTTGTTCTTGATGATTTGGTCTCGGTTCATAGGCCAAATCGTCCATCATTCTTGGAATGAGTCTACTGTGAAAGTCCCTATTGTTCAGAAAGTTGTCCCTTAAGTTTTGCTCAAAGGATTCTTGAGAATCTTGATCTTCTTGATCATGTTTTGCTGCGGCTTTGCCCTTATCCGAATGGTTCTTGATTTCAAGATTCTCCATCCGATATTGAAGATCTTTTGGTGGACTGCATCAAAGTTTTCATTGATTGTTGCGTTGATTCTTTAAAGAGCTTATCGCCGTCAATGGCACCTTGCTGCGAAGTACCTTCATCAAAAGACATTATCTTTGCAAAGAAAAAGAATCACACAAATCGTTAGGTAGGAAAGAAAATTGATCTCAATATTCCAACAATACTTGTCAAGAACTTGCAACCCTAGATGAATTTAAAGGTTCCTAATGTTGTGTTGATGAAACGCTGAAAAATAGTGGAAAGAATTCCTATCTTGACCTACACAAATAGTTAACAAAGAAAGAATAAGAGTAGCTCAGTTAAAAAGATGCAACCTTTACGCTTCTTGATTTTCTTGAAAATTGATTTTAATTCTCGGATGAACAGTGCTGTGAACAGTAACCGAAAATTTAAAATCTTTGAAAAAAATTGTTTCCTTGATTTCATTCTTTACCTTTTACCTTTAGACTTACTCTTTTCTTGGCCGCCTTTATCAAGAACTACGTGTCAGGAAGATATTACCTCGATTTGATGAGTTTGATGGCGACTAATTCAAGAACAAGAGGGAACAAGAGCCAATTCCTTTGTGTCCAAACGGACAAGGAAGTTTGCTTTTGGTTTGATCCGTGTCTAACTAGGATAACCCGGCTGCCGATTTCTTTACTTCCGGGAGGCTTTTGCGTATGGTAGTAGTATTTTTTTTTAATTTTCTCGGCCTATTCCAAGCAAATAAGATTTTTTTTGAAAACGTATGGTACACCAAGATAGAGATCAACCTTTTGCTCTGATACCACTTGATGCGAAACCGTGGTGTTTTATATCAAGGTTCGGCTTTTTAGCAGATCTTTCTCTATCTCGAAATAGTTTCTATGGGAATATACTCAACACAACTCCAAGCAGGCTAAGTATCAATGAAGGTGAAACGCACACAAACTAGAGAAACAAGCTAGTTGATACAGTAACTCAAAGAATATGAAGTTCTACCGGAAATTCATAAACAAGTATCTAAGGAATAACCTTAATCAAAATATCAATATATCAAGTCTAAGTTTGAAGGTGGCTGAACATTTGCTCTCGGCTCATACCTTTGTTCTTGATGATTTGGTCTCGGTTCATAGGCCAAATTGTCCATCATTCTTGGAATGAGTCCCTGCTGAAAGTCCCTATTGTCCCGAAAGTTGTCCCTTAAGTTTTCCTCAAAGGATTCTTGAAAATCTTGATCTTCTAGATCATGTTTTGCCGCGGCTTTGCCCCTATCCGAATGGTTCTTGATTTCAAGATTCTCCATCCGATATTGAAGATCTTTGGTGGATTGCATCAAAGTTTTCATTGATTGTTGCGTTGATTCTTTAAAGAGCTTATCGCCGTCAATGGCACCTTGCTGCGAAGTACCTTCATCAAAAGACATTATCTTTGCAAAGAAAAAGAATCACACAAATCGTTAGGTAGGAAAGAAAATTGATCTCAATATTCCAACAATACTTGTCAAGAACTTGCAACCCTAGATGAATTTAAAGGTTCCTAATGTTGTGTTGATGAAACGCTGAAAAATAGTGGAAAGAATTCCTATCTTGACCTACAAAAATAGTTAACAAAGAAAGAATAAGAGTTGATGCGAAATCTTGATGGGTTATATCAAGATTCGGCTGAATTTAGATCTTTCTCTATCTCTAATGGTTTCTATGGGAATATACTTAACACAGTCCCGGAAAGGCTAAGTATCAATGAATGTTGAAACACCACAACTAGAGAAACCAACTAGTTGATACAGTAACTTAAAGGTTTATGAAATTCAACCGGAAGTTCATAAACAAGTAACAAAGGTTTAACCTTAATCAAAATATCAATATATCAAGTCTACGTTACATGGCTGCCCAAAGCTCTATTAAATAGAGTATTTCGTCTATAAGAGAACCAAACTAACTTAAACTAGGAAAAGGAAAATAAGAGTCCTTGAAGAAGTAGGACTCTTGAATAACAACTTGCTATCAAGTAACTACCTAAACAAGATAATAGGGACATGTGCCTATTATCTTGGCGGCATAATAAAGAAATAACTACCAAATAATGAAGAGTCCTAGTTGCATTAGGACTCTTAATAACAAACTAACTACCACATGGACAACATGTCCTTTATTATAGCAATTCTAGTTGCTATACACGGCTAAAGTAATAACATAACAATAATAAATAATTAAAGTCTAGAATAGTCTAGAATAGTCTAGAATAGACTTTAATATGTAAAAAGACTAAAATGCCCTTTTTAGCCACTTTGCTTGTTTGGGCCGAAATAAGTATCTTTGAGAGTTAGAAGTTGAACTTGGACTTCATCTTCTAGATGTAGCTTGGCTTCTTCTTTAGACTTTAACTCTCGGATCAATGTAGCTAGTTCTTGTTCCATTTGAATGGTTCTTGATCTAGTCATTGGTCCATTCATGCTTGATAAAGGATGTGGGTAATGGTGTAGTCTTCTAGATGGTCCCGTATCATCCCCTCCCTCTTGAAAAGGATTCGACCTTGAATCATCATCATCATCTAAGTAATCCGAAACATCAAAAGGAGATAAGTCAGTAACATTAAAAGTTGAATGAACACCATACTTACCTTGCAAGTTGATTTTGTATGCATTGTCATTGATCTTGCCAACAACTTGAAAAGGTCCATCTCCTCTAGGATGTAATTTTGACTTCCTCTCTTTAGGAAATCTGTCTTTCCTAAAGTGTATCCACACCCAATCACCAATTTCAAAAGTAAGGGCCTTGCGGCCTTTGTTGGCCTTAGTTGCCATTTTATCATTCTTCTTCTTGATGTTCTCGGCTACCTCATAATGTATTCTTTGGACAAAGTCAGCCCTTGAATCACCTTCTATATTGTAATACTCATCAATAGGAAGAGGAATTAGATCTAAAGGGGGTAAGGGGGGTTAAAAGCAGTAAACAACTTCAAAAGGTGAATTATTAGTAGTTGAATGTAACGATACGATTATAAGCAAATTCAGCAATAGGTAAACATTCTTCCCACTTTTTTAAATTCTTTTGAATAAGTGCCCTAAGTAGAGCCCCCTAAAGTTCTATTTGTTACCTCGGTTTGGCCATCGGTTTGGGGATGACTTGATGTAGAAAATAACGACTTAGTCCCCAATTTACTCCATAAGGTCTTCCAAAAATAACTTAGGAACTTTACGTCCCTATCACTTACGATTGTTTTTGGAACACCATGTAACCGAATGATGTCTTTGAAGAATAGATCCATAACATGGCTTGCATCATTTGTTTTCCTACAAGGAATAAAGTGAGCCATTTTAGAAAATCTATCAACAACCACCATTATACTATCATTACCTCTTTTGGATTGCGGTAATCCGAGAATAAAATCCATTGAAAGATCAATCCATGGAGAGGAAGGAATTGGTAGAGGCATGAGCAATCCGTGAGCTTTGGAAGTACTTTTTGCTTGTTTGCATTTAAAACAAAGTTCACAAATTTTACTGCACATCTCTTTTCATCTTAGGCCAATAAAAGTGTTCTTGCAAAATATCTAATGTTTTAACAACACCAAAATGACCCATCAATCCGCCACTATGTGCTTCCCTAACAATTAATTCTCTAATAGAACAAGAGGGAACACATAATTTGTTACCTTTAAACAAGAATCCTTCAAATATGTGAAAATCTTTTTGTGCTAGAAACATGACAAGATTTAAACAAATCTGAAAACTCATTATCATCTACATACAAAGCTTTTAAATGTTCAAAACCAAGTAATTTAGTATGTAGAATAGAAAGTAAAGAGTACCTTCTAGAAAGAGCATCGGCAACAATGTTTTCCTTACCTTTCTTGTATTTGATCACATATGGAAAGCTATCAATGAAGGAAACCCACTTTGCATGTCTCTTGTTTAACTTACTTTGTCCTTTGAGATACTTGATTGATTCATGATCCGTGTGAATCACAAATTCTCGGCCAACCAAGTAGTGCTTTGCCATGTTTCCAAAGCTCGAACAATCGCATAGAACTCTTTATCATACGTAGGATAATTAAGGGCAGCGCCACTCAATTTCTCACTAAAATATGCTAAAGGTTTCCCTTGTTGTTGCAAAACAGCCCCAATACCTATACCCGAAGCATCACATTCAACTTCAAAAGTTAGTGTAAAATTTGGTAAAGATAAAATAGGGGAAGAAGTTAGTAATTGCTTAAGCTTATTGAAACTATCTTCTTGCGGCTTATCCCCAAAAGAATGAGACATCTTTCTTCACAACTTCATTCAATGGTGCGGCAATTGAGCTAAAGTCACGCACAAAACGTCTATAAAAACTTGCTAAACCATAGAATGATCGGACTTGTGTGGCTGATGTTGGTCTCGGCCAGCTTGTAATGGACTCAATTTTGGCCGGATCAACCTTAATACCACTTGAACTAACAATATATCCAAGAAAGTTAATAGAATTAGTGCAAAAAATGCATTTTTCGATCTTGGCATATAATGTTTGTTCTCTTAATATAGTAAAAAACAGCCTTAAGATGTTGAACATGCTCTTCTAAGGTTTTACTATAAACAAGAATATCATCAAAATAAACTACAACAAATTTACCAAAACAATGACGGAATATGTAGTTCATTAATCTCATGAAAGTACTAGGTGCATTACTTAGACCAAAAGGCATTACAATCCATTCATATAATCCATATTTAGTCTTAAAAGCAGTTTTCCATTCATCACCTTCTTTCATTCTAATTTGGTGATAGCCTTGAGTTAAATCAATTTTAGAAAAGATTAAAGCACCACTTAACTCATCTAGCATATCATCTAAGCGAGGTATAGGATGTCTATATTTAATAGTTATCTTATTAATATTGCGACAATCCGTACATAATCCGAAAGTGCCTTCTCTTTTAGGTACCAAAATAACAGGACTAGCACAAGGACTTAAAGATTCACGTGCACTGCTCTTTTTCTAAGAGTAAATCGACTTGCCTTTGGATTTCTCGGGTCTCATATGGATTTGCTCTATAGGCTGCCCTATTTGGAAGATTTGATCCCGGAATGAAGTCGATTTGATGTTCGATGCCTCGGATTGGAGGTAGACCTTTCGGCAACTCCTTTGGAAAAAGCTCTTTGAATTCCTTCAAAACATCAATACATATACTAGGAAGAGAAGAAGTTAAATCATCAAAAGTGTTAAGGAGAGTTAACCTTTCGGTTTCTCTAAAAACAAGTAAAACAAGGGGTTTATTTGCACGTAACGCCCTTTCTACTTTTGCAAAATTAATGAATAAACATTCTTTCTTATCTTTTAGGCCAAAAGACTTCATAATATTCTCGGTTTTGTCCTTCCTTTTTACCACGGCTTGTATCTTAGGGGTAGGTTCACTCTGTTTTTTCAACTCTTGTTCTTTTAATCTCTTTTCCCTCCCCTCGGTAAGTAGTCTTTGAGTCTCACATACCTGATTCGGTGTCATTGGAAGCAATGTGTATCGAATGTTATCTTTGGTAACTTTGTAGACATTCTTTTCGGCCAATATGATCCGCGAACCTATCATATTTGCCAAGGTCTTCCCGAGAATAATGTGACTTGCGGTCATAGGCACCACATCACATAAAAGCGAGTATCTTTGAAATTCCCAATGCGAAGTCAAATTCTACTGTTTATCCACTTTAATTTCTCCGCTATTGTTTAACCAAGAAAGCTTGTATGGCATCGGATGTGCTTTCGTAGGTAAATTTAAAGCGGTTACCATCTCGTAAGAACAAACGTTAGTGCAGCTACCATTATCAATAATAACTAAACATGTTCGATCTTTAATAGTGCACTTAGTTTGAAAAAAGATTACTACGATGTTGATGTAAATTATCTAATGGTTGCGAATGTAAAAGTTGCATATTGACCAAAAGAAAATTACCATCATCTACGGGAGGCTCACCATTGCCCTCGGCTTCTTCTCCCAATAGTGTGTCCTCGGCTTCCTCTTCATCACTTACCCAAGTTCCATCATCCATCATAATCATGGTACTTTTATTAGGACAATCTCTAGCAAAGTGTCCTTTGCCTTGACACTTAAAACATTCCCGATCATTTGATGTAGTTGATTTAGTTCGCAAATCGGTTGGTTTTGAAGTGTTTGATGTCCTTGCTGCCCCAAAAGAAGCCGTGGCCACTTTTGTAGTTCCCAAACTGCCCTTAGCATTAATTGGGCTCGGCAAAACAGTAGAATTGTTTAGGGACTAATTTGGCCGTTTCCAAGATTGGAAATTAGCCGAATAAGTCCTTGAACTCTTCTCTTTTTGCTGCCTCTCAACTTGTTCAGCAAAATAAACCATATCAATAAGAGAAGTAAGGTTAGCACGTTCTACCTTGGGTCTAATTTTGTCATTTAGACCAGCCAAGAAAGCGAGCCAAAGTAGCCGCATTTGCTTCCCGAATATTAGCTCTAATCATGGACATTTCCATCTCCTTGAAGTATGCATCAACGGTCTTTGTCCCTTGCCTCAATCTTTGGAGTTGATTATACAACTCACGGTTAAAATTACAGGGGTACAAATCGTCATTGACATAACTTTGCTTTCATGTCCTCCCAATTATCAATTGGTCTTTGCTCCGATTCTTCTTCTTTCACTTACCTCATGATCCCACCAAATGGATGCATATTCTCCAAATTCCATGGCTGCTAATTTAACCTTTTTTCTCTTCGGAGTAATTATGGACATCAAAAACATGGTTAACTTTTTCGTGTCCAATCAAAAAAATAAAATAGGATCATTAGTACCAAGAAAAGGAGGAATCTTGGTCTTGATTGAACCAAGATTATTATCAAACCTTTGAGCTTGATAATTTGGTCTCGGTTCATCAAGATCAAAGGGTCTAGGATCATACCTTTGATTGTTTGGCCTCGGTTCATTATTAAAAAGAGGATTTGGATCATACCTTTGATTTTGATGATGGAATGGTCTCGGCTCAATTCTCTCTTCATGACCAAAAGGTCTTGGATCATACCTTACATCTTGATGGTGTTGCCTTTGTTCATAGGGCGGATTTGGAATCATCTTTGGCACAACTCTCGGCTTAAAATCATCATTGTGCCGAGGGTTGATTCTTGCATTGTGATCTATTGATGCTTGAGAGTCTTGATCTTCTTGATCATCTTGGACAGCCTTTTTACCTTTATCCGAATGGTTCTTGAATTCAAGAACATCCATTCGATCTTTTAAGTCATCAATGGATTGCAATACCGCTTTCATTGTGTGTTGCATTGATTCTTTGAAAAGTTTATCGCTTTCCATGGCACCTTGCTCCGAAGTACCTTCATTAAAAGACATTATCTTTGCAAAGAAAAAATTCACACAAAAATCATTAGTAGAAAAAGATATAAAAGATTGAATCTTTTCACAAAATCTGGGAATAGTAATCTGTGAATAGTATTCTGTGAATAGTAATCTGTGAATAGTGATCTGAGAATAGTAATCTGTGAATAGTAATCAGTGAATAGTAATCCGTGAATAGTAATCTGTGAATAGTAATCAGATTGTGTATTCTCTCAATATTGAATCTTTTCTCTCGATTTATCCAAAAAATACTTGTCAAGAACTTCCAACTTTGAATGTTTGAATGGTTATAATGATGGAAGGCTGAAAAAATATATCAAAGAAACCAAATCTTGACTTTAACAAAAAGTCGAAGGAAAAAGTATAAGAGTTATTTGTTGCCAAACAAGAAAAAGATGTGATCTTTACCTTTCTTGATTTTCTGTTTTCTTGAAATAGCTCGTTCTTGAAATCTTTTCTTACCTTTTTGCCCGAGACTTACCCTTATCTTGGCCACAAGATCAAAAGCTCTTTATTGATGACGGTTGTGCTATATCGAAAAGTCTTGATAGTGGCTAATTCAAGATGAAGGGGGAACAAGTGCCAATTCCCTTATTCAAGGGAAGTTTGCTTTTGGCCTTATCCTTGTCTATTTTGGGTTAACCCGGCTGCCAATTTCTTTACTTCCGGGTGGCTTTTACAATGGTAAGTACCCGAATTGTATGACTAACATGGCTGCCAATTTCTTTACTTCCGGGTGGCTTTTTCGTTGGGGTAAAATTTTTTTGTTAATTTTCGGCTATCTCAAGCAAACAAGAAAAAAAAATTTCAAGAAAGCAATAAAGTACACCAAGATAGAGATAAACCTTTTGCTCTGATACCACTTGATGCGAAATCTTGATGGGTTATATCAAGATTCGGCTGAATTTAGATCTTTCTCTATCTCGAATGGTTTCTATGGGAATATACTTAACACAGTCCCGGAAAGGCTAAGTATCAATGAATGTTGAAACACCACAACTAGAGAAACCAACTAGTTGATACAGTAACTTAAGGGTTTATGAAATTCAACCGGAAGTTCATAAACAAGTAACAAAGGTTTAACCTTAATCAAAATATCAATATATCAAGTCTAAGTTACATGGCTGCCCAAAGCTCTATTAAATATAGTATTTCGGCTATAAGAGAACCAAACTAACTTAAACTAGGAAAAGGAAAATAAGAGTCCTTGAAGAAGTAGGACTCTTGAATAACAACTTGCTATCAAGTAACTACCTAAACAAGATAATAGGGACATGTGCCTATTATCTTGGCGGCATAATAAAGAAATAACTACCAAATAATGAAGAGTCCTAGTTGCATTAGGACTCTTAATAACAAACTAACTACCACATGGACAACATGTCCTTTATTATAGCAATTCTAGTTGCTATACACGGCTAAAGTAATAACATAACAATAATAAATAATTAAAGTCTAGAATAGTCTAGAATAGTCTAGAATAGACTTTAATATGTAAAAAAGACTAAAATGCCCTTTTTAGCCACTTTGCTTGTTTGGGCCGAAATAAGTATCTTTGAGAGTTAGAAGTTGAACTTGGACTTCATCTTCTAGATGTAGCTTGGCTTCTTCTTTAGACTTTAACTCTCGGATCAATGTAGCTAGTTCTTGTTCTATTTGAATGGTTCTTGATCTAGTCATTGGTCCATTCATGCTTGATAAAGGATGTGGGTAATGGTGTAGTCTTCTAGATGGTCCCGTATCAAGAGTAATCGTTAAAAAGATGCAACCTTTACGCTTCTTGATTTTCTTGAAAATTGATTTTAATTCTCGGATGAACAGTGCTGTGAATAGTAACCGAAAATTTAAAATCTTTGAAAAAAATTGTTTCCTTGATTTCATTCTTTACCTTTTACCTTTAGACTTACTCTTTTCTTGGCCGCCTTTATCAAGAACTCCGTGTCAGGAAGATATTACCTCGATTTGATGAGTTTGATGGCGACTAATTCAAGAACAAGAGGGAACAAGAGCCAATTCCTTTGTGTCCAAACGGACAAGGAAGTTTGCTTTTGGTTTGATCCGTGTCTAACTAGGATAACCCGGCTGCCGATTTCTTTACCTCCGTGTGGCTTTTGCGTATGGTAGTAGTATTTTTTTTTAATTTTCTCGGTCTATTCCAAGCAAATAAGAATTTTTTTTTGAAAACGTATGGTACACCAAGATAGAGATCAACCTTTTGCTCTGATACCACTTGATGCGAAACCGTGGTGTTTTATATCAAGGTTCGGCTTTTTAGCAGATCTTTCTCTATCTCGAAATAGTTTCTATGGGAATATACTCAACACAACTCCAAGCAGGCTAAGTATCAATGAAGGCTGAAACGCCACAACTAGAGAAACAAGCTAGTTGATACAGTAACTCAAAGAATATGAAGTTCTACTGGAAATTCATAAACAAGTATCTAAGGAATAACCTTAATCAAAATATCAATATATCAAGTCTAAGTTTAAAGGTGGCTGAACATTTTCTCTCGGCTCATACATTTGTTCTTGATGATTTGGTCTCGGTTCATAGGCCAAATCGTCCATCATTCTTGGAATGAGTCTCTGCTGAAAGTCCCTATTGTCCCGAAAGTTGTCCCTTAAGTTTTGCTCAAAGGATTCTTGAGAATCTTGATCTTCTTGATCATGTTTTGCCGCGGCTTTGCCCTTATCCGAATGGTTCTTGATTTCAAGATTCTCCATCCGATATTGAAGATCTTTGATGGATTGCATCAAAGTTTTCATTGATTGTTGCGTTGATTCTTTAAAGAGCTTATCGCCGTCAATGGCACCTTGCTGCGAAGTACCTTCATCAAAAGACATTATCTTTGCAAAGAAAAAAGAATCACACAAATCGTTAGGTAGGAAAGAAAATTGATCTCAATATTCCAACAATACTTGTCAAGAACTTCCAACCCTAGATGAATTTAAAGGTTCCTAATGCTGTGTTGATGAAACGCTGAAAAATAGTGGAAAGAATTCCTATCTTGACCTACACAAATAGTTAACAAAGAAAGAATAAGAGTAATCGTTAAAAAGATGCAACCTTTACGCTTCTTGATTTTCTTGAAAATTGATTTTAATTCTCGGATGAACAGTGCTGTGAACAGTAACCGAAAATTTAAAATCTTTGAAAAAAATTGTTTCCTTGATTTCATTCTTTACCTTTTACCTTTAGACTTACTCTTTTCTTGGCCGCCTTTATCAAGAACTCCGTGTCAGGAAGATATTACCTCGATTTGATGAGTTTGATGGCGACTAATTCAAGAACAAGAGGGAACAAGAGCCAATTCCTTTGTGTCCAAACGGACATGGAAGTTTGCTTTTGGTTTGATCCGTGTCTAACTAGGATAACCCGGCTGCCGATTTCTTTACTTCGGGAGGCTTTTGCGTATGGTAGTAGTATTTTTTTTTAATTTTCTCGGTCTATTCCAAGCAAATAAGAATTTTTTTTGAAAACGTAAGGTACACCAAGATAGAGATCAACCTTTTGCTCTGATACCACTTGATGCGAAACCGTGATGTTTTATATCAAGGTTCGGATATTTAGCGAGATCTTTCTCTATCTCGAAATAGTTTCTATGGGAATATACTCAACACAACTCCAAGCAGGCTAAGTATCAATGAAGGCTGAAACGCCACAACTAGAGAAACAAGCTAGTTGATACAGTAACTCAAAGAATATGAAGTTCTACTGGAAATTCATAAACAAGTATCTAAGGAATAACCTTAATCAAAATATCAATATATCAAGTCTAAGTTTAAAGGTGGCTGAACATTTTCTCTCGGCTCATACCTTTGTTCTTGATGATTTGGTCTCGGTTCATAGGCCAAATTGTCCATCATTCTTGGAATGAGTCTCTCTTTGAAAGTCCCTATTGTCCCGAAAGTTGTCCCTTAAGTTTTGCTCAAAGGATTCTTGAGAATCTTGATCTTCTTGATCATGTTTTGCCGCGGCTTTGCCCTTATCCGAATGGTTCTTGATTTCAAGATTCTCCATCCGATATTGAAGATCTTTGGTGGATTGCATCAAAGTTTTCATTGATTGTTGCGTTGATTCTTTAAAGAGCTTATCGCCGTCAATGGCACCTTGCTGCGAAGTACCTTCATCAAAAGACATTATCTTTGCAAAGAAAAAAGAATCACACGAATCGTTAGGTAGGAAAGAAAATTGATCTCAATATTCCAACAATACTTGTCAAGAACTTCCAACCCTAGATGAATTTAAAGGTTCCTAATGCTGTGTTGATGAAACGCTGAAAAATAGTGGAAAGAATTCCTATCTTGACCTACACAAATAGTTAACAAAGAAAGAATAAGAGTAATCGTTAAAAAGATGCAACCTTTACGCTTCTTGATTTTCTTGAAAATTGATTTTAATTCTCGGATGAACAGTGCTGTGAACAGTAACCGAAAATTTAAAATCTTTGAAAAAAATTGTTTCCTTGATTTCATTCTTTACCTTTTACCTTTAGACTTACTCTTTTCTTGGCCGCCTTTATCAAGAACTCCGTGTCAGGAAGATATTACCTCGATTTGATGAGTTTGATGGCGACTAATTCAAGAACAAGAGGGAACAAGAGCCAATTCCTTTGTGTCCAAACGGACATGGAAGTTTGCTTTTGGTTTGATCCGTGTCTAACTAGGATAACCCGGCTGCCGATTTCTTTACTTCCGGGAGGCTTTTGCGCATGGTAGTAGTATTTTTTTTTAATTTTCTCGGTCTATTCCAAGCAAATAAGAATTTTTTTTTGAAAACGTAAGGTACACCAAGATAGAGATCAACCTTTTGCTCTGATACCACTTGATGCGAAACCGTGATGTTTTATATCAAGGTTCGGATATTTAGCAGATCTTTCTCTATCTCGAAATAGTTTCTATGGGAATATACTCAACACAACTCCAAGCAGGCTAAGTATCAATGAAGGCTGAAACGCCACAACTAGAGAAACAAGCTAGTTGATACAGTAACTCAAAGAATATGAAGTTCTACCGGAAATTCATAAACAAGTATCTAAGGAATAACCTTAATCAAAATATCAATATATCAAGTCTAAGTTTAAAGGTGGCTGAACATTTTCTCTCGGCTCATACCTTTGTTCTTGATGATTTGGTCTCGGTTCATAGGCCAAATTGTCCATCATTCTTGGAATGAGTCTCTGCTGAAAGTCCCTATTGTCCCGAAAGTTGTCCCTTAAGTTTTGCTCAAAGGATTCTTGAGAATCTTGATCTTCTTGATCATGTTTTGCCGCGGCTTTGCCCTTATCCGAATGGTTCTTGATTTCAAGATTCTCCATCCGATATTGAAGATCTTTGGTGGATTGCATCAAAGTTTTCATTGATTGTTGCGTTGATTCTTTAAAGAGCTTATCGCCGTCAATGGCACCTTGCTGCGAAGTACCTTCATCAAAAGACATTATCTTTGCAAAGAAAAAAGAATCACACAAATCGTTAGGTAGGAAAGAAAATTGATCTCAATATTCCAACAATACTTGTCAAGAACTTCCAACCCTAGATGAATTTAAAGGTTCCTAATGCTGTGTTGATGAAACGCTGAAAAATAGTGGAAAGAATTCCTATCTTGACCTACACAAATAGTTAACAAAGAAAGAATAAGAGTAATCGTTAAAAAGATGCAACCTTTACGCTTCTTGATTTTCTTGAAAATTGATTTTAATTCTCGGATGAACAGTGCTGTGAACAGTAACCGAAAATTTAAAATCTTTGAAAAAAATTGTTTCCTTGATTTCATTCTTTACCTTTTACCTTTAGACTTACTCTTTTCTTGGCCGCCTTTATCAAGAACTCCGTGTCAGGAAGATATTACCTCGATTTGATGAGTTTGATGGCGACTAATTCAAGAACAAGAGGGAACAAGAGCCAATTCCTTTGTGTCCAAACGGACATGGAAGTTTGCTTTTGGTTTGATCCGTGTCTAACTAGGATAACCCGGCTGCCGATTTCTTTACTTCCGGGAGGCTTTTGCGCATGGTAGTAGTATTTTTTTTTAATTTTCTCGGTCTATTCCAAGCAAATAAGAATTTTTTTTTGAAAACGTAAGGTACACCAAGATAGAGATCAACCTTTTGCTCTGATACCACTTGATGCGAAACCGTGATGTTTTATATCAAGGTTCGGATATTTAGCAGATCTTTCTCTATCTCGAAATAGTTTCTATGGGAATATACTCAACACAACTCCAAGCAGGCTAAGTATCAATGAAGGCTGAAACGCCACAACTAGAGAAACAAGCTAGTTGATACAGTAACTCAAAGAATATGAAGTTCTACCGGAAATTCATAAACAAGTATCTAAGGAATAACCTTAATCAAAATATCAATATATCAAGTCTAAGTTTAAAGGTGGCTGAACATTTTCTCTCGGCTCATACCTTTGTTCTTGATGATTTGGTCTCGGTTCATAGGCCAAATTGTCCTTCATTCTTGGAATGAGTCTCTGCTTTGAAAGTCCCTATTGTCCCGAAAGTTGTCCCTTAAGTTTTGCTCAAAGGATTCTTGAGAATCTTGATCTTCTTGATCATGTTTTGCCGCGGCTTTGCCCTTATCCGAATGGTTCTTGATTTCAAGATTCTCCATCCGATATTGAAGATCTTTGGTGGATTGCATCAAAGTTTTCATTGATTGTTGCGTTGATTCTTTAAAGAGCTTATCGCCGTCAATGGCACCTTGCTGCGAAGTACCTTCATCAAAAGACATTATCTTTGCAAAGAAAAAAGAATCACACAAATCGTTAGGTAGGAAAGAAAATTGATCTCAATATTCCAACAATACTTGTCAAGAACTTCCAACCCTAGATGAATTTAAAGGTTCCTAATGCTGTGTTGATGAAACGCAGAAAAATAGTGGAAAGAATTCCTATCTTGACCTACACAAATAGTTAACAAAGAAAGAATAAGAGTAATCGTTAAAAAGATGCAACCTTTACGCTTCTTGATTTTCTTGAAAATTGATTTTAATTCTCGGATGAACAGTGCTGTGAACAGTAACCGAAAATTTAAAATCTTTGAAAAAAATTGTTTCCTTGATTTCATTCTTTACCTTTTACCTTTAGACTTACTCTTTTCTTGGCCGCCTTTATCAAGAACTCCGTGTCAGGAAGATATTACCTCGATTTGATGAGTTTGATGGCGACTAATTCAAGAACAAGAGGGAACAAGAGCCAATTCCTTTGTGTCCAAACGGACATGGAAGTTTGCTTTTGGTTTGATCCGTGTCTAACTAGGATAACCCGGCTGCCGATTTCTTTACTTCCGGGAGGCTTTTGCGCATGGTAGTAGTATTTTTTTTTTTTAATTTTCTCGGTCTATTCCAAGCAAATAAGAATTTTTTTTTTGAAAACGTAAGGTACACCAAGATAGAGATCAACCTTTTGCTCTGATACCACTTGATGCGAAACCGTGATGTTTTATATCAAGGTTCGGATATTTAGCAGATCTTTCTCTATCTCGAAATAGTTTCTATGGGAATATACCACAACTAGAGAAACAAGCTAGTTGATACAGTAACTCAAAGAATATGAAGTTCTACTGGAAATTTCATAAACAAGTATCTAAGGAATAACCTTAATCAAAATATCAATATATCAAGTCTAAGTTTAAAGGTGGCTGAACATTTGCTCTCGGCTCATACCTTTGTTCTTGATGATTTGGTCTCGGTTCATAGGCCAAATTGTCCATCATTCTTGGAATGAGTCTCTGCTGAAAGTCCCTATTGTCCCGAAAGTTGTCCCTTAAGTTTTGCTCAAAGGATTCTTGAGAATCTTGATCTTCTTGATCATGTTTTGCCGCGGCTTTGCCCTTATCCGAATGGTTCTTGATTTCAAGATTCTCCATCCGATATTGAAGATCTTTGGTGGATTGCATCAAAGTTTTCATTGATTGTTGCGTTGATTCTTTAAAGAGCTTATCGCCGTCAATGGCACCTTGCTGCGAAGTACCTTCATCAAAAGACATTATCTTTGCAAAGAAAAAAGAATCACACAAATCGTTAGGTAGGAAAGAAAATTGATCTCAATATTCCAACAATACTTGTCAAGAACTTCCAACCCTAGATGAATTTAAAGGTTCCTAATGCTGTGTTGATGAAACGCAGAAAAATAGTGGAAAGAATTCCTATCTTGACCTACACAAATAGTTAACAAAGAAAGAATAAGAGTAATCGTTAAAAAGATGCAACCTTTACGCTTCTTGATTTTTCTTGAAAATTGATTTTAATTCTCGGATGAACAGTGCTGTGAACAGTAACCGAAAATTTAAAATCTTTGAAAAAAATTGTTTCCTTGATTTCATTCTTTACCTTTTACCTTTAGACTTACTCTTTTCTTGGCCGCCTTTATCAAGAACTCCGTGTCAGGAAGATATTACCTCGATTTGATGAGTTTGATGGCGACTAATTCAAGAACAAGAGGGAACAAGAGCCAATTCCTTTGTGTCCAAACGGACATGGAAGTTTGCTTTTGGTTTGATCCGTGTCTAACTAGGATAACCCGGCTGCCGATTTCTTTACTTCCGGGAGGCTTTTGCGCATGGTAGTAGTATTTTTTTTTTTTAATTTTCTCGGTCTATTCCAAGCAAATAAGAATTTTTTTTTTGAAAACGTAAGGTACACCAAGATAGAGATCAACCTTTTGCTCTGATACCACTTGATGCGAAACCGTGATGTTTTATATCAAGGTTCGGATATTTAGCAGATCTTTCTCTATCTCGAAATAGTTTCTATGGGAATATACTCAACACAACTCCAAGCGAGGCTAAGTATCAATGAAGGCTGAAACGCACACAACTAGAGAAACAAGCTAGTTGATACAGTAACTCAAAGAATATGAAGTTCTACTGGAAATTTCATAAACAAGTATCTAAGGAATAACCTTAATCAAAATATCAATATATCAAGTCTAAGTTTAAAGGTGGCTGAACATTTTCTCTCGGCTCATACCTTTGTTCTTGATGATTTGGTCTCGGTTCATAGGCCAAATTGTCCTTCATTCTTGGAATGAGTCTCTGCTGAAAGTCCCTATTGTCCCGAAAGTTGTCCCTTAAGTTTTGCTCAAAGGATTCTTGAGAATCTTGATCTTCTTGATCATGTTTTGCCGCGGCTTTGCCCTTATCCGAATGGTTCTTGATTTCAAGATTCTCCATCCGATATTGAAGATCTTTGGTGGATTGCATCAAAGTTTTCATTGATTGTTGCGTTGATTCTTTAAAGAGCTTATCGCCGTCAATGGCACCTTGCTGCGAAGTACCTTCATCAAAAGACATTATCTTTGCAAAGAAAAAAGAATCACACAAATCGTTAGGTAGGAAAGAAAATTGATCTCAATATTCCAACAATACTTGTCAAGAACTTCCAACCCTAGATGAATTTAAAGGTTCCTAATTCTGTGTTGATGAAACGCAGAAAAATAGTGGAAAGAATTCCTATCTTGACCTACACAAATAGTTAACAAAGAAAGAATAAGAGTAATCGTTAAAAAGATGCAACCTTTACGCTTCTTGATTTTCTTGAAAATTGATTTTAATTCTCGGATGAACAGTGCTGTGAACAGTAACCGAAAATTTAAAATCTTTGAAAAAAATTGTTTCCTTGATTTCATTCTTTACCTTTTACCTTTAGACTTACTCTTTTCTTGGCCGCCTTTATCAAGAACTCCGTGTCAGGAAGATATTACCTCGATTTGATGAGTTTGATGGCGACTAATTCAAGAACAAGAGGGAACAAGAGCCAATTCCTTTGTGTCCAAACGGACATGGAAGTTTGCTTTTGGTTTGATCCGTGTCTAACTAGGATAACCCGGCTGCCGATTTCTTTACTTCCGGGAGGCTTTTGCGTATGGTAGTAGTATTTTTTTTTAATTTTCTCGGTCTATTCCAAGCAAATAAGAATTTTTTTTTGAAAACGTAAGGTACACCAAGATAGAGATCAACCTTTTGCTCTGATACCACTTGATGCGAAACCGTGATGTTTTATATCAAGGTTCGGATTTTTAGCAGATCTTTCTCTATCTCGAAATAGTTTCTATGGGAATATACTCAACACAACTCCAAGCAGGCTAAGTATCAATGAAGGCTGAAACGCCACAACTAGAGAAACAAGCTAGTTGATACAGTAACTCAAAGAATATGAAGTTCTACTGGAAATTTCATAAACAAGTATCTAAGGAATAACCTTAATCAAAATATCAATATATCAAGTCTAAGTTTAAAGGTGGCTGAACATTTTCTCTCGGCTCATACCTTTGTTCTTGATGATTTGGTCTCGGTTCATAGGCCAAATTGTCCATCATTCTTGGAATGAGTCTCTACTGAAAGTCCCTATTGTCCCGAAAGTTGTCCCTTAAGTTTTGCTCAAAGGATTCTTGAGAATCTTGATCTTCTTGATCATGTTTTGCCGCGGCTTTGCCCTTATCCGAATGGTTCTTGATTTCAAGATTCTCCATCCGATATTGAAGATCTTTGGTGGATTGCATCAAAGTTTTCATTGATTGTTGCGTTGATTCTTTAAAGAGCTTATCGCCGTCAATGGCACCTTGCTGCGAAGTACCTTCATCAAAAGACATTATCTTTGCAAAGAAAAAAGAATCACACAAATCGTTAGGTAGGAAAGAAAATTGATCTCAATATTCCAACAATACTTGTCAAGAACTTCCAACCCTAGATGAATTTAAAGGTTCCTAATGCTGTGTTGATGAAACGCTGAAAAATAGTGGAAAGAATTCCTATCTTGACCTACACAAATAGTTAACAAAGAAAGAATAAGAGTAATCGTTAAAAAGATGTACCCTTTACGCTTCTTGATTTTCTTGAAAATTGATTTTAATTCTCGGATGAATAGTGCTGTGAACAGTAACCGAAAATTTAAAATCTTTGAAAAAAATTGTTTCCTTGATTTCATTCTTTACCTTTTACCTTTAGACTTACTCTTTTCTTGGCCGCCTTTATCAAGAACTCCGTGTCAGGAAGATATTACCTCGATTTGATGAGTTTGATGGCGACTAATTCAAGAACAAGAGGGAACAAGAGCCAATTCCTTTGTGTCCAAACGGACATGGAAGTTTGCTTTTGGTTTGATCCGTGTCTAACTAGGATAACCCGGCTGCCGATTTCTTTACTTCCGGGTGGCTTTTGCGTATGGTAGTAGTATTTTTTTTTAATTTTCTCGGTCTATTCCAAGCAAATAAGAATTTTTTTTTGAAAACGTAAGGTACACCAAGATAGAGATCAACCTTTTGCTCTGATACCACTTGATGCGAAACCGTGATGTTTTATATCAAGGTTCGGCTTTTTAGCAGATCTTTCTCTATCTCGAAATAGTTTCTATGGGAATATACTCAACACAACTCCAAGCAGGCTAAGTATCAATGAAGGCTGAAACGCCACAACTAGAGAAACAAGCTAGTTGATACAGTAACTCAAAGAATATGAAGTTCTACTGGAAATTTCATAAACAAGTATCTAAGGAATAACCTTAATCAAAATATCAATATATCAAGTCTAAGTTTAAAGGTGGCTGAACATTTTCTCTCGGCTCATACCTTTGTTCTTGATGATTTGGTCTCGGTTCATAGGCCAAATTGTCCATCATTCTTGGAATGACTCTCGGCTGAAAGTCCCTATTGTCCCGAAAGTTGTCCCTTAAGTTTTGCTCAAAGGATTCTTGAGAATCTTGATCTTCTTGATCATGTTTTGCCGCGGCTTTGCCCTTATCCGAATGGTTCTTGATTTCAAGATTCTCCATCCGATATTGAAGATCTTTGGTGGATTGCATCAAAGTTTTCATTGATTGTTGCGTTGATTCTTTAAAGAGCTTATCGCCGTCAATGGCACCTTGCTGCGAAGTACCTTCATCAAAAGACATTATCTTTGCAAAGAAAAAAGAATCACACGAATCGTTAGGTAGGAAAGAAAATTGATCTCAATATTCCAACAATACTTGTCAAGAACTTCCAACCCTAGATGAATTTAAAGGTTCCTAATGCTGTGTTGATGAAACGCTGAAAAATAGTGGAAAGAATTCCTATCTTGACCTACACAAATAGTTAACAAAGAAAGAATAAGAGTAATCGTTAAAAAGATGTACCCTTTACGCTTCTTGATTTTCTTGAAAATTGATTTTAATTCTCGGATGAATAGTGCTGTGAACAGTAACCGAAAATTTATTTCTTTGAAAAAAATTGTTTCCTTGATTTCATTCTTTACCTTATACCTTTAGACTTACTCTTTTCTTGGCCGCCTTTATCAAGAACTCCAAGTCAGGAAGATATTACCTCGATTTGATGAGTTTGATGGCGACTAATTCAAGAACAAGAGGGAACAAGAGCCAATTCCTTTGTGTCCAAACGGACATGGAAGTTTGCTTTTGGTTTGATCCGTGTCTAACTAGGATAACCCGGCTGCCGATTTCTTTACTTCCGGGTGGCTTTTGCGTATGGTAGTAGTATTTTTTTTTAATTTTCTCGGTCTATTCCAAGCAAATAAGAATTTTTTTTTGAAAACGTAATGGTACACCAAGATAGAGATCAACCTTTTGCTCTGATACCACTTGATGCGAAACCGTGATGTTTTATATCAAGGTTCGGCTTTTTAGCAGATCTTTCTCTATCTCGAAATAGTTTCTATGGGAATATACTCAACACAACTCCAAGCAGGCTAAGTATCAATGAAGGCTGAAACGCCACAACTAGAGAAACAAGCTAGTTGATACAAGTAACTCAAAGAATATGAAAGTTCTACCGAAATTTCATAAACAAGTATCTAAGGAATAACCTTAATCAAAATATCAATATATCAAGTCTAAGTTTAAAGGTGGCTGAACATTTTCTCTCGGCTCATACCTTTGTTCTTGATGATTTGGTCTCGGTTCATAGGCCAAATTGTCCATCATTCTTGGAATGACTCTCGGCTGAAAGTCCCTATTGTCCCGAAAGTTGTCCCTTAAGTTTTGCTCAAAGGATTCTTGAGAATCTTGATCTTCTTGATCATGTTTTTCCGCGGCTTTGCCCTTATCCGAATGGTTCTTGATTTCAAGATTCTCCATCCGATATTGAAGATCTTTGGTGGATTGCATCAAAGTTTTCATTGATTGTTGCGTTGATTCTTTAAAGAGCTTATCGCCGTCAATGGCACCTTGCTGCGAAGTACCTTCATCAAAAGACATTATCTTTGCAAAGAAAAAAAAGAATCACACAAATCGTTAGGTAGGAAAGAAAATTGATCTCAATATTCCAACAATACTTGTCAAGAACTTCCAACCCTAGATGAATTTAAAGGTTCCTAATGCTGTGTTGATGAAACGCTGAAAAATAGTGGAAAGAATTCCTATCTTGACCTACACAAATAGTTAACAAAGAAAGAATAAGAGTAATCGTTAAAAAAGATGTAACCCTTTACGCTTCTTGATTTTCTTGAAAATTGATTTTAATTCTCGGATGAATAGTGCTGTGAACAGTAACCGAAAATTTATTTCTTTGAAAAAAATTGTTTCCTTGATTTCATTCTTTACCTTTTACGTTTAGACTTACTCTTTTCTTGGCCGCCTTTATCAAGAACTCCAAGTCAGGAAGATATTACCTCGATTTGATGAGTTTGATGGCGACTAATTCAAGAACAAGAGGGAACAAGAGCCAATTCCTTTGTGTCCAAACGGACAAGGAAGTTTGCTTTTGGTTTGATCCGTGTCTAACTAGGATAACCCGGTTGCCGATTTCTTTACTTCCGGGTGGCTTTTGCGTATGGTAGTAGTATTTTTTTTTAATTTTCTCGGTCTATTCCAAGCAAATAAGAATTTTTTTTGAAAACGTAAGGTACACCAAGATAGAGATCAACCTTTTGCTCTGATACCACTTGATGCGAAACCGTGATGTTTTATATCAAGGTTCGGCTTTTTAGCAGATCTTTCTCTATCTCAAAATAGTTTCTATGGGAATATACTCAACACAACTCCAAGCAGGCTAAGTATCAATGAAGGCTGAAACGCCACAACTAGAGAAACAAGCTAGTTGATACAGTAACTCAAAGAATATGAAGTTCTACTGGAAATTCATAAACAAGTATCTAAGGAATAACCTTAATCAAAATATCAATATATCAAGTCTAAGTTTAAAGGTGGCTTAAATCACTCTTTAAATAGAGGGATTTCAGTTCCAACAATAAAAAGGAAAAGCATAAATGAGTCCTTGAAGAGGTAGGACTCTTGGAAAACAACTTGCTATCAAGTAAAACACTTAAACAAGATAATAGACAACATGTCCTATTATCTTTCATTCTAGGCGCCTAACTAACTAATATGGCTGAAACTTGAAGGGATTCATGGGCGGAAACTCGTTCCAAACACCCATGGATCCTCCCCTGAAGGATCCGCTCATATGAAACAATTCGAAAACAGTGGTATAAACTTACAATTTTCGGATTCAAGAAGCTACTTCTTGAATGGAGGATGACGATTCTTGGAAGTTTTCTTTTCACCAACGGAATTCCCTTTTCGGAATTTCCCTCTACCGGTATCCACGCGACGAAACAAGCAGTGATTGCTAGCTCTTCGTCTTTCTGAAGTTTCGGGAATTTAGAGAGAAAAGGGAAAAACAGAAAGAAAACATTTTTCCTTTTTTAGTATTGTTATTTCGGCTGAATGACCTTGTTCCCTAGGGTTTCGGCTAAGAGATGTTATATAGAGTGTGGGAGTTTGTTCCCAGAACAACTCCCACGTCTACTCAACTTCTCTCTAGCCGTGGGAGACTCGACTCCCATGTCCCCTAGACTTCTGCGGTAGTGGGAGTCTTTATCTGATAACAACTCCCATTTAATCCTAGCTATAGTTAAATACCAAAATTGCCCCCTATCTCTAATTCGAATAATAAACACTTTATTATTTTCGTAAAAACAAATGTCGATACAATGAACCTAGACACATTCTAGATTCATTGAATCTGACATGAAGCTTGTTAGCTCGCTCTATGCGTGTGACCCCGTAGGTTCATATCACAATGGCAATGAAAACACACTTAGTAGTAGTGTGAGTTCATAAGTCACAAGCCGCCCCTAGCAGGGACATTGTGACTACCCAAGGTGAATGAATTTACAACGGAACCTATTGTCAATCCACTATTTAATCCCTTTGTCTCGCGATATCCTAATTAAGCATAAGGCATGGTTGTCGCCACCCTTATTAAGCTTAATTGTATTTATGCTCGATCTCCGTGTAGATCTGTTTCGACAAATAGCATTTGATAACCACTTTATCAAATACATTTGAGCACTGGCCATGCATTTAAACAGCTCTTTCCCTATCGAGGGGCCCATGGATATCTCTCTAATAATAGAGAGTGACAAATTCCTTTCAATGTCTCTCACATTCAAGCTATGATAGGACACTACATCCGATCATCGGTCGTATTGATTACTCTGCTACAAGTAACGTCCCGATCGAGTCAAAACGTGGCTCCATTCATACTAGAATCAATGAAGACATAAGGTCTAAGGATTCTAAAATAGTATTGACGAAGTAATACTTATGACTTAAGACCATGAAGTATTACTTCTCAAACGGATCACGTCCAATACAATGTATCCCTATATATTGCATCTATGATGTGATTTGTATTCATTACACATGATCATCAATCAACAATCATACTAGTTTTATTTCATAGTAAATGAGTATTACATAAAACTAGGGACAACTAGAATAGCAATTACATGAGCTAATGAGTTTTACTATCAAATCACACATTTGATAATCAAAAGCTAAATTAACTATTCAATTACATGCTCAAAAGATAATAAAACGCACAACATATGCTCATGGTCCTAGGGCATTACTAACAAAACTAACCACTAATGTGAAGAGTCTTTCAAGAAGTAGAACTCTTAACAACTAGATAACCAACTCCTTAAGCATTATGGACAACATGTCCTTTATTATAGCAACTACTTGCTATATGCACCTAAAATAGAATAACAATAATGCTGAAAGTAATTAAAGTCTTGAATAGGCTAGAATAGACCTTAATGTACAAAAGTCTAAAATGCCCCTTTTCTGGACAGATTGTTGGGACCAGCTTGCACGACAATGTAGGATACAAAGAAGGCAGAATATTGTCTTGTGATCTTCACGAAAGTTGTAGATCTGCCTCTTATCTTTCATATGCAACTGGAAACAGTAGCAAAGCTGTCCATTCCTTGTACACTTGTGATACTTAAGAGGCTAACTTGTACAACATTCCTAGATGTAATTTAGAGTCCTCTTTGTATCATAATACACGTTCCCTTGAGTTGGGCTGCCCCGAGGTTGGTACCGCATCATGAACTCTCTTCGCCAAATAAGCGTTTTAGAATGGATATTGCAAGTGGTGAGTTTTCCCATTCTCAATCTTTTTTGAATGCACACTTGGATCATATGGAGATCTTAGTTGACTCCCTTTCATCCGAATTGCTCACATCCAACTCATGTGTTGCTAAGATCGACTCTGAGGTTGTCGAGCAAAGAAAGAGGATTCACTACCATTCTCAATCTTTTTTTAATGCACACTTGGATCATATGTAGATCTTAGTTGACTCACTTTCATCTGAATTACTCACATCCAACTAATGTGGTTCTGAGCTCGAAGCTGAGGTTGCCGAGCAAAGAAATAGGAATCACTACCACGCCGTGCATCATTCTTATTATAAGGGTTTATACCGCAATCAAGGTATAAGATTCCTTAGGCTCCTTTGTGGAAAAGAGCAACTCCCCATATCTATCATTTATAATGAAGTGAAGAAATATCTGAAAATGGCCCGAAGTGGCTCAAGATGTGGCTACTAAAAGCTTAGAAAGGCTCGGTGCCACAACTAAGAGTGTCATGAGGAAAGCTTGGAACCAGTACCCAGATGTTGACTTAGGGAATAACTTTGTTTCTTTGGAGAATTTCCCCTCTGGCCTTGTAATGCTTTTTTGGGTCCCAAAGAGGGATTTTGTAAACTATCGTTTATGAATGATTCTTATATCATAGACAAAGAGTTATCTGCTTTCTATTTGCTTGTTTGGATTTCAGCAGTATTGTTTCTTTTGCATAACTTAGGCTTTTTGCCTACTGTAGCTTTACTTTGATTGCTTTTAGGCTTCTATGGTCTGCAATCTTAATAATATTTGAGCTCAAATGTTTTTTCTTGTCTCTTCCTGGAGGGCTTATAATTTATCTTCCTAAAACAAAGTGGTCAGGTTCTTGTATTAGCTTGAGATGCCTGTTTCCTTAGCTTTATTTATTCTTGCCACTTCCAAGAAGGGCTACGAAGCTGATTTTTCACTCCTAAAGGTTAGGTCTTTTATGAGATCATATTTTTCCTTGCTACTTCTTGGAAGGGCCAAGAAACTTATCTTTCCAAGAGGAAATGGTGGATTTACCCCTGATTTTTCTAATAGGAAAATTGGGAAATTGTTTGCCCAGACCGAAGAGGTTGGGTCTTTATATTTCATGGGATTTTTCCCCTCTAAGTTTGTCCTTCTCTTTATTTTTCTTTTTGAAGAGCTATGTAATTTTCTTGCCCTTACTAAAGAGGTCGGGTATTTTTTTGCTCGAGAAATATTTTTCACTTTTTAAGGTTGTTTTGAAACTGCTTGCCTGGGTCTTTCAGTGCTAGGGAAATGTTTTTCCATTTTCCGAGCTTTTGAGATTTGATTGCCTGGACCAAAGAGGTGGGAGGTTTTCCCCTTTTTGAGCTTATGTTTTCCCTTTCTTTTCTTTCTTTAAGAATAGTTGGGAATTTTCGTGCCCGGAGGACAGAAGAGGTTGAAACTTTTTATGCTCGGAAAACGAAGTGTTCTCTCGAACGATCAGATTTCTTGCACTTGTTCAGCATATCAGATTACTTGTACAAATAGAATATATCTAAGGATTAGAAGAATCAACTATGGCAGATGTACATTATAAATCCATGTTATTTCTATGGCAAGCCCATTACAAACTTCACTAAGAAGATTGAGGATATCTAATAGGTCCTCGCTATGCATCTATATGTATGTGCGACCAACTTATATGCGTATTATAGTTGAAAGAAAGTAAAGTAAGATGGCTGGTGATAACAATAGAAAACTTATTACACGAGTTCAAGCGATTGACTACAAGAGTATCTCCTCTTCAAATCTTCTCATGGTAGTATATTATGGGATGCAATTCAATGTTTTGATAGTGCACTTACGAACACTTGTCGGTTATGTAATATGTTACAATAGAGGTAAGATGATTTAATGTTGAAAACCTGACGGGCTTGTTGCAAAAACGTGATTCCGCGAGTTAGTGGCTTGATTCAAATGTCTACTTTATTATAATATGGAGTGATGCATTCCTAACTAGGCGATGCCTAAGTTATGATGACTAGGATGCAAAAAGGAGCTTGGGCCAAAGTCAAAGGGTCAGCCGAGCTACCCGCATTGTCTGAGACTAGCTGAGCTTACAAGAGATGATGAAGGCTCATATTGAAGCTTTGGGTCTCGGTCCGAGCTAAGTACCTATTCCTGCGAGATGAACAAGGTTAGAGAGGGGAGGAAAGATCTTAACCCCACTCCGTTGCTTAAATTAGTCCGAGAACAAAGAGTATCAAGAACTTAACACATATTTAGAGAGCTAAAAATGACTTAGGATAAAATGTGATGAGAATGACACTATTTATAGAGGCCCTTACTCTATGGATTTCAGCTATACCCTGTACATATGTAGGCTGTGTAGAATAGGTTTAATTGCGGGAATGCCACCGCATTTTTGTAAGTCGTTGATGAAGGCAGGTTTTGCCGAGGAGACGACACATGCTCCATCTGTCTATTCATAAAGGCTTCTCAGTGACTGGACCTTGCTAGGAGCTTGGCCTGGTGCCTGACCCTTGTTTGAGCCCAGACCTTTGAGGCCATTTCGTGGACTTTGAACCAGGGCTTTTTTGTAGAACCCAAATAGTCGAGGCGCACCTTTTGTTATGGGATGTATCCCACCATGAGCCTTTGAAGATATTTAGAGAGAGTTCTTCCGAGCTTTGTATCTTATATTTGAGCCCTTTGGCCCGACCCACATGGTGTTTATGTTAGAGGAATAACCGGGTCACAAACAAGTGCGCAGCGGAATAAAACTTGACCCGCCTCTACCAGGATCTTCCACGAGTAAGCAACCTCACTGACTCATGGACTGAACACCACATCTGCAGCTCCGTCTCTCCCTAGTATCCACTCGATCTTCCTGGGGATGGTCTTCTACCGCTTGGTGCTAGCCAACGCCTTGTAGAAGCTTTGAAGACACTCTTCAATGGAGTATGTTTTTCGACCTTTTCGTAAGAACAAGATACAGTGATTTCTAACTTCTTTCCTATTAGCAAAAAGCTAGAAAACAAGTCTAGAAATCTATCTTTCCTTTTTTCTCTAAAACTCACTTTTTCTCACTTCTCTCTAAGCTTCAAAAGTCGGAGAAAAACTCCGATTAGAATGATTAGGAAAATCAGTATTTTCCTAGTCTAGGAAGAGAGAGTGGGGTGAGATCATGGAGGAAACCACTCCTCCACTCTCTCCACCACTTTAACCACCATAACGAGAGCTGAAATTATGTCTAATATTCCAGCCATAAGGTCGGTCCAAATGGGTAGGTCGGCCCAATCATATTGGTCGGCCCAACCCGTTTAAGGGCCCAATCCAATCCCGGCCCGGCCCGAAGCCCAATCGAATTGATTGATCCAAATGGGTTGGTCAACCCAACCCGATTAAGGGCCCAATCCAATCCCGGCCCGGCCCAATCGAATTGGCGCACCTTAGATTAAATGTACTCCAACAAGCCCAATCCAGCTTGATCTATGAGTGCGACCTAAGAGGTATCCATGATGTTGGCCATGACATCATATATCACGGGTAATGAGAGGTATCTAGCAACGCATCATTACCCCCCAATTCATAAATATCTCGGTGATTTATCATAATCACAACATTTGACATTTGTAGTTAAATCCTTTTGTCCTTGATATCTAGATTGAACACAAGTCATGGAAAAAGTCACACTTGTATTGTCCAATCTTTTTAGTTTCTTGATTCGCGAGTAGACTAATCAAATGACATCAATATCATATACCGATTCACTTGTTCATGGCCATGAATTAGTCGACTCCATCAAGGGGCCCAAGATATCGCTCATGCTATATGAGAGGGACAAATCCTTTTCTCGCATCCCACTCATCCCCGGACAAGATTCGTGATATACCCAATAAATGCCTTTATTGCTCTCCCCAGCTACTGGGATAGCGTTTAACATTATCAAAGCATAACACTAGCCATGCAAGAACTCTTGTGAGACCTCAAGTCGAAGGATCTCATATACAACCCAATCGAAAATTTGAGAAACACCGTTGACTATTATATAACAACCCATGTTGTGTTTCTCATGTCTGGGTCTGGCCCAAAGATAATGATTCTCTAATCATATATACCCATGTGACGATCCGATATCTTATATCAATAATCGCACATACTAGTCTTGCGCATTATTATTGTCCTCGAAGATTCCATAATAATGTTCGACTAGGGGACGTTTCTAATAGTATCTCATAACAATTATGAATAATATTCTAAGGACATTATTTATTTATGTTGTTAAGAACGCAGTAAACATAATGAATAATAATGGAATTAATGCCTTTTTATTCATCAAAATGAAAATTACATAAATACTGTACAATAATCTCCCCACTTGCACTAAAAGACCCAAATTATAATAAATGGTCTTTAGTGGCATACTAATGATCTGCCTCTAAAGATCAGCCCTCCGGATATCTGGACACCCATGGAGCTAGTGTGACGATCATGTCGCTGCCACGACAGCTGGCTTTCACATCGGATCGGGCGACATTGTCTCGCCGAGTCTACTCTACATATATGCACATCACCTCTCTCTACAATCTCGCGGATTAGGTGAAATCGCCGTAGTACATGTTTGGACCTTTGGTGAGGTCTAGGTTCCTTAGATTGGGAAATAGCCCCATTGTTGTCACAATAGAGGTCTATCAAGTTCGCAATACTAGGAACCACATCGAGGCTCGGAAATAAATTTCCCGATCCAAATCGCCTCCTTAGCCGCTTCACAAGCCGCTATGTACTGCCTCTGTCGTAGAATCGCGATGGTTGATTGCTTTGAACCGTGCTACCACAAAGCACCTCCATTCAAGTTAAACACATATCCCGATTGCGATCGGAAATCATCTCTGTCGGTTTGGAAACTTGCATCGGTGTAACCACTTACAACAAGCTCATCCGCCCTCCATAAATCAAGAATGTATCCTTAGTCCTTCGCAAGTACTTGAGGATATTCTTGACTCGAGATCCAGTGGACGCTTCACCGTAATTAGACCGGTATCTCGCTCGTAATGCTTAAGGCAAACGAGACATCTCAGGGCGAGTACATAACAAGGCATACATGATGTATCCTATGGCGTAAGCATAAGGAATCTCTTTCATGCGTTCTAATTCGGCAAAGCGCTTTTAGAACACTGCTCCTTCGACTGTATCAGCACTCATGTGCCATAGGACAAAGTCCTTTCTTAGACTCTTGCATGCTAAACCGCTTTAGCACCTTGTCTATATATGTACTCGACTTAGGCCAATGAGTCTCCCGGATCTATCTCTATAGATCTTGACTCCCAAAATATAGTCAGGCTTCGCCTAAGTCTTTCATAGAGAAACACGTACTCAACCAAGCCTTTACTGAGACTTTAAGGATGGTATGTCGTTTCCAATGAGTAGTATGTCATCTACATACAAAACCAGGGAATACAATTGAGCTCCCACTAACCTTTTTGTAAACACAAGGCTCATCCTCATTTCTAATGAAGCCAAACTCACTGGATCGGCATCATTAAACGGATGTTCTAGCTTTCGAGAAGCCTCGCTTGAGTCCATAAATGGATCTCTCAAGCTTACATACTTTTTCCAAAGATTCTCTCGGAGTGACAAAACCTTCAGTCGTGTCATATACACATCCTCTTCAAGTTTTCCATTAAGGAAAGCGGTTTTGACATCCATTTGCCGTATTTCATAGTCATAGTAAGCCGCAATAGCAAGCAAAATCCGAATGGACTTGAACATAACTACAGTGGGAAAGGTCTCATCATAGTCAATACCATGAATTTGTTTGAAACCTTTCGCGACTCGGGCCGCCCTTGTATGTTTGTACATTCCCTTCCATGTCGGTTTTAATCTTAAAAATCCATTTGCACCCCTATGGGAGTAACCCCTTCAGTGGATCAACCAAGATCCGGACTTGGTTAGTGTACATGGAGTCCATTTCGGATCTCATGGCTTCAAGCCATTTCTCGTAATCTCGCTATTAATTGCCCTGCTTTGTAGGTTGAAGGTTCATCGTGATCCACAAACATAACATCACCATGTTCTCATATGAAAAATCCAAATTTTTTTCTGGAGGTGGACGACGAACTCTACCGGACTCTACGCAATTCTTGTGTTTCTTTGAACTAGTCTTGGCCGCACAACTGCTTTATGGGCACTCGCCGCACAACAACTTCGTGGAGTCTCGCTCAATTTCCATCTCATCATTAGTGCTAGTTTGAGAGTCCGGAACTTCGAAAAGTTGTACGCTACTCCCACTTATGTTTCTAGAAACAAATTCTTTTTCTAGAAAGACTCCCGTGCGAGCAACAAACACTTTGTTCTCGTTAGGGATATAAAAATAGTATCCTTTAGTTTCCTTAGGATAACCTACAAATATGCACTTTTCAGATTTTGGAGCCACTTATCGGGAGCCGAGCGTTTCACAACGCTTCACGACCTCCAAATCTTGAGGAAAGACAAACCGGGACGCTTCCCTACCCATAACTCGTATGGCGTCTTTGCAGATCGATTTAGATGGAACGCGGTTAAGTGTTAAAGTCAGTCGTCTCTAGTGCGTGTCCCCCAAAAGGAATCGGGGCGAGCTCGTGACTCATCATAGAACGAACCATATCTAATAAGGTTCTGTTCCTCCTTTTCAGATACACCATTCCATTTTGGGTGTAGACTGAGGGAGAAAGTTGTGAAACGATTCCACAAGCTTTTTAGATAGTCACGCATTCTTGACTCAAGTATTCTCCTCCTCGATCGATCGAAGAACCTTAATACTCTTGCCAAGTTGGTTTTCTACTTCTAGTTTAAACTCTTTAAACTTAGCAAATGCTTCGGATTTGTGTTTCATCAAGAACACATATCCATACCTACCGAAGTCATCGATAAAGGTAATGAAGTAGAGGTAACCACCCCTCGCATGTATATTAAAAGGGCCACATACATCACTATGTATTAGTCCTAATAAATCATCAGCTCTCTCACCTAGCTTAGTGAAAGGTGATGCTGTCATCTTACCCAATAAACAAGATTTGCTTCGATCATAAGACATGAAGTCAAATGATTCCAATGATCCCATCTTTATGGAGTTTGATACGCGATCTTCGCTTTATGTGGCCTAAGCGACAATGCCAGAGGTATGTTGGATAAGAATCATTAGTTTTAATCCTTTTGGTATTTATGTTTAAAATTGGCATATCAAGATCTAAAACATATAGACCATTAATCAAAGAGGCGCTTGCATAAAACATATTATCCGTAAATAACGACAATCGTTGGTTTTTGATCGAAATCTCAAAACCTTTCTTGTCCAAACAAGAAACCGAAATAATATTCTTAATTAAACTAGGTACATAGAAACAGTTTTCTAAACCCAAAACAAGCCCCCGAAGGCAAAGTAAAAGTACAAGTCCCTGCACAGCTAGTGGTCGCAACACGTGCTCTGCTGCCAACTCGTAGTTCCACTTCACCCTTTGCCAACTCTCTACTCCTTTGTAGTCCCCGCACATTAGTACAAATGTGAGAACCACATCCCAGTATCAAATACCCAAGAAGTAGTTGTATTTAAATTGATATCAATCATATTAATATCTATAACATAAATACCTGAGCCCGAAGCAACAATTGCTTTCTCCTTTTCCAACCTTTTTCCCCTGCAAGATAGCTTTTGCAGCTCCCTTTTCCAGATGACCCTTCTCACCACAAAGTGATGACGAGATAGAGTCCTTGGCTACACCACCCTTAGGCTTTCAAAGTGCATTGTTGAAGTTGGTTTGCTTGCCCTTGGACTTACCTTTCGGTTTGCCTTTGGGTTTCGCAAAACCTTTGCCTTTGCCCTTTTGCACCATCAAGATGGTGTTGGGCTTGGACTTGCCTATTTCCTTCTCGGCAGTCCTCAAGCATGTTCAACAACTCAGTAATGGCTTGTCAATTTCATTCATATGATAATTTAGAATGAAATGACTGTATGACTCGTGCAACGATTGCAAGATCAAATCAGCCGACAGACTCTTGTCCCAAAGGAAAACCCTCAGCTTTTTCAAGGTTCTGAACATAACCAATCATCTTAAGAACGTGAGTTCCTACCGGTATTCCTTCGGACATTTTGCACTCGAAAGAGAGATTTCGATACATCGAATCTCTCTCGCCGTGCTTGCCCTCGATATAGTTGCTTCAGTGAGCCAAAGATTTCATAAGCCCCCATGTCCTCATGTTGCTTCAAGCTCGTAGTTCATGGTGACAAGCATGAGGCTAGACACATCTAAAGCATCACTAACATGCTTCGATAAGCACTTCTATCAGCCGCCAAGCGCGAGCCTCTCGGTATAGCAGAATAGGTCGCTCCAAAGACATACAACTTTCTTTCATGCTTGAGAACGATTCTCAAGTTCTCGAACCCGACCGAGGAAGTTAACTCCTCTAATTTGTCCTTCTCAAGGACGTAACGCAAATGATAGTGTTTGGTTTGAATTTGCCATTTTTCTACAACAAAATACATATGCAAAGTAAGTACCGATTAAAATCATTATTAGGTCTTTATCTTTTTAATGATTTCTCCCACTATTTTCTTCGAGTGAATAACCCTCATTATCAACTCGGAAAGTTCGTTAACTTTCTAGCGGGCCAAGATCCATATTTCACCTCGTTTTGAGTCAGCTTTGGCTGATCGCCCAAAATTTAGTTATTTAGGTAGGCAACGTTTGCTAATTACATCAAATTATGTAATTCTTGGTTAGTTGAGTGAATAACATTTATCCAAGCGTATCATTATACACTTTTCTCAACTCTTTTGCCTCTAGATCCTCAATCCATCTATTGAGATAATCCAGTTAACTAGGACCCTAAGTTTTAGCCAGCGGATATCACAACTTATCCTTCGCGCCTCACCTGGATAGACACGTATGCACAGCCTTTGGCATGTCCCATACTAATGTCGATCTAGGCCTTGACGAGGGCCAAACTAAGAAGGCACTAATTAATATTTAATTGAGGGGTTTTTGTTTTTAACAATCTCACCGTAAAAGCATAAATAAAAACAGCTTTATGCTTATATACATATGCATCCAATACATAAAAGTAAAATGCAATAGTAATCGCCATATCCTATTCGGTTTTTCCAAGCCAATGGAAAAACCGTGAAGTCAATCTAAGGGTGTGAAAAGAAAAATATTATATTCTACACCGTCTTGACCTTCAATTGGTTGCCTCCAAATCTTCATCACAGCTGTTCCTTCTCCTAATCTAGAATAATACATAATTCTAAGGAAAACTCGAGTTAATGAGAACAAAAAATTACAACTTTTGATAGAAAAATAGGCACGATACGCAGATCGTATTATAAATAAAACCAACAGGGTAATGGCGACTACTATGCATCATGCTCAATTAACATAACAGTTTATGAAAAATAATGAGCAACCAGCAAACAGAACATTTCATATACAGGTTAGTTCGGTTGACCGGCCACCAAGCTCGGTCGACCGAAAAAGTACTGAGAGTACTCGGTTGACAGAACAGGAACTTCGGTCGACCGAAGATCAACTCGGTTCGACCGAACACCCTCTCGGTTGATCCGAACCCAAATCATTTAGCTATCGATCTTACTCTCGGTCGGCCGGAGCAGAGTCCCGGTCGACCGAAATGCCGGAAACTGAGATTTTTCCAACTTTTGAATGACTTCAAAAATGGAAATTCTCAACAGATATACATACAAAAAGCAGGAAAAGCATGTCATACATGATTTACAACATTTCTAGCAATCCTAAGGCATGCATAACATAGATTCATAATCTATATTCAAACACTACAACACATAAAGTCTATAGTGGTACTCGTGAGTGGCTCGATACCACCGTTAGAGGAATAACCGGTCACAAACAAGTGCGCAGTTGAATAAAAACTTGACTCCGCCTCTACCAGGATCTTCCACGAGTAAGAACCTACGACTATGGGATAGTGTTTTACCTTATATTGATGCTAGAATGGCTGAAACGCTTTCAGCGGTATGTTGTCATGAACGGAACACCACATTGCAGCTCCGTCTCTCCCGAGATCCACTCGATCTTCCGGGGATGGTCTTCTATCGCTTGGGTGCTAGCCAACGCCTTGTAGAAGCTTTGAAGACACTCTTCAATGGAGTATGTTTTTCGACCTTTTCGTAAGAACAAGATACGTGATTTCTAACTTCTTTCCTATTAGCAAAAGGCTACAAAACAAGTCTAGAAATCTATCTTTTCTTTTTCTCTCTAAAACTCACTTTTCTCTCTTCTCTCAGCCTTCAAAAAGCCGGAGAAAAATCTGATTAGAATGATTAGGAAAATCAGCATTTTCCTAGTCTAGGAAGAGAGAGTGAAGTGAGATAATGGGGAAGTGGGGAGATCATGGAGGAAACCACTCCTCCACTCTCTCCACCACTTTAACCACCATAACGAGAGCTGAAATTATGTCTAATATTCCAGCCATAAGGTCGGTCCAAATGGGTTGGTCGGCCCAACCCGTTTAAGGGCCCAATCCAATCCCGGCCCGGCCCGGCCGGAAGCCCAATCGAATTGATTGATCCAAATGGGTTGGTCGGCCCAATCATATTAGTCGGCCCAATCCAATCCCGGCCCGGCCCGGCCCAATCGAATTGGCGCACCTTAGATTAATGTACTCCAATAGTTTATTCATTGCTGAGGTGACATTCTCTTATTGGTGTATTTTTAACCGCGCTTTTAATGAAGGCGAAATGGCGGTAGATAAGAGGTAGTTACTCCACCGTTCCTCTTTATGAATAGAGGGTTCCTCCTCTTCATTTTTTTCTTGTGATTTTCAAAAGTTCTATGTCCTTTGTTCCTTTCTTTTTTTTACGAAGTTATTCTAATTGTTTGCTCGGTGACGGTGAATTGTTTTTAGTTGTTCCTCCGTTTTTTTAGTACAATCTCTCTTTTTTGTGTTCTTTTTGTTTTTAAGGTCAATCAGCTGTCCGTTGTCTTCCCGAGTTACGCTTTACCTTTTTCCCCCGGGAGGCCACCTAGAGTTGCTCAGCGATATGTGGGCTCTTAGACTTTCAGCTGACTAACTTTGTCTATTTGATACTGCAAGAGTTTGCTTGCTAGTACATTTGTCTTGAGCGCTTTGTCATAATGTCTTCTCCGGTCATTTACAATGCCAATTCCGGAGAAGGTAACGTTCCCGAGCCTTTTGGAGTTTTACAGTAGATTGTAGGCTCGGAGACAACTATTACCAAGTGTGGTTTATCTATCGGGTTCCTTTATAATCCTAGAAATCTTTCGTCTTGCAAATTCACTCATCTTTCATGGACTGAGTTTACTGCTCAAGGCATGACCTCCGGTATTATTTCATTTTTCCTTAGGTCTCAGGTAGTGCCTTCCTATATTCCGTCTGTTGTTACCGCGCCCAAGATGGAGGCTTGGCGTCAAGAATATCGTATTCCGATTTCTTACGAACTTTCTTATCATGGGCCTACCGGCCAAACTTGTTCTCCTCCATCGGGGTACTGCTCAGTTTATTATAATCAGTTAAAAGCTTGTCTCACTCTCCCCCCACCCACATCAACTCTTCGTTGATCTTGCTAGTTTCTAGGAGATTAGTTTGTCCCAACATAGTCCGAACCTTGTTAGGTTTGTTACTTGTTTTATAATCACGTGTAGTTGGAATTCCCACACAACTCGAGTGTTTTCGAAAGTTCTTTAGGCTTGACTCTTTTGAAAATTATAAGCCAAAGATCGTTTTGATAGGTTTCGTGACATATAAGATCGGTGTTTGCTGGTTCCAATACAAAGTAAACCAGGTCTCAATAGAGGCTTATAGTGAGTGAGGTCAGTTCCTCGAAGGGATGTAAGGATGATTTCTGTTTCGTCCCCTTGTCCCCATGTTCCAGGCTTTATGTTGAGGGGCACAACGTGTTGAAGAACTATGCTTTTTGGTATGGTTGTGAAGGAGAACTGGCCCAAGCCTTTCTAAAACTACTTGAATGGGGTTGATGTTGTCATGGATGATGAGGAACCTTAATTTTTAAGGTCAAGATTCGACACAAAAGGTTAAAGTTCGGATTTTTCTCTTTATCGAATTAGTTTCCAAGGGGAATATACTCAACGTAACTCTAAAGAAGGCTAAGTATCGATGGAGGCTGAAACACCACAACAAACGAAACTACCTTGTTGATACAGTAACTCAAAGAATGAATGAAGTTCTACAAAGAAAATCAATTCATTAAGTAACTAAGGAATAACCTTAAAATATCATAAATCAAGTCTAATTAATAACTTGGCCGAATTCCCTATTAAATAGAGTAGGAATTTCGTTGCCAATGACCCACAAAGGAAGAATCCAAATTAAGTTAGAATTCTTCTATGTAAGAATAGTAAACTACTCTAATTGAACCACTAATTAAACACATGGACAACATGTCCTTTATTATAACCCTACAACTAGATAATGGCGGCTAAAACTATAATAAATAAATAACATAAATCTGAAATTTCTAATTAAAGTCTAGAATAGACTTTAATTTACAAGTTTCCTAAAATGCCCTTTTAACCATTTTCCTTCCAATTGTGTATCTTGCCTTCAAATGCTATCAGATGGATTTGATCCTCGTGCCATGCATTCTTGGAAGGCTTCTTTGTCTCTTGAGCCTTTAGATTAAATACTTTAAACACTTGAAACAAAGGCTTTACTCGGAAACTTGTATTTGGAATGCATGAGTTAATGACTTGGTCGTTTGGATGAATGACCTCTTTTATCTTCAATGATGATCCCTCATCAATGGAAACCCTAAGTTATTTGGTTTCTCTATTTCCTCCGAGCATGTGATTTGTAGTTCCCGAGTTTGTGTCCCTCATAATATTCCTCTATTTATCCTGCATAGGAGGCTATTCTTGTCTCAATGTTTCAGTTTGCCCAGACTACCGCTCTGAAAATGGTTGCTTTCCTGCTCAGAGCAGTTACAAGTCACTGCACATGAGTTGCTAAGAAAGGGAAAAACTGATCGTTCGGCCCCCATTGGACGTTCCGGAACCTCGACAGCAGGTTTCTACCGCAGCTGAGTCGTGCCAGGTCGGTCTGACTCCATTGGCAGAGGCTACCAAAAATACTATTGAAGAAGAAACGGTTCCTGGTTCAAAGGGGGTCCTTGCGGCTGTGGGCGGGGATGGGTCTATGGTTGTCCCTATTAGTAATGCCCTAGGACCATGAGCAAATGTTGTACCTTTTTATTTTGAGCATGTTATTTGAATAGTGGATTTTGCTTTTGAACATCAAATATGTGATTTGATAGTAAAACTCACCAACTTATATAATTACTGTTCTAATTGCCCATAGATGTATGAATGTTAGAGGCACTTTAAGGTATTTTGTCCCTCTATTATTGAAGAGAGATACACATGGGCCCCTCGATAGCGATGACTGTTTAAATATGCATGACCGTGCTCAAATATATTTAATAAAAGGTTGTTAAATATTATTTGTAGAACTATCTACCTGGAGATCAAGTAAATACATAATTAAGCTTTATAAGGTTGACAACGTTCATGCCCCTTATAAAAGATAAACTCTCTAGCCACTGCTAAGGAGTCATAATACAATAAAAATTCTCCTGAAACCTAGGAAATTGGCCAATCTTGGCCGCCGGCCAACCGATTCTGGCTAGCGGCGGGCATGTTGTGTGGCTGAAGAAGTCGTTTACGGATCTTCTGGCTTCTGCGACTCCCTCTACTCCAGTAATTCTACCAATCAAGCCGCTCAGAATCTACAAGGGACACCCCCAATTGGAGATTGACGATGATGAATTACGCATTCTCAAGGCACCATGGCGCTATGCCTTGGTCTACAAGTTTGCAAAACACGCGCCTCCAATGGAATCGCTGCGCCGAGCATTCCATAATGTGGGATTCAAAGGGGCCTTTCTGATCAGTTGGATGGATGCGCGACATGTACTGATTCGTTTCGACTTGGAGGAGAAATTTTGTTGATTATGGAGGTAAGGGGCGTAGACCTTTTGCGGATTACGAATGAGGGTATTTAACTGGTTGTATTATTTAAATCTTAAGGAAGAACCCTCAATTGTCCCAGCATGGATCAGATTATAGGGGATGCCGATCCATTTATTCCTCAAATCGAAGCTCTTCTCACTTGCAAGCACAGTAGGGAAGCCACTCACATTAGATGAACCGACATCAAAGCTTACTCGTCCAAGTGTTGTTTGGGTATGTATAGATATTGATCTAATGAATCTCTTGCAAACTCATGTTAGAATAATGCATCAACGTTCCGAAAAAGGATTTTGGCAACCAATTACTTATGCCGACCTTCCCTCTTATTGTTCCCATTGTCGAATGATATAATATGATATTGGGGCCTGTCAATCTAAGAAACAAGTTGCTATTGATGAAGACCCCAAAGCCCAACCTATAACAGTAAAGATAATTTTGAAAAACTCGCAGCGCATGGACAAGGCTCAAGGAAAGCTCCCAGGCGGGGAATTATTGGAGACGACACATGGAATTTTGAAATCTGGGAAAGTTGTCGTCTTTCCCAATCTAAAACAAAATTGGACAGCCAAGAATTCAGCCTCGAACTTTACAATTGAGGCATCGAAACAGCCAGTACGTCAAAGGCATATGATACAGGATCATATGTGAAGCGTGAAGAGGTCATTTGGATAAATGACCTCATCTTTAACTCATACAAGTCAAATACGGCTTCCGAATAAAGCCTTTCTTCCGGGTATTTAAAGTCATTACTATAAAGGCTCAAGAGATAAAGAAGCCTTCCAAGAATGCAAGGCACAAGGATCAAACACACCTAATAGCATTTGAAGGAAAAATACATAATTGGAAGGAAAACGGTTGAAAGGGTATTTTAGTCATTTGATAATTAAAGTCTATTCTAGACTTTAATTATATTTCAGATTTATTATATTGTTTAATTAGCCATGTTGGCAGAAATAAGCTAGCTAAATAATAGGACATGTTGTCCTTGATGTTAGGTAGTGTTTTTAGTTATCTAGGAGTTGTAGAGTCCTAATCCTTAAAGGACTCTTATTTGTGGGTTATTTTTGGACGAAATTCCACTCTATTTAAGAGGGATTTCAGCCATGTTATTGTTAGACTTGATAGATTGATTTAAGGTTATTCCTTAGTTACTTTGTGTTTGATTCTCTGGGTAGAATTCATTCATGTTTGAGTTATTGTATCAATAAGTTTGGTTTATACTTATTGTGGTGTTTCAGCCCCCATTGATATTCAACCTTGCGGGAGAAAGGTTGTTTATATTCCCCCATAAACTGTTCGAGATAGAGAAAGATCGGGCATTCAAGCCGAACCTTCGTATTCGTACAACGGTTCCGCATCAGCACAAGAAGGACTGAGGGACAGTTCCAAAGAGTCAACAGATGGCACTACGAGTGGACATGAATTAAGCACCGAAGATGTTGTATCGCCGGATAACGCAACATCTGGCATGGACACAGGGCAGGTTTCTGCGATGATGGTAGATGTCACACCCCGTAACCTTGGTGATGACAATGCAGTGTCTAATTGGTCGATGAGACACCAAAGTCCACTTAAAGAGTTACTAAAAAGGGAATTCATCACAATATAATAATCCAAAAAGAGGTTCCAAAAGTATTACATGAATAAAAGTACTAAAATGTAATTGAGTTCTAAACAAAACAAAATAAATAAACTAAGTGTTCCCTATTACAAAGTTCGTTATGATCACTCTTCCTGGCATCCCTCCCAAGCATCGACATCATAACATGGCTCAACACCATCAACACCTGCAAAATAAGAAAAAGGAAAGGACTGAGCAGTGGAGCTCAGTAAGGACCAAGTGCCCTTGGGATTAAGCATCAGGTAAGACATAAAAGCTTTTCCTGTTTCCCAAAATACCCATTTGAAAACACTTGACACAACGTATTTAAAACACGACATGACACTCTCAGAACACTGCACAGAATCCACATCACACTAACTTTGAAGACCGGGCGAAACGTAACATAACACAACTCACAAGGACCCCCTCGGTCGACCTCGACTGGGGTCCGGTCGACCGGTGGATATCCGAGATCAGGACAAAAAGATAGACACAAGCTCGGATGACCGAAGACTCAAATCGGTCGACCGCAGCAACTCCGGTCGATAGGATTTCCATCCCGGTCGACCGAAATCCATTGCTCGTCCCCGCAATCAGTCCTAGTAATTTGCCCCGGACGATGGACTGAAGGTCCGATCAACTGAGATTCAGTCAGGGTAAAAAAACAGTATAAATTAACAAAGGAAAAGTGCACTTACATTCCCAGTCCAAATACAGATTTTTTACACGAATAAAACCAATTAGGAAACGAATCCAATTTTTTTGATAAAGCAATAATCAAACGACCCAGAGTATCAATTAAGGCTAGAAATTATCAAGTAAGCAAATAGGGCAGCAAGTAACATCAATTATATAACTGAATTCATATCGTAACTCGAAATCGACGATCAACCACAAAATATGCAATTACTGATAAAGAACCAAAATACAAAGTATCAAGATTCGACACTTAAGTTTAAAATAAACGGATATTTCTCTATTCTTGAACTAGTTTCAAGGGAATATTTTCAATGCAACTCTAAAGAAGGCTAAGAATCGATGGAGGCTGAAACACCACAACAAGTGAAACTAACTTGTTGATATGGTAACTCAAAGATGAATGAATTCTATAAAGAAGTTCAATTCACAAGTAGCTAAGGAATAACCTTACCAAAATATCATATATCTAACGTATTTACAATGGTGGCCGAAATCCCTCTTAAATTGAGTAGGATTTCGGCTCTATTGAACCAAAAGGAAGAGTCCTTGAAAAATTAGGACTCTTCAATAACAAACTTGCTATCAAGTAAAACACTATCTAAGATAATGGATAACATGTCCTATTATCTAGCTACCACTATTATTATGCGGCCAACATGGCTAAAAATAGTAAATAGAAAGCTGAAAATATAGACTTTAATGTACAAAAAGACAAAAATGCCCTTCTTAGCCACTTTGCTTGTTTGGGCCGATTTGAACACTTGTTAAACTTAAGAGGTTGACTTGAATATCTTCTTCAAGATGAAATTTAGCTTCCTCTTTAGTTTTAATGTCTCGAATCAATGTTGCAACCTTGTCTAAAGTCAGCTTTGTCCTTGATCTTGTTATAGGTCTTTGAAGGTTGACTAGTGGGTCCTTTGAATAGGGCAGCCCCTTGGATGGTCCCTCATCAATTACATCCAACGATTCATCCGTTTTATGCAATAAAATATGTATACACAGTTCATACTCAATTCCAAACTTTAAAATACTGATTTCATGCACTATACATTTTAAAACACAGAGGAGAAAGATCTTTACCTCTTACGAAAGCAAAATACACAATTAAAATGCATAAATTCGAAACCAAAACAATCAGCCCCGCTCCCGGTGCTATAACTTCTTGCTCCGAATTGCAATTTTGTCTGCGCTCACGCGTAGGTATTTTGAATACCTTCAAATCGATATAAATATCACTCAAATTTGACTTCGTTTACCCTCTCAATTGGTCACTCAAAGTTCTGCCCAGATTTTAATCTCTCTAATTTTTATTCTTTATTTTTCTTTTTGCCCTACTGCCGCCTTTCTCTTTATTTTCTCACGTTTCTTCTTTCTATTCTTTTTTCCTTTTATTATGGTAACTCCTCTAATCCCACTTAAACTCCAACTCCTTAATTAACTCCCCCAATAACTCATCTAATTTAACTACTCTTCTAAATATTTCCCAACTAAATCCCCCACCCAACTTCCAAACTCCCATGCATATGTCCCTCAACTACGATACACATACAAAGCGCCCTCAACATAAAACTCAAATTAACACATAAACACGTAATCATATAATCACACAAAATAAATTCCTGCCTACGCAATTAGTCATGTAAAAATAAATTACGGGTCAATTAACACGTAAGCAAAAGTCCTGGGTATTACAGTAGAGACGATGGATACGATTGAACCACGTATGGAATTGGAAGGCGAGAATATTGTGGAAGATGGGCATTCCATTGAGGCATTGGAATTGAATGACAAGGAAGGACACTCTCCTTCGGCTTTAGAGGCCGAGAATATTGAGGAAGATGTGGATTCCATTCAACAGGAGTTAGATGATTTGAGTGATAAAAGCCAAAGGAAAGCTGTGGATGATGAGGCCATAAAAGATTTGACTTCCTATGATAAAAGCATCCTAGCAAGCATTGCAACACTTGAGGAAACTCAAAGTGTGGGTGGTGATGATGATGTTTCGCCGCAAATAATCAAAATTTGCAATGGGGTTTTCTCGTCGCATACGAAGTTGATGTAAATGATCAGATTTGCGACGAGATTCATTCGACGCAAAAGGTTTGCCCAAAATAATCAAAATTTGCGATCGAACTCTCCCTTCGCTTAAAAAGTTGATGCAAATGACCAAAATTTTATTATTAGTTTGCTGTTGGATTTTCTCGTCGCATCCCCTAAAATAATTATTTAAAAAAAATATTAATCCAAAGTAGTATAGTATGAATTGGAGGGATTTGAACACAAACCCTCTCATTGAAAAAAACAAATATTCTAAACTATAGACAACACACACCTTTGTTATATGTTTTTACTATTTTTATTTTATATAGCATAATTATTAATTATTAATCAAAAATAATATTTAATTTATACTAGATTCAAATTTTGATCTAATTTTTTTAAAAATTAAAAAACAATTAATAATTAATATCTATTTTCATTATATATTAATGTTATATATTTTTTACATTTAATAACTAATTTTTTGACAATACTTTTGTGAAATTTGAAAACATTATAATGTTGATATATGAAATTTGAAAACAAATTAAAATTTGTTTAATATAGTATAATGCATTTTTTTATTTAAAATAACTTGTTTAATAATTTTAAATGAAAGATAAATTTGAGTTATTCCTTGTCAGTTAAGTACAATCTTCCATGAGCACTGGTAAGTTTCCTGAACAAATGAATGAAACATTAATCACTCTTATACCAAAGGTCGATGCACCGGAGAACATATCTCAATTCAGGCCGATTGCACCTGGTAGTAGTTAAATGTATTACTAAAGTAATCGCTAATCGACTGAAGCCTTTGATGATGCGAAACCGTGATGTTTTATATCAAGGTTCGTCTTTTTAGCAGATCTTTCTCTATCTCGAAATAGTTTCTATGGGAATATACTCAACACAACTCTAAGTAGGCTAAGTATCAATGGAGGCTGAAACACCACAACTAGAGAAACAAGCTAGTTGATACAGTAACTCAACGAATATGAAGTTCTACCGGAAATTCATAAACAAGTATCAAAGGAATAACCTTAATCAAAATATCAATATATCAAGTCTAATTAAAAAGGTGGCCGAAATTACTCTTTAAGTAGAGGAATTTCGGTTCCAACAATAAAAAGGAAAAGCATAAAAGAGTCCTTGAAGAAGTAGGACTCTTGGAAAACAACTTGCTATCAAGTAAAACACTTAAACAAGATAATAGACAACATGTCCTATTATCTTGCATTCTAGGCGGCTAGAATAACAAACAAGTAACAAACAATTGAAGAGTCCTTGAAGTATGAGGACTCTTTAATAACTAACTAACAAACATTTGGACAACATGTCCTTTATTAAAGCAATTAGGCTACACACGCCTACGAATAACTTGCTGAATATAATTAAAGTCTAGAATAGTCTAGAATAGGCTAGAATAGACTTTAATGTGTAAAAAGACTAAAATGCCTTTTTTAGCAACTTTGCTTGTTTGGGCCGAATTGAATGTCTTCAAGAGTTATTAGTTGGCCTTGAACTTCATCTTCTAGATGTAGCTTTGATTCCTCTTTGTGCTTTAGCTCTCGGATCAATGTAGACAATTGTTGATTCACTTGCACTACAAGAAAACTGTGTAACAGGGACGGACATTTCCGTCGCTAATCCGTCACTAAACTCAGTTTAGCGACCAATTAACGACCGAATGACGTGGTCGTGTATTTTTCGTCGTTAAGCAAAATACCGACGGAAAAGTTAGCGACCGAATATTCGGCCGCTATTTACCGACCGAATGGTCAACATTGTTGACTTTTGACTTTGACTGGATAACGACCGAATACTGAGCGACCGAATGGTCAACATTGTTGACTTTTGACTTTGACTGGATAACGACCGAATACTGATGGAATTCTAGCGACCGAATATTCGGTCGCTATTTACCGACCGAATACCGACCGAAAAGTGACTTTTGACTTTGACTGATTCGGTCGTTATTCCGTCGCTAAATTGTTTTTAATTTTAAAAAAAAATTGAAATTTAATTAAATCCTTATTATAAAAAACAGCAATATGCACAGAAATACAAACCAGAAACAGTATTATTAATAAGATCACAAATACAAAAAATAATCAATAAACCCAAAAATAACATTACATAACCCATTATCTTACTAAAAAACACAAGTTTACACTTCTCATTTACATTAAAACACTCACAATCAAAGTGTGCACTTCTCATTACATTACAACACTCACAATCAAGTCCACACTTTAAATTACAACACTCACAATCAAAGTGTGCACTTCTCATTTACATTACAACACTCACACACTTTGAATTATCAAAACTCACAATCAAAGTGTGCACTTCTTATTTACATTACAACACTCACAATAAAAGTTTACACTTCTCATTACATTACAAACAATCAAGTCCACATTTTGAATTACAACACTCACAATCAAAGTGTGCACTTCTCATTTACATTACAACACACACACTTTGAATTATCAAAACTCACAATCAAAGTGTGCACTTCCTATTTACATTACAACACTCGCAATCAAAGTTTACACTTCTCATAAACTCCTTGATTTCATTTATATGTATACTTTGAATTATGTTAAAAAGTTATACAATATGACAATTAATTCATGGTAATAAAGTACTTAAAAAAATCAACAAATATTACTCACCTTCAATATATGGAAAGTTTAAACAAATATTCCTTGATGTCATTTATATCTATACCTTGGAAATGCATGAGTTGCAATTCCATTTGCCATTCGTGAATAATGTGTCCTAATTCCATCCATAATGCTTAAACATTAAAAATTGGTTACCTTAGGATGAGGTATAGACATATATCGATAGAGAATACAATTACATTTCAATCTATTATGTATGAGAATTAAAATAAAAGAACTTTTTTCGATATTACCTTATTATGTATTTTTGTGGCTTAGACTTTAGGGAAAGATGTATGTTAAAGGTATCCATGCCCACATTATCAACAAGACCACGATAATGGAATTCTCATATGTTTAAATATGTTTGCATTGGGGCCTTGCAAACGCGTATGGTAATTTTCAATAGACATTGTCAACGTGTATAAAGATTTAATACACTTGATATATGTAATTAATTTGCTTTCCTATTAAATCCATCCCAATTTCACTTTGCCATTCGTGAATAATGTGTCCTAATTCCATCCATAATGCTTAAACATTAAAAATTAGTTACCTTAGGATGAATTCGGATGAGGTATAGACATACATCGAGTAAGAATTCAATTACATCTCAATGTATTATGTATGAGAATTAAAATAAATGAACTTTAGGGAAACATGTATTTTTGAATTTTTGTAAATTGCAAGAAATTATGAGAATTGTCAAAAAAAATTATGAGAATTGGCAAAGAAACATGCCCCCAAAAAAAAAATTGCAAGAAATTATGAGAATTGGCAAAAAAATTGCAAGAAATTATGAGAATTGCAAAAAATTATAGAAAAACCATATATTAAAATCCAAGAAGAAATCAGTACTACCTCCCCTCTATTTTTGTTTTAATCTTCTCAAAATAGATGTACTTATTCCAATTGTTAAGAAAAAAGCTAGAAAAGGCAAGTTTCTCACCTAAACCCTAAAAACCCAATTGAAATTGGAGGTGGTGGCTAAGCCTTGGAGGTGCCGGAGGTGGTGGCGACGTCTTGGAGGTGCCGTAGGTGGTGGCGATGGAAGGAGGGAGGGGATTTGGGGGGAAATCGCCGGAAGATGTGGTGGTGGAGGTGGAGGTCGCGGCTGGGCAGAATGAAGAAAGAGGGAAAGGCTTTCTGCCTCAGATATTTGTAGAGAAATAAAACGCACAAAACGAGGTCGTTTAGGCATTTAATAATGGCGACCGAATAGCGACGGAATTCGCAAATTCCGTCGCTATTCTGTCGCCACTTAGAATGCTTAACACTTGTCAAATTTTCAAAAAAATGAGCCCGCGAAATGGCAAAACGGCATCGTTTAGTCATTTAATAATAGCGACGGAATCCGCAGATTCCGTCGCTATTCGGTCACCACTTAGAATGCTTAACACTTGTCCAATTTTCAAAAAAATGAGCCCGCGAAATGGCAAAACGGCGTCGTTTAGTCATTTAATAATAGCGACCGAATAGCGAAGGAATTAGGGTTAGGGTAGGGTGACCGAATAGCGACCGACTTGGCAAATTTCGTCGCTATTCGGTCGCTATTATTTTTTCGGATTCCGTTTTTTATAAAATAGCGGGGTTTTTAAAGATATATAGAAACATTTTGCCTATTTTAGTTACTATTACTAATATATATATATATATATATATATATATATATATATATATATATATATATATATACACACACACACACACACACATATTAACTTGAATATTCAAACAATTAAAACTTATACTTATTTACAAAATACCAATATATACTCGAAGCAGAACAATTCAAGTAATACATTTGTGTGTGCATTTACGTGAATCATTAAGTGATAGAGTTAAAAGTTTATTAATTGATTATTAATAAACAAATAATTACTAAAATATTCACATTAGTTCTTACTCGCATTCTGAACGATGTCGGTTTTCGAATTTATAATTTTTTAACTAAAATCCGTCACTATTCGGTCGCTATTAATCCATGGGGCGACCGAATAGCGACCGAATTTACCAAGATCGTCGCTATTCGGTCGCTATTATTTTTCAGGATTCCGTTTTTTATAAAATAGCGGGAGTTTTAAGGTTTTATAGAAACATTTTGCCTATTTTAGTTACTATTAGGTAAAATGTTTCTATATATCCTTAAAAACCCCGCTATTTAAAAAAAATGGAATCCGGGAAAATAATAGCGACGGAATTTGCCAAGTCGGTCGCTATTCGGTCGCCCTACCCTAACCCTAATTCGGTCGCTATTATCGGTCGTTATTCCGTCGATAGTCGGTTGTTATCGAAAATAAAACGCCGTCGTTTTGTGTCCTTCATTTATTTCGTGACAAATAAACACCGTTATGTATTCCGTCGGTATTCGGTCGTTATATTCCGTCGGTATTCGGTCGTAATATATTCCGTCGGTAAACGGTCGTTAATATCCGTCGGTATTCGGTCGTTAAGGGTGAACAAAACGACGGCGTTTCAATTTGGTCAATGGGACCGAAGTGGCCAACGGATGAGCGACGGAATAACGACTGATTTGTTTTCGGTTTCTATTCGGTCGGTATTCCGTCGTTAAATTTGTGACCGAAAAATTCGATCGTTAAATTCGGTCGCTATTTAACTGTTTTCTTGTAGTGTTGCTTGGTTGATATGGTACCAACCTCGAGGCTTCCCAAGTCAAAGGAGCACATACATCGACTAAGCACGAGACTTAGAACAAGGGACGTGAAGCAACTATCTACATCATTGACCCGAGTTCTAAAGTATAAAGAGGATGCTAAGTTACATCTAGGAATGTTATACGAGGCAGCCTCTCAAGTTCACAAGTGTACAATTAGGCCCTATCAAGCAAAGAGGCTAAGAAGGGTATTTTAGTAATCATACAAGATGATGAGGATTGGACAGACTTTACAACGATGCGGAAGAATGGTCATAACTTTCTATCCGTTTATCCAATAGAGCTGATTCCAGTGGCATATTAAATATAAGAGGCATATCTACAACTTTCATGAGAACCCGAGATCAGATTCAGCCTTCTTGACATCCGAAATCGTCAGTGCAAGTTGGCCCAACAAGTCTGTCCCGAATTGGGGACGAATTTTTAAAGGGCATTTTAGTCTTGTACAATTAAAGTCTATGCTAGACTTTAATTATTTTCCAGCTTTCTTATTTACTTTATTTAAGTAGTTGCTATAATAAAGGACATGTTGTCCATGTGTTAATTAGTTGGTTAATAAGAGTCCTAATGCAACTAGGACTCTTCATAGATTTGGTAGTTAGATTAGATTCTAGCCGCCACTTTATTGTTAGGTAGTTACTTGATAGCAAGTTGTCATTCAAGAGTCCTAATTCTTCAAGGACTCTTATTTCCTTTCCTTGTTCAAGTAGAACCGAAATCTCCCTCTATATTAAGAGTGATTTCGGCTACCTTTATTTTTACGTTAGATATATTGATATTTTGGTAAGGTTATTCCTTAGCTTCTCGTGTATGAACTTCTAGATAGAAATTCATTCATTCTTGAGTTACTGTATCAACTAGCTTGTTTCTCTAGTTGTGGTGTTTTAGCCTCCATTGTTGATTAACCTCCCTTAGTGTTGCGTTGATTGAATTCCCATAGAAACTAGTTCGAGAATTGAAGAAAGATCGGGCTCAAACTTAAGTCGAACCTTGCGGTTCTTCATCAGGTGGTATCAGAGCAAAAGGTTCTTCTCTAATTCCCGTGTACCCTACGCACAATTATTTTTTCTTGTTTTGCAGGAATTGACAAAAAAAAATACAAAAAAAACAAACACGCGGCATATTAGTAAAAATTGGGCAGCCGATTACAAAAGCAAAAGCCTCTCGGTGTAAAGAAATTGGCAGCTGAGTTAGTATAGATTGAATAGCGAACTATAAAGCCATAAGCAAACTTCTTGGATTGATAGCGATCGAGCCTCGCTCAAGAATTGGCAAACGCTCCTCCTTGTAATTTTGAGCCGACACACATACTATAAATCAAGTTTTGATAGCGATAGAGCCTCACTACTTGATAAATTCGGTCAAGATCAAGGGAAAATTCAAGCAAACAAGAAGATCAAGAAAACCAAGAACATCAAGAAGATCAAGATCATCAAGAACCGGTTTCTTTTCTCGATTAGGAATTCGTTTCTTCATCTTTTTTCTTTCTAAAGCTTTTTGTTTAGGTCAAAGATAGGATTTCTTTCCTTATTTTTCAGCCTTGTGTCAACGCAACAGGTTAGGAACCCATTCTTTAAATCTAGAGTTTGAAGTTCTATACGAGCGGTGTTGGAATAAAGAGTGAATCTTTCTTTGCTATCTAACATTTTTTGAGTGTTTTTCTTATCTTATAACAATGTCTTTTCAAGAAAAAGATGTACAAGATGATGGAGAATATGACGAGACAAATGGCTGAATTAAGGGGCGAATTGGCGGACTCAAAAATCCACATTCAAAAACTTCAATTGGTTGATGAAGTTGAGCAGCCTAGGCCACCTCCAAATCCGCCACCAAATTGGTTGATCAACAATCAAATTTTTGAGCCGAGAATAGGGGACCAATTTCATCGTTATGACAACAATATTGATTCAATCAAGACGAAGATTCCGTCTTTCGAAGGTACAAATAATCCCAAATTATTTTTTTGATTGGATTCATAATGTTAACCATGTTTTTGTTGTTCATAACTATTTGGAGAAAAAAGAAAGTAAAGCTAGCAGCCATGGAGTTTTATGGATATGCTTCTAGTTGGTGGGATAATGAAACCAAGACAAGGGTAATAGTGGAACAACCAGAAATTGCAACTTGGGCCGAGATGAAAGCGGTGATGAAACGGCGTTTTGTTCCTCTAGATTACATAAAGGAACTTTACAACCATTTACAAAGGTTAAAGCAAGGAGAGAGTTCGGTCGATGAGTATTACAAGGCAATGAAAATTGCAATGATTCGGGCCGACATTAATGAAGGAGATGAGGCAACAATGACTCAGTTTTTGGCTGGCCTAAATGATAAGATCCGATCAAAGGTAGAATGTTCTAATCTTGATAATATTACCTCTATGTTATATTATGCAGAGCAGGTCGAAAGACAGCAACAGGAAAAGAGTTTAAGGGCAAAACCGGCAACTTTCCTACCTTGGAAGAAGCCGAATCCACCCCAGAATTTTTCTACTGTTTTGTCCAGCCAAAGTAAGGGTAAAGAGGTCTTTAATGATGCAAAAACAGCCACGGGGCAGTTTTGGGCAGTAAGGTCACAAAATTCAACCGTTTCGGTCAATACGAGGGTAAATTCTAATCTAAATCTTGTTCGGGAATGTTTTAAATGTATGGGCAAAGGACACTTTGCTAGGGACTTCCCTAACAAGAGTACTATGATCATGTTGGATGATGGAACGTGGGTTAGTGATAACAAAACTGAAGAATCTGATTTTGAGAAAGAAACCGACAAGTTGGAGGAACTTCCGGAAGATGGGAATAAACCTTTGGTTACGATAAAGCCACTTCATTCACATCCTTTAGATGATGTTCCAAGAGAGAAAAAAGAGAGTGAGTTGAAAAATACGAGTGATCCTACCCATGAGGCAAAATCAGAGGTAAGAATCATAGAAAAAGTCGAGCCAAAAGTGAGAAAAAAGGCAATCGCTCTAAGTGTGAGAAAAGAATGTTTGTACGTTAATTCCGGAAAGGTAGATAGTGCGATTCAAGAAAAACAACTTGTTGTTTTGTTGGATTTAAAAGGAACCGCAAGGAACCTTTTTACTAACGCCTTTTCTTTTACTCTAACATCTTTTTCTACATCTAGTCTTGCTATTTTTCAGAAATTTCATAAAGTCTTCCCTACGGAGTTGCCGAGAAGGTTTCTTATTAGCCTTCAAAATCGTGAAAGGTATAAACCATCTTCGAGTACAAATCGGCAAATTCAAAGCCATGGTGAGTTAATTTGTGCAAAGAAGGAGGTAAGTAAGTCCTTAAGTCTTTATGTTAATCCGGTAAATATTGAACTTAAGCATGAAAGGACTTTTAGAAAATATACGGACAGTCTACATGTTAATCACATAAGTTTTAAGTATAGCCATCCGATTTATTGCTTTGATAATATGTTTATTTATAGTGAAAACCGAGAGCGTTTTAGTAAACATCTTAGAGCTGTTTTTACTATTATAAATATGCAAATCTTGGATGCTAAGATGGAAAAGTATGTTTATTACACTCATTCTATTAACCTTCTTAGTTGCATCATAAGTTTTCAAGGAATTAAAGTTGAACCGGCAAAAGTTAGAACAATTGAGGAATGGCCGAACACAACTAGTTCAAATCACATTCGTTCACCATTTGAGTTGACAAGATTTTGTAAGCGTTTTGTTCGTTATCTTATCAAGCTTGCTGCCACAATGGAGAAAAGAGAGATACAATTCTTTTGCGACAGCCGCAAGAGAATTTCCTTAAAAGGTACGTACGGTGAATGTTCTACTTTCTGTCATTCTAACTTGCTCCCTTTTACAAATTTTTCAGATTATGTGACTGATCGTGATGATGATTCGAGGAAGAATCAGACTTTTCAAGGAGAGGGGATGATACGGTACCAACCTCGAGGCTTCCCAAGTCAAAGGAGCACATACATCGACTAAGCACGAGACTTAGAACAAGGGACGTGAAGCAACTATCTACATCATTGACCCGAGTTCTAAAGTATAAAGAGGATGCTAAGTTACATCTAGGAATGTTATACGAGGCAGCCTCTCAAGTTCACAAGTGTACAATTAGGCCCTATCAAGCAAAGAGGCTAAGAAGGGTATTTTAGTAATCATACAAGATGATGAGGGATTGGACAGCTTTACAACAGTCTGGAAGAATGGTCATAACTTTCTATCCGTTTATCCAATAGAGCTGATTCCAGTGGCATATTAAATATAAGAGGCATATCTACAACTTTCATGAGAACCCGAGATCAGATTCAGCCTTCTTGACATCCGAAATCGTCGTGCAAGTTGGCACAACAAGCTGTCCAGAATTGGGACGAATTTTAAAGGGCATTTTAGTCTTGTACAATTAAAGTCTATGCTAGACTTTAATTATTTTCCAGCTTTCTTATTTACTTTATTTAAGTAGTTGCTATAATAAAGGACATGTTGTCCATGTGTTAATTAGTTGGTTAATAAGAGTCCTAATGCAACTAGGACTCTTCATAGATTTGGTAGTTAGATTAGATTCTAGCCGCCACTTTATTGTTAGGTAGTTACTTGATAGCAAGTTGTCATTCAAGAGTCCTAATTCTTCAAGGACTCTTATTTCCTTTCCTTGTTCAAGTAGAACCGAAATCTCCCTCTATATTAAGAGTGATTTCGGCTACCTTTATTTTTACGTTAGATATATTGATATTTTGGTAAGGTTATTCCTTAGCTTCTCGTGTATGAACTTCTAGATAGAAATTCATTCATTCTTGAGTTACTGTATCAACTAGCTTGTTTCTCTAGTTGTGGTGTTTTAGCCTCCATTGTTGATTAACCTCCCTTAGTGTTGCGTTGATTGAATTCCCATAGAAACTAGTTCGAGAATTGAAGAAAGATCGGGCTCAAACTTAAGTCGAACCTTGCGGTTCTTCATCAGGTGGTATCAGAGCAAAAGGTTCTTCTCTAATTCCCGGTGTACCCTACGCACAATTATTTTTCTTGTTTGCAGGAATTGACAAAAAAAAATACAAAAAAAAACAGCCGCGGCATATTAGTAAAAATTGGGCAGCCGATTACAAAAGCAAAAGCCTCTCGGTGTAAAGAAATTGGCAGCCGAGTTAGTATAGATTGAATAGCGAACTATAAAGCCATAAGCAAACTTCTTGGATTGATAGCGATCGAGCCTCGTTCAAGAATTGGCAAACGTTCCTCCTTGTAATTTTGAGCCGACACACATACTATAAATCAAGTTTTGATAGCGATAGAGCCTCACTACTTGATAAATTCGGTCAAGATCAAGGGAAAATTCAAGCAAACAAGAAGATCAAGAAAACCAAGAACATCAAGAAGATCAAGATCATCAAGAACCGGTTTCTTTTCTCGATTAGGAATTCGTTTCTTCATCTTTTTCTTTCTAAAGCTTTTTGTTTAGGTCAAAGATAGGATTTCTTTCCTTATTTTTCAGCCTTGTGTCAACGCAACAGGTTAGGAACCCATTCTTTAAATCTAGAGTTTGAAGTTCTATACGAGCGGTGTTGGAATAAAGAGTGAATCTTTCTTTGCTATCTAACATTTTTGAGTGTTTTTCTTATCTTATAACAATGTCTTTTCAAGAAAAGATGTACAAGATGATGGAGAATATGACGAGACAAATGGCTGAATTAAGGGGCGAATTGGCGGACTCAAAAATCCACATTCAACAACTTCAATTGGTTGATGAAGTTGAGCAGCCTAGGCCACCTCCAAATCCGCCACCAAATTGGTTGATCAACAATCAAATTTTTGAGCCGAGAATAGGGGACCAATTTCATCGTTATGACAACAATATTGATTCAATCAAGACGAAGATTCCGTCTTTCGAAGGTACAAATAATCCCAAATTATTTTTTGATTGGATTCATAATGTTAACCATGTTTTTGTTGTTCATAACTATTTGGAGAAAAAGAAAGTAAAGCTAGCAGCCATGGAGTTTTATGGATATGCTTCTAGTTGGTGGGATAATGAAACCAAGACAAGGGTAATAGTGGAACAACCAGAAATTGCAACTTGGGCCGAGATGAAAGCGGTGATGAAACGGCGTTTTGTTCCTCTAGATTACATAAAGGAACTTTACAACCATTTACAAAGGTTAAAGCAAGGAGAGAGTTCGGTCGATGAGTATTACAAGGCAATGAAAATTGCAATGATTCGGGCCGACATTAATGAAGGAGATGAGGCAACAATGACTCAGTTTTTGGCTGGCCTAAATGATAAGATCCGATCAAAGGTAGAATGTTCTAATCTTGATAATATTACCTCTATGTTATATTATGCAGAAGCGAGTCGAAAAGACAAACGAACAGAAAAGAGTTTAAGGGGCAAAACCCCAGCAACTTTCCTACCTTGGAAGAAGCCGAATCCACCCCAGAATTTTTCTACTGTTTTGTCCAGCCAAAGTAAGGGTAAAGAGGTCTTTAATGATGCAAAAACAGCCACGGGGCAGTTTTGGGCAGTAAGGTCACAAAAATTCAACCGTTTCGGTCAATACGAGGGTAAATTCTAATCTAAATCTTGTTCGGGAATGTTTTAAATGTATGGGCAAAGGACACTTTGCTAGGGACTTCCTAACAAGAGTACTATGATCATGTTGGATGATGGAGCATTGGGTTAGTGATAACAAAAGCTGAAGAATCTGATTTTGAGAAAGAAACCGAGCAAGTTGGAGGAACTTCGGAAGATGGGAATAAACCTTTGGTTACGATAAAGCCACTTCATTCACATCCTTTAGATGATGTTCCAAGAGAAAAAAAGAGAGTGAGTTGAAAAATACGAGTGATCCTACCCATGAGGCAAAAATCAGAGGTAAGAATCATAGAAAAAGTCGAGCCAAAAGTGAGAAAAAAGGCAATCGCTCTAAGTGTGAGAAAAGAATGTTTGTACGTTAATTCCGGAAAGGTAGATAGTGCGATTCAAGAAAAACAACTTGTTGTTTTGTTGGATTTAAAAGGAACCGCAAGGAACCTTTTTACTAACGCCTTTTCTTTTACTCTAACATCTTTTTCTACATCTAGTCTTGCTATTTTTCAGAAATTTCATAAAGTCTTCCCTACGGAGTTGCTGAGAAAGGTTTCTTATTAGCCTTCAAAATCGTGAAAGGTATAAACCATCTTCGAGTACAAATCGGCAAATTCAAAGCCATGGTGAGTTAATTTGTGCAAAGAAGGAGGTAAGTAAGTCCTTAAGTCTTTATGTTAATCCGGTAAATATTGAACTTAAGCATGAAAGGACTTTTAGAAAATATACGGACAGTCTACATGTTAATCACATAAGTTTTAAGTATAGCCATCCGATTTATTGCTTTGATAATATGTTTATTTATAGTGAAAACCGAGAGCGTTTTAGTAAACATCTTAGAGCTGTTTTTACTATTATAAATATGCAAATCTTGGATGCTAAGATGGAAAAGTATGTTTATTACACTCATTCTATTAACCTTCTTAGTTGCATCATAAGTTTTCAAGGAATTAAAGTTGAACCGGCAAAAGTTAGAACAATTGAGGAATGGCCGAACACAACTAGTTCAAATCACATTCGTTCACCATTTGAGTTGACAAGATTTTGTAAGCGTTTTGTTCGTTATCTTATCAAGCTTGCTGCCACAATGGAGAAAAGAGAGATACAATTCTTTTGCGACAGCCGCAAGAGAATTTCCTTAAAAGGTACGTACGGTGAATGTTCTACTTTCTGTCATTCTAACTTGCTCCCTTTTACAAATTTTTCAGATTATGTGACTGATCGTGATGATGATTCGAGGAAGAATCAGACTTTTCAAGGGAGAGGGGATGATACGGTACCAACCTCGAGGCTTCCCAAGTCAAAGGAGCACATACATCGACTAAGCACGAGACTTAGAACAAGGGACGTGAAGCAACTATCTACATCATTGACCCGAGTTCTAAAGTATAAAGAGGATGCTAAGTTACATCTAGGAATGTTATACGAGGCAGCCTCTCAAGTTCACAAGTGTACAATTAGGCCCTATCAAGCAAAGAGGCTAAGAAGGCTATTTTAGTAATCATACAAGATGATGAGGGATTGGACAGCTTTACAACAGTCTGGAAGAATGGTCATAACTTTCTATCCGTTTATCCAATAGAGCTGATTCCAGTGGCATATTAAATATAAGAGGCATATCTACAACTTTCATGAAGAACACGAGATCAGATTCTGCCTTCTTGACATCCGAAATCGTCGTGCAAGTTGGCCCAACAAGCTGTCCAGAATTGGGACGAATTTTAAAGGGCATTTTAGTCTTGTACAATTAAAGTCTATGCTAGACTTTAATTATTTCCAGCTTTGTTATTTACTTTATTTAAGTAGTTGCTATAATAAAGGACATGTTGTCCATGTGTTAATTAGTTGGTTAATAAGAGTCCTAATGCAACTAGGACTCTTCATAGATTTGGTAGTTAGATGAGATTCTAGCCGCCACTTTATTGTTAGGTAGTTACTTGATAGCAAGTTGTCATTCAAGAGTCCTAATTCTTCAAGGACTCTTATTTCCTTTCCTTGTTCAAGTAGAACCGAAATCTCCCTCTATATTAAGAGTGATTTCGGCTACCTTTATTTTTACGTTAGATATATTGATATTTTGGTAAGGTTATTCCTTAGCTTCTCGTGTATGAACTTCTAGATAGAAATTCATTCATTCTTGAGTTACTGTATCAACTAGCTTGTTTCTCTAGTTGTGGTGTTTCAGCCTCCATTGTTGATTAACCTCCCTTAGTGTTACGTTGATTGAATTCCCATAGAAACTAGTTCGAGAATTGAAGAAAGATCGGGCTCAAACTTAAGTCGAACCTTGCGGTTCTTCATCATTGGTTCTTGATCTAGTCATTGGTCCTATGATGTTTGATAAGGGATGTCTAATATGAGGCAGCCCTTTAGATGGTCCCGCATCATCCCCTCCTTCTTGAAAAGGATTCGACCTCGAATCATCATCATGATCAACATAATCTGAATCAAAATCAAAAGGAGTTAAATCAGCAACATTAAAAGTGGAATGGACTCCATACTTACCTTCCAAGTTGATTTTGTATGTGTTGTCATTAATCTTGGCCACGACTTGTAAAGGTCCATCTCCTCGGGGATGAAGTTTAGTTTTTCTCTCTTTAGGAAATCTATCCTTCCTAAAATGTATCCAAACCCAATCACCAGCTTCAAAGGTGATTGCCTTGCGGCCTTTGTTGGCTAGTAGTGCAATATGCTCATTCTTCTTTTTGATGTTGACGGCAACTTCATGATGTATTCTTTGGACAAAATCAGCCCTTGAATCACCTTCTATATTATAGTACTCATCAATAGGAAGAGGGGCTAGATCTAAAGGGGTTAGGGGGTTAAAACCGTAAACAACTTCAAAAGGTGAATTATTAGTAGTTGAATGTAAAGTACGATTATATGCAAATTCAGCAATAGGTAAACATTCTTCCCACCGTTTTAAATTCTTTTGAATTAGTGCCCTAAGTAAAACCCCTAGAGTTCTATTGGTTATCTCGGTTTGTCCATCGGTTTGGGGGTGACTTGAAGTAGAAAATAGCAACTTAGTCCCCAACTTACTCCATAAGGTCTTCCAAAAATAACTTAGGAACTTTACGTCCCTATCACTTACGATTGTTTTTGGAATACCATGCAACCGAATGACTTCTTTGAAGAATAGATCCGAAACATGGCTTGCATCATTTGTTTTCCTACAAGGTATAAAATGAGCCATTTTAGAAAATCTATCCACAACAACCATTATACTATCATTACCTCTTTTGGATGTTGGTAACCCAAGAATAAAATCCATGGAAAGATCAATCCATGGTGAAGAGGGAATGGGTAAAGGCATGAACAATCCGTGAGCAGGTAAGTACGGTGAACATTCAACTTTCTATAGTTCTAACTTGCTCCCTTCTGATAATTTTTCAGATTATAAGGTTGATTATGATGGTGATTCGAGGACGAATCATGTTTTTCAAGGGGGAGGGGATGATACGGTACCAACCTCAGGGCTGCCCAACTCAAAAGATTGCTTACACGAACCAATGATGCGGCCTCGAACAAGGGACGTGATTCAACTAACCACATCATTGATTCGTATATTAAAGTATAAAGAGGATGCTAAGTTACAAATAGAATATAAAGTACAAGATAGCCTCTCAGTTCACAAGTGTACAATTAGGCCCTATCAAGCAAAGAGGCTAAGAAGGCTATTTTAGTAATCATACAAGATGATGAGGGATTGGACAGCTTTACAACAGTTTGGTAGAATGGTCATAACTTTCGATCCAGTAATCCAATGGAGCTGATTCTAGTTGCATATTAAAGATACGAGGAAGATCTGCAACTTTCATGCAGATCACGAGATCAGATTCTGCTTTCTTAATATCCGAAATCATCGTACAAGTTGACCCAACAAGCTGTCTAGAATTGGGACGAAATTAAAGGGCATTTTAGCCTTTGTACAATTAAAGTCTATGCTAGACTTTAATAATTTTCCATCTTTGTTATTTACTCTATTTAGAGTATTTATACCTGAAGAACTGGCAGACGAAACAATGAGACAAATTTGCAACAAAGGCATTGACTGGCAATCCATTAAAACACTTACCTCACCATCAAAAGAGTACAACTCAACTGCAACCAACCCCTCCAAACCCGTTCCCGTTGTTTTGTTCCAAAGGGGAATGGTCTGAAAGAGAAGGAGATGGGGCCATCAAGTACAAAGGAAGTGGAGAGGGTTCGGCCAAGATGTAAAGGTACGTTAGATATATTGATATTTTAGTAAGATTATTCCTTAGCTTCTTGTGTCTGAACTTCTATGTAGAACTTCATTCATTCTTTGAGTCACTGTATCAACAAGTTTCGTTTCTCTTGTTGTGGTGTTTCAGCCTCCATCGATAATTTGCCTTCCTTAGCGTTGTGTTGATTATATTCCCTAGAAACTAGTTCGAGAATTAGAGAAAGATCTGGCACAACTTACGCTGTCGAACCTTTTGGTACTTAGTACCCCCACGGTTCTTCATCAGGTGGTATCAAAGCAAAAGGTTCTTCTCCAATTCCCGGTGTACCCTACGCACAAATTTTTTTCTTGTTTGCTTGAATTGACAGAAAAAACAAAAACAAATTACTATGAAAAAGCCAACGGTGTAAAGAAATTGGCAGCCGTGTTGTTATTGAGATAGATCAGTGATTCAAGCCAAAAGCAAACCTCTTGGTTCCTTTTGAACATTCAAGAGTTGGTATTGTCACCCCTTAAACTTGTCATAGCCGTGTACAATTATTATACATCTTGGTTCTTCGTGAACATTCAAGATAACACACGGCCAAGAGAGGGTAAGTCTATAGAGAAAAAAAGAAGAAGTTACTATTCACAGATTACTGTTCACAGTTTCCTATTCACAGATTACTGTTCACAGAATACTATTCATCTGAATCAAGAAAATCAAGAAAAATCAAGAAGATCAAGATCATCAAGAACCGGATTCCATTCTCGATTAATATTTCGTTTCTTCATCTTTTTCTTTCTAAAGCTTTTCGTTTCGGTCAAAGATAGGATTTCTTTCCTTATTTTTTCAGCTTTGTGTCAACGCAACAAGTTAGGAACCCATTCTTTAATCTAGAGTTTGAAGTTCTATACGAGCAGTGTTTGAATAAAGAGTGAATCTTTCTTTGCTATCTAACGTTTTTTGTGTGTGTTTTTCTTGAATTATAAAGATGTCTTTTCAGGGATCTCCATCAAAGAAAGGCGAAGCTTTTGATCTAGAAAAGTTATATATGATGACGAAGGATATGGCAAGGCGAATGGAAACCTTAGCGCTTCCAAATCAACAACTTCAAAATCAGCAACGTAATATTCGGAATGATACCGAGAGTGATGATCAATTGGTTGATGAAGTTGAGCCACGTAGACCACCTCAAAATCCACCACCAAATCGGGTGATCAACAATCAGATTTTTTAGCCGAGAAGAGGGGACCAAATTCAGCGTTATGACAACAATCTTGATTCAATCAAGACGAAGATTCCGTCTTTCGAAGGTACAAATGATCCCAAATTGTTTTTTTTATTGGATTCATAAAGTTAACCATGTTTATGATGTTCATAACTATTCGGAGAAAAAGAAAGTAAAGCTAGCAGCCATGGAGTTTTATGGATATGCTTCTAGTTGGTGGGATAATGAAACCAAGACAAGGATAAAAGTGGAACAACTAGAAATTGCAACTTGGGTTGAGATGAAAGCGGTTATGAAGCGGCGTTTTGTTCCTCTAAATTACTTAAGGGAACTTTACAACCGTCTACAGAGATTAAAGCAAGGTGATAGATCCATCGATGAATACTACAAGGCAATGGAAATTGCAACGATTTGGGCTGATATTAGTGAAGGAGATGAGGCAACAATGGCCCGGATCTTGGCTGGTCTTAACGAAAAAATCCGGACAAAGGTAGAACGTGCTAATCTTGATAATATTACGTCTATGTTATATTATGCAGAGCAGATCGAAAGACAGCAAAAGGAAAAGAGTTTAAAGGCAAAACCGGCAGCTTTCCAACTTTGGAGGAAGCCGAATCCAACTCAGAATTTTCCTACTGTTTGGCCATTGACTTCGGACAATGGTTAAATTTTGGCAAGTTATCTACTTTTATTTAGTTTTTATATATCTATTTTGTACTATAAATCATACGATATTTTTTTCAAAGTATTTTTTTTTTCTTCTAGATTTAAGACATGGAGGTTACATCTGTCTCAGATCTTCAAATATCTTGATTTGTTGGCTCATTCCTTAGGAGAAATCTTTCAACCCGAAATTGATCTGGGCCCTTTATCAAATTTCTACCTCTTACCGAGGCAATTTGTAGGACAGTTGATACGCCCATGGTCCTATAAATTGTCGATCTCGAAGGAAGATGTTGAAATTGATTTTCTCTTACCTCTGTGGTTCAAAGATTGCGATGTAGATGCTGCGAAAAAGAAGATTATGTATTTGTTTATCTTACTAATTTTTAATTTAGTATCTCCTAACCACCCAAATTTTCTTGGTTGTGGCGTTTGTCTGTTATCATGATTTTTTAAATCATTGTATAACTTTTATTTTCTTATAATTTCAGACTTTGTAATGGCCTCGGCTACATTGTGATTAATGGAAAAAAATTTAATCATAAAAAAAAACAAGATGGACAGAAATCCTTACTGCAATAGTAGACCCTATCAAAATCAATCCAAATCCAAGCCCTATTGTCATTGTAATTTGGGATTGGAATTATTTGACTTTGCCACAAACTTCTTCACCTCCTTTTTCCAAAGCAAGGGCAAAGAGGTCTTTTATGAGGGAAAAACAGCCATGGGATAGTTTGGGGCAGCAAGGTCTCAAAATCCATCAAATACGGCAAATACAAAGGCAAATTCGACACCATTTGTTGCCCGAGAATGTTCTAAATGTGGGGGCAAAGGACACTTTGCTATGGACTGCCCTAACAAGAGTACAATGATAAAATTGGATGATGGATAGTGGATAAGTGAGGAAGAAGCCGAAAGGGATGTTTTAGAGGAGAAAAAAAGCGAGAGAGAAAAGAAACGAGTGATCCTACCCATGAGGTAAAATTCGAGGGAAAAAAGGATACAAAAGCCGTGAGCTAAGTGAGAAAAAAGGAAAGCTCACAAAAAGAGAGAAAAGAGTGTTTATTCATTAATCCCGGAAAGGTAGATAGGGAAATTCAAGCAAAACAACTTGTTGTTTTGTTCGATTTGAAAGGAACCGCAAGGAACCTTTTTTACTAACACTTTTTCTACATCTAGTCTTGCTATTTTTTAGGAATTTCATGAAGTCTTCCCTAAGGAGTTGCCGAGAAGGTTATGTATGAGCCTTCAAAACGTGAAAGGTATAAACCATCTTTCGATTAAAAATCAGAAAATTCAAAACCAAGGTGAGTTAATTCATGCAAGGAAGAAGGCAAGTAAGTCTTTAATTGCTTATATTAATTCGGAAAATATTGTACTCAATCATGAAGGGACTTTTAGAATATATACGGATAATCTACTTATTAATCACATAACTTTTAAGTATAGACATCCGATTTATTTCTTTGATAATATGTTTATTTATAGTGAAAACCGAGAGAGTTTTAGTAAACATCTTAGTGCTGTTTTTACTATTTTAAAAGATAATACTTTGTATGCTAAGATTGGAAATTATGTTTCATACACTAATTCTATTAACTTTCTTAGTTACAATGTGAGTTTTCAAGGTCTTATAGTTGATCCGGCAAAAGTTAATGCAATTGAAGAATGGCTGCGAACAACTAGTGCAATTCCAATGCATTCATCATATGAGTTAGCAAGCTTTTACAAACATTTTGTTCATGATTTTTGCAAGTTTGCTGACCCATTAAATGCAATTGAGAAGGAAGAGATACCATTCTTTTGGGACAGCCGCCATAAAGTATCTTTACAAGGTAAGTACGGTGAACATTCAACTTTCTATATTTCTAACTTGCTCCCTTTTGATAATTTTTCAGATTATAAGGTTGATTATGATGGTGATTCGAGGATGAATCATGTTTTTCAAGGGGGAGGGGATGATACGGTACCAACCTCAGGGCTGCCCAACTCAAAAGATTGCTTACACGAACCAATGATGCGGCCTCGAACAAGGGACGTGATTCAACTAACCACATCGTTGATTCGTATATTAAAGTACAAAGAGGATGCTAAGTTACACATAGAATACAAAGTACAAGACAGCCTCTCAAGTTCACAAGTGTACAATTAGGCCCTATCTAGCAAAGAGGCTAAGAAGGGTATTTTAGTAATCATACAAGATGATGAGAGATTGGACAGCTTTACAACAGTTTGGTAGAATGGTCATAACTTTTGATCCAGCTATCCAATGGAGCTGATTCCAGTTTCATATTAAATATAAGAGGCAGATCTACAACTTTCATGAGATCACGAGATCAGATTCTGCTTTCTTAATATCCGAAATCGTCGTACAAGTTGGCCCAACAAGCTGTCCAGAATTGTGATGAAATTAAAGGGCATTTTAGTCTTTGTACAATTAAAGTCTATGCTAGACTTTAATAATTTTCCAGCTATTTTATTTACTTTATTTAGAGTATTTATATGCGTATAGCAAGTAATTGCTATAATAAAGGACATGTTGTCCATAGTTGGTTATCTAGTTGTTAAGAGTCCCACATCTACTCGGACTCTTCTTGTTTAAGTGTTTTACTTGATAGCAAGTTGTTTTGTTCAAGAGTTCTAATTCTTCAAGGACTCTTACTTATTGTTGCTTGTAACCGAATTGTTACTCTATTTAATAGAGGGTTCGGCCAAGATGTACGTTAGATATATTGATATTTTGGTAAGGTTATTGCTTAGCTTCTCGTGTCTGAACTTCTATGTAGAACTTCATTCATTCTTTGAGTTACTGTGATGCGAAACCGAAGTACAGGTACCAAGGTTCGGCTTAAAGGTCCGATCTTTTCTCTATCTCGAACAGTTTATGGGGGAATATAAACAACCTTTCTCCCGCAAGGTTGAATATCATGGGGGCTGAAACACCACAATAAGTATAAACCAAACTTATTGATACAGTAACTCAAAGATGAATGAACTCTAACATAGAGAATCAAACACAAAGTAACTAAGGAATAACCTTAAAATATCATATCAAGTCTAACAATAACATGGCTGAAATCCCTCTTAAATAGAGTGGAATTTCGTCCAAAAATAACCCACAAATAAGAGTCCTTTAAGGATTAGGACTCTATAACTCCTAGATAACTAAAAACACTACCTAACATCAAGGACAACATGTCCTATTATTTAGCTAGCTTATTTTGGCCAACATGGCTAATTAAACAATATAATAAATCTGAAATATAGACTTTAATTATTAAATGACTAAAATACCCTTTCAACCATTTTCCTTCCAATTATGTATCTTTCCTTCAAATGATATTCGATGGCTTTGATCCTTGTGTCTAGCTTTCTTTGATGGTTTCTTTACCTCTTGAACCTTTAGATTAGAGACTTTAAACACTTGGAACAAAGGCTTGACTTTGAAGCTCGTATTTGAGATGTATGAGTTAAGGATGAGGTCATTTATCCAAATGACCTCTCTAAGCTTCATGGCTGGTACCGTATCATCATCTCCTTCTTGAAAAACTTTCATAGCCCCTCTCCCTATTAAAGGATTCGTCCTCGAATCTTCTAAATCACAAGATGCAATTACATGATCAATATTTTCTTCTAAATCTTCACTCTTTTCTTTCAACTCCTCATTTGGCAAACTTTCTAATTTTGTCTCAGCTTCATCCTTGTCTTCTTGACTTTCCAAATTTGTTTCATCCTGTATTGTATCATTCTTTGAGAACAATTTGTAGATCAATTCCCGTAGTGAAGGGATTCATTGGGCGAAAACTCGTTCCAAACACCCATGGATCCTCCCCTGAAGGATCCGCTCATATGAAACAATTCGAAAACAGCAATAAAGACCTTACTTTCTTGGATTCAAGAAGCTACTTCTTGAATGGAGGATGACGTTTCTTGGATTCTTGGCTGCCACCAACAGAATTCCCTGTGCGGAATATCCCTCTACCGGTATCCACGCGACGAGACGGGCAGCGAGTGCTAGCTCTTCGTCTTTCCGAGTTTCGAATTATGAGAGAAAAGGGAGACAAAAAAGCGAAATCCGATTTCGGAGAGTTGGTGATGTTTCGCTGGGAAAAAATCTTAGGCTAGGGGTTTCGGCCAAGAGAGCATTATATAAGGTATGAGAGTTTGTTCCCACAACTAACTCTCACATCCTCAACTCCTCTCAGCGGTGGGAGTCCTCAACTCCCACGTCCCCCTAGACTTTCTGGCTGGTAGTGGGAGTCTTTATCGGATAATAACTCCCACGTAATTCCAGCTATACCGAAAATGCCCCTTATCTCTAATTCGAATAATAACACTTTATTATTCTCAGAAAGGTGAATGTCAGATACAATGAACCTAGACACATTCTAGATTCATTGAATCTGGACATGAAGCTCGTTAGCTCGTCTATGCGTGTGGCCCTGTAGGTGTTAGTAGTGCCCTAGGACCATTAGCACATGTTGTGCGTTTTATTATCTTTTGAGCATGTAATTGAATAGTTAATTTTGCTTTTGATTATCAAATGTGTGATTTGATAGTAAAACTCACTAGCTTATGTAATTACTATTCTAGAAGTCCCTAGTTTTATGTAATGCTTAATTACTATGAAATAAAACTAGTATGATTGTTGATTGATGATTGATGATCTTGTTTTACTGATCATGTGTAATGGATACAAATCACATCATATATGCAATATATAGGGATACATTGTATTGGACGTGATCCGTCAGAGAAGTAATACTTCATGGTCTTAAGTCATAAGTATTACTTCCTCAATACTATTTTAGAATCCTTAGACCTTATGTCTTCATTGATTCTAGTATGAATGGAGCCACGTTTTGACTCGATCGGACGTTACTTGTAACGAGTAATCAATACGACTGATGATCGGATGTAGTGTCCTATCATAGCTTGAATGTGAGAGACATTGCAAGGAATTTGTCCCTCTCTATTATTAGAGAGAGATATCCATGGGCCCCTCGATAGGGAAAGATCTGTTTAAATGCATGGCCAGTGCTCAAATGTATTTGATAAAGTGGTTATCAAATGCTATTTGTCGAAAGCAATCTACACGGAGATCGAGCATAAATACAATTAAGCTTAATAAGGGTGACGACCACCATGCCTTATGCTTAATTAGGATATCGCGAGACAAAGGGATTAAATAGTGGATTGATATTAGGTTCCGTTGTATATTCATTCACTTTGGGTAGTCACAATGTCCTGCTAGGGACCGCTTGTGATTTATGAACACATACTACTACTAAGTGTGTTTTCATTGCCATTGTGAGATGAACCTACAGGGTCACACGCATAGACGAGCTAATGAGCTTCATGTCCAGATTCAATGAATCTAGAATGTGTCTAGGTTCATTGTATCTGACATTTGTCTTTCTGAAAATAATAAAGTGTTTATTATTCGAATTAGAGATAGGGGCAATTTTGGTATTTTACCTATAGCTGGGATTACGTGGGAGTCATTATCCGATAAAGACTCCTACTACCAGCAGAATTCTAGGGAACGTGGGAGTTAGAGACTCCCACTGCCGAGAGGAGTTGGGGATGTGAGAGTTGGTTATGGGAACAAACTCTCACACCCTATATAATGATCTCTTGGCCAAAACCCTAGGTCATAAGTTTTTCAGCCGAAATATTACCAACTCTCTGAAATTAGATTTCAGTTTTAGCCTCTCCCTTTTCTCTCTAATTCCCGAAAATCAGAAAAGACGAAGAGCTAGCAATCGCTGCCCGTTTCAACGCGTGGATACCGGTAGAGGGACTTTCCGCAAAGGGAGATCAATCGGTGGCAGCATCCGGTCCAAGAAACGTCATCCTCCGTTCAAGAAGTAGCTTCTTGAATCCAAAACGTAAGTTTTTCTTGCTGCTTTTTCGAATTGTTTCATATGAGCGGATCCTTCAGGGGAGGATCCATGGATGTTTGGAATGAGTTTCCGCCCATGAATCCTTTCAGTAGGTTCATATCACAATGGCAATGAAAACACACTTAGTAGTAGTGTGAGTTCATAAATCACAAGCGGTCCCTAGCAGGGCATTGTGACTACCCAAAGTGAATGAATATACAACGGAACCTAATATCAATATACTATTTAATCTCTTTGTCTCGCGATATCCTAATTAAGCATAAGGCATGGTGGTTTTTACCCTTATTAAACTTAATTGTATTTATGCTCGATCTCCAGATAGACTGTTTCGACAAATAGCATTTAATAACCACTTTATCAAATACATTTGAGCACGGCCATGCATTTAAACAGTCTTTCCCTATCGAGGGGCCCATGGATATCTCTCTCTAATAATAGAGAGGGACAAATTCCTTACAATGTCTCTCACATTCAAGCTATGATAGGACACTACATCCGATCATCAGTCGTATTGATTACTCTGTTACAAGTAACGTCCGACTGAGTCAAAACGTGGCTCCATTCATATTAGAATCAATGAAGACATAAGGTCTAAGGATTCTAAAATAGTATTGAGGAAGTAATACTTATGACTTAAGACCATGAAGTATTACTTCTCGACTGGATCACGTCCCAATACAATGTATCCCTATATATTGCATATATGATGTGATTTGTATCCATTACACATGATCGAGAAAACAAGATCATCAATCAACAATCATACTAGTTTTTATTTCATAGTAATTAAGCATTACATAAAACTAGGGACTTCTAGAATAGTAATTACATAAGCTAATGAGTTTTACTATCAAATCACACATTTGATAATCAAAAGCAAAATTAACTATTCAATTACATGCTCAAAAGATAATAAAAACGCACAACATGTGCTAATGGTCCTAGGGCACTACTAACACGTAGTTCATCCATATCTATCTTCCAAGTTGAAGATTTAATGGCGGCTGTTTGGCTATCTTTTTCTTGAATTGTGGCGGTTTTGGCAGCCCCAAAATAGCTATTATCTTCACTTTGCCGCTGCCCAACACAAGAATTTGAAGGGGGCTGATTTGGCTGTTTCCATTGTGAAAATTTAGCCGAATTAGTCCATTTCTTCTTCTCTTGGATTCGCCTCTCAATTTGCTCCGCATGATCGACCATCTCCATAATATCAACATGATAAACGCATTCTACTTCTGGCCTAATATCATCATTCAAACCGGCCAAGAATCGATTCAATGTAACTTCTTCATATTCTTGTTTGTCAAGCCGAATCATGGCTAATCGCATCGCTTCATAATATTCATCTACTGATTTAGAACCTTGTGTAAGCATTTGCAAACGTTTAGCTTGCTCCGTAAAGTAATTTAGGGAAATAAACCTTCGTTTCATCTCAGCTTTCAAATCATTCCAAGTTTCAATAGGTCATTGACCTGCTCTTTGCCTAATTATAGTTTCATCTTTCCACCACGTTGATGCTTTACTATAAAATCTCTTGGCTGCCATCTTTACTTTTTTACCCTCCGAATAATTATGAATCGAAAAAATATTATGAAATTCATGTATCCATTCAAATAATAATTCAGGCCTATTCGTACCTTCAAAAGATGGGAGCTTGACTGAAACAATAGAGTTGTCAACTTGCATATTTTTGTAATCCCTTTGCGGCTCACAAGAAAACAAATAGGAATCATCATATCTTGAATTTGTTGTATGTTGGAAGCCATACCTTTTATCTTCATAATCAAAGTTGTCATCTTCTTGATCAAATTGTTGCCTCATCTTTGCATGAATTTGTTGAAATCTTTAAAAAGATGGAGTCTTTAAGCTTCTTGATTTTCTTGAAAGTTGATCTTCTTGAACTCATGGCTGCCCCTAGAATTTCGAATCAATATTGACGTTTCTTGATTCTTGATTCTTGGTTCGGATGAACAGCAGCGTGAACAGTAACCGAAAATCTAATTTGGCTCTCGGATGAACAGTGCCGTGAACAGTACTTATGAACAGTGTCGTGAACAGTGCGATGAACAGTATCCGCAAACAGTGCCGTGAACAGTAATCCGTAAACAGTAATTATTTTTTTTGGTAATTTTCTGCCCAAATTTTTTAAAGAAAGCAATAAAGATACACCAAGATAGAGATAAACCTTTTGCTCTGATACCACCTGATGCGAAACCGAAGTACAGATACCAAGGTTCGGCTTAAAGGTTCGATCTTTTTCTATCTCGAACAGTTTATGGGGAAATATAAACAACCTTTCTCCCGCAAGGTTGATTATCAATGAGGGCTGAAACGCCACCATAAGTATAAACCAAACTTATTGATATAGTAACTCAAACATGAATGAATTCTGCCCAGAGAATCAAACACAAAGTAACTAAGGATAACCCTTTAATCAATATATCAAATCTATCAAGTCTAATAATAACATGGCTGAAATCCCTCTTAAATAGAGTGGAATTTCGTCCAAAAATAACCCATAAATAAGAGTCCTTTAAGGATTAGGACTCTACAACTCCTAGATAACTAAAAACACTACCCAACATTAAGGACTACATGTCCTATTATTTAGCTAGCTTATTTCGGCCAACATGGCTAATTAAACAATATAATAAATCTGAAATATAATTAAAGTCTAGAATAGACTACACTTATCAAATGACTAAAATACCCTTTCAACCGTTTTCCTTCCAATTATGTATCTTTCCTTCAAATGATATTCGATGGCTTTGATCCTTGTGTCTAGCATTCTTTGAAGGTTTCTTTACCTCTTGAACCTTTAGATTAGAGACTTTAAACACTTGGAACAAAGGCTTGACTTTGAAGCTCGTATTTGAGATGTATGAGTTAAGGATGAGGTCATTTATCCAAATGACCTCTCTAAGCTTTATGGCTGGTACCGTATCACACGTTGTCCTAGTTGGTTATCTAGTTGTTAAGAGTCCCACATCTACTAGGACTCTTCACATAGTTAGTTTAATTTCAGCTTTGTTAGTTGCTTTTAGCCGCCTATAACCAAGAGAATAGGACATGTTTTTCATTATCTTGTTTAGGTAGTTTACTTGATAGCAAGTTGTTTTCCCAGAGTCCTACTTCTTCAAGGACTCTTCTTCCTATTGTTGTTAGGAGCCGAAAATTCTCTATTTAAGAGTGATTCAGGCCTACATATTACTTACGTTAGATATATTGATATTTTGGTAAGGTTATTCCTCAGCTTCTCGTGTTTGAACTTCTATGTAGAATTCATTCATTCTTTGAGTTACTGTTGTTGGAGTACATTTAATCTAAGGTGCGCCAATTCGATTGGGCCGGGCCGGGATTGGATTGGGCCCTTAATCGGGTTGGGCCGACCAACCCATTTGGACCGACCTTATGGCTGGAAAATTGGACACATATTTTCAGCTCATATTTCTTATCTAGAGGTTGAAGTGGTGGAGAAAGTGGAGGAGTGGTTTTCTCCATGATCTCCCACTTTCCCCTTTATCTCTCCCCACTCTCTCTTGATAGACTAAGGGAAAATACTGATTTTCCTAATGATTCAAGTCAGATTTTTCTCCAGCTTTTGAAGCTTAGAGAAGAGAGAAAAGAGAGAACATTAGAGAGAAAAGAAAAGACAGCTTTTTCTAGACTTGTTTTCTAGCTTTGGCTAATAGAAAAACTGTATCTGGTTCTTCTAAAAGGTCATACATACATACTCCATCTTGAAGAGTGTCTTCAAGGCTTCTATAAGGCGTTGGCTAGCACCAAGCAGTAGAAGACCATCCCCGAAGATCGAGTGGATACTCGGGAGAGACGGAGCTCGCGCTGGTGGCGCCCGCCTCGTGACAACACACCGCTGAAACCGCTTCAGCTATCCTAGCACCAATAAAGGTATAACACTATCTCGTAGTCTTAGGTTCTTACTCGTGATAGATCCTCGGTAGAGGCGGGTCACTTTATTTCCGCCGCACAATGTGATTCGACCCTTGCTATTCCTCTAATAGATGGTATCAGAGCCACTCATGAGTACCCTATAGACTTAATGTGTTATAGTGTTTGCATATAGATTTTGAATCTATGTTTTGCATGCCTTAGGATTGCTAGAAATGTTGTATATTATGTATGACATATTTTTTTCATCATTTTGAATGTATGAGAATTGAGATTTTCCAGCTTTGAAGTCATTTCAAAAGATGAAAAAAAAATCTCATTTTTCAGCATTTTCGGTCGACCGACTCATCTCCTGTCGACCGAGGTAAGTCAAGTAGCTAAATAATTGGGTCTCGGATCAACCGAGTTGATCTTCGATCGACCGAACCCGAGGCGAACTTTGAAATGTTCATTTTACCGCTTTGCTCGCTTTTTCCATAAAGTGTTATGTTAATTGAGCATGATGCATAGTAGTCGCCTTTACCCCCGTTGGTTTATTTTATAATACGATCTCGCGTATCGTGCCTATTTTTTCTATCAAAAGTTGTAATTTTTTCTTCTCATTAAATCCCCTCGAATGTAACTCGAGGTTTCCTTAGAATCATGTAATATTCTAGATTAGGAGAAGGTACAACTGTGATGAAGATTTGAAGGCAACCACCTGAAGGTCAAGACGGTGTAGAATATAGTATTTTCTTTTCACACCCTTAGACTGACTTCACGGTTTTTCCACCGGCTTGGAAAACCGAATAGGATATGGCGATTACTATTGCATTTTACTTTTATGTATTGATGCATATGTATATAAGCATAAATCAGCTTTTATTTATGCTTTTCTCGTGAGATTGTTAAAAACAAAAATCCCTTAATTAAATATTAATTAGTGCCTTCCTTAGTTTGGCCCTCGTCAAGGCCTAGATCGACATTAGTATGGGACATGCCAAAGCTGTGCATACGTGTCTATCCGGGTGAGGCGCGAAAGGATAAGTTGTGATATCCGCCGACTAAAACTTAGGGTCCTAGTTAACTGGATTATCTCAATAAATGGATTGAGGATCTAGAGGCAAAAGAGTTGAGAAAAGTGTATAATGATACGCTTGAATAAATGTTATTCACTCAATTAACCAAGAATTACATAATTTGATGTAATTGGCAAACGTTACCTACCTAAATAACTAAGTTTTGGGCGATTAGCCAAAGCTGACTCAGAACGAGGTGAAATATGGATCTTGGCCCGCTATAAAGTTAACGAACTTTACGAGTTGATAATGAGGGTTATTCACTCGAAGAAAATAGTGGGAGAAATCATTAAAAACATAAAAGACCTAATAATGATTTTTTTTATCGGTACTTACTTTGCATATATTTTGTTGTAGAAAAATGGCAAATTCAAACCAAACACTATCACTGCGTTCTGTCCTTGAGAAGGACAAATTAGAGGGAGTTAACTTCCTCGATCGGTTCAGAACTTGAGAATCGCTCTCAAGCATGAAAGAAAGCTGTATGTTCTAGAACGATCTATTCCCTCGCTACACTGCGAGGCTCGCGCTCGACCGCTGAAAGAAATGCTTATCGAAGCATGTTAGTGATGCTTTAGATGTGTCTAGCCTCATGCTTGTCACCATGAACTCGAGCTTCGTAAGCAACATGAGGACATGGGGGCTTATGAGATGCCGGCTCACCCGAAGCAACTATATCGTAGGGCAAGCACGCCAGAGAGATTCGATGTATAGAAATCTCTTTTCAAAGGCAAAATGTCCGAAGGAATGCCGTGAGGAACTCACGTTCTTAAGATGATAGGTTATGTTCGTAACCTTGAAAAACTCGGGATTTTCTTTGGGGACAAGAGTCGCCGACCGATTTGATCTTGCAATCGTTGCTCGAAACATACGATCGGGCTCATTCTAATTATCACATGAATGAAATTGACAAGCCATTGCTCGAGTTGTTGAACATGCCGAGGACTCACGAGAAGGAAATAGGCAAGTCCAAGCCCAACACCATACCGATGGTGCAAAAGGGCAAAGACAAAGGTTTTGTGAGATCCAAAGGCAAACCGAAAGTGTAAGCCCTAAGGGCAAGCAAACCACTTTCAACAATGCACTCGAAACCTAAGGGTGGTGTAGCCAAGGACTCTATCTCGTCATCACCGTGGTGAGAAGGGTCACTGAAAAGGAACCGCAAAAGCTATCTTGCAGGGAAAAGGTCGGAAAAGGAGAAAGCAAATGTTGTTTCTGCTCAGTATTTATGTTGTAGATATTAATATGATTGATATCAATTTAAATACAACTACTTCTTGGGTATTTGATACCGGATGTGGTTCTCACATTTGTACTAATGTGCGTGGACCGCAAAGGAGTAGAGAGTTAGCAAAGGGTGAAGTGGAACTACGAGTTGGCAACGGAGCACGTGTCGCGATTTCCCTACTCGTAGGGACTTGTACTTTTACTTTGCCTTCGTGGCTTGTTTTGGGTTTAGAAAACTCAAGTTTCTATGTACCTAGTTTAATTAAGAATATTATTTCAGTTTCTTGTTTGGACAAGAAAGGTTTTGAGATTTCGATAAAAAACCAACGATTGTCGTTATTTCTGGATAATATGTTTTATGCAAGCGCCTCTTTGATTGATGGTCTATATGTTTTAGATCTTGATATGCCAATTTTAAATATAAATACCAAAAGGATTACGACTAATGATTCTAATCCGACATACCTCTAGCATTGTCGCTTAGGCCACATAAACGAAGATCGCATATCCAAACTCCATAAAGATGGGCTATTGGAATCATTTGACTTCGAGTCTTATGATCGATGCGAATCTTGTTTGTTGGGTAAGATGACAGCATCACCTTTCACTAAGCTAGGTGAGAGAGCCGATGCTTTATTAGGACTAATACATAGTGATGTATGTGGCCCTTTTAATATACATGCAAGGGGTGGTTACCTCTACTTCATTACCTTTACTGATGACTTCAGTAGATATGGATATGTGTTCTTGATGAAACACAAATCCGAAGCATTTGCTAAGTTTAAAGAGTTTAAACTAGAAGTAGAAAACCAAATTGGCAAGAGTATTAAGGCTCTTCGATCTGATCGAGGAGGAGAATACTTGAGTCAAGAATTCTGTGACTATCAAAAAGCTTGTGGAATCGTTTCACAACTTTCTCCTCCAGCATACTCCACAATGGAATGGTGTATCTCGAAAGGAGGAACGTAACCTTATTAGATATGGTTCGCTCTATGATGAGTCACACGAGCCTCGCCCAATTCCCTTTTGGGGACACGCACTAGAGACAAAGCAGCCTTTAACACTTAACCGCTGCTCCATCTAAATCAGCTTGTAAAGACCCCATACGAGCTATGGACTCGGGAAGCGCCCCGCATTGTCTTTCCTCAAGATTTGGGGCCGTGAAGCTTTTGTAAAACGCCCAGCCTTCCGATAAGTCGGCTCCAAAATCTAAAAGTGCATATTTGTTGGTTATCCTAAGGAAACTAAAGGATACTACTTTTATATCCCTAACGAGAACAAAGTGTTTGTTGCTCAGACGGGAGTCTTTCTAGAAAAAGAATTTGTTTCTAGAAACACGAGCGGAGTAGCGTAGAACTTACTCAAGTTCCCGACTCTCAAACTAGCACTAATGATGAGATGGAAATTGAACAGACTCCACAAGTTGTTGTGCAGCAAAGTGCCACAAACAAAGCTAGCAAACAAAGACTACCAAGAAACACAAGAATTGCGTAGAGTCCCGGTAGAGTTCGTCGTCCACCTCCTAAAAATTTGGATTTTTTCATAACGTAACATGGTGATGTTATGTTTGTGGATCACGATGAACCTTCAACCTACAAACAGCAATTAATAGCCCGTATTCTGAGAAATGGCTTGAGGCCATGAGATCTGAAATGGACTCCATGTATACAAACCAAGTCTGGATCTTGGTTGATCCACCTGAAGGGATAACTCCCGTAGGGTGCAAATGGGTTTTTAAGATTAAAACCGACGTGAAAGGGAATGTACAAACATACAAGGGGGCGATCGGGTCGCGAAAGGTTTCAAACAAGTTCATGGTATTGACTATGACGAGACCTTTTCCCCCGTAGTTATGTTCAAGTCCATTCGGATTTTGCTTGCTATCGCAGCCTTACTATGACTATGAAATCTAGCAAATAGATGTCAAAACCGCTTTCCTTAATGGAAAACTTGAAGAGGATGTGTATATGACACGTACCAAGGTTTTGTCACTCCGCAGAATGCCGAAAAGTATGTAAGCTTCGGAGATCCATTTATGGACTCAAGCAAAGCCTCAAGCCGAACATCCGCTTTTAATGATGCCGTCTCGTGAGTTTGGCTTCATTAGAAATGAGGATGAGCCTCTGTGTTTACAAGCAAAGGTTAGTGGGAGCTCAATCGTATTCCCCGGGTTTTGTTTGTAGATGACATACTACTCATTGGAAACGACATACCAACCTTAAAGTCTCAGAAAGGCTTGGCTGAGTACGTGTTTCTCTATGAAAGACTTAGGCGATGCCACCTATATTCTCGGGGAGTCAAGATCTATAGAGATAGATCCAGGAGACTCACTGGGCCTAAGTCGAGTACATATATAGACAAGATGCTAAAGCTGTTTAGCATGCAAGAGTCTAAAAAGTGGCCTTTGTCCTATGGCACATGGTACTCGCTCATCAAACAAACAAGATGTTCTAAAACGCCCGCCGAATTAGAACGCATGAAAGAGATCCCTTATGCTTCGCCATAGGATCCATCATGTACGCCATGTTATGTACTTGCCCTGCATGTCTCGCTTTCGCTTTTAGCTGCTACGAGCAGATACCGCCTAATTACGGTGAACGCCATCGATCTCACCAAGAATATCCTCAAGTACTTACGAAGGACTAAGGATACATTCTTGATTTATGGAGGGGGCTGGATGAGCTTGTTGTAAGTGGTTACACCGATGCTAGTTTCCAAACCGACAGAGATGATTTCCCGATCGCAATCGGGATATGTGTTTAACTTGAATGGAGGTGCCGTGAGTCAGCGCAGCTTCAAAGCAATCAACCATCGCAGATTCTACGACAGTAGGCCGAGTACATAGCAGCTTGTGAAGCAAATGCATGAAGCAGCTGATCAGAAATTATTTCCGACCTCGATGTGGTTCCTAGTATTGCGAACCCGATAGACCTCTATTGTGACAACAATGGGGCTATTTCCCAATCTAGGGAACCTAGATCTCACCGCGAGGTCCAAACATGTACTACGGCGATTTCACCTAATCCGTGAGATTATAGAGAGAGAGTGATGTGCATATATGTAGTAGTAGATTCGGCAGACAATGTCGCCGATCCACCGACGAAGCCACCTGCCGCAAAGAACAACATGATCGTCACACTAGCTCCATGGGTATCCGATATCTGGAGGGCTGATCTTTAGAGCTGATCTTTAGAGACAGTCATTAGTATGCCCTAAAGACCATTTATTGTAATTTGGGTCTTTAGTGCAAGTGGGAGATTATTGTAACCGTATTTATGAAATTTTCATTTTGATGAATAAAAAGGCATTAATTCCAGTATTATTCATTATGTTTATGTGTTCTTAACAACATAAATAAATAATATGTCCTTAGAATGGTATTCATAATTGATTGTTATGAGATACTATTCTGAAACGTCCCTAGTCGAACATTATCATGGAATCTTCGAGGACAATAATAATGCGTAAGACTAGTATGTGCAGTGATTGATATAAGATATCGGATCGTCACATGGGTATATATGATTAGAGAATCATTATACTAGACAGACCCGACATGAGAAACACACCATGGGTTGTTATATAATAGTCAACGGTGTTTCTCAAATTTTTGACTGGGTTGTATATGAGATCCTTCGAATTGAGGTCTCACAAGAGTTCTTGCATGGCTAGTGTTATGCTTTGATAATGTTAAACGCTATCCGTAACAGGGTGACCAATAAAGGCATTTATTGGGTTGTCCTAGTTGGTTATCTAGTTGATAATAAAGGACACATTGTCCTAGTTGGTTATCTAGTTGTTAAGAGTCACACATCTACTAGGACTCTTCACATAGTTAGTTTAATTTAGTTTTGTTAGTTGCTTTTAGCCGCCTATAACCAAGAGAGTAGGACATGTTTTTCATTATCTTGTTTAGGTAGTTTACTTGATAGCAAGTTGTTTTCCCAGAGTCCTACTTCTTCAAGGACCCTTCTTCCTATTGTTGTTAGGAACCGAAAATTCTCTAATTAAGAGTAATTCCGGCCTACATATTATTTACGTTAGATATATTGATATTTTGGTAAGGTTATTCCTCAGCTTCTCGTGTTTGAATTTCTTTGTAGAATTGATTCATTCTTTGAGTTACTGTATCAGCAAGATTAGTTTCTCTTGTTGTGGTGTTTCAGGCTCCATCGATAATTAGCCTTCCTTAGCGTTGCGTTGATTATATTCCCTAGAAACTAGTTCGAGAATTAGAGAAATATCGGGATCAACTAAATGTCAAACACTTTGGTACCTTGTACCATTCGATTCTTCATCAGGTGTTATAAGAGCAAAAGGTTCTTCTCCAATTCCCGGTGTACCCTACACAAATTTTTTTTCTTGTGTGCTAGATTGACAAAAAAGACAAAAAAAAAAAAAACTCACGGCATATATATTAAAAGAGCAGCCGATTCAAAAGTCTCTTGTTGTAAAGAAATTGGCAGCCAAGTATAGAATAGAATAGAGAACAATAAAGCCATTAGCAAACTTCTTGGAAACGAAAGCGTTAGAGCCTCGTCCAAGAATTGGCTAACGTTCCCCCTTTTGTTTTGAGCCGTATTCAATAATCAAATACATTAAGTGTTGAAAGCGTTAGAGCCTCAATACTTGATACCATTCGGCCAAGGTCAAGGGAAAATTCAAGAAAGTGAGTTACTGTTCATCCGAATCAAGAACATCAAAAAGATCAAGAAAGACAAGAACCGGTTTCCATTCTCGATTAGGATTTCGTTTCTTCATCTTTTGCTTCCTAAACCTTTTCGTTTAGGTCAAAGATAGGATTTATTTCCTTATTTTTCAGCTTTGTGTAAACGCAACGAGTTAGGAACCCATTCTTTAATCTGGAGTTTGAAGTTCTATACGAGCGGTGTTGAAATAAAGAGTGAATCTTTCTTTTCTATTTGACTTTTTTGAGTGTTTTTCTTGCATTATAAATATGTCTTTTCAGGGATCTCCATCCAAGAAAGGTGAAGAATTTGACATGGAAAAGTTATATATGATGATGGCCGATATGGCGAGAAACGTGGCTGATATGATGTGGCGAATGGAAGCAATAGAGATTCAAAATCAGCAATGTAATGTTAAGGACTATAATCTTGGTTCCATAAAACCAAAGATTCTGTCTTTCGAAGGTACAAATGATCCCAAATTGCATTTCGATTGGATTCGTAAAATTAACAATGTTTTTGTTGTTCATAAGTATTCGGAGGAAAAGAGAGTAAAACAAGAAGCCATGGAGTTTTATGGATATGCTTCTATTTAGTGGGATAAAGAAACCAAGATAAGGGAAAAAGTGGAACAACCAGAAATTGCAACTTGGGCCGAGATGAAAGCGGTGGTGAAACGACGCTTTGTTCCTCTAGATTAAAGAAAGGGAACTTTACAACCGTTTACAAAGGTTAAAGAAAGGAGAGAGTTCGGTAGATGAGTATTACAAGGTTGCAATGACTCGGGCCGATATTAATGAGGGTGATGAGGCAACAATGGCTCGGTTCTTGGCTGGTCTAAATAATAAAATCCGATCAAAGGTAGAATTTTCTAATCTTAATAATATTACATCTGTGTTATATTATGCAGAACAAATCGAAAGACAGCAAAAGGAAAAGAGTTCGAGGGCAAAAACGGCAACTTTCAAAACTTGGGAGAGAAGCCGGAACAGTACCAGATTTTTTCTACTGTTTTGCTTAGCCAAAACAAGGGAAAATAGGTCATAAATGATGCAAAACAGCCACGGGTCAGTTTGAGGCGGTAAGGTCACAAAATCCAACCAATTTGGCCAATACGAGGGTAAATTTTACTCCAAATCTTGTTCGGGAATGTTTTAAATGTAGGGGCAAAGGACACTTTTCTATGGACTGCCCTGACATGAGTATAATAATAAAATTGGATGATGGATCATGGATAAGTGAAGAAGAAGCCGAAAGGGCAGTTTTTGAGGAGAAAAAAGAGCGAGAGAGAGAGAAAAGAAACGAGTGGTCCTACCCATGAGGTAAAATTTGAGGGGGGAAAAGGATACAAAAGCCATGAGCTTAGTGAGAAAAAAGGCAAGCTCACAAAAAGAGAGAAAATAGTGTTTATTCATTAATCCCGGAAAGGTAGATAGGGAAATTAAAGCAAAACAACTTGTTGTTTTGTTCGATTTGAAAGGAACCGCAAGGAACCTTTTTGCTAACACTTTTTCTTTTGATCTAACATCTTTTTCAACATCTAGTCTTGCTATTTTTCAGAAATTTCATGAAGTCTTCCCTAAGGAGTTGTGGAGAAGGTTATTTATGAGCTTTCAAAATCGTGAAAGGTATATAAACCATCTTCAGTTAAAAATCAGAAATTCAAAACCAATGAATTGGAGATAATCCGACAAAATTTAATGCATTGGAGGAATGGCCGCGCACAACTAGTGCAATTCAAATGCATTCATCATATGAGTTAGCAACCTTTTACAAACGTTTTGTTCATGATTTTTGCAAGCTTGCTGCCCCATTAAATGCAATTGAGAAGGAAGAGATTCAATTCTTTTGGGACAGCCGCCATAAAGTATCTTTAAAAGGTAAGTACAGTGAACATTCTACTTTCTATATTTCTAACTTGCTCCCTTTTTATAATTTTTCATATTATGAAGTTGATTGTGATGATGATTTGAGGATGAATCAATCTTTTCAAGGGGGAGGGGATGATACGGTACCAACCACGAGGCTCCCCAATTCAAGGGATCACTTACATAGACCAATGACGAGGAACATGAAGCAACATCATTGGTTCGTATAATAAAGTACAAAGAGGATGCTAAGTTACACATAAAATATAAAGTACATGGCAGCCTCTCAAGTTCACAAGTGTACAATTAGGCCCTATCAAGCAAAGAGGCTAAGAAGGGCATTTTAGTTAGGAACCCATTCTTTAATCTAGAGTTTATTTCCTTATTTTTCAGCTTTGGGTCAACGCAATAAGTTAGGAACCCATTCTTTAATCTAGAGTTTGAAGTTCTATACGAGCGGTGTTGAAATAAAGAGTGAATCTTTCTTTTCTATTTGACATTTTTGAGTGTTTTTCTTGCATTACAAATATGTTTTTTCAGGGATCTCCATCCAAGAAAGGTAAAGACTTTGATATGGAAAAGTTATACATGATGATGGCAGATATGGCGAGAAACATGGCTGATATGATGGGGCAAATGGAAGCAATAGAGATTCAAAATCAGCAATTTAATGTTAAGGACTATAATCTTGGTTCCATAAATCCAAAGATTCCTTCTTTCGAAGGTACAAATGATCCAAAATTGCTTTTCGATTGGATTCGTAAAATTAACCATGTTTTTGTTTTTCATAATATTCGGAGGAAATGAGAGTAAAACAAGCAGCCATGGAGTTTTATGGATATGCTTCTATTTGGTGGGATAAAGAAACCAAGACAAGGGAAAAAGTGGAACAACCAGAAATTACAACTTGGGCCGAGATGAAAGCGGTGGTGAAACGACGTTTTGTTCCTCTAGATTACATAAGGGAACTTTACAACCGTTTACAAAGGTTAAAGAAAGGAGAGAGTTCGGTCGATGAGTATTACAAGGTTGCAATAATTCGGGCCGATATTAATGAGGGAGATGAGGCAACAATGGCTCGGTTCTTGGCTGGTCTAAATAATAAAATCTGATCAAAGGTAGAATTTTCTAATCTTAATAACATTACATCTATGTTATATTATGCAGAACAAATCGAAAGACAGCAAAAGGAAAAGAGTTCGAGGACAAAAACGGCAACTTTCTAAACTTGGAAGAAGCCGAAATAGTCCCAGATTTTATCTACTGTTTTACTGAGCCAAAGCAAGGGAAAATGGTCATAAATGATGCAAAACTACCATGTGTCAGTTTGAGGCAGCAAGGTCACAAAATCCAACCAATTCGGCCAATACGAGGGTAAATTCTACTCCAAATCTTGTTCGGGAATATTTTAAATGTAGGGGCAAAGGACACTTTTCTATGGACTGCCATAACATGAGTATAATGATAAAATTGGATGATGGATCATGGATAAGTGAAGAAGAAGCCGAAAGGGCAGTTTTAGAGGAGAAAAAGGAGCGAGAGAGAGAAAAGAAACGAGTGGTCCTACCCATGAGGCAAAATTCGAGGGGAAAAAATATTACAAAATCCACGAGCTTAGTGAGAAAAAAGGCAAGCTCACAAAAAGAGAGAAAATAGTGTTTATTCATTAATCCCGGAAAGGTAGATAGGGAAATTAAAGCAAAACAACTTGTTGTTTTGTTCGATTTGAAAGGAACCGCAAGGAACCTTTATACTAACACTTTTTCTTTTGATCTAACATCTTTTTCAACATCTAGTCTTGCTATTTTTCATAAATTGCACGAAGTCTTCCCCAAGGAGTCGCAGGGAAGGTTATTTATGAGCTTTCAAAATCGTTAAAGGTATATAAACCATCTTCGGTTAAAAATCAGAAAATTCGTAACCAAGGTATTGAAGCTAATCCGACAAAATTTAATGCAATGGAGGAATGGCCGCACACAACTAGTGCAATTCAAATGCATTCATCATATGAGTTAGCAAGCTTTTACAAACGTTTTGTTCATGATTTTTGCAAGCTTGCTGCCCAATTAAATGCAATTGAGAAGGAAGAGATACAATTCTTTTGGGACAGCCGCCATAAAGTATCTTTAAAAGGTAAGTACAGTGAACATTCTACTTTCTATATTTCTAACTTGCTCCCTTTTTATAATTTTTCATATTATGAAGTTGATTGTGATGATGATTTGAGGACGAATCAATCTTTTCAAGGGGGAGGGGATGATACGGTACCAACCACGAGGCTCCCCAATTCAAGGGATCACTTACATAGACCAATGACGAGGAACATGAAGCAACATCATTGGTTCGTATAATAAAGTACAAAGAGGATGCTAAGTTACACATAGAATATAAAGTACAAGGCAGCCTCTCAAGTTCACAAGTGTACAATTAGGCCCTATCAAGCAAAGAGGCTAAGAAGGGCATTTTAGTGATCTTTCAAGCTGATTGACAGCTTTGCGATAGTTTGGTATAATGATCATAACTTTCGATGTATGTATCCAATGGACCTGATTCCTATTGCATATTAAATTTAAGAGGCGGATCTACAACTACTATGAAGATCACAAGATCAGATTCTTCCAGCTTGGTGTCCGAAACCGTCGCGCAACCTGATCCAAAAATCTGTCCAAAATTGGGACGAAATTAAAGGGCATTTTATTCTTTGTACAATTAAAGTCTATGCTAGACTTTAATTATTTAACAACTTTGTTATTTACTTTTTTTAGAGTATTTAGGTGTGTAAAGAAAGTAGTTAATAAAGGACATGTTGTCCATAGTTGGTTATCTAGTTGTTAAGAGTCCCACATCGACTAGGACTCTTCACATAGTTAGTTTAATTTCAGCTTTGTTAGTTGCTTTTAGCCGCCTATAACCAAGAGAATAGGACATGTTTTTCATTATCTTGTTTAGGTAGTTTACTTCCAGAGTCCTACTTCTTCAAGGACTCTTCTTCCTATTGTTGTTAGGAACCGGAAATTCTCTATTTAAGAGTGATTCCGGCCTACATATAATATACGTTAGATATATTGATATTTTGGTAAGGTTATGCCTCAGCTTCTCGTGTTTGAACTTCTATGTAGAATTCATTCATTCTTTGAGTTACTGTATCAGCAAGATTAGTTTCTCTTGTTGTGGTGTTTCAGCCTCCATCGATAATTAGCCTTCCTTAGCGTTGCGTTGATTATATTCCCTAGAAACTAGTTCAAGAATTAGAGAAAGATCGGGCTCAACTAAATGTCGAACTCTTTGGTACCTTGTACCATTCGGTTCTTCATTAGGCGGTATAAGAGCAAAATGTTCTTCTCCAATTCCCGGTGTACCCTACATAATTTTTTTTCTTGTTTGCTAGATTGACAAAAAATACAAAAAAAAAAAAGAAAAACTCACGTCATATATATTAAAAGAGCAGCCGATTCAAAAGCCTCTTTTTGTAAAGAAATTAGAAGCCAAGTATAGATTAGATTAGAGTACTATAAATCCATTAGCAAACTTCTTGCAAACGAAAGCGTTAGAGCCTCGTCCAAGAATTGGCAAACGTTCCCCCTTTTGTTTTGAGCCGTATTCAATAATCAAATACATTAAGTGTTGAAAGCGTTAGAGCCTCAATACTTGATACCATTCGGCCAAGGTCAAGGAAAAATTCAAGAAAGTGAGTTACTGTTCATGCGAATCAAGAACATCAAAAAGATCATGAAAGACAAGAACCGGTTTTCATTCTCGATTAGGATTTCGTTTCTTCATCTTTTTCTTTCTAAAGCTTTTCATTTAGGTCAAAGATAGGATTTATTTCCTTATTTTTCATCTTTGTGTCAACGCAACAAGTTAGGAATCCATTCTTTAATCTAGGGTTTGATGTTCTATACGAGCGGTGTTGAAATAAAGAGTGAATCTTTCTTTTCTATTTGACTTTTTTGAGTGTTTTTCTTGCATTATAAATATGTCTTTTCAGGGATCTCCATCCAAGAATGGTGAAGACTTTGATATGGAAAAGTTGATGCGGGACCATCTAGAGGGCTGCCTCATATAAGGCATCCCTTATCCAACATCGTAGGACCAATGACTAGATCAAGAACTAAGCAAGTGAATCAACAATTGTCTACATTGATCCGAGAGCTAAAGCACAAAGAGGAGTCAAAGCTACATCTAGAAGATGAAGTTCAATTCCAACTAATAACTCTTGAAGGCATTCAAATCGGCCCAAACAAGCAAAGTGGCTAAAAAGGGCATTTTAGTCTTTTTACACATTAAAGTCTATTCTAGCCTATTCTAGACTTTAATTATTTTCAGCATTGTTATTTTATTATTCTAGCAGTGTAATAGCAGGTATTTGCTACAATAAAGGACATTTGTCCATGTGTTAGTTAGTTGGTTAATAAGAGTCCTAATGCAACTAGGACTCTTCATAGATTTGGCAGGTGTTTTTATTTTAGCCGCCAAGATAATAGGAACATGCGCCTATTATCTTGTTTAGGTAGTTACTTGATAGCAAGTTGTTATTCAAGAGTCCTACTTCTTCAAGGACTTATTTTTTTTCAAGAGTCCTAATCCTTCAAGGACTCTTATTTCCCTTTACTTAAGGGAGATTTCGGCCATCTTTTATAGTTAGACTTGATATATTGATATTTTGATTAAGGTTATTCCTTAGATACTTTTTTATGAATTTCCGGTAGAACTTCATATTCTTTGAGTTACTGTATCAACTAGCTTGTTTCCGTAGTTGTGGTGTTTTAGCCTTCATTGATACTTAGCCTGCCCGGGGTTGTGATACGGTACCAACCTTGGGGCTGCCCAACTCAAGGGAACGTGTATAAAGATACAAAGAGGACTTTAAATTACATCTAGGAATGTTATACAAGTCAACCTCTTAGTATCACAAGTGTACAAGGAATGGACAGCTTTGCTACTGTTTGGTATAATGATCATAACTTTCGATATAGTTATCCAATGAAGCTGATTCCAGTTGCATATTAAAGATAAGAGGCAGATCTACAACTTCTATGAAGATCACAAAGATCATATTCTGCCTTCTTGATATCCGAAATAGTCGTACAAGTTGGCCCAACAAGCTGTCCAGAATTGGGACGAATTATAAAGGGCATTTTAGTCTTTTTGTGTACAATTAAAGGCTATACTAGACTTTAATTATTTTCAGCATATTATTTACTATAATTTCGTGTATAGCAAGTAGTTGCTATAATAAAGGACATGTTGTCCATGTGTTAGTTAGTTGGTTATTAAGAGTCCTAATGCAACTAGGACACTTCTTTGTTTTGGTAGTTATTTTGATTCCATCCGCCAAGATAATAGGCACATGTCCCTATTATCTTGTTTAGGTAGTTACTTGATAGCAAGTTGTTATTCAAGAGTCATAATTCTTCAAGGACTCTTATTTCCCTTTTCCTAGTTTGAGTTGGAACCGAATTACCTTCTAGAGTTTGAAGTTCTATACGAGCGGTGTTGAAATAAAGAGTGAATCTTTCTTTTCTATTTGGCTTTTTTGAGTGTTTTTCTTGCAACTAGGACTCTTCGTAGATTTGGTAGGTGTTTTTATTTTAGCCGCCAAGATAATAGGAACATGCGCCTATTATCTTGTTTAGGTAGTTACTTGATAGCAAGTTGTTATTCAAGAGTCCTACTTCTTCAAGGACTCTTATTTTTTTTCAAGAGTCCTAATCTTTCAAGGACTCTTATTTCCCTTTATGGTTGTAACCGAAATGTCACCTTACTTAAGGGAGATTTCGGCCATCTTTTATAGTTAGACTTGATATATTGATATTTTGATTAAGGTTATTCCATAGATACTTGCTTATGAATTTCCGGTAGAACTTCATATTCTTTGAGTTACTGTATCAACTAGCTTGTTTCTCTAGTTGTGGTGTTTCAGCCTTCATTGATACTTAGCCTGCCCGGGGTTGTGTTGAGTATATTCCCATAGAACTATTTCGAGATAGAGAAAGATCTGCTTAAAAGCCGAACCTTGATATAAAACATCACGGTTTCACATCAAAAGTTATATATGATGATGGCAGATATGGCGAGAAACGTGGCTGATATGATGGGGCGAATGGAAGCAATAGAGATTCAAAATCAGCAATGTAATGTTAAGGACTATAATCTTGGTTCTATAAAGCCAAAGATTCCGTCTTTCGAAGGTACAAATGATCCCAAATTGCTTTTCGATGGGATTCGTAAAATTAACCATGTTTTTGTTGTTCATAAGTATTCGGAGGAAAAGAGAGTAAAACAAGAAGCCATGGAGTTTTATGGATATGCTTCTATTTGGTGGGATAAAGAAACCAAGACAAGGGAAAAAGTGGAACAACCAGAAATTGCAACTTGGGTCGAGATGAAAGCGTTGGTGAAACGACGTTTTGTTCCTCTAGATTACATAAGGGAACTTTACAACCGTTTACAAAGGTTAAAGAAAGGAGAGAGTTCGGTCGATGAGTCTTACAAGGTTGCAATGATTTGGGCCGATATTAATGAGGGAGATGAGGCAACAATGGCTCGGTTCTTGGCTGGTCTAAATAATAAAATCTGATCAAAGGTAGAATTTTCTAATCTTAATAATATTACATCTGTGTTATATTATGCAGAACAAATCGAAAGACAGCAAAAGGAAAAGAGTTCGGGGGAAAAAACGGCAACTTTCCAAACTTGGGAGAAGCCGAAACAGTCCTAGATTTTTTCTACTGTTTTGCTGAGCCAAATCAAGGGAATATGATGCGAAATCTTGATGGGTTATATCAAGATTCGGCTTAAAAACAGATCTTTCTCTATCTCGAATAGTTTCTATGGGAATATACTTAACACAGTCCCGGAAAGGCTAAGTATCAATGGAGGTTGAAACACCACAACTAGAGAAACCAACTAGTTGATACAGTAACTTAAAGGAATATGAAATTCAACCGGAAGTTCATAAACAAGTTTCAAAGGTTTAACCTTAATCAAAATATCAATATATCAAGACTAACTAAAAGAGGTGGCCGAAATTCCCTTTAAGTAGAAGGTAATTCGGTTCCAACTCAAACTAGGAAAAGGGAAATAAGAGTCCTTGAAGAATTAGGACTCTTGAATAACAACTTGCTATCAAGTAACTACCTAAACAAGATAATAGGGACATGTGCCTATTATCTTGGCGGCATAAATAGAAATAACTACCAAAACAATGAAGAGTCCTAGTTGCATTAGGACTCTTAGTAACCAACTAACTAACACATGGACAACATGTCCTTTATTATAGCAACTACTTGCTATACACGAAATTATAGTAATTAAATATGCTGAAAATAATTAAAGTCTAGTATGGACTTTAATTGTACATAAAAAGACAAAAATGCCCTTTATAATTCTTCCCCATTCTGGACAGCTTGTTGGGCCAACTTGCACGACAATATGGGATATCAAGAAGGCATAATCTGATCTTGTGATCTTCATGAAAGTTGTAGATCTGCCTCTTATCTTTAATATGCAACTGGAATCAGCTCCATTGGATAAGTATATCGAAAGATATGTTTATTCTTCCAAACAGTAGTAAAGCTGTCCATTCCTTGTACACTTGTGATACTAAGAGGTTGACTTGTACAACATTCCTAGATGTAATTTAGAGTCCTCTTTGTTTCTGAATGCACGTTCCCTTGAGTTGGGCAGCCCCAAGGTTGGGACCGTATCATCCCCTCCTTCTTGAAAAGGATTCGTCCCTCGAATCTTCCCAAAAATCAGCTTTGTAATCTGCAAAATGAATAAATGGGAGCAAGTTAGAAATATGGAAAGTAGAAAGTACATTGTACTTACCTATCAATGAGATTCTCTTGCGGCTGTCCCAAATGAATGGTGTCTTTTCCTCCTTAATTGCAATTAATGGGTCAGCAAGCTTGCTAAAATCACGAAACAAATTTGTATAAAAGCGTGCCAACTCATATGTTGAACGATCTTGAAGGATAATAGTTGTTCGTGACCATTCCCTTATTGCATTATCTTTTGCTAGAACAACTTGAATACCTTGAAAACTCACAATGTAACTAACAAGGTTAATAGAATTAGTGTAAGAAACATAATTTCCAATCTTTGCATACAAAGTTTGTGCTTTTAAAATAGTAAAAACAGCCCTAAGATGTTCAATATGATTCTCTCGGTTTTTACTAGCAACAAGTATATTATCAAAGTAAGGAATCGGATGTCTATACTTAAAAGCTATGTTAGAATTATTTAGACTATCCGTATATATGCTAAAAATCCCTTCATGCTTTGGTATACTCATTACCGGTTTAATGTAAGGATTTAAAGACTCACTTACCTCCTTCTTTGCACAAATTAACTCACCTTGGGTTTGATTTTGCTGATTTGTTCCCAAAGATGGTTTATACCTTTCATGATTTTGAAGGCTAACAAGCAACCTTCTTGGCAATTCCTTAGGAAAGACTTTATGAAACTTCTGAAAAATAGCAAGACTAGATGTAGAAAAAAATGTTAGATTAAAAGAAAAAGTGTTAGCAAAAAGGTTCCTTGCGGTTCCTTTCAAATCGAACAAAACAACAAGTTGTTTTGCTTGAATTGCCCTATCTACCTTTTCGGGAGTAATGAATAAACACTCTTTTCTCTCTTTGTGTGAGCTTGCCTTTTTTCTCACTAAGCTCACGACTTTTGTATCCTTTTTTTTCTCGAATTTTACCTCATGGATAGGATCACTCGTTTTTTTTCTATCTCGCTCTTTTTTCACTTCTAAAACAGCCCTTTCCGCTTCTTCCTCACTTATCCACGATCCATCATCCAATTTTATCATTGTACTCTTGTTAGGGAAGTCCATAGCAAAGTGTCCTTTGCCCCCACATTTAGAACATTCCCGAACAAGTTTTGGAGTAGAATTTACCCTTGTATTGGCCGTTTTGGTTGGATTTTGTGACCTTACTGCCTCAAACTGACCAGTGGCTGTTTTTGCACCATTTATGACCTCTTTACCCCTGCTTTGGCTCGGAAAAACAGTAGAAAAAATCTGGGATGGATTCTGCTTCTCCCAAGTTTGGAAAGTTGCCGATTTTACCCTTAAACTCTGATCCGTTTGCTGTTTTTCAATCTGTTCTGCATAATACAACATATATGTAATATTATCAATATAAACACGTTCTACCTTTGATCGGATCTTATCATTTAGACCAGCCAAGAACCGAGTCATTGTTGCGTCTTTATCTCCTTGAATATTCAATCTAATCATCGCCATCTCCATCTCGTTGTAGTATTCATATACGGTCTTTGTTCCTTGCCTCAATCTTTGAAGTTGATTGTACAACTCTCGATTAAAATTTTGAGGTACAAAATGTCGTGTCATGACCGCTTTCATATCCTCCCATGAATCGATTGGTCTTTGCCCCGATCTTCTCCGTTCATTGGTCTCATTATCCCACCACTTTGATGCATAGTCTCCAAACTCCATGGCTGCCAATTTAACCTTTTTCTCCTCCGAATAATAATGAACATCAAAAACATGGTTAACTTTTCGTGTCCAATCAAAAAATAAATGAGGATCATTCGTACCTAAAAAAGGAGGGATCTTGGTCTTAATAGCACCAAGATTATTATCATACCTTAGGTCTTGAACGTTTTGCCTCGGATCATACCTTTGTTGGTGAGCATTTGGTCTTGGATTGTGATCATATGCTCTCGGCTCAAATTTTTGTTCATGAACAAATGGTCTCGGATTATACCATTGATCTTGATGATTTGCTCTCGGTTCAAAACTCTCATCATGAACAAAAGGTCTCGGATCATACCTTGCATTTTGCTGATTTGGTCTTGGATCATATGCAAAGTTGTCCATCATTCTTGGAGTTGCTCTCGGCTGGTATTGAACATTATCAACTTTGTGCCGAAACTTGTCTCTCCAAGGTGGTTTATTGGATTCTTGAAACCCATTATCATATCCAACATCAACATCCACGGCATTCCCTCTTCTAGGTGGCCTTTTAATGTCTTTGAGGGATTGCAATAGTTGTATTGACTCTCTTAAAAGCTTGTCTCCATTTATGACATCTTGCTGCGAAGTACCTTCATTAAAAGACATTATCTTTGCAAAGAAAAACTTCACACAAATCGTTAGTAGAAAAATTCACACTAAAAATTGAATAAATATAAACAACCTTTCTCCCGCAAGGTTGAATATCAATGGGAAACTGTGAATAGTATTCTGGGAATAGTAATCTGGGAATAGTAATCCGTGAATGGTAATCCGTGAATAGTAATCAGATTTTTATTCTCTCAATATCCCACAAAATACTTGTCAAGAACTTCCAACTTTGAATGATTGTATGGTTATGGTGATGGAAGGGTAAAAAATGTATCAAAGAAACCGAATCTTGACTTAACAAAAAGTCTAAGGAAAAAGTGTAAGATTTTTTGTGTTGCCAAACAAGAAAAAGATGTGATCTTTACCTTTCTTGATTTTCTGTTTTCTTGAAATAAGCCTCGTTTCTTGAAATCTTTTCTTACCTTCTTGCCCCTTATCTTGGCCACAAGATCAAAAGCTCTTGATTTGATGACGGTTGTGCTAGATCGAAAAGTCTTGATTGTGGCTAATTCAAGATGAAGAGGGAACAAGTGCCAATTCCTTTGTACAAAGGAAGTTTGCTTTTGGCCTTGAATCCTTGTCTATTTTGGGCTAACCCGGCTCCCAATTTCTTTACTTCCGGGTGGCTTTTATAAGGTAAAGTACCCGAATTTTGAATATAACCCGGCTACCAATTTCTTTACTTCCGGGTGGCTTTTTCATTGGGGTAAAATTTTTTTTGTTATCTTTCAGCTATCTCAATCAAACAAGAAAAAAAAATTTCAAGAAAGCAATATAGGTACACCAAGATAGAGATCAACCTTTTGCTCTGATACCACTTGATGCGAAATCTTGATGGGTTATATCAAGATTCGGCTTAAAAACAGATCTTTCTCTATCTCGAATAGTTTCTATGGGAATACACTTAACACAATCCCGGAAAGGCTATAAGTATCAATGGAGGTTGAAACACCACAACTAGAGAAACCAACTAGTTGATACTGTAACTTAAAGGAATATGAAATTCAACCGAAAATTCATAAACAAGTATCAAAGGTTTAACCTTAATCAAACATATCAATATATCAAGTCTAAGTAAAAGAGGTGGCCGAAATTCCCTTTAAGTAGAAGGTAATTCGGTTTCAACTCAAACTAGGAAAAGGGAAATAAGAGTCCTTGAAGAATTAGGACTCTTGAATAACAACTTGCTATCAAGTAACTACCTAAACAAGATAATAGGGGCATGTGCCTATTATCTTGGCGGATGGAATCAAAATAACTACCAAAACAAAGAAGAGTCCCAGTTGCATTAGGACTCTTAGATAACCAACTAACTAACACATGGACAACATGTCCTTTATTATAGCAACTACTTGCTATACACGAAATTATAGTAATTAAATATGCTGAAAATAATTAAAGTCTTGTATAGTGATAAGGGATTGGACAGCTAATAATAAGGGATTAGACAGCTTTTTTCAACAGTTTGGTATAAATGTCATATCTATCAATCTAGGAATCCAATGGAGCTGATTCCAATTGCATACTAAAGATAAGAGGCAGATCTACAACTTTCATGAAGATCACGAGATCAGATTCTGCTTTCTTAATATCCGAAATTGTCGCACAAGTTGGCCCAACAAGCTGTCCAGAATCGGGACGAAATTAAAGGGCATTTTAGTCTTTGTACAATTAAAGTCTATGCTAGACTTTAATTGTTTTCAGCATATTATTTACATTATTTTCGTGTATAGCAAGTAGTATTGCTATAATAAAGGACATGTTGTCCATGTGTTAGTTAGTTGGTTATCTAGTTGTTAAGAGTTCCACATCTACTAGGACTCTTCTTGTTTAAGTGTTTTACTTGATAGCAAGTTGTTTAATCAAGAGTCCTAATTCTTCAAGGACTCTTATTTGTTGTTGTTTGGAACCGAATTATTACTCTATTTAATGGAGGGTTCGGCCAACATAATATTTAGATTAGTTGTTTTAATACAAGATATTTTTGGAACATGATGTGAGGTTTTTACCTTGTCATTCCTCTTGAGTTACTGTATCAATAAGTTTAGTTTACGCTTATTGTGGTGTTTCAGCCTCCATTGATGATCAACCTTCTTGGAGTCGCGTTGATTATATTCCCCCGTTAAACTAGTTCGAGAATTGAAGAAAGATCGGGATCAAACTTAAGTCGAACCTTGCGGTTCTTCATCAGGTGGTATCAGAGCAAAAGGTTCTTCTCCAATTCCCGGTGTACCCTACGCACAAATTTTTTTCTTGTTTGCTAGATTGACAAAATAACAAAAAGAAGCCGCGGCATCAAAGGTAATATTGGGCAGCCGATTTTCATAAAGAAAAAGCCTCTTGGTGTAAAGAAATTGGCAGCCAAGTTAGTATAGATTGAATAGCGAACTATAAAGCCAATAGCAAACTTCTTGATCAAGCGAAAGCAAAACAGCTTCGTCCAAGAATTGGCAAACGTTCCTCCTTGTTATTTTGAGCCGAAACAATACCATAAATCAAGTATCTTGAAAGCAAACCCGCTTCACTACTTGATACCTTCGGACAAAATCAAGGGAAAATTCAAGTAAACAAGATCAAGAACATAAAGAAGATCAAGAACATCAAGAAACATCAAGAAAGATCAAGAACATCAAGAACTTCAAAAAGATCATCAAGAACCGGTTTCTTTTCTTGATTAGGATTTCGTTTTTTCATCTTTTTCTTTCTAAAGTTTTTTGTTTAGGTCAAGAAAAAGGTAAGCTCCAAAGTAAAAGAAATAATCATTCCATTCTTGTCATCTTACCACAACGATCAAGATTCGGGACGAATCTTTTTTTGAAGAAAGAGAGAATGATAAGGGATTGGACAGCTTTACAACAGTTTGGTATAAATGTCATATCTATCAATCCAGGAATCCAATGGAGCTGATTCCAATTGTATACTAAAGATAAGAGGCAGATCTACAACTTTCATGAAGATCATGAGATCAGATTCTGCCTTCTTAATATCCGAAATTGTCGCACAAGTTGGCCCAACAAGCTGTCCAGAATTGGGACGAAATTAAAGGGCATTTTAGTCTTTGTACAATTAAAGTCTATGCTAGACTTTAATTATTTTCAGCATATTATTTACATTATTTTCGTGTATAGCAAGTAGTATTGCTATAATAAAGGACATGTTGTCCATGTGTTAGTTAGTTTGTTAATAAAGAGTCCTAATGCAACTAGGACTCTTCGTAGATTTGGTAGTTGGATTAGATTCTAGCCGCCACTTTTATTGTTAAGTAGTTACTTGATAGCAAGTTGTTATTCAAGAGTCCTAATGCAACTAGGACTCTTCATAGATTTGGTAGTTGGATTAGATTCTAGCCGCCACTTTTATTGTTAAGTAGTTACTTGATAGCAAGTTGTTATTCAAGAGTCCTAATTCTTCAAGGACTCTTATTTGTTTTCAAGAGTCTTAATCCTTTAAGGACTCTTATTTCTTTTATTGGTTGTAACCGAAATCTCAACCTACTTAAGGGAGATTTCGGCCACTTTAATATTTAGATTAGTTGTTTTAATACAAGATATTTTTGGAACATGATGTGAGGTTTTTACCTTGTCATTCCTCTTGAGTTACTGTATCAATAAGTTTAGTTTACGCTTATTGTGGTGTTTCAGCCTCCATTGATGATCAACCTTCTTGGAGTCGCGTTGATTGTATTCCCCCGTTAAACTAGTTCGAGAATTGAAGAAAGATCGGGCTCAAACTTAAGTCAAACCTTGCGGTTCTTCATCATATAGACTTTAATTGTACACAAAAAGACTAAAATTCCCTTTAAATTCGTCCCAATTCTGGACAGCTTGTTGGGCCAACTTGTACGACTATTTCGGATATCAAGAAGGCAGAATCTGATCTTGTGATCTTCATAGAAATTGTAGATCTTCCTCTTATCTTTAATATGCAACTGGAATCAGCTTCATTGGATAACTATATCGAAAGTTATGATCATTATACCAAACAGTAGCAAAGCTATCCATTCCTTGTACACTTGTGATACTAAGAGGTTGACTTGTACAACATTCCAAGATGCAATTTAGAGTCCTCTTTATATCTTAATACACGTTCCCTTGAGTTGGGCAGCCCCCAAGGTTGGTACCGTATCAGCAAGTTGTTTTCCCAGAGTCCTACTTCTTCAAGGACTCTTCTTCCTATTGTTGTTAGGAACCGAAAATTCTCTATTTAAGAGTGATTCCGGCCTACATATTATTTAAGTTAGATATATTGATATTTTGGTAAGGTTATTCCTCAACTTCTCGTGTTTGAACTTCTATGTAGAATTCATTCATTCTTTGAGTTACTGTATCAGCAAGATTAGTTTCTCTTGTTGTGGTGTTTCAGCCTCCATCGATAATTAGCCTTCCTTAGCGTTGCGTTGATTATATTCCCTAGAAACTAGTTCGAGAATTAGAGAAAGATCGGGCTCAACTAAATGTCGAACTCTTTGGTACCTTGTAACATTCGGTTCTTCATCAGGTGGTTATAAGAGCAAAAGGTTCTTCTCCAATTCCCGGTGTACCCTACACAAATTTTTTTTCTTGTTTGCTAGATTGACAAAAAAGACAAAAAAAATTAAAAAAATCACGGCATATATATTAAAAGAGCAGCCGATTCAAAAGCCTCTTGTTGTAAAGAAATTAGCAGCCAAGTATAGATTAGAATAGAGAATTATAAAGCCGTTAGCAAACTTCTTGCAAACGAATGCGTTAGAGCCTCGTCCAAGAATTGGCAAACGTTCCCCCTTTAGTTTTGAGTCGTATTCAATAATCAAATACATTAAGTGTTGAAAGCGTTAGAGCCTCAATACTTGATACCATTCGGCCAAGGTCAAGGGAATATTCAAGAAAGTGAGTTACTGTTCATCCGAATCAAGAACATCAAAAAGATCAAGAAAGACAAGAACCGGTTTCCATTCTCGATTAGGATTTCGTTTCTTCATCTTTTTCTTTCTAAAGCTTTTCGTTTAGGTCAAAGATAGGATTTATTTCCTTATTTTTCAGCTTTGTGTCAACGCAACAAGTTAGGAACCCATTCTTTAATCTAGAGTTTGAAGTTCTATACGAGCGGTGTTGAAATAAAGAGTGAATCTTTCTTTTCTATTTGGCTTTTTTCAGTGTTTTTCTTGCATTATAAATATGTCTTTTCAGGGATCTCCATCCAAGAAAGGTGAAGACTTTGATATGGAAAAGTTGATGCGGGACCATCTAGAGGGCTGCCTCATATAAGGCATCCCTTATCCAACATCGTAGGACCAATGACTAGATCAAGAACTAAGCAAGTGAATCAACAATTGTCTACATTGATCCAAGAGCTATAGCACAAAGAGGAGTCAAAGCTACATCTAGAAGATGAAGTTTAATTCCAACTAATAACTCTTGAAGGCATTCAAATCGGCCCAAACAAGCAAAGTGGCTAAAAATGGCATTTAAGTCTTTTTACACATTAAAGTCTATTCTAGCCTATTCTAGACTATTCTAGACTTTAATTATTTTCAGAATTGTTATTTTATTATTCTAGCCGTGTAATAGCAAGTATTTGCTATAATAAAGGACATGTTGTCCATGTGTGTGTTAGTTTGTTAATAAGAGTCCTAATGCAACTAGGACTCTTCATAGATTTGGTAGGTGTTTTTATTTTACCCGCCAAGATAATAGGAACATGTGCCTATTATCTTGTTTAGGTAGTTACTTGATAGCAAGTTGTTATTCAAGAGTCCTACTTCTTCAAGGACTCTTATTTTTTTTCAAGAGTCCTAATCCTTCAAGGACTCTTATTTTCCTTTATGGTTGTAACCGAAATCTCACCTTACTTAAGGGAAATTTCGGCCATCTTTTATAGTTAGACTTGATATATTGATATTTTGATTAAGGTTATTCCTTAGATACTTGTTTATGAATTTCCGGTAGAACTTCATATTCTTTGAGTAACTGTATCAACTAGCTTGTTTCTCTAGTTGTGGTGTTTCAGCCTTCAATAATACTTAGCCTGCCCGGGGTTGTGTTGAGTATATTCATATAGAACTATTTCGAGATAGAGAAGGATCTGCTTAAAAGCCGAACCTTGATATAAAACATCACGGTTTCGCATCAAAAGTTATATATGATGATGGCAGATATGGCGAGAAAGGCTGATATGATGGGGCGAATGGAAGCAATAGAGATTCAAAATCAGCAATGTAATGTTAAGGACTATAATCTTGGTTCCATAAATCCAAAGATTCTGTCTTTCGAAGGTACAAATGATCCCAAATTGCATTTCGATTGGATTCGTAAAATTAACAATGTTTTTGTTGTTCATAAGTATTCGGAGGAAAAGAGAGTAAAACAAGCAGCCATTGAGTTTTATGGATATGCTTCTATTTGGTGGGATAAAGAAACCAAGACAAGGGAAAAAGTGGAACAACCAGAAATTGCAACTTGGGCCGAGATGAAAGCGGTGGTGAAACGACGCTTTGTTCCTCTAGATTAAATAAGGGAACTTTACAACCGTTTACAAAGGTTAAAGAAAGGAGAGAGTTCGGTAGATGAGTATTACAAGGTTGCAATGATTCGGGCCGATATTAATGAGGGAATGAGGCAACAATGGCTCGGTTCTTGGCTGGTCTAAATAATAAAATCTGATCAAAGGTAGAATTTTCTAATCTTAATAATATTACATCTGTGTTATATTATGCAGAACAAATCGAAAGACAGCAAAAGGAAAAGAGTTCGAAGGCAAAAACGGCAACTTTCCAAACTTGGGAGAAGCCGAAACAGTCCCAGATTTTTTCTACTGTTTTGCTGAGCCAAAGCAAGGGAATATAGGTCATAAATGAGAAAAAACAGCCACGTGTCAGTTTGAGGCAGTAAGGTCACAAAATCCAACCAATTCGGCCAATACGAGGGTAAATTTTACTCCAAATCTTGTTCGGGAATGTTTTAAATGTAGGGGCAAAGGACACTTTTCTATGGACTGCCCTACTAACCTGAGTATAATGATAAAATTGGATGATGGATCATGGATAAGTGAAGAAGAAGCCGAAAGGGCAGTTTTAGAGGAGAAAACGGAGCGAGAGAGAGAAAAGAAACGAGTGGTCCTAGCCATGAGGTAAAATTCGAGGGGAAAAAAGGATACAAAAGCCATGAACTTAGTGAGAAAAAAGGCAAGCTCACAAAAAGAGAGAAAATAGTGTTTATTCATTAATCCCGGAAAGGTAGATAGGGAAATTAAAGCAAAACAACTTGTCGTTTTGTTCGATTTGAAAGGAACCGCAAGGAACCTTTTTACTAACACTTTTTCTTTTGATCTAACATCTTTTTCAACATCTAGTCTTGCTATTTTTCAGAAATTTCATGAAGTCTTCCCTAAGGAGTTGCGGAGAAGGTTATTTATGAGCTTTCAAAATCGTGTAAAGTATATAAACCATCTTCGGTTAAAAATTAGAAATTCGAAACCAATGTATTGGAGCTAATCCGACAAAGTTTAATGCAATGGAGGAATGGCCGCGCACAACTAGTGCAATTCAAATGCATTCATCATATGAATTAGCAAGCTTTAACAAACGTTTTGTTCATGAGTTTTGCAAGCTTGCTGCCCCATTAAATGCAATTGAGAAGGAAGAGCTACAATTCTTTTGGGACAGCCGCCATAAAGTATCTTTAAAAGGTAAGTACAGTGAACATTCTACTTTCTATATTTCTAACTTGCTCCCTTTTTATAATTTTTCATATTATGAAGCTGATTGTGATGATGATTTGAGGACGAGTCAATCTTTTCAAGGGGGAGGGGATGATACGGTACCAACCTCGAGGCTCCCCAATTCAAGGGATCACTTACATAGACCAATGACGAGGAACATGAAGCAGATAACTAAATCATTGGTTCGTATAATAAAGTACAAAGAGGATGCTAAATTACACATAGAATATAAAGTACAAGGCAGCCTCTCAAGTTCACAAGAGGCTAAGAAGGGCATTTTAGTGATCTTTCAAGCTGATGGACAGCTTTGCGACAGTTTGGTATAATGATCATAACTTTCGATGTATGTTTCCAATGGACTTTATTCCAGTAGCATATTAAATTTAAGAGGTGGATCTACAACTACTACGAAGACCACAAGATCAGATTCTTCCAGCTTGGTGTCCGAAACCGTCGCGCAACTTGATCCAAAAATCTGTCCAGAATTTGGACGAAATTAAAGGGCATTTTAGTCTTTGTACAATTAAAGTCTATGCTAGACTTTAATTATTTTCCAAATTTGTTATTTACTTTATTTAGAGTATTTAGGGGTGTATAGCAAGTAGTTAATAAAGGACTCGTTGTCCTAGTTGGTTATCTAGTTGATAAGAGTCCCACATCTACTAGGACTCTTCACATAGTTAGTTTAATTTCAGCTTTATTAGTTGCTTTTAGCCGCCTGTAACCAAGAGAATAGGACATGTTTTTCATTATCTTGTTTAGGTAGTTTAAGTTGTTTTCCCAGAGTCCTACTTCTTCAAGGACTCTTCTTCTTATTGTTGTTAGGAACCGAAAATTCTCTATTTAAGAGTGATTTCGGCCTACATATTATTTACGTTAGATATATTGATATTTTGGTAAGGTTATTCCTCAGCTTCTCGTGTTTGAACTTCTATGTAGAATTCATTCATTCTTTGAGTTACTGTATCAGCAAGATTAGTTTCTCTTGTTGTGGTGTTTCAGCTTCCATCGATAATTAGCCTTCCTTAGCGTTACGTTGATTATATTCCCTATAATCTAGTTCGAGAATTAGAGAAAGATCGGGCTCAACTAAAGTCGAACTCTTTGGTACCTTGTACCATTCGGTTCTTCATCAGGTGGTATAAGAGCAAAAGGTTCCTCTCCAATTCCCGGTGTACCCTACACAAATTTTTTTTCTTGTTTGCTCTGAGATAAATAGTCTTTTTTGTGCACTTCCAATTGTGAAGTAAGTCTCCGTATCTTATTGGTAAAACTGAATATTTGAAATTCAACCGACCCTCCCTTTTCTTCTTCAGAAATAACCGAAATGAATGCATTTTTTACCATAAAATATTTTACCTCTTCCACTTTTACAGATATGGATTTTACCGATGAGTAATAATAATGAATGCTATTAATTTTAATGTGTTATATACAATAAAATAATCTGAATTTCTTTATGGACTCCTAATTTGATTTTATCAACTCATATTAATTCATCTGGCATAATTGAGACCTAAAATGAAGAAGATTCTGTTAATTGATTTTTAGGTCTAATTGCTACCTCAGTGGTTTTAGTCTTCCTAACCTATATTAGAATGGCATGGAAGGCGGGGCATGCTAGATGGACAAAAAAGACAAAAAAAAAAAAAAAAAAACTCACGGCATATATATTAAAAGAGCAACCGATTCAAAACCTCTTGTTGTAAAGAAATTGGCAGCCAAGTATAGATTAGAATAGAGAACTATAAAGCCAGTAGCAAACGAAAGCGTTAGAGCCTCGTCCAAGAATTGGCAAACGTTCCCCCTTTTGTTTTGAGCCGTATTCAATAATCAAATACATTAAGTGTTGAAAGCGTTAGAGCCTCAATACTTGATACCATTCAGCCAAGGTCAAGGGAAAATTCAAGAAAGTGAGTTACTGTTCATCCGAATCAAGAACATCAAAAAGATCAAGAAAGACAAAAACCGGTTTCCATTCTCGATTAGGATTTCGTTTCTGAAGGGATTCATGGGCGGAAACTCGTTCCAAACACCCATGGATCCTCCCCTGAAGGATCCACTCATATGAAACGAATCGAAAATAGCGGTAAAAACTTACATTTTACGGATTCAAGAAGCTGCTTCTTGAATGGAGGATGGCGTTTCTTGGATGCTAATCGCCACCAATTGATCTCCCTCATGGAAAGTCCCTCTACCCAGTAACCACGCGACTTTAAACGGCAACGATTGCTAGCTCTTCGCCTTTTTCTGCTTTTTCGGGAATTAGAGAGAAAAGGGAGAGGCTGAAACCGAAATCTTATATCGGGTTTCTTGGTTAATTTCTGCTAAAAGAATTAGGGGTCTAGTGGTTTCGCCAAGAGTTTATTATATAGTGTGTGAGAGTTTGTTCCCGTAACTAACTCTCACGTCCCTCAACTCCTCTCAGCAATGGGAGTCCTCAACTCCCACGCCCCTTAGACTTTCACTGCAGCTGGGAGTCCTTATCTGATAATAACTCCCACGTAATCCCACATATAGGTAAAATACCGAAATTGCCCCCTATCTCTAATTCGAATAATAAATACTTTATTATTTCCAGAAAGACAAATGTCGATACAATGAACCTAGACACATTCTAGATTCATCAACTCGACATAAAGCTCGTTAGCTCGCCTATGCGTGTGACACCCGTAGGTTCATCTCACAATGGCAATGAAAACACACTTAGTAGTAGCGTGAGTCCATAAATCACAAGCTGTCCCCTAGCAGGGACATCGTGACTACCCAAAGTGAATGAATATACAACTGAACCTAATATCAATCCACTATTTAATCCCTTTGTCTCAGCGATATCCTAATTAAGCATAAGGCATGGTGGTCGCCACCCTTATTAAGCTTAATTATATTTATGCTCGATCTCCGTGTAGATCTAGCTTTGACAAATAGCATTTGATAACCACTTTATCAAACACATTTGAGCACGGCCATGCACTTAAACAGCCTTTTCCCTATCGAGAGGCCCATGGATATCTCTCTCTAATAATAGAGAGGGACAAATTCCTTACAATGTCTCTCACATTCAAGCTATGATAGGACACTACATCCGATCATCGATCGTATTGATTACTCGCTACAAGTAACGTCCGACCGAGTCAAAACGTGGCTCCATTCATACTAGAATCAATGAAGACATAAGGTCTAAGGATTCTAAAATAGTATTGAGGAAGTAATACTTATGACTTAAGACCATGAAGTATTACTTCTCGACTTTGATCACGTCCCAATACAATGTATCCCTATATATTGCATCTATGATGTGATTTGTATCCATTACACATGATCAGTAAAACAAGATCATCAATCAACAATCATACTAGTTTTATTTCATAGTAATTAAGCATTACATAAAACTAGGGACTTCTAGAATAGTAATTACATAAGCTAATGAGTTTTACTATCAAATCACACATTTGATAATCAAAAGCAAAATTAACTATTCAATTACTTGCTCAAAAAGATAACAAAACGCACAACATGTGCTAATGGTCCTAGGGCACTACTAACAGTTTCTTCATCTTTTTTCTTTCTAAAGCTTTTCGTTTAGGTCAAAGATAGGATTTTTTCCTAATTTTTCAGCTTTGTGTCAACGCAACAAGTTAGGAACCCATTCTTTAATCTAGAGTTTGAAGTTCTATACGAGCCGTGTTGAAATAAAGAGTGAATCTTTCTTTTCTATTTGACTTTTTTGAGTGTTTTTCTTGTCTTATAAATATGTCTTTTCAGGGATCTCCATCCAACAAAGGTGAAGACTTTGACATGGAAAAGTTATATATGATGATGGCACATATGGCGAGAAACGTGGCTGATATGATGGGGCGAATGGAAGCAATAGAGATTCAAAATCAGCAATTTAATGTTAAGGACTATAATCTTGGTTCCATAAAGCCAAAGATTCCGTCTTTCGAAGGTACAAATGATCCCAAATTGCTTTTCGATAAGATTAACCATGTTTTTGTTGTTCATAAGTATTCGGAGGAAAGGAGAGTAAAACAAGCAGCCATGGAGTTTTATGGATATGCTTCTATTTGGTGGGATAAAGAAACCAAGACAAGGGAAAAAATGGAACAACCAGAAATTGCAACTTGGGCCGAGATGAAAGCGGTGGTGAAACGACGTTTTGTTCCTCTAGATTACATAAGGGAACTTTACAACCGTTTACAAAGGTTAAAGAAAGGAGAGAGTTCGGTCGATGAGTATTACAAGGTTGCAATGATTCGGGCCGATATTAATGAGGGAGATGAGGCAACAATGGCTCGGTTCTTGGCTGGTCTAAATAATAAAATCCGATCAAAGGTAGAATTTTCTATTCTTAATAATATTACATCTATGTTATATTATGCAGAACAAATCGAAAGACAGCAAAAGGAAAAGAGCTCGAGGGCAAAAACGGCAACTTTCCAAACTTGGGAGAGAAGCCGAAACAGTCCCAGATTTTGTCTACTATTTTGCTTAGCCAAAGCAAGGGAAAATAGGTCATAAATGATGCAAAAACAGCCACGTGTCAGTTTGAGGCAGTAAGGTCACAAAATCCAACCAATTCGGCCAATACGAGGGTAAATTTTACTCCAAATCTTGTTCGGGAATGTTTAAAATGTAGGGGCAAAGGACACTTTTCTATGGACTGCCCTAAACTGAGTATAATGATAAAATTGGATGGTGGATCATGGATAAGTGAAGAAGAAGCCGAATGGGCAGTTTTAGAGGAGAAAAAAGAGCGAGAGAGAGAAAAGAAACGAGTGGTCCTACCCATGAGGTAAAATTCGAGGGAGAAAAAGGTTACAAAAGACATGGGCTTAGTGAGAAAAAAGGCAAGCTCACAAAAAGAGAGAAAATAGTGTTTATTCATTAATCCCGGAAAGGTAGATAGGGAAATTAAAGCAAAACAACTTGTTGTTTTGTTCAATTTGAAGGGAACCGCAAGCAACCTTTTTACTAACACTTTTTCTTTTGATCTAACATCTTTTTCAACATCTAGTCTTGCTATTTTTCAGAAATTTCATGAAGTCTTCCCTAAGGAGTTGCGGAGAAGGTTATTTATGAGCTTTCAAAATTGTGAAACGTATATAAACCAACTTCGGTTAAAAATCAGAAATTCAAAACCAATGTATTGGAGCTAATCCGACAAAATTTAATGCAATGGAGGAATGGCCGCGCACAACTAGTGCAATTCAAATGCATTCATCATATGAGTTAGCAAGCTTTTACAAACGTTTTGTTCATGATTTTTGCAAGCTTGCTGCCCCATTAAATGCAATTGAGAAGGAAGAGATACAATTCTTTTGGGACAGCCGCCATAAAGTATCTTTAAAAGGTAAGTACAGTGAACATTCTACTTTCTATATTCCCTTTTTATAATTTTTCATATTATGAAGCTGATTGTGATGATGATTTGAGGATGAGTCAAGCTTTTCAAGGGGGAGGGGATGATACGGTACCAACTTCGAGGCTCCCCAATTCAAGGGATCACTTACATAGACCAATGACGAGGAACAAGAAGCAGATAAACATCATTGGTTCGTATAATAAAGTACAAAAAGGATGCTAAATTACACATAGAATATAAAGTACAAGGCAGCCTCTCAAGTTCACAAGTGTACAATTAGGCCCTATCATGCAAAGAGTCTAAGAAGGGCATTTTAGTGATCTTTCAAGCTGATGGACAGCTTTGCGACAGTTTGGTATAATGATCGAGGGGAAAAGGGATACAAAAGCCATGAGCTTAGTGAGAAAAAGGGTAAGCTCACAAAAAGAGAGAAAATAGTGTTTATTCATTAATCCCGGAAAGGTAGATAGGGAAATTAAAGCAAAACAACTTGTTGTTTTGTTCGATTTGAAAGGAACCGCAAGATCATGTATGATTGGACCTAGGGCAAGTGGGAGATTGTTAGTAGTGCCCTTGGACCATTAGCACATGTTGTACGTTTTATCTTTTTTGAGCATTTCATATGAATAGTAAATTTTGCTTATGAACATCAAATGCGTGATTTGATAGTAAAACTCATTTGCTTATGTAATTACTATTCTAGTTGTCCCTAGTTTTATTTAATCTATTTTACAATGAAATAAAACTAGTATGATGTTTGATTGATGATTACGTTTTACTAATCATGTGTAATGAATAGAAATCATATCATAGATGCAATATATAGGGATACATTGTATTGGACGTGATCCGTTAGAGAAGTAATACTTAATGGTCCTTAGTCATAAGTATTACTTCCTCAATACTATTTTAGAATCCTTAGACCTTATGTCTCCATTTGATTCTAGCATGAATGGAGCCAAGTTTTGACTCAGTCGTACGTTGCTTTTAATCGAGTAATCAATACGATTGGTGATCGGATGTAGCGTCCTATCATGTCTTGAATGTGAGGCATTATAAGGAATTTGTCACTCTCTATTATTAGAGAGAGATATCCATGGGCCCCTCGATAGGGAAAGAGTGTCTAAATGCATGGCCGTGCTCAAATGTATTTGATAAAGTGGTTATCAGATACTATTTGTTGGAACAAACTTTACCTAGAGATCGAGCATAAATATAATTAAGCTTAATAAGTGGTGACGACTACCATGCCTTATGCTTAATTAGGATATCGCGAGACAAAGTGGATTAAATAGTGGATCGATATTAGGTTCCGTTGTATATTCATTCACTTTGGGTAGTCACAATGTCCTCGCTAGGGGACCGCTTGTGATTTATGAACTCACACTACTACTAAGTGTGTTTTCATTGCCATTGTGATATGAACCTACGTGGTCACACGCATAGTAGGAGCTAACGAGCTTCATGTCCGCATTCAATGAATCTAGAATGTGTCTAGGTTCATTGTATCCGACATTCACTTTTTTTTAGAATAATAAAGTGTTATTATTCAAATTAGAGATAAGTGGGCATTTTCAGTATAGCCGGGATTACGTAGGAGTCATTATCCGATAAAGACTCCCACTAACAAAGCTAGAAAGTCTAGTGCACGTGGGAGTTATAGACTCCCACTGCCAAAAGAGGTTGATAGGACGTGGGAGTTTAGACTCCCACTGTTGAGAGAAGTGGAGGACGTGAGAGTTGGTTATGGGAACAAACTCTCACACCCTATATAATTAACTCTCTGTCGAAACCCTAGCCTATCTTTGCTTCAGCCGCAATTAAACAATTCACCCGAAATCAGATTTCGGATTTTTCTGCCTCACCATTTTCTCTCTAATTCCCGAATCTCAGAAAAACGAAGAGCTAGCAATCGCTACCCGTTTCATCGCGTGGATACCGGCAGAAGGACATTCCGCAAAGGGAATTTCGTTGGTGGCAGATTAGCATCCAAGAAACATCATCCTCCATTCAAGAAGTAGCTTCTTGAATCCAAGAAACGTAAGTTTTTCACTGTTTTACCGAATCGAATTTGTATGAGCGGATCCTTCAGGGGAGGACTCATGGGTGTTTGGAATGAGTTTCCGCCCATGAATCCCTTCAATTGTATCAGAGCCTTGCTCATACGACTCGAATTCGATATTGTTTATCAGACAATAACACTATCAATTCTGATTTGATAAGTGTATGTTTGAAAACAGAAAAATCGTTTCTTTGATCATGAAAGATGCATAAACCGCTTTAAATGCGTTTCAAAGAATGTATCTTTTGATGAATATATGTGATATATGCATAAATTGCTCTCTGTAATCATGTTTATACTGTTATATGAACTCGCTATGATATAAACTCGCTTTCGGGTTTTGACTATGCATGAACCGCGTAAGCATGATTCAGTCTGCGTATTTAATTCAATTATTTGGCATAAATCAAGCTTCGTGGAATATTGATTCTCGCATAAACCGCTTCGTGAATCAAATTAATTTGATTAAATTCTCGTTATTGTGCATAAACCAAGCTTCGTTAATCCGACTAACCAATACATAATCCGATTATGTAAGTAAGGCAATCGAAGGGTAAACTGGGAGGAAAAACTCATACGATGAGCCGATGTAGAATCGATTTTTCTCTGTGGGCGCCGCCCGGAAAACTCCCCGCAAAGGGGGCCGCCGTCCCTTGACTCCCCGCCCGCTAACCGTTAGCATGGGACCGCTGTCTCAGCGCGCCCCACCTCGCTGCTCCCCCGAATTAAGACTTTGTGTATGCACTCGTTAATTTCATTGTGCTTTATGTGATTTTAGCATGGTGAATAGCATGGCCTACTATACCCCTTGTTTTACATATTTTGGTTGTAATTTTATAATACGCCTACGAGCCGTTTTCAATGTTGTAAAATTGTAATCGCTTTATTAGTTAGATTAGCTTTATCGCTTTTACATTGAAGGTCGGGTATGCCCATGCAAATATGTAACAAGGTTGAGGTCACTGGATCGAAGACTTTATCCATGAGATGGATACTCGACTTAGATTGACCCTCGCTCCCACAAGGCTCGTGGGAGTCATGATAGGATTAGGCCATGCTATCTCACGTTTATTTTTATGCTTTTATATATCGCATGAGATGCTTGTATAATTGTATTATGCGTTTTTAAAGTCTTATTCAAACCGAACGCTTTAATTAAGTTTTAAAATGCCTACCATATCCTAAGCACTCCATTAGCTTGGATCATCATTATGTCTGCTTGCCAAAGCAACGGATAAGTGGTTATCTAGGCAAGAGGAGATGGGAAAATAGTGATTTTCCATATGCTTAGACATGGTTCAACTTAGCTAGGCCATCAAAATAGTTTTGGGCTCTAGTGGCATAAAATGGGAAATAGCCTGGGACATATAGATGTCATTCCCATTAGATGATTTTACTTTAATTGTGGGTGTTAAACCAAAGCTTTCCTATAACTATTGTAAAATGTTTTTCCCCACTATTATCAAGTGTTGAAATTGTGGAAAATGTTTTTGCTCAAAAACTAATAACTTTGCAAATAACTTAATGTAGATAATGGCAACCAATACATCACACAATTCTATCACGATCCGTCCTTGAGAAGGGAAAAACTAAGCGGGACCAATTTCCTTGATTGGGCCCGCAACTTAAGGATTGTCCTTAGCAGAAAGAAAGTTGTACGTTCTTGATACGAACATTCCCGAACGACCTGCAAACAACGCCCTAGAGCTGAAAGAGATGCTTGGAAGAAGCATTTCGATGACTCTAACGATGTGACTTGTCTCATGTTAGTCACAATGAGCACTGACCTTCAAAAACAGTTTTGAAGGATTTGAGGCTTCCAGATGAGGGCCAGCTCAAGGAAATGTTCCAAGAGCAAGCTCGTCATGAATGATTCCTCACAACTAAGGCGTTAAATAGTTGCAAAATGGCCCCGTGAACCTCTCGTAAGTGCACATGTTCTTAAGATGAAGGGCTATTTTGACCAACTTGAGAAGCTTGGAGCTACCGTAGGTCATGACATGGCCACAGATATGATCTTGGGCTCACTCCCACCGGAGTATGACCAATTCGTTATAAACTTCAACATGCATGCCATGGAGAAGACCATACATGAAATACACTGGATGCTCAAGTAGGTCGAATCGAACATTAAGAAGACCCCTCGAAGTCTTAATGGTTCAAAAAAGGGAATTTCAAGAAGAAAGGCAAGTGGAAAGCCCATGGCCAAGAGAGGCAAAGGCAAAGGCAATGACAAGCCCAAGCCCCAGCCCCAAAGCCAAGGCACCAAAGGAGGGAGTTTGCTTCCATTGCAATGAACCGAGTCATTGGAAACTGAATCGCAAGCTCTATTTCGAAGAGAAGAAAAAGGGAAAGGCCAATTTGACTGTCTCTCCAGGTATTTATGTTATTGAAATTAACATGTCTACTCCTACTTCGTGGGTATTAGATACCGGTTGTAGATCTCACATTTGTGCAAATGTGCAGGGGTTCAAAAGGAGTAGATCACTGGCAAAAGGAGAAATGGACCTGAGAGTAGCGAACGGAGCAAGAGTTGTTGTTGTAGCTACCGGGACATTTAATTTAGTTTTGCCAAGTGGCCTTATTATAGAACTGAATAATTGTCTTTATGTTCCAACTTTGAGTAGGAATATTATTTCAGTTTCTTGTTTGGATATTGATGGTTTTGAAATTAATATTATGAATAAAATTTGCACCGTTCATAAAGATCGTATCTTGTATGGAGATGCCTCTTTGATGAATGGGTTTTATGTTCTTAACCTCGATGATTCCAATAAAAGGCCCATCTATAACATTAATACTAAGAGGTTTAAATCAAATGACTTAAACCAGACCTACTTTTGGCACTGTCGTTTGGGCCACACAAATGAGAAACGCATATCAAAGCTCCATTTAGATGGAATTTTGACATCATTTGACTTAGAGTCTTATGAGACTTGTGATTCTTGCTTGTTAGGCAAAATGACTAAAGCTCCCTTTACTGGACAAAAAGAGAGAGCTTCCAATTTATTGGGCCTCATACATACAGATGTTTGTGGACCAATAAACACTATAGCTAGAGGAGGGTTTCAGTACTTCATCACATTCACAGATGATTTCAGTAGATATGGCTACGTCTATCTAATGAAACATAAATCAGAATCTTTTGGAAGTTTCAAAGAATTTCAAAATGAAGTACAAAATCAACTTGGTAAAAGTATTAAGATACTTCGATCAGATTGAGGTGGCGAATACCTTAACCAAGAGTTTGACGAACATCTTAGTGGTTGTGGAATTGTTTCACAATTAACCCCTCCTGGCACACCTTAATGGAATGGTGTGTCAGAACGGAGGAATCGCACCTTATTAGATATGGTTCGATCTATGATGAGTCAAACAAGTCTTCCAATTTCCTTTTGGGGCTACGCCCTAGAAGCTGCTGCATTTATATTAAATAGAGTTCCTTCTAAAAGCGGTTCGTAAAACTCCATATGAGATATGGACTCGGGAAACGATCTAGTTTGTCATTTCTCAAAATTTGGGGATGCGAGGCGTACGTAAAACGCTTGTTATCTGATAAACTCGCCCCTAAATCTGACAAGTGTTTGTTTGTGGGATATCCTAAAGAAACTAAAGGATATTACTTCTATCTTCCATCAGAGAACAAAGCGTTTGTTGCTCGTAATGGTTTATTCCTTGAAAGGGAATTTATTTCCAAAGAGGATAGTGGGAATAAGATCCATCTTGAGAAAATTCAAGATCCCCAAACAACATCAGAACCAACTTTGGAAGTTCAAGCAAGCTCACGTGCTGATGCTGAGCTTCAGTCTTTGACACAAGGCCCAAGAAGGTCGAGTCGGGTACATCAACAGCCTGAGAGATATGGATTTCTCGTGACTGATGATCATCAGGTTGAACTAATTGATCAAGATGAACTCTCTACCTACAAAGCGGCAATTCATAGTTCTGAGTCAGATAAGTGGCTAGAGGCTATGAAGTCTGAGATGCAATCCATGTACGACAACCAAGTATGGACTTTGGTTGACCCACCCAAAGGGTGCAAGGTCATTGATAACAAATGGTGTTACAAAAAGAAGACCGACATGGATGGTAATGTACACACTTTTAAATCTCGACTAGTAGTTAAAGGTTATAGACAAGTTCATGGTATTGACTATGACGAAACCTTTTCCCCGTCAGTAATGATAAAGTCAATTAGATTTTACTTGCCCATAGCCGCATATTATGACTATGAGATATGGCAAATGGATGTTAAGACTGCGTTTCTTAATGGAAACCTTCTCGAGGTTGTGTATATGACACAACCTGAGGGGTTTGTTGATCCAACAAGTCCTAGCAAAATGTGTAAGCTTCAAAGGTCCATTTATGGATTGAAGCAAGCATCTCGAAGCTGGAATCGTCGCTTTGATGAACGTATTCATCAAAAACGAAGACGAGCCTTATGTTTATAAGAAAGTAACTAATAATGCAGTAGTGTTCCTTGTGCTTTATGTGGATGACATCTTACTGATTGGAAATGACATCCCCACATTACAAAGCGTTAAAGCTTGGTTGAGGGAAATGCTTTTCCATGAAAAACTTAGGCGAGGCCATATACATTTTGAGTATAAGAATCTATTGAGATAGATCTAACAAAATGATTGGCCTGAGCCAGAGTGGATACATTGACAAGGCATCGAAACGGTTCGGGCTTTGCAAGACTCCAAAGAAAGGGATTCTTGCCCATGTCACATGGCATTAAACTCAGCAGAACTCAAGGACCTTCCACAAGGGAGGACCAAGAGCGCATGAGTAAGATCCCATATGCTTCAGCCATTGGGTCTATTATGTATGCCATGATAAGCACTCGCCCTGCATGTCTCATTTGCTTTAAGTATGACTAGCAGATATCAATCGACCCCGAGAGTCACATCGGGACCGCAGATCAAGAGCATTCTTAAGTACTTGAGAAGGACTAAAGATATTTTCTTAGTTTACTGAGGTCGGGAAGTGAAGTCTTGTTGTAAATGGTTACACAGACGCAAGCTTCCAGACCGATGTAGATGATTATAGATCGCAATCTGGTTTTGTGTTTTGTTTGAATGGAGGTGCTCGTGAGCTGGAAGAGCTCAAAGCAAGAAACCGTGGCCGACTCTACAATGTAGTCGAGTATCTAGTCGCCTCTCAAGCAGCTAAAGAAGTCGCTTTGGATCGTGAAGTTTGTTGATGAATTACGTGTCGTCCCTAGCATTGTGAACCCAGTGGACCTCTATTGTGATAGTACTGATGCCATTTCACAAGCTAAGGAACCTAGATCTCACCAACGATCCAAACTCATTCTCAGGAGTTTCCATCTGATTAGAGAGATCATCGACAGAGGAGACGTTAATATTTGCAAAGTTCATACAGACGTCAACATTGCAGATCCATTGACCAAGCCACTCCCACAGCCTAAACATGAGAGTCATACTAGGTCAATGAGATTGAAGATCATGTATGATTGGACCTAAGGCAAGTGGGAGATTGGTAGTAGTGCCCTTGGACCATTAGCACATGTTGTACGTTTTATCTTTTCTGAGCATTTCATATGAATAGTAAATTTTGCTTATGAACATCAAATGCGTGATTTGATAGTAAAACTCATTTGCTTATGTAATTACTATTCTAGTTATCCCTAGTTTTATGTAATCTATTTTACAATGAAATAAAACTAGTATGATGTTTGATTGATGATTACGTTTTACTAATCATGTGTAATGAATAGAAATCATATCATATATGCAATATATAGGGATACATTGTATTGGACGTGATCCGTTAGAGAAGTAATACTTAATGGTCCTTAGTCATAAGTATTACTTCCTCAATACTATTTTAGAATCCTTAGACCTTATGTCTCCATTTGATTCTAGCATGAATGGAGCCAAGTTTTGACTCAGTCGTACGTTGCTTTTAATCGAGTAATCAATACGATTGGTGATCGGATGTAGCGTCCTATCATGTCTTGAATGTGAGAGGCATTATAAGGAATTTGTCACTCTCTATTATTAGAGAGAGATATCCATGGGCCCCTCGATAGGGAAAGAGTGTCTAAATGCATGGCCGTGCTCAAATGTATTTGATAAAGTGGTTATCAGATACTATTTGTTGGAACAGTCTACCTAGAGATCGAGCATAAATATAATTAAGCTTAATAAGGGTGACGACTACCATGCCTTATGCTTAATTAGGATATCGCGAGACAAAGGGATTAAATAGTGGATTGATATTAGGTTCCGTTGTATATTCATTCACTTTGGGTAGTCACAATGTCCTGCTAGGGACCGCTTGTGATTTATGAACTAACACTACTACTAAGTGTGTTTTCATTGCCATTGTGATATGAACCTACAGGGTCACACGCATAGACGAGCTAACGAGCTTCATGTCCAGATTCAATGAATCTAGAATGTGTCTAGGTTCATTGTATCTGACATTCACTTTTTCTGAGAATAATAAAGTGTTATTATTCGAATTAGAGATAAGGGGCATTTTCGGTATAGCTGGGATTACGTAGGAGTCATTATACGATAAAGACTCCCACTAACAGCAGAAGTCTAGTGCACGTGGGAGTTATAGACTCCCACTGCCAAAAGAGGTTGATAGGACGTGGGAGTTTAGACTCCCACTGCTGAGAGAAGTGGAGGACGTGAGAGTTGGTTATGGGAACAAACTCTCACACCCTATATAATTAACTCTCAGCCGAAACCCTAGTGCAATTCAAATGCATTCATTCATCATATGAATAGAGAACCGCAAGGAACCTTTTTACTAACACGTTTTCTTTTGATCTAACATGTTTTTCAACATCTAGTCTTGCTATTTTTCAGAAATTTCATGAAGTCTTCCCTAAGGAGTTGCGGAGAAGGTTATTTATGAGCTTTCAAAATCGTGAAACGTATATAAACCAACTTCGGTTAAAAATCAGAAATTAAAAACCAATGTATTGGAGCTAATCCGACAAAATTTAATGCAATGGAGGAATGGCCGCGCACAACTAGTGCAATTCAAATGCATTCATCATATGAATTAGCAAGCTTTGACAAACGTTTTGTTCATGAGTTTTGCAAGCTTGCTGCCCCATTAAATGCAATTGAGAAGGAAGAGATACAATTCTTTTGGGACAGCCGCCATAAAGTATCTTTAAAATGGTAAGTACAGTGAACATTCCACTTTCTATATTTCTAACTTGCTCCCTTTTTATAATTTTACATATTATGAAGCTGATTGTGATGATGATTTGAGGACGAGTCAAGCATTTCAAGGGGGAGGGGATGATACGGTACCAACCTCGAGGCTCCCCAATTCAAGGGATCACTTACATAGACCAATGACGAGGAACATGAAGCAGATAACTACATCATTGGTTCGTATAATAGAGTACAAAGAGGATGCTAAGTTACACATAGAATATAAAGTACAAGGCAGCCTCTCAAGTTCACAAGTGTACAATTAGGCCCTATCAAGCAAAGAGGCTAAGAAGGGCATTTTAGTGATCTTTCAAGCTGATGGACAGCTTTGTGATAGTTTGGTATAATGATCATAACTTTCGATGTATGTATCCAATAGACCTGATTCCAGTTGCTTATTAAATTTAAGAGGCGGATCTACAACTACTATGAAGACCACAAGATCAGATTCTTCCAGCTTGGTGTCCGAAACCGTCGCGCAACCTGATCCAAAAATCTGTCCAAAATTGGGACGAAATTAAAGGGCATTTTAGTCTTTGTACAATTAAAGTCTATGCTAGACTTTAATTATTTTCCAAACTTGTTATTTACTTTATTTAAAGTATTTAGGGGTGTATAGAAAGTAGTTAATAAAGGACACGTTGTCCTAGTTGGTTATCTAGTTGTTAAGAGTCCCATATCTACTAGGACTCTTCACATAGTTTAATTTCAGTTTTGTTAGTTGCTTTTAGCCGCCTATTACCAAGAGATTAGGACATGTTTTTCATTATCTTGTTTAGGTAGTTTACTTGATAGCAAGTTGTTTTCCCAGAGTCCTACTTCTTCAAGGACTCTTCTTCCTATTTGATAACTCGTAAATTTATCTATATTTTCTTCTACTTTAATAGTAATTTTGAGCTTCAAAAAGTATTTACATATCGAGTTTTGTGCTTAGAATGGTATAATCCACACTTTTATGTGTTTGCATTTGTAGGGGTAAAATAGTCTTTTGAAGGGTAAAAGTGAACCAAACATGCAGAACAAGAAAGAAGCTGCTAGAATTGAAGATATATCTTTTACGGACTAGAAGAGTTTTGGTGTATTTCAACTACCTTAAAGAATCTTGAAGAGTTGTATTTTATGCCAACTACTTTAGAAGAGTGGGAGAGTTTTGATCTATGTCAATTACCTTAAGCTAGGAGATTTCTATTGCTATAAATACTCTTTACTAGTCTTAGGAAATGAATATAGAGTCATTATTAGATTATTCTACGTTTTGATTTGTTATTGAATTTTTCTCTAGTATGAGCTAAATATTTATTCTAAGGCCATGATGTAGCTAGATTAATTTTATATGTTATTCTCTTGATTTTGTTATTCGATGAGTGTTGTGGAATTAATTTCTTATTATTGTTCTTAATGCTTTTGTGTGATTAGCTACCACTCAAATTGTCTTTACATTAACTTGGAAGATTTGCGACGCCTGGCCTTGTTAATTAGGTTAAATAATCCGAACATAAATTGCATGCAAGATAGACATATACTTGTATGGTTTGTGCGATCTTTATGATTTCATATGTTTAATTCGTTTTTATGGGTAAAAATCAACATAGAAATATAGTTGGTTTATTCATGAGAATAGGTTTGATAAGCCTTGAAAGAGATATAATTGGAAATCGATCGATGAATAAAACTCACTTTAAAATAACATATCGTTAGGATAATATATTGGTTAATTTAGTGAATTCATGTGCCTTAGATCTTTCTCTTATCAAACTTCTTGTTTAAGTTATTTGTTTTATGTTAGTTAATTAATTTAGTTAAACCATACTATCATCAACCATTGAATTTATTTTACTTGCTTTTGATCATTGTAGAATTACTTACTTAGGAATTAATTAATCATTATTCTATGTGGGATCGATCTTGATTACTACAACATCGACCTAGTACACTTGCTAGTATAGATTTTGCGTGTCAAGTTTTTGGCGCCGTTGCCGGGGAGTAGTTGATTAGTTTTATTTTTTTGTGATTTTAATTTTACTTTGGTCTTTATTTAATTTAATTTTTTTTTAGGCATGGCAACAACATTCAAGGTGGTTTCCAAATTGGCTGAATTGACAAATCAAGTTAGCCTCTTCATGAATCAAAGAGGCAACCAAAACAATTTTGGATATCCACCATACCATGAAGCATATTATATGGGAGCTGAGAGGCAATGCATGTCTCAATGGAATGATCCTTACTCCAACACTTATAACTCGGGGTGGAGGCAACACTCAAATTTTTCATGGATGGATCAAGATACTCAACAGCAATTTATGGCTCTTCCATAACAACCCCCTCCAACACAAGAAAGGACACCTCAATATGAGGAAACTTTGATTCAATACTTACAAAAGTTGGAGGCTAAGATAGACCTATTTGCTCATACAAGTCAAGTTTCTATCAACGACTTGGAGTTTCAAATTGGTCAATGTGCTAGAAATTTAAAAGATAGAGCTTCATAGATATTTCCTAGTGACATAGAGAAAAATCTCGTGGAGCGAGTTCATGTAGTGACCGCCAGGAGTGGAAATCAAATACAATCAGTGGAAAAGCCTAAAGAAGCTGAAAAGGAAAGGAATGAGGGCGACAAAACAATAGATTCTTCAAACGAGGATAAGCTAAAAGAGGGAGACTCTAAACCTTATATTCCTCCTCCACCTTATGTTCCTCCTATTCCTTTTCCTCAAAGACTTAGAAAGAAAAATATTGATAAACAATTCTTTAAGTTTTTGGATATATTTAAAAAGTTGCATATTAACATTCCTTTTGCAGAGGCTTTGGAGCAAATGCCGAGGTACGCAAAATTCATGAAGGAGATGCCAACTAACAAGCGTAAGCTCGACGATTGTGAGACAGTAATGCTTACAGAAGAGTGCTCTGCCGTTCTGAAAAGGAAGTTGCCCCAGAAATTTAAAGATCCAAGGAGTTTCTCTATTCCTTGTACTATTGGGCAATTAAACTTTGATAATGCATTATGTGATCTAGGTGCTAGCATTAATTTAATGCCTTTGTCTATTTCTAAAAAGTTGGGACTAGGCAAGGTAAAATCTACTAACATGACATTGCAACTAGCAGATAGGTCTTTAATTTATCCTTGTGGTATAATTGAAGATGTTCTTGTTAAAGTGGATAAATTTATTTTTCCTGCAGACTTTGTAGTAGTGGATATTGATGAGGATAGAGAGGTGCCTCTCATTCTTGGTAGACCTTTCCTTGCTACTAGTAGAGCTTTGATAGATGTTCAACTAGGAAAGGTTACTCTTAGGATTGAAGATGAGGAGGTTGTTTTTAATATGTATAAGATCATGAAAGTTTGTCCAGAGATTAATTCTTGTTATCTTGTTAATTCTAGTACTTCTCTTGCACATGATTTTAAAGATAATTTAACTCATAAGCCTTTTGAGTTTATTCTGCAGGAAGGGATTGAAAAAGAAGAGAGTAAGGAGTATACAATGGAGCACGTTTCTCATCCTAATACACATCCTCCTTATTCGTCTTGTAAAAATGAGCAATTTGAGGAGTTAGAGAAGAATTTAGAGGGACCGGTGCCATCTTCTGAGAAGCCACCGTCATTTGATTTCAATTTTATTCCTTCTCACTCTCAATTTAATCATACTTGTTTTGAAGGTTCATCTGATGTACTTGTACTTAATTCTTCATATTTTTCAGGTGTAACAAGAACCTTAGAGTAAAGTGAGTTTGGTGGACTTCCAATTGGAACTCACAAGAACGATCAAAGGTTTAAAGAGGGCTTGAAATTGCTCCATGACAAGAGAATTCACAATGAGCAACGAATCGGTCATAAATTTGGTGAACAATTTGACAATTTCAAAGTGCCATACAATCTTTGGCATCCTCCCTAAGGCCCTCTTCAGGTAATGCGTCAATAAATAAAAAGTGGACGACGCTACTCCATAAGAACGATAATTTTTATTATCTTTCTTGGTTTGCACCCAAAATGCACGTGTGACAATCTCACGTTAAACGAGCATTAATTATTATTTTTATTATTAATTTTTTTTTCTTCTTTCCCTTAAATTTTAAATTTTTTCTATTTTTTTTTCCTAAGTATTAAAATTAAAAAAAAATTGTTTTTTCTATTATAAGTATGATAGGATTTAAAGATTAAATAATTTATTTATTTATTTAATAATTTATTTATTTATTTCTATTATAAGTATTACAATGGCCGAAATCTCCCTTAAGTAAGGTTGAGATTTCGGTTACAACCAAAATAAAGAAATAAGAGTCCTTAAAGGATTAAGACTCTTGAAAACAAATAAGAGTGTTTGAAGAAGTAGGACTCTTGAATAACAACTTGCTATCAAGTACTAACTAACAAGAAAATTGGCGGCTAGAATATATTCTAACTACCAATTCTATGAAGAGTCCTAGTTGCATTAGGACTCTTTATTAACTAACTAACTAACACATGGACAACATGTCCTTTATTAAATAACACGACTGGAATATTAAATAACAATACTAAAAAAATAGTTAAAGTCTAGAATAGGCTAGAATAGACTTTAATATGTAAAAAGACTAAAATGCCCTTTTTTGCCACTTTGCTTGGTTGAGCCGTGTTGAACACTTGTAAAACTTAAAGGGTGAATTGAATGTCTTCTTCTAGGTGAAGATTAGTTTCCTCTTTAGTTTTGATACTTCGGATCAATGATGATACTTTTGTCCATTGTCATCTTTGCCCTTGATCTTGTAATTGGTCCTTGAAGGTTCTTTAAGGGATCTTTGGAGTAGGGCTGCCCTTGGTATGATCCCGTATCAAGACCTTATGGAGTAAATTGGGGACTAAGCTACTATTTTCTACATCAAGTCATCCCCAAACCGATGGCCAAACTGAGGTAACAAATAGAACTTTAGGGGCTCTACTTAGGGCACTTATTCAAAAGAATTTGAAAAGGTGGGAAGAATGTTTACCTATTGCTGAATTTGCTTATAATCGTACGTTACATTCAACTACTAATAATTCACCTTTTGAAGTTGTTTACGGTTTTAACCCCCTTACCCATTTAGATCTAATTCCTCTTCCTATTGATGAGTATTATAATATAGAAGGTGATTCAAGGGCTGACTTTTTCCAAAGAATACATTATGAGGTAGCCGAGAACATCAAGAAGAAGAATGACAAAATGGCAACTAAGGCCAACAAAGGCCGCAAGGCCCTTCATTTTGAAATTGGTGATTGGGTGTGGATACACTTTAGGAAAGTCAGATTTCCTAAAGAGAGAAAGTCAAAATTACATCCCCGAGGAGATGGACCTTTTCAAGTTGTTGGCAAGATAAATGACAATGCATACAAAATCAACTTGCAAGGTAAGTATGGTGTTCATTCAACTTTTAATGTTACTAACTTATCTCCTATTGATGTTTCGGATTACATAGATGATGATGATGATGATGATTCGAGGTCGAATCCTTTTCAAGAATGAGGGGATGATACGGGACCATCTAGAAGACTACATCATTACCCACATCCTTTATCAAGCATCAATGGACCAATGTCTAGATCAAGAACCATTCAAATGGAGCAAGAACTAGCTACATTGATCCGAGAGTTAAAGTCTAAAGAAGAAGCCAGGCTATATCTAGAAGATGAAGTACAAGTTCAACTTCTAACTCTCAAAGATACTTACTTCGGCCCAAACAAGCAAAGTGGCTGATGCGAAACCTTGATGGGTTATATCAAGATTCGGCTGAAAACAGATCTTTCTCTATCTCGAATAGTTTCTATGGGAATACACTTAACACAATCCCGGAAAGGCTAAGTATCAATGGAAGTTGAAACACCACAACTAGAGAAACCAACTAGTTGATACAGTAACTTAAAGGAATATGAAATTCAACCGGAAGTTCATAAACAAGTATCAAAGGATTAACCTTAATCAAAATATCAATATATCAAGTCTAAGTAAAAGAGGTGGCCGAAATTCCCTTTAAGTAGAAGGTAATTCGGTTCCAACCCAAACTAGGAAAAGGGAAATAAGAGTCCTTGAAGAATTAGGACTATTGAATAACAACTTGCTATCAAGTAACTACCTAAACAAGATAAAAGTGACATGTGCCTATTATCTTGGCGGATGGAATCAAAATAACTACCAAAACAAAGAAGAGTCCTAGTTGTATTAGGACTCTTAATAACCAACTAACTAACACATGGACAACATGTCCTTTATTATAGCAACTACTTGCTATACACGAAATTATAGTAAATATGCTGAAAATAATTAAAGTCTAGTATAGAGTTTAATTGTACCAAAAAGACTAAAATGCCCTTTAAATTCGTCCCAATTCTGGACAGCTTGTTGGGCCAACTTGTACGACTATTTCGGATATCAAGAAGGTAGAATCTGATCTTGTGATCTTCATAGAAGTTGTAGATCTGCCTCTTATCTTTAATATGCAACTGGAATCAGCTTCATTGGATAACTATATCGAAAGTTATGATCATTATACCAAACAGTAGCAAAGCTGTCCATTCCTTGTACACTTGTGATACTAAGAGGTTGACTTGTACAACATTCCTAGATGTAATTTAGAGTCCTCTTTGTATCTTAATACACGTTCCCTTGAGGTGGGCATCCCCAAGGTTGGTACCGTATCATCCCCTCCCTCTTGAAAAGGATTCGTCCTCGAATCATCCCAAAAATCAGCTTTATAATCTGAAAAATGAATAAAAGGGAGCAAGTTAGTAATATAGAAAGTAGAAATTAGATCGTACTTACCTTTTAACTGGATCTTATGGCGGCTGTCCCAAAAGAAATCTTCTCTCTTCATTGCATTGAAGGTAGCAAGCTTGCTAAGATTATGAACCAAATGTTGATAAAAACTTGCTAACTCAAATGATGATCGATGTTGATTTGTACTAGTTGAATTCGGCCATTCCTCAATTGTATTAACTCTTGCCGGTTCAACTTTAATACCTTGTAAACTCATCATGTAACTAAGAAGATTAATAGAATGAGTGTAATAAACATAATTATCTATCTTAGTATACAAAGTATGTACTTTTGCAATAGTAAAAATTGTTCTAAGATGCTCAATATGATTCTCTCGGTTTTTACTAGCAACAAGTACTTTATCAAAGTAAGGAATCGGATGTCTATACTTAAACATTAAGTTATTAACATTGAGACTATCCGTATATAATCTAAAAGTCCTTTCTTGCTTTGGTACAATTTTCCCCGGATTAACATAAGGACTTAAAGACATACTTACCTTCTTCTTTTCAAGAATTAAATCACCTTGGGTTTGAATTTGCTGATTTGTACCCAAAGATGGTTTATACCTTTCAGGATTTTGAATGCTAACAAGTAACTTTCTCGGCAACACCTTAGGAAAAAGATCCCTGAATTCCTGCAAAACATCAACACAAAGACTAGGGAGAGAAGAAGTCACAAGATCAAAGGAAAAGTTAGTATTGAGGGTTAACCTTTCGGTTTCCCTATAAATCAACAAAACAAGGGGTTTATGTGCACGTAAAGCCCTATCTACCTTTCCAAAATTGACAAATAAACATTCTTTCTTCTCTCTTTGTGAATAAGCCTTTTTGCTCACAATACTCACGGCTTTTTCAGCTTTCTTTACCTCGGATTTTACCTCAAGAGTAAGATCACTCTTCTTTTTAAGCTCACTTTCTTTTCGTTTGTTTTCTCTACTCTCGGCCATTTTTTCTTGTATTTCACATACCTTACCTAGTGTCATAGGATGTAAATGATGCTTACTTTGATCTTTTGACACCGTATAGATATTTTTCCTTCCACAATGGGTTGCATACCTATCATATTGCCAAGGTCTTCCCAAGATTATGTGACATGCGGTCATGGGAACCACATCACATAAAACCGTGTCCTGGAAGCTTCCCACACTAAAATTTATCTCAACCTGTTTGTCCACCCTAATATCACCACAATTGTTCAACCGTGAAAGTTTATATGGCATAGGATGTGATTTCGTAGGTAAATCTAAACCAGTTACCATATCAAATGAACAAACATTAGTACAACTTCCATTATCAATGATTACTAAACAAAGTCTAACTTTTATTTTGCACATTGTATGAAAGAGATTACTTCTATGTTGATGTACTTCATCCAATGGTTTAGTATGTAGTAAATTCATAGTGACTAAAAGAAATGTACCTTCATTCTCCGGGAGGGCATTGTTACCCTCGGATTCATCCTCAAAAATAGGATCTTCCGTTGTTTCCTCATCACTTACCCACGTTCCATCGTCCAAAATGATCATGGTACTTTTAGTTGGACAATCCCGAGCAAAGTGACCCTTACCATGACATTTAAAACATTCCCGATCATGTGTTGTAGGTGCATTAGCTCTCAAATCGGTTTGTTTTGATGCAATTGGTAACCTTGCTGCCCCACTTGCAACCGTGGCTGTTTTAGCACTTCCCAAACTGCCCTTGGCTTGATTTTGGTTTGGCAAAACACTAGCATTGTTTAGGGGCTGATTCGACCTTTTCCAAGGTTGGAAATTAGCCGAAGAAGCCCTCAAACTCTTCTCTTTTTGCTGTCTTTCAACCTGTTCAGCAAAATAAACCATATCAATAAGAGAAGTAAGGTTAGCACGTTCTACATTTGGTCTAATTTTGTCATTTAGACCAGCCAAGAAACGAGCCAAAGTAGCTTCACTAGCTTCCCGAATGTTTGCTCTAATCATGGACATCTCCATCTCTTTGTAGTATGCATCAACGGTCTTTGTTCCTTGCCTCAATCTTTGGAGTTGATTGTGAAGGGATTCATGGGCGGAAACTCGTTCCAAACACCCATGAGTCCTCCCCTGAAGGATCAGCTCATACAAATTCGATTCGGTAAAATAGTGAAAAAACTTACGTTTCTTGGATTCAAGAAGCTACATCTTGAATGGAGGATGAAGTTTCTTGGATGCTAATCTGCCACCAACGAAATTCCCTTTGCGGAATGTCCCTCTACCGGTATCCACGCGACGAAACGGGCAGCGATTGCTAGCTCTTCGTTTTTATGAGATTCGGGAATTAGAGAGAAAAGGGAGAGGCAGAAAAATCCGAAATCTGATTTCGGGTGAATTGTTTAATTGCGGCTGAAGCAAAGATGTAGACTAGGGTTTCGGTTGAGAGTTAATTATTTAGGGTGTGAGAGTTTGTTCCCATAACTAACTCTCACGTCCTCCACTTCTCTCAGCAGTGGGAGTTTAAACTCCCACGTCCTATCAACCTCTTTTGGCAGTGGGAGTCTATAACTCCCACGTGCACTAGACTTCTGCTGGTAGTGGGAGTCTTTATCGGATAATAACTCCCACGTAATTCCAGCTATACCGAAAATGCCCCTTATCTCTAATTCGAATAATAACACTTTTATTATTCTCAAAAAAGTGAATGTCAGATACAATGAACCTAGACACATTCTAGATTCATTGAATCTGGACATGAAGCTCGTTAGCTCGTCTATGCGTGTGACCCTGTAGGTTCATATCACGATGGCAATAAAAACACACTTAGTAGTAGTGTGAGTTCATAAATCACAAGCGGTCCCTAGTAGGACATTGTGACTACCCAAAGTGAATGAATATACAACGGAACCTAATATCAATCTACTATTTAATCCATTTGTCTTGCGATATCCTAATTAAGCATAAGGCATGGTGGTCGTCACCCTTATTAAACTTAATTGTATTTATGCTCGATCTCCAGGTAGACTGTTTCTACAAATAGCATTTGATAACCACTTTATCAAATACATTTGAGCACGACCATGCATTTAAACAGTCTTCCCTATCGAGGGGCCCATGGATATCTCTCTCTAATAATAGAGAGGGGACAAATTCCTTACAATGTCTCTCACATTCAAGCTATGATAGGACACTACATCCGATCATCAGTCGTAATGATTACTCTGTTACAAGTAACGTCCGACTGAGTCAAAACGTGGCTCCATTCATACTAGAATCAATGAAGACATAAGGTCTAAGGATGCTAAAATATTGAGTAAGTAAAACTTATGACTTAAGACCATGAAGTATTACTTCTCTGACGGATCACGTCCAATACAATGTATCCCTATATATTGCATCTATGATGTGATTTGTATCCATTACATATGATCAGTAAAACAAGATCATCAATCAACAATCATACAAGTTTTATTTCATAGTAATTAAGCATTACATAAAACTAGGGACTTCTAGAATAGTAATTACATAAGCTAATGAGTTTTACTATCAAATCACACATTTGATAATCAAAAGCAAAATTAACTATTCAATTACATGCTCAAAAGATAATAAAACGCACAACATGTGCTAATGGTCCTAGGGCACTACTAACAGATTGTACAACTCACGGTTAAAATTCTGAGGTACAAATCTTCTTGTCATGACCGCTTTCATATCATGCCATGTATCAATTGGTCTTTGCTCCGTTCTTATCCGTTCATTGATCTCATGGTCCCACCAAATTGATGCATAGTCTCCAAACTCCATGGCTGCTAATTTTACCTTTTTCTCTTCGGAATAAATATGGACATAAAAAACATGGTTAACTTTTCGTGTCCAATCAAAAAATAAATTAGGATCATTAGTACCTAGAAAAGGAGGGATCTTGGTCTTTATAGAACCAAGATTATTATCATACCTTTGAGCTTGATGGATTGCTCTTGGTTCAAATCTATCTTCATTAATAAAAGGTCTAGTATCATACCTTTGGGCTGGTTGGTTTTGCCTCGGCTCAAAGCTCTCATTATTACTAAAAGGTCTCAGATCATACCTTACATCTTGTTGATTTTTCCTCGGTTCATAGGCAGAATTATCCATCATTCTTGGAACAACTTTCGGCTGAAAATCAAGATTGTGCCGAATGTTGTTTCTTGAAGTATGTTCAATGGATTCTTGGAAATCTTGATTATCTTGATCAACTTTTGCTGCCCCTTTGCCTTTATCCAAGTTGGCTTTGATTTCAAGATACTCCAACTGATCTTTTATCTCATCTATGGATCGCATCAAATTTTGCATTGTTTGATGTATTGACTCTCGAAAAAGCTTGTCTTCTTCCATGGCACCATGCTGCGAAGTACCTTCACTAAAAGACATTATCTTTGCAAGAAAAAAACTTCACAAAAAGAATCGTTAGTATAAAAAGATATTAAAGATTGAATCTTTTCACAAAATATGTGAATAGTATTCCGTGAATAGTAATCCGTGAATTGTAATCTGTGAATAGTAATCAGTGAATAGTAATCAGATTTTTATTCTCTCAATATCCCACAAAATACTTGTCAAGAACTTCCAACTTTGAATGATTGTATGGTTATGGTGATGGAAGGGTGGAAAATATATCAAAGAATCAGAATCTTGACTTAACAAAAAGTCTAAGGAAAAAGTATAAGAGTTATGTGTTGCCAAACAAGAAAAATATGTGATCTTTACCTTTCTTGATTTTCTGTTTTTTGAAATAGCTCGTTCTTGAAATCTTTTCTTAACTTCTTGCCCGAGACTTACCCTTATCTTGACCACACAGATCAAGAACTTCTATGGTAGGAAGATGTTACCTTGATATTGTTACCTTGATGGTGACTGATTCAAGATGAAGAGGGAACAAGAGCCAATTCCTTATGAACAAGGAAGTTTGCTTTTGGCCTTGAATCCTTGTCTATTTTGGGCAAACCCGGCTGCCAATTTCTTTACTTCCGGGTGGCTTTTTCGTTGGGGTAAATTTTTTATTTTTTTTTGGGAATCTTTAGGCTATCTCAAGCAAACAAGAATTTTTTTTTTCAAGAAAGCAATAAAGGTACACCAAGATAGAGATCAACCTTTTGCTCTGATACCACTTGATGCGAAACCTTGATGGGTTATATCAAGATTCGGCTGAAAACAGATCTTTCTCTATCTCGAATAGTTTCTATGGGAATACACTTAACACAATCCCGGAAAGGCTAAGTATCAATGGAGGTTGAAACACCACAACTAGAGAAACCAACTAGTTGATACAGTAACTTAAAGGAATATGAAATTCAACCGGAAGTTCATAAACAAGTATCAAAGGATTAACCTTAATCAAAATATCAATATATCAAGTCTAAGTAAAAGAGGTGGCCGAAATTCCCTTTAAGTAGAAGGTAATTCGGTTCCAACTCAAACTAGGAAAAATGGAAATAAGAGTCCTTGAAGAATTAGGACTCTTGAATAACAACTTGCTATCAAGTAACTACCTTAACAAGATAATAGGGACATGTGCCTATTATCTTGGCGGATGGAATCAAAATAACTACCAAAACAAAGAAGAGTCCTAGTTGCATTAGGACTCTTAATAACCAACTAACTAACACATGGACAACATGTCCTTTATTAATGCAACTAGGACTCTTCATTATTTTGGTAGTTATTTTACTTTGTGCCGCCAAGATAATAGGCACATGTTCCTATTATCTTGTTTAGGTAGTTATTTGATAGCAAGTTGTTATTCAAGAGTCCTAATTTTTCAAGGACTCTTATTTCCCTTTCCTAGTTCAAGTGGGAACCGAAATACCTCTACTTAAAGGTAGTTTCGGCCACCTTATTTACTTAGACTTGATATATTGATATTTTGATTAAGGTTAAACCTTTAATACTTGTTTATGAACTTCTGATAGAACTTCATATTCCTTTTGAATTACTGTATCAACTAGTTGGTTTCTCTAGTTGTGGTGTTTCAGCCTTCATTGATACTTAGCCTACCCGGGGTTGTGTTAAGTATATTCCCATAGAAACTAATTCTAGATAGAGAAAGATCTGCTAAAAGCCGAACCTTGATCTAAAACATCACGGTTTCGCATCAAGAAAACTTCTTGCAAACGAAAGCGTTAGAGCCTCGTCCAAGAATTGGCAAACGTTCCCCCTTTAGTTTTGAGCCGTATTCAATAATAAAATACATTAAGTGTTGAAAGCGTTAGAGCCTCAATACTTGATACCATTCGGCCAAGGTCAAGGGAAAATTCAAGAAAGCGAGTTACTGTTCACGTTACTGTTCTTCCGAATCAAGAACATCAAAAAGATCAAGAAAGACAAGAACCGGTTTCCATTCTCGATTAGGATTTCGTTTCTTCATCTTTTTCTTTCTAAAGCTTTTCGTTTAGGCCAAAGATAGGATTTATTTCCTTATTTTTCAGCTTTGTGTCAACGCAACAGGTTAGGAACCCATTCTTTAATCTAGAGTTTGAAGTTCTATACGAGCGTTGTTGAAATAAAGAGTGAATCTTTCTTTTCTATTTGACTTCTTTGATTGTTTTTCATGCATTATAAATATGTCTTTTCAGGGATCTCCATCCAAGAAAGGTGAAGACTTTGATATGGAAAAGTTATATATGATGATGGCAGATATGGCGAGAAACGTGGCTGATATGATGGGGCGAATGGAAGCAATAGAGATTCAAAATCAGCAATGTAATGTTAAGGACTATAATCTTGGTTCCATAAAGCCAAAGATTCCGTCTATCGAAGGACCAATGATCCCAAATTGCTTTTCGATTGGATTTGTAAAATTAACCATGTTTTTGTTGTTCATAAGTATTCGGAGGAAAAGAGAGTAAAACAAGCAGCCATGGAGTTTTATGGATATGCTTCTATTTGGTGGGATAAAGAAACCAAGACAAGGGAAAAAGTGGAACAACCAGAAATTGCAACTTGGGCCGAGATGAAAGCGGTGGTGAAACGACGTTTTGTTCCTCCAGATTATATAAGGGAACTTTACAACCGTTTACAAAGGTCATAAATGATGCAAAAACAGCCACGGGTCAGTTTGAGGCAGTAAGGTCATAAAATCCAACCAATTCGGCCAATACGAGGGTAAATTTTACTCCAAATCTTGTTCGGGAACGTTTTAAATGTAGGGGCAAAGGACACTTTTCTATGGACTGCCCTAACATGAGTATAATGATAAAAGTCGGATGACGGATCATGGATAAGTGAAGAAGAAGCCGAAAGGGCTGTTTTAGAGGAGAAAAAAGAGCGAGAGAGAGAAAAGAAACGAGTGGTCCTACCCATGAGGTAAAATTCGAGGGGGAAAAAGGATACAAAAGCCATGAGCTTAGTGAGAAAAAAGGCAAGCTCACAAAAAGAGAGAAAATAGTGTTTATTCATTAATCCCGGAAAGGTTGATAGGGAAATTAAAGCAAAACAACTTGTTGTTTTGTTCGATTTGATAGGAACCACAAGGAACCTTTTTACTAACACTTTTTCTTTTGATCTAACATCTTTTTCAACATCTAGTCTTGCTATTTTTCAGAAATTTCATGAAGTCTTCCCTAAGGAGTTGCGGAGAAGGTTATTTATGAGCTTTCAAAATCGTGAAAGGTATATAAACCATCTTCGGTTAAAAATCAGAAATCCAAACCAATGTATTGGAGCTAATCCGACAAAATTTAATGCAATGGGGGAATGGCCGCGCACAACTAGTGCAATTCAAATGCATTCATCATATGAGTTAGCAAACTTTTACAAACGTTTTGTTCATGATTTTTGCAAGCTTGCTGCCCCATTAAATGCAATTGAGAAGGAAGAGATACAATTCTTTTGGGACAGCCGCCATAAAATATCTTTAAAAGGTAAGTACAGTGAACATTCTACTTTCTATATTTCTAACTTGCTCCCTTTTTATAATTTTTCATATTATGAAACTGATTGTGACGATGATTTGGGGACGAGTCAAGCTTTTCAAGGGGGAGGGGATGATACGGTACCAACCTTGAGGCTCCCCAATTCAAGGGATCACATACATAGACCAATGACGAGGAACATGAAGCAGATAACTACATCATTGGTTCGTATAATAAAGTACAAAGAGGATGCTAAGTTACACATAGAATATAAAGTACAAGGCAGCCTCTCAAGTTCACAAGTGTACAATTAGGCCCTATCAAGCAAAGAGGCTAAGAAGGGCATTTTAGTGATCTTTCAAGCTGATGGACAGCTTTGCGACAGTTTGGTATAATGATCATAACTTTCGATGTATGTATCCAATGGACCTGATTCCAGTTGCATATTAAATTTAAGAGGCGGATCTACAACTACTATGAAGACCACAAGATCAGACTCTTCCAGCTTGGTGTCCGAAACCGTCGCGCAACCTGATCTAAAAATCTGTCCAGAATTGGGACGAAATTAAAGGGCATTTTAGTCTTTGTACAATTAAAGTCTATGCTAGACTTTAATTATTTTCCAAATTTGTTATTTACTTTATTTAGAGTATTTAGGGGTGTATAGAAATTAGTTAATAAAGGACATGTTGTCCTAGTTGGTTATCTAGTTGTTAAGAGTCCCACATCTACTAGGATTCTTCACATAGTTAGTTTAATTTCAGCTTTGTTAGTTACTTTTAGCCACCTATAACCAAGAGAATAGGACATGTTTTTCATTATCTTGTTTAGGTAGTTTACATGATAGCAAGTTGTTTTCCCAGAGTCCTACTTCTTCAAGGACTCTTCTTCCTATTGTTGTTAGGAACCGAAAATTCTCTATTTAAGAGTGATTTTGGCCTACATATTATTTACGTTATATATATTGATATTTTTGTAAGGTTATTCCTTATCTTCTCGTGTTTGAACTTCTATGTAGAATTCATTCATTCTTTGAGTTACTGTATCAACAAGATTAGTTTCTCTTGTTGTGGTGTTTCAGTCTCCATCGATAATTAGCCTTCCTTAGCATTGCGTTGATTATATTCCCTAGAAACTAGTTCGAGAATTAGAGAAAGATCGGGCTCAACAAAATGTCGAACTCTTTGGTACCTTGTACCATTCGGTTCTTCATCAGGTGGTATAAGAGCAAAAGGTTCTTCTCCAATTCTCGGTGTACCCTACACAAAAAAATTTCTTGTTTGCTAGATTGACAAAAAAGACAAAAAAAACAAAAGAAAACTCACGGCATATATATTAAAAGAGCAGCCGATTCAAAAGCCTCTTGTTGTAAAGAAATTGGCAGCCAAGTATAGATTAGAATAGAGAACTATAAAGACATTAGAAAACTTCTTGCAAACGAAAGCGTTAGAGCCTCGTCCAAGAATTGGCAAACGTTCCCCCTTTAGTTTTGAGCCGTATTCCATAATCAAATACATTAAGTGTTGAAAGCGTTAGAGCCTCAATACTTGATACCATTCGGCCAAGGTCAAGGGAAAATTCAAGAAAGCGAGTTACTGTTCACGTTACTGTTCTTCCGAATCAAGAACATCAAAAAGATCAAGAAAGACAAGAACCGGTTTCCATTCTCGATTAGGATTTCGTTTCTTCATCTTTTTCTTTCTAAAGCTTTTCGTTTAGGCCAAAGATAGGATTTATTTCCTTATTTTTCAGCTTTGTGTCAACGCAACAAGTTAGGAACCCATTCTTTAATCTAGAGTTTGAAATTCTATACGAGCGGTGTTGAAATAAAGAGTGAATCTTTCTTTTCTATTTGACTTTTTTGAGTGTTTTTCTTGCATTATAAATATGTCTTTTCAGAGATTTCCATCCAAGAAAGGTGAAGACTTTGATATGGAAAAGTTATATATGATGATGGCAGATATGGCGAGAAACGTGGCTGATATGATGGGGCGAATGGAAGCAATAGAGATTCAAAATCAGCAATGTAATGTTAAGGACTATAATCTTGGTTCCATAAAGCCAAAGATTCCGTCTTTCGAAGGTACAAATGATCCCAAATTGCTTTTCGATTGGATTCGTAAAATTAACCATGTTTTTGTTGTTCATAAGTATTCGGAGGAAAAGAGAGTAAAACAAGCAGCCATGGAGTTTTATGGATATGCTTCTATTTGGTGGGATAAAGAAACCAAGACAAGGGAAAAAGTGGAACAACCAGAAATTGCAACTTGGGCCGAGATGAAAGCGGTGGTGAAACGACGTTTTGTTCCTCTAGATTATATAAGGGAACTTTACAACCGTTTACAAAGGTCATAAATGATGCAAAAACTGCCACGGGTCAGTTTGAGGCAGTAAGGTCACAAAATCCCACCAATTCGGCCAATACGAGGGTAAATTTTACTCCAAATCTTGTTCGGGAACGTTTTAAATGTAGGGGCAAAGGACACTTTTCTATGGACTGCCCTAACATGAGTATAATGATAAAGTCGGATGACGGATCATGGATAAGTGAAGAAGAAGCCGAAAGGGCTGTTTTAGAGGAGAAAAAAGAGCGAGAGAGAGAAAAGAAACAAGTGGTCCTACCCATGAGGTAAAATTCGAGGGGGAAAAAGGATACAAAAGCCATGAGCTTAGTGAGAAAAAAGGCAAGCTCACAAAAAGAGAGAAAATAGTGTTTATTCATTAATCCCGGAAAGGTAGATAGGGAAATTAAAGCAAAGGATAGAGAAAGGAGGGAGTTTGGTCGATGTGTATTACAAGGTTGCAATGATTCGGGCCGATAGATGAGGCAACAATGGCTCGGTTCTTGGCTGGTCTAAATAATAAAATCCGATCAAAGGTAGAATTTTCTAATCTTTATAATATTACATCTATGTTATATTATGCAGAACAAATCGAAAGACAGCAAAAGGAAAAGAGTACAATGAAACAATGAAAGCTATGTGCAGCAAGATGCCATAGATGGTGACAAACTCTTTAGAGAATCCATGCAACAAACAATGAAAGCTATGATGCAATCCATCAATGAGCTCAAATGGAGGTTCTTGAAATCAAGAACCATTCGGATAAGGGCAAAGGGGCAGCAAAAGATGATCAAGAAGATCAAGATTCACATGAGTCCTTTGATCAAATTGCAAGAAACAACTTTTGGCAAAACCATGAATTTCAGCCGAAAGTTATACCAAGAATGGTGGACAATTATGCCTATGAACCGAGGCCAAATCAGCAATATCCAAGGTATGAGCCGAGGCCCTTTGTTCATGACCAAGAATTTGTGCCGAGAGCAAATCAAAGAATGGATGATCCTTTGAATGTTGAGCCGAGAGCCAATTTCCAAAACCAAAGGTATGATCCGAGGCAAAATGTTCAAGATCTAAGGTATGATAATAATCTTGGTGCTATTAAGACCAAGATCCCTCCTTTCTTAGGTACTAATGACCCTGATTATTTTTAGATTGGACACGAAAAGTTAACCATGTTTTTTATGTTCATAATTATTCGGAAGAGAAAAAGGTCAAATTGGCAGCCATGGAGTTTGGAGAATATGCATCAATTTGGTGGGATAATGAGATCCATGAACGGAGAAGATCGAGGCAAAGAACAATTGATTCATGGGAGGATATGAAAGCGGTCATGACACGACGATTTATACCTCAAAATTTTAATCATGAGTTGTACAATCAACTCCAAAGTTTGAGACAAGGAACAAAGACCGTTACTGAATACTACACATAGATGGAGATGGCCATGATTAGAGCAAACATCCGGGACGATAATGAGGCTACTTTAGCTCGTTTCTTGGCTGGTCTAAATGACAAAATTAGACCCAAGGTAGAACGTGCTAACCTTCGTAATCATATTGATATGGTTTATTTTTCTAAACAGATTGAAAGGCAACATAAAGAGAATAGTTTATGGGAAAAATCGGCTACTTTCCAACCTTGGAAGAAGCCGAATCCACCCCAGATTTTTTCTACTGTTTTTCCGAGCCAAAGCAAGGGTAAAGAGGTCACAAAATCCAACCAAATCGGCCAATACAAGGGTAAATTCTACTCCAAATCTTGTTAGGGAATGTTCTAAAAGTGGGGGCAAAGGACACTATACTATGGACTGCCCTAACAAGAGTACAATGATAAAATTGGATGATGGATCATGGATAAGTGAGGAAGAAGCCGAAAGGGCTATTTTAGAGGAGAAAAAAGAGCATGAGTTGAAAAAAAAAGAGTGAACCTATCCCTGAGGTAAAATCCGAGGTAAAAAAAGGATATAAAAGCCGAGCTAAAAGTGAGAGAAAAGGCAATAGCTCAAAAAGTGAGACAAGAGTGTTTGTTCATTAAATCCGGAAAGGTAGATAGGGCAATTCAAGCAAAACAACTAGTTGTTTTGTTAGATTTGAAAGGAACCGCAAGGAACCTTGTTACTAACACTTTTTCTTTTGATCTAACATCTTTTTTTTACATCTAGTCTTGCTATTTTTCAGAAGTTTCATGAAGTCTTCCCTAAGGAGTTGCCTAAAAGGTTACTTATTAGCCTTCAAAATCGTGAAAGGTATAAACCATCTTCGGGCAAAAATCAGCAAATTCCAAACCAAGGTGAGTTAATTTGTGCAAAGAAGGAGGTAAGTAAGTCTTTAAGTCCTTATCCAGTAAATATTGAACCTAATCATGAAAGGACTTTTAGAACATATACAGATAGTCTACATGTTAATCACATAACTTTTCAGTATAGACATCCAATTTATTACTTTGATAAAATATTTATTAATAGTCAAAACCGAGAACATGTTATTACACATCTTAGGGCTGTTTTTTCTATTACAAATACACAAACCTTGTATGCTAAGATGGATAATTATGTTTATTACACTCATTCTATTAATCGTCTTAGTTATATGTTAAGTTTACAAGGTATTCAAGTTGATCCGGAAAAAGATAATTCAATAAAGGAATAGCCGAGAACAACTAGTATCCTTCAAGTTCGTTCAACATATGAGTTGGCAAGCTTTTATAAACGTTTTGTTCGCGATTTTTGCAAGCTTGCTGCCCCATTAATTTCAATTAAGAAGGACAAGACACCATTTATTTGGGACAGCCGCAAGAGAATCTCCTTGATAGGTAAGGACAATGCAATTTTTACTTTCCAAATGTCTAACTTGCTCCCTTTTATTCATTTTTTAGATTATAAAGCTGATTTTTGGGATGATTCGAGGACGAATCCTTTTCAAGAGGGAGGGGATGATACGAGACCAACCTTGGGGCTGCCCAACTCAAGGGAACGTGTGTTACGGTACAAAGAGGACTCTAAATTACATCTAGGAATGTTTCCCAAGTCAATCTCTTAAGTATCACAAGTGTACAAGGAATGGACAACTTTGCTACTGTTTGGTATAATGATCATATCTTTCGATATAGGCATCCAATGAAGCTGATTCCAATTGCATAGTAAGATAAGAGGCGGACATACAACTTCTATGAAGATCACAAGCCCGGATTCGCCTTCTCGATATCCATTATTGTCGTACAAAGTTGGCCCAACAAGTCTGTCCCGAATTGGGGACGAATTTAAAGGGCATTTTAGTCTTTTTGTGTACAATTAAAGTCTATACTAGACTTTAATTATTTTCAGCATATTTAATTACTATAATTTCGTGTATAGCAAGTATTTGCTATAATAAATGACATGTTGTCAATGTGTTAGTTAGTTGGTTAATAAGAGCCCTAATGCAACTAGGACTCTTCCTAGATTTGGTAATTATTTACTTTATAGCCACCAATATAATAGGAACATGTGCCTATTATCTTGTTTAGGTAGTTACTTGATAGCAAGTTGTTATTCAAGAGTCCTAATTCTTCAAGGACTCTTATTTCCTTTCCTTGTTTATGTTGGAACCGAAATTCCTCTACTTATAGAGCAATTTCGGCCACCATTATACTTAGACTTGATATTTTGATATTTTGATTAAGGTTATTCCTTTGATACTTGTTTATGAATTTTCGGTAGAACTTCATATTCTTTGAGTTACTGTATCAACTAGCTTGTTTCTCTAGTTGTGGTGTTTCATCCTTCATTGATACTTAGCTTGCCCGGGGTTGTGTTGAGTATATATGCCCATAGAAACTATTTCGAGATAGAGAAAGATCTGCTTAAAAGCCGAACCTTGATATAAAACATCACGGTTTCGCATCAAGTGGTATCAGAGCAAAAGGTTGATCTCTATCTTGGTGTACCTTTATTGCTTTCTTGAAAAAAAAATTTCTTGTTTGCTTGAGATAGCCGAAAGATAACAAAAAAATTTACCTCAACGAAAAAGCCACCCGGAAGTAAAGAAATTGGCATCCGGGTTAGCCCAAAATAGACAAGGATTCAAGACCAAAAGAAAACTTCCTTTGTATAAAGGAATTGGCTCTTGTTCCCTCTTCATCTTGAATTAGCCACAATCAAGACTTTTCGATCTAGCACAACCGTCATCAATCAAGAGCTTTTGATCTTGTGGCCAAGATAAGGGTAACTCTCGGGCAAGAAGGTAAGAAAAGATTTCAAGAACATTCTATTTCAAGAAAACAGAAAATCAAGAATGGTAAAGATCACATCTTTTTCTTGTTTGGCAACAAATAACTCTTATACTTTTTCCTTAGACTTTTTGTAAGTCAAGATAAGATTTCTTGCCATATTTTTCCAAACTTCCTTCAACATAACCATTCAATCATCCAAAGTTAGAAGTTCTTGACAAGTATTTTGTGGTATATTGGGAGAATAAAAATCTGATTACTATTCACAGATTACTATTCAGGATTACTATTCACGGATTACTATTCACATACTACTATTAACAGACCACTATTCACAGATTACTATTCACAGATTTTGTGAAAAAATTCAATCTTTAATATCTTTTTCTACTAACAATTTTTGTGTAAATTCTTCTTTGCAAAGATAATGTCTTCTGATGAAGGTACTTCGCAGCAAGGTGCCATAGATGGTGACAAACTTTTTAGAGAATCCATGCAACAAACAATGAAAGCTATGATGCAATCCATCAAGGAGCTCAAGATGGAGGTTCTTGAAATCAAGAACCATTCGGATAAAGGCAAAGGGGCAGCAAAAGATGATCAAGAAGATCAAGATTCACATGAGTCCTTTGATCAAATTGCAAGAAACAACTTTCGGCAAAACCATGAATTTCAACCGAAAGTTATACCAAGAATGGTGGACAATTATGCCTATGAACCGAGGCCAAATCAGCAATATCCAAGGTATGAGCCGAGGCCCTTTGTTCATGACCAAGAATTTGTGCCGAGAGCAAATCAAAGAATGGATGATCCTTTGAATGTTGAGCAGAGAGCCAATTTCCAAAACCAAAGGTATGATCCGAGGCAAAATGTTCAAGATCTAAGGTATGATAATAATCTTGGTGCTAATAAGACCAAGATCCCTCCTTTCTTAGGTACTAATGACCCTCAATTATTTTTAGATTGGACACGAAAAGTTAACCATGTTTTTTTATGTTCATAATTATTCGGAAGAGAAAAAGGTCAAATTGGCAGCCATGGAGTTTGGAGAATATGCATCAATTTGGTGGGATAATGAGATCCATGAACGGAGAAGTTCGGGGCAAAGAACAATTGATTCATGGGAGGATATGAAAGCGGTCATGACACGACGATTTATACCTCAAAATTTTAATCGTGAGTTGTACAATCAACTCCAAAGTTTGAGACAAGGAACAAAGACCGCTACTGAATACTACACAGAGATGGAGATGGCCATGATTAGAGCAAACATCCGGGAAGATAATGAGGCTACTTTAGCTCGTTTCTTGGCTGGTCTAAATGAAAAAATTAGACCCAAGGTTGAACGTGCTAACCTTCGTAATCTTATTGATATGGTTTATTTTTCTGAACATATTGAAAGGCAACATAAAGAGAATAGTTTAAGGGAAAAATCGGCCACTTTCCAACCTTGGAAGAAGCCGAATCCACCCCAGATTTTTTCTACTGTTTTTCCAAGCCAAAGCAAGGGTAAAGAGGTCGTAAATGGTGCAAAAACAGCCATGGGTCAGTTTGAGGCAGTAAGGTCACAAAATCTAAACAAATCGGCCAATACAAGGGTAAATTCTACTCCAAATCTTGTTAGGGAATGTTCTAAAAGTGGGGGCAAAGGACACTATACTATGGACTGCCCTAACAAGAGTACAATGATAAAATTGGATGATGGATCATGGATAAGTGAGGAAGAAGCCGAAAGGGCTATTTTAGAGGAGAAAAACGACCATGAGTTGAAAAAAAAGAGTGAACCTATCCCTGAGGTAAATTCCGAGGTAAAAAAGGATATAAAAGCCGAGCTAAAAGTGAGAGAAAAGGCAATAGCTCAAAAAGTGAGACAAGAGTGTTTGTTCATTAAATCCGGAAAGGTAGATAGGGCAATACAAGCAAAACAACTAGTTGTTTTGTTAGATTTGAAAGGAACCGCAAGGAACCTTGTTACTAACACTTTTTCTTTTAATCTAACATCTAGTCTTGCTATTTTTCAGAAGTTTCATGAAGTCTTCCCTAAGGAGTTGCCGAAAAGGTTACTTATTAGCCTTCAAAATCGTGAAAGGTTTAAACCATCTTCCGGTACAAATCAGCAAATTCCAAACCAAGGTGAGTTAATTTGTGCAAAGAAGGAGGTAAGTAAGTCTTTAAGTCCTTATCCAGTAAATATTGAACCTAATCATGAAAGGACTTTTAGAACATATACAGATAGTCTACATGTTAATCACATAACTTTTCAGTATAGACATCCAATTTATTACTTTGATAAAATATTTATTAATAGTCAAAACCGAGAACATGTTATTACACATCTTAGGGCTGTTTTTTCTATTATAAATACACAAACCTTGTATGCTAAGATGGATAATTATGTTTATTACACTCATTCTATTAGTCGTCTTAGTTATATGTTAAGTTTACAAGGTATTCAAGTTGATCCGGAAAAAGATAATTCAATAAAGGAATAGCCGAGAACAACTAGTATCCTTCAAGTTCGTTCAACATATGAGTTGGCAAGCTTTTATAAACGTTTTGTTCGCGATTTTTGCAAGCTTGCTGCCCCATTAATTTCAATTAAGAAGGACAAGACACCATTTATTTGGGACAGCCGCAAGAGAATCTCCTTGATAGGTAAGGACAATGCAATTTTTACTTTCCAAATGTCTAACTTGCTCCCTTTTATTCATTTTTTAGATTATAAAGCTGATTTTTGGGATGATTCGAGGACGAATCCTTTTCAAGAGGGAGGGGATGATACGAGACCAACCTTGGGGCTGCCCAACTCAAGGGAACGTGTGTTACGGTACAAAGAGGACTCTAAATTACATCTAGGAATGTTTCCCAAGTCAATCTCTTAAGTATCACAAGTGTACAAGGAATGGACAGCTTTGCTACTGTTTGGTATAATGATCATATCTTTCGATATAGGCATCCAATGAAGCTGATTCCAATTGCATAGTAAAGATAAGAGGCAGACATACAACTTCTATGAGATCACAAGACCAGATTCTGCCTTCTTGATATCCATTATTGTCGTACAAGTTGGCCCAACAAGCTGTCCAGAATTGGGACGAATTTAAAGGGCATTTTAGTCTTTTTTAGGTACAATTAAAGTCTATACTAGACTTTAATTATTTTCAGCATATTTAATTACTATAATTTCGTGTATAGCAAGTATTTGCTATAATAAAGGACATGTTGTCAATGTGTTAGTTAGTTTGTTAATAAGAGCCCTAATGCAACTAGGACTCTTCGTAGATTTGGTAATTATTTACTTTATAGCCACCAATATAATAGGAACATGTGCCTATTATCTTGTTTAGGTAGTTACTTGATAGCAAGTTGTTATTCAAGAGTCCTAATTCTTCAAGGACTCTTATTTCCTTTCCTTGTTTATGTTGGAACCGAAATTCCTCTACTTATAGAGAAATTTCGGCCACCATTATACTTAGACTTGATATTTTGATATTTTGATTAAGGTTATTCCTTTGATACTTGTTTATGAATTTTCGGTAGAACTTCATATTCTTTGAGTTACTGTATCAACTAGCTTGTTTCTCTAGTTGTGGTGTTTCAGCCTTCATTGATACTTAGCCTGCCCGGGGTTGTGTTGAGTATATTCCCATAGAAACTATTTCGAGATAGAGAAAGATCTGCTTAAAGGCCGAACCTTGATATAAAACATCACGGTTTCGCATCAAGTGGTATCAGAGCAAAAGGTTGATCTCTATCTTGGTGTACCTTTATTGCTTTCTTGAAGAAAAAAAAAATTCTTGTTTGCTTGAGATAGCCGAAAGATAACAAAAAAATTTACCTCAACGAAACTGCCACCCGGAAGTAAAGAAATTGGCAGCCGGGTTACAGACAAATTCGGGTACTTACCATCATAAAAGCCACCCGGAAGTAAAGAAATTGGCAGCCGGGTTAGCCCAAAATAGACAAGGATTCAAGACCAAAAGAAAACTTCCATTGTATAAAGGAATTGGCTCTTGTTCCCTCTTCATCTTGAATTAGCCACAATCAAGACTTTTCGATCTAGCACAACCGTCATCAATCAAGAGCTTTTGATCTTCTGGCCAAGATAAGGGTAAGTCTCGGGCAAGAAGGTAAGAAAAGATTTCAAGAACAAGCTATTTCAAGAATGGTAAAGATCACATCTTTTTATTGTTTGGCAACAAATAACTCTTATACTTTTTCCTTAGACTTTTTGTAAGTCAAGATAAGATTTCTTGCCATATTTTTCCAAACTTCCTTCAACATAACCATTCAATCATCCAAAGTTAGAAGTTCTTGACAAGTATTTTGTGGGAATATTGAGAGAATAAAAATCTGATTACTATTCACGGATTACTATTCACGGATTACTATTCACAGACTACTATTAATGTACTCACTATTCACAGATTACTATTCCCGCATTTTGTGAAAAAAATTCAATCTTTAATATCTTTTTCTACTAACGATTTTTTGTGTGAATTCTTCTTTGCAAAGATAATGTCTTCTCGATGAAGGCACTTCGCAAAGCAAGGTGCCATAGATGGTGACAAACTTTTTAGAGAATCCATGCAACAAACAATGAAAGCTATGATGCAATCCATCAAGGAGCTCAAGATGGAGGTTCTTGAAATCAAGAACCATTCGGATAAAGGCAAAGGGGGCAGCAAAAGATGATCAAGAAGATCAAGATTCACATGAGTCCTTTGATCAAATTGCAAGAAACAACTTTCGGCAAAAACCATGAATTTCAACATAAAGTTATACCAAGAATGGTGGACAATTATGCCTATGAACCGAGGCCAAATCAGCAATATCCAAGGTATTAGCCGAGGCCCTTTGTTCATGACCAAGAATTTGTGCCGAGAGCAAATCAAAGAATGGATGATCCTTTGAATGTTGAGCAGAGAGCCAATTTCCAAAACCAAAGGTATGATCCGAGGCAAAATGTTCAAGATCTAAGGTATGATAATAATCTTGGTGCTAATAAGACCAAGATCCCTCCTTTCTTAGGTACTAATGACCCCCAATTATTTTTTAGATTGGACACGTAAAAAGTTAACCATGTTTTTTTTATGTTCATAATTATTCGAAGAGAAAAAGGTCAAATTGGCAGCCATGGAGTTTGGAGAATATGCATCAATTTGGTGGGATAAGGAGATCCATGAACGGAGAAGTTCGGGGCAAAGAACAATTGATTCATGGGAGGATATGAAAGCGGTCATGACACGACGATTTATACCTCAAAATTTTAATCGTGAGTTGTACAATCAACTCCAAAGTTTGAGACAAGGAACAAAGACCGCTATCGAATACTACACAGAGATGGAGATGGCCATGATTAGAGCAAACATCCTGGGAAGATAATGAGGCTACTTTAGCTCGCTTTCTTGGCTGGTCTAAATGACAAAATTAGACCCAAGGTAGAACGTGTTAACCTTCGTAATCTTATTGATATGGTTTATTTTTCTGAACAGATTGAAAGGCAACATAAAGAGAATAGTTTAAGGGAAAAATCGGCCACTTTCCAACCTTGGAAGAAGCCGAATCCACCCCAGATTTTTTCTACTGTTTTTTCAAGCCAAAGCAAGGGTAAAGAGGTCGTGAAATGGTGCAAAAACAGCCATGGGTCAGTTTGAGGCAGTAAGGTCACAAAATCTAAACAAATCGGCCAATACAAGGGTAAATTCTACTCCAAATCTTGTTAGGGAATGTTCTAAAAGTGGGGGCAAAGGACACTTTACTATGGATTGCCCTAACAAGAGTACAATGATAAAATTGGATGATGGATCATGGATAAGTGAGGAAGAAGCCGAAAGGGCTATTTTAGAGGAGAAAAACGACCATGAGTTGAAAAAAAAGAGTGAACCTATCCCTGAGGTAAATTCCGAGGTAAAAAAGGATATAAAAGCCGAGCTAAAAGTGAGAGAAAAGGCAAGAGCTAAAAAAGTGAGACAAGAGTGTTTGTTCATTAAATCCGGAAAGGTAGATAGGGCAATACAAGCAAAACAACTAGTTGTTTTGTTAGATTTGAAAGGAACCGCAAGGAACCTTGTTACTAACACTTTTTCTTTTAATCTAACATCTAGTCTTGCTATTTTTCAGAAGTTTCATGAAGTCTTCCCTAAGGAGTTGCCGAAAAGGTTACTTATTAGCCTTCAAAATCGTGAAAGGTTTAAACCATCTTCCGGTACAAATCAGCAAATTCCAAACCAAGGTGAGTTAATTTGTGCAAAGAAGGAGGTAAGTAAGTCTTTAAGTCCTTATCCAAAGAAATATTGAACCTAATCATGAAAGGACTTTTTAGAACATATACGGATAGTCTACATGTTAATCACATAACTTTTCAAGATAGACATCCAATTTATTACTTTGATAAAATATTTATTAATAGTCAAAACCGAGAACATGTTATTACACATCTTAGGGCTGTTTTTTCTATTATAAATACACAAACCTTGTATGCTAAGATGGATAATTATGTTTATTACACTCATTCTATTAGTCGTCTTAGTTATATGTTAAGTTTACAAGGTATTCAAGTTGATCCGGAAAAAGATAATTCAATAAAGGAATAGCCGAGAACAACTAGTATCCTTCAAGTTCGCTCAACATATGAGTTGGCAAGCTTTTTATAAACGCTTTTGTTCGCGATTTTTGCAAGCTTGCTGCCCCATTAATTTCAATTAAGAAGGACAAGACACCATTTATTTGGGACAGCCGCAAGAGAATCTCCTTGATAGGTAAGGACAATGCAATTTTTACTTTCCAAATGTCTAACTTGCTCCCTTTTATTCATTTTTTAGATTATAAAGCTGATTTTTGGGATGATTCGAGGACGAATCCTTTTCAAGAGGGAGGGGATGATACGAGACCAACCTTGGGGCTGCCCAACTCAAGGGAACGTGTGTTAGGATACAAAGAGGACTCTAAATTACATCTAGGAATGTTTCCCAAGTCAATCTCTTAAGTATCACAAGTGTACAAGGAATGGACAGCTTTGCTACTGTTTGGTATAATGATCATATCTTTCGATATAGGCATCCAATGAAGCTGATTCCAATTGCATAGTAAAGATAAGAGGCAGACATACAACTTCTATGAGATCACAAGACCAGATTCTGCCTTCTTGATATCCATTATTGTCGTACAAGTTGGCCCAACAAGCTGTCCAGAATTGGGACGAATTTAAAGGGCATTTTAGTCTTTTTGTGTACAATTAAAGTCTATACTAGACTTTAATTATTTTCAGCATATTTAATTACTATAATTTCGTGTATAGCAAGTATTTGCTATAATAAAGGACATGTTGTCAATGTGTTAGTTAGTTTGTTAATAAGAGCCCTAATGCAACTAGGACTCTTCGTAGATTTGGTAATTATTTACTTTATAGCCACCAATATAATAGGAACATGTGCCTATTATCTTGTTTAGGTAGTTACTTGATAGCAAGTTGTTATTCAAGAGTCCTAATTCTTCAAGGACTCTTATTTCCTTTCCTTGTTTATAGTTGGGAACCGAAATTCCTCTACTTATAGAGAAATTTCGGCCACCATTATACTTAGACTTGATATTTTGATATTTTGATTAAGGTTATTCCTTTGATACTTGTTTATGAATTTTCGGTAGAACTTCATATTCTTTGAGTTACTGTATCAACTAGCTTGTTTCTCTAGTTGTGGTGTTTCAGCCTTCATTGATACTTAGCCTGCCCGGGGTTGTGTTGAGTATATTCCCATAGAAACTATTTCGAGATAGAGAAAGATCTGCTTAAAGGCCGAACCTTGATATAAAACATCACGGTTTCGCATCAAGTGGTATCAGAGCAAAAGGTTGATCTCTATCTTGGTGTACCTTTATTGCTTTCTTGAAGAAAAAAAAAATTCTTGTTTGCTTGAGATAGCCGAAAGATAACAAAAAAATTTACCTCAACGAAACTGCCACCCGGAAGTAAAGAAATTGGCAGCCGGGTTACAGACAAATTCGGGTACTTACCATCATAAAAGCCACCCGGAAGTAAAGAAATTGGCAGCCGGGTTAGCCCAAAATAGACAAGGATTCAAGACCAAAAGAAAACTTCCATTGTATAAAGGAATTGGCTCTTGTTCCCTCTTCATCTTGAATTAGCCACAATCAAGACTTTTCGATCTAGCACAACCGTCATCAATCAAGAGCTTTTGATCTTCTGGCCAAGATAAGGGTAAGTCTCGGGCAAGAAGGTAAGAAAAGATTTCAAGAACAAGCTATTTCAAGAATGGTAAAGATCACATCTTTTTATTGTTTGGCAACAAATAACTCTTATACTTTTTCCTTAGACTTTTTGTAAGTCAAGATAAGATTTCTTGCCATATTTTTCCAAACTTCCTTCAACATAACCATTCAATCATCCAAAGTTAGAAGTTCTTGACAAGTATTTTGTGGGATATTGAGAGAATAAAAATCTGATTACTATTCACGGATTACTATTCACGGATTACTATTCACAGACTACTATTAACAGACCACTATTCACAGATTACTATTCCCAGATTTTGTGAAAAAATTCAATCTTTAATATCTTTTTCTACTAACGATTTTTGTGTGAATTCTTCTTTGCAAAGATAATGTCTTCTGATGAAGGCACTTCGCAGCAAGGTGCCATAGATGGTGACAAACTTTTTAGAGAATCCATGCAACAAACAATGAAAGCTATGATGCAATCCATCAAGGAGCTCAAGATGGAGGTTCTTGAAATCAAGAACCATTCGGATAAAGGCAAAGGGGCAGCAAAAGATGATCAAGAAGATCAAGATTCACATGAGTCCTTTGATCAAATTGCAAGAAACAACTTTCGGCAAAACCATGAATTTCAACATAAAGTTATACCAAGAATGGTGGACAATTATGCCTATGAACCGAGGCCAAATCAGCAATATCCAAGGTATTAGCCGAGGCCCTTTGTTCATGACCAAGAATTTGTGCCGAGAGCAAATCAAAGAATGGATGATCCTTTGAATGTTGAGCAGAGAGCCAATTTCCAAAACCAAAGGTATGATCCGAGGCAAAATGTTCAAGATCTAAGGTATGATAATAATCTTGGTGCTAATAAGACCAAGATCCCTCCTTTCTTAGGTACTAATGACCCCAATTATTTTTAGATTGGACACGAAAAGTTAACCATGTTTTTTTATGTTCATAATTATTCGGAAGAGAAAAAGGTCAAATTGGCAGCCATGGAGTTTGGAGAATATGCATCAATTTGGTGGGATAAGGAGATCCATGAACGGAGAAGTTCGGGGCAAAGAACAATTGATTCATGGGAGGATATGAAAGCGGTCATGACACGACGATTTATACCTCAAAATTTTAATCGTGAGTTGTACAATCAACTCCAAAGTTTGAGACAAGGAACAAAGACCGTTACTGAATACTACACAGAGATGGAGATGGCCATGATTAGAGCAAACATCCGGGAAGATAATGAGGCTACTTTAGCTCGTTTCTTGGCTGGTCTAAATGACAAAATTAGACCCAAGGTAGAACGTGTTAACCTTCGTAATCTTATTGATATGGTTTATTTTTCTGAACAGATTGAAAGGCAACATAAAGAGAATAGTTTAAGGGAAAAATCGGCCACTTTCCAACCTTGGAAGAAGCCGAATCCACCCCAGATTTTTTCTACTGTTTTTTCAAGCCAAAGCAAGGGTAAAGAGGTCGTAAATGGTGCAAAAACAGCCATGGGTCAGTTTGAGGCAGTAAGGTCACAAAATCTAAACAAATCGGCCAATACAAGGGTAAATTCTACTCCAAATCTTGTTAGGGAATGTTCTAAAAGTGGGGGCAAAGGACACTTTACTATGGATTGCCCTAACAAGAGTACAATGATAAAATTGGATGATGGATCATGGATAAGTGAGGAAGAAGCCGAAAGGGCTATTTTAGAGGAGAAAAACGACCATGAGTTGAAAAAAAAGAGTGAACCTATCCCTGAGGTAAATTCCGAGGTAAAAAAGGATATAAAAGCCGAGCTAAAAGTGAGAGAAAAGGCAAGAGCTAAAAAAGTGAGACAAGAGTGTTTGTTCATTAAATCCGGAAAGGTAGATAGGGCAATACAAGCAAAACAACTAGTTGTTTTGTTAGATTTGAAAGGAACCGCAAGGAACCTTGTTACTAACACTTTTTTCTTTTAATCTAACATCTAGTCTTGCTATTTTTTCAGAAGTTTCATGAAGTCTTCCCTAAGGAGTTGCCGAAAAGGTTACTTATTAGCCTTCAAAATCGTGAAAGGTTTAAACCATCTTCCCGAGTACAAATCAGCAAATTCCAAACCAAGGTGAGTTAATTTGTGCAAAGAAGGAGGTAAGTAAGTCTTTAAGTCCTTATCCAAAGAAATATTGAACCTAATCATGAAAGGACTTTTAGAACATATACAGATAGTCTACATGTTAATCACATAACTTTTCAGTATAGACATCCAATTTATTACTTTGATAAAATATTTATTAATAGTCAAAACCGAGAACATGTTATTACACATCTTAGGGCTGTTTTTTTCTATTATAAATACACAAACCTTGTATGCTAAGATGGATAATTATGTTTATTACACTCATTCTATTAGTCGCCTTAGTTATATGTTAAGTTTACAAGGTATTCAAGTTGATCCGAAAAAGATAATTCAATAAAGGAATAGCCGAGAACAACTAGTATCCTTCAAGTTCGCTCAACATATGAGTTGGCAAGCTTTTTATAAACGCTTTTGTTCGCGATTTTTGCAAGCTTGCTGCCCCATTAATTTCAATTAAGAAGGACAAGACACCATTTATTTGGGACAGCCGCAAGAGAATCTCCTTGATAGGTAAGGACAATGCAATTTTTTACTTTCCAAATGTCTAACTTGCTCCCTTTTATTCATTTTTTAGATTATAAAGCTGATTTTTGGGATGATTCGAGGACGAATCCTTTTCAAGAGGGAGGGGATGATACGAGACCAACCTTGGGGCTGCCCAACTCAAGGGAACGTGTGTTACGATACAAAGAGGACTCTAAATTACATCTAGGAATGTTTCCCAAGTCAATCTCTTAAGTATCACAAGTGTACAAGGAATGGACAGCTTTGCTACTGTTTGGTATAATGATCATATCTTTCGATATAGGCATCCAATGAAGCTGATTCCAATTGCATAGTAAAGATAAGAGGCAGACATACAACTTCTATGAAGATCACAAGACCAGATTCTGCCTTCTTGATATCCATTATTGTCGTACAAGTTGGCCCAACAAGCTGTCCGTAATCGGGACGAATTTAAAGGGCATTTTAGTCTTTTTTAGGTACAATTAAAGTCTATACTAGACTTTAATTATTTTCAGCATATTTAATTACTATAATTTCGTGTATAGCAAGTATTTGCTATAATAAAGGACATGTTGTCAATGTGTTAGTTAGTTTGTTAATAAGAGTCCCTAATGCAACTAGGACTCTTCGTAGATTTGGTAATTATTTACTTTATAGCCACCAATATAATAGGAACATGTGCCTATTATCTTGTTTAGGTAGTTACTTGATAGCAAGTTGTTATTCAAGAGTCCTAATTCTTCAAGGACTCTTATTTCCTTTCCTTGTTTATAGTTGGAACCGAAATTCCTCTACTTATAGAGCAAATTTCGCCACCATTATACTTAGACTTGATATTTTGATATTTTGATTAAGGTTATTCCTTTGATACTTGTTTATGAATTTTCGGTAGAACTTCATATTCTTTGAGTTACTCGTATCAACTAGCTTGTTTCTCTAGTTGTGGTGTTTCACCTTCATTGATACTTAGCCTCGCCCTGGGGTTGTGTTGAGTATATTCCCATAGAAACTATTTCGAGATAGAGAAAGATCTCGCTTAAAGGCCGAACCTTGATATAAAACATCACGGTTTCGCATCAAGTGGTATCGAGCAAAAGGTTGATCTCTATCTTGGTGTACCTTTATTGCTTTCTTGAAGAAAAAAAATTCTTGTTTGCTTGAGATAGCCGAAAGATAACAAAAAAATTTACCTCAACGAAACCGCCACCCTAAGTAAAGAAATTGGCAGCCGGGTTACATGACAAATTCGGTACTTACCATCATAAAAGCCACCCTAAGTAAAGAAATTGGCAGCTGGGTTAGCCCAAAATAGACAAGGATTCAAGACCAAAAGAAAACTTCCATTGTATAAAGGAATTGGCTCTTGTTCCCTCTTCATCTTGAATTAGCCACAATCAAGACTTTTCGATCTAGCACAACCGTCATCAATCAAGAGCTTTTGATCTTCCTCGCCAAGATAAGGGTAAGTCTCGGGCAAGAAGGTAAGAAAAGATTTCAAGAACAAGCTATTTCAAGAATGGTAAAGATCACATCTTTTTATTGTTTGGCAACAAATAACTCTTATACTTTTTCCTTAGACTTTTTGTAAGTCAAGATAAGATTTCTTGCCATATTTTTCCAAACTTCCTTCAACATAACCATTCAATCATCCAAAGTTAGAAGTTCTTGACAAGTATTTTGTGGGATATTGAGAGAATAAAAATCTGATTACTATTCACGGATTACTATTCACGGATTACTATTCACGTACTACTATTAATGCACTCACTATTCACAGATTACTATTCCCGCATTTTGTGAAAAAAATTCAATCTTTAATATCTTTTTTCTACTAACGATTTTTTGTGTGAATTCTTCTTTGCAAAGATAATGTCTTCTCGATGAAGGCACTTCGCAAAGCAAGGTGCCATAGATGGTGACAAACTTTTTAGAGAATCCATGCAACAAACAATGAAAGCTATGATGCAATCCATCAAGGAGCTCAAGATGGAGGTTCTTGAAATCAAGAACCATTCGGATAAAGGCAAAGGGGCAGCAAAAGATGATCAAGAAGATCAAGATTCACATGAGTCCTTTGATCAAATTGCAAGAAACAACTTTCGCAAAAACCATGAATTTCAACATAAAGTTATACCAAGAATGGTGGACAATTATGCCTATGAACCGAGGCCAAATCAGCAATATCCAAGGTATTAGCCGAGGCCCTTTGTTCATGACCAAGAATTTGTGCCGAGAGCAAATCAAAGAATGGATGATCCTTTGAATGTTGAGCAGAGAGCCAATTTCCAAAACCAAAGGTATGATCCGAGGCAAAATGTTCAAGATCTAAGGTATGATAATAATCTTGGTGCTAATAAGACCAAGATCCCTCCTTTCTTAGGTACTAATGACCCTCAATTATTTTTTAGATTGGACACGAAAAAGTTAACCATGTTTTTTTTATGTTCATAATTATTCTAAGAGAAAAAGGTCAAATTGGCAGCCATGGAGTTTGGAGAATATGCATCAATTTGGTGGGATAAGGAGATCCATGAACGGAGAAGTTCGGGGCAAAGAACAATTGATTCATGGGAGGATATGAAAGCGGTCATGACATCGACGATTTATACCTCAAAATTTTAATCGTGAGTTGTACAATCAACTCCAAAGTTTGAGACAAGGAACAAAGACCGCTATCGAATACTACACAGAGATGGAGATGGCCATGATTAGAGCAAACATCCGGGAAGATAATGAGGCTACTTTAGCTCGCTTTCTTGGCTGGTCTAAATGACAAAAATTAGACCCAAGGTAGAACGTGTTAACCTTCGTAATCTTATTGATATGGTTTATTTTTTCTGAACAGATTGAAAGGCAACATAAAGAGAATAGTTTAAGGGAAAAATCGGCCACTTTCCAACCTTGGAAGAAGCCGAATCCACCCCCAGATTTTTTTCTACTGTTTTTTCCAAGCCAAAGCAAGGGTAAAGAGGTCGTGAAATGGTGCAAAAACAGCCATGGGTCAGTTTGAGGCAGTAAGGTCACAAAATCTAAACAAATCGGCCAATACAAGGGTAAATTCTACTCCAAATCTTGTTAGGGAATGTTCTAAAAGTGGGGGGCAAAGGACACTTTACTATGGATTGCCCTAACAAGAGTACAATGATAAAATTGGATGATGGATCATGGATAAGTGAGGAAGAAGCCGAAAGGGCTATTTTAGAGGAGAAAAACGACCATGAGTTGAAAAAAAAGAGTGAACCTATCCCTGAGGTAAATTCCGAGGTAAAAAAGGATATAAAAGCCGAGCTAAAAGTGAGAGAAAAGGCAAGAGCTAAAAAAGTGAGACAAGAGTGTTTGTTCATTAAATCCGGAAAGGTAGATAGGGCAATACAAGCAAAACAACTAGTTGTTTTGTTAGATTTGAAAGGAACCGCAAGGAACCTTGTTACTAACACTTTTTTCTTTTAATCTAACATCTAGTCTTGCTATTTTTTCAGAAGTTTCATGAAGTCTTCCCTAAGGAGTTGCCGAAAAGGTTACTTATTAGCCTTCAAAATCGTGAAAGGTTTAAACCATCTTCCGGTACAAATCAGCAAATTCCAAACCAAGGTGAGTTAATTTGTGCAAAGAAGGAGGTAAGTAAGTCTTTAAGTCCTTATCCAGTAAATATTGAACCTAATCATGAAAGGACTTTTAGAACATATACAGATAGTCTACATGTTAATCACATAACTTTTCAGTATAGACATCCAATTTATTACTTTGATAAAATATTTATTAATAGTCAAAACCGAGAACATGTTATTACACATCTTAGGGCTGTTTTTTCTATTATAAATACACAAACCTTGTATGCTAAGATGGATAATTATGTTTATTACACTCATTCTATTAGTCGTCTTAGTTATATGTTAAGTTTACAAGGTATTCAAGTTGATCCGAAAAAGATAATTCAATAAAGGAATAGCCGAGAACAACTAGTATCCTTCAAGTTCGCTCAACATATGAGTTGGCAAGCTTTTTATAAACGTTTTGTTCGCGATTTTTGCAAGCTTGCTGCCCCATTAATTTCAATTAAGAAGGACAAGACACCATTTATTTGGGACAGCCGCAAGAGAATCTCCTTGATAGGTAAGGACAATGCAATTTTTACTTTCCAAATGTCTAACTTGCTCCCTTTTATTCATTTTTTAGATTATAAAGCTGATTTTTGGGATGATTCGAGGACGAATCCTTTTCAAGAGGGAGGGGATGATACGAGACCAACCTTGGGGCTGCCCAACTCAAGGGAACGTGTGTTAGGATACAAAGAGGACTCTAAATTACATCTAGGAATGTTTCCCAAGTCAATCTCTTAAGTATCACAAGTGTACAAGGAATGGACAGCTTTGCTACTGTTTGGTATAATGATCATATCTTTCGATATAGGCATCCAATGAAGCTGATTCCAATTGCATAGTAAAGATAAGAGGCAGACATACAACTTCTATGAAGATCACAAGACCAGATTCTGCCTTCTTGATGTCCATTATTGTCGTACAAGTTGGCCCAACAAGCTGTCCAGAATTGGGACGAATTTAAAGGGCATTTTAGTCTTTTTGTGTACAATTAAAGTCTATACTAGACTTTAATTATTTTCAGCATATTTAATTACTATAATTTCGTGTATAGCAAGTATTTGCTATAATAAAGGACATGTTGTCAATGTGTTAGTTAGTTTGTTAATAAGAGTCCTAATGCAACTAGGACTCTTCGTAGATTTGGTAATTATTTACTTTATAGCCACCAATATAATAGGAACATGTGCCTATTATCTTGTTTAGGTAGTTACTTGATAGCAAGTTGTTATTCAAGAGTCCTAATTCTTCAAGGACTCTTATTTCCTTTCCTTGTTTATGTTGGAACCGAAATTCCTCTACTTATAGAGCAATTTCGGCCACCATTATACTTAGACTTGATATTTTGATATTTTGATTAAGGTTATTCCTTTGATACTTGTTTATGAATTTTCGGTAGAACTTCATATTCTTTGAGTTACTGTATCAACTAGCTTGTTTCTCTAGTTGTGGTGTTTCAGCCTTCATTGATACTTAGCCTGCCCGGGGTTGTGTTGAGTATATATTCCCATAGAAACTATTTCGAGATAGAGAAAGATCTGCTTAAAGGCCGAACTTTGATATAAAACATCACGGTTTCGCATCAAGTGGTATCAGAGCAAAAGGTTGATCTCTATCTTGGTGTACCTTTATTGCTTTCTTGAAAAAAAAATTTCTTGTTTGCTTGAGATAGCCGAAAGATAACAAAAAAATTTACCTCAACGAAACAGCCACCCGGAAGTAAAGAAATTGGCAGCCGGGTTACATACAAATTCGGGTACTTACCATCATAAAAGCCACCCGGAAGTAAAGAAATTGGCAGCCGGGTTAGCCCAAAATAGACAAGGATTCAAGACCAATAGAAAACTTCCTTTGTATAAAGGAATTGGCTCTTGTTCCCTCTTCATCTTGAATTAGCCACAATCAAGACTTTTCGATCTAGCACAACCGTCATCAATCAAGAGCTTTTGATCTTCTGGCCAAGATAAGGGTAAGTCTCGGGCAAGAAGGTAAGAAAAGATTTCAAGAACAAGCTATTTCAAGAATGGTAAAGATCACATCTTTTTCTTGTTTGGCAACAAATAACTCTTATACTTTTTCCTTAGACTTTTTGTAAGTCAAGATAAGATTTCTTGCCATATTTTTCCAAACTTCCTTCAACATAACCATTCAATCATCCAAAGTTAGAAGTTCTTGACAAGTATTTTGTGGGATATTGAGAGAATAAAAATCTGATTACTATTCACGGATTACTATTCACGGATTACTATTCACAGACTACTATTAACAGACCACTATTCACAGATTACTATTCACAGATTTTGTGAAAAAATTCAATCTTTAATATCTTTTTCTACTAACGATTTTTGTGTGAATTCTTCTTTGCAAAGATAATGTCTTCTGATGAAGGCACTTCGCAGCAAGGTGCCATAGATGGTGACAAACTTTTTAGAGAATCCATGCAACAAACAATGAAAGCTATGATGCAATCCATCAAGGAGCTCAAGATGGAGGTTCTTGAAATCAAGAACCATTCGGATAAAGGCAAAGGGGCAGCAAAAGATGATCAAGAAGATCAAGATTCACATGAGTCCTTTGATCAAATTGCAAGAAACAACTTTCGGCAAAACCATGAATTTCAACCGAAAGTTATACCAAGAATGGTGGACAATTATGCCTATGAACCGAGGCCAAATCGGCAATATCCAAGGTATTAGCCGAGGCCCTTTGTTCATGACCAAGAATTTGTGCCGAGAGCAAATCAAAGAATGGATGATCCTTTGAATGTTGAGCAGAGAGCCAATTTCCAAAACCAAAGGTATGATCCGAGGCAAAATGTTCAAGATCTAAGGTATGATAATAATCTTGGTGCTAATAAGACCAAGATCCCTCCTTTCTTAGGTACTAATGACCCTCAATTATTTTTTAGATTGGACACGAAAAAGTTAACCATGTTTTTTTATGTTCATAATTATTCGGAAGAGAAAAAGGTCAAATTGGCAGCCATGGAGTTTGGAGAATATGCATCAATTTGGTGGGATAAGGAGATCCATGAACGGAGAAGTTCGGGGCAAAGAACAATTGATTCATGGGAGGATATGAAAGCGGTCATGACACGACGATTTATACCTCAAAATTTTAATCGTGAGTTGTACAATCAACTCCAAAGTTTGAGACAAGGAACAAAGACCGTTACTGAATACTACACAGAGATGGAGATGGCCATGATTAGAGCAAACATCCGGGAAGATAATGAGGCTACTTTAGCTCGTTTCTTGGCTGGTCTAAATGACAAAATTAGACCCAAGGTAGAACGTACTAACCTTCGTAATCTTATTGATATGGTTTATTTTTCTGAACAGATTGAAAGGCAACATAAAGAGAATAGTTTAAGGGAAAAATCGGCCACTTTCCAACCTTGGAAGAAGCCGAATCCACCCCAGATTTTTTCTACTGTTTTTCCAAGCCAAAGCAAGGGTAAAGAGGTCGTAAATGGTGCAAAAACAGCCATGGGTCAGTTTGAGGCAGTAAGGTCACAAAATCCAAACAAATCGGCCAATACAAGGGTAAATTCTACTCCAAATCTTGTTAGGGAATGTTCTAAAAGTGGGGGCAAAGGACACTTTACTATGGACTGCCCTAACAAGAGTACAATGATAAAATTGGATGATGGATCATGGATAAGTGAGGAAGAAGCCGAAAGGGCTATTTTAGAGGAGAAAAACGACCATGAGTTGAAAAAAAAGAGTGAACCTATCCCTGAGGTAAATTCCGAGGTAAAAAAGGATATAAAAGCCGAGCTAAAAGTGAGAGAAAAGGCAATAGCTCAAAAAGTGAGACAAGAGTGTTTGTTCATTAAATCCGGAAAGGTAGATAGGGCAATTCAAGCAAAACAACTAGTTGTTTTGTTAGATTTGAAAGGAACCGCAAGGAACCTTGTTACTAACACTTTTTCTTTTGATCTAACATCTAGTCTTGCTATTTTTCAGAAGTTTCATGAAGTCTTCCCTAAGGAGTTGCCGAAAAGGTTACTTATTAGCCTTCAAAATCGTGAAAGGTATAAACCATCTTCGGGTACAAATCAGCAAATTCCAAACCAAGGTGAGTTAATTTGTGCAAAGAAGGAGGTAAGTAAGTCTTTAAGTCCTTATCCGGTAAATATTGAACCTAATCATGAAAGGACTTTTAGAACATATACAGATAGTCTACATGTTATTCACATAACTATTCAGTATAGACATCCAATTTATTACTTTGATAAAATATTTATTAATAGTCAAAACCGAGAACATGTTAGTACACATCTTAGGGCTGTTTTTTCTATTATAAATACACAAACCTTGTATGCTAAGATGGATAATTATGTTTATTACACTCATTCTATTAATCTTCTTAGTTATATGTTAAGTTTACAAGGTATTCAAGTTGATCCGGAAAAAGATAATGCAATAAAGGAATGGCCGAGAACAACTAGTATCCTTCAAGTTCGTTCAACATATGAGTTGGCAAGCTTTTATAAACGTTTCGTTCGCGATTTTTGCAAGCTTGCTGCCCCATTAATTTCAATTAAGAAGGACAAGACACCATTTATTTGGGACAGCCGCAAGAGAATCTCCTTGATAGGTAAGGACAATGCAATTTTTACTTTCCAAATTTCTAACTTGCTCCCTTTTATTCATTTTTTAGATTATAAAGCTGATTTTTGGGATGATTCGAGTAAGAATCCTATTCAAGAGGGAGGGGATGATATGATACCAACCTTGGGGCTGCCCAACTCAAGGGAACGTGTGTTACGATACAAAGAGGACTCTAAATTACATCTAGGAATGTTTCCCAAGTCAAACTCTTAAGTATCACAAGTGTACAAGAAATGGACAACTTTGCTACTGTTTGATATAATGATCATATCTTTCGATATAGGCATCCAATGAAGTTGATTCCATTTGCATATTAAAGATAAGAGGCAGATCTACAACTTCTATGAGATCACAAGACCAGATTCTGCCTTCTTGATATCCATTATTGTCGTACAAGTTGGCCCAACAAGTTGTCCAGAATTGGGACGAATTTAAAGGGCATTTTAGTCTTTTTGTGTACAATTAAAGTCTATTCTAGACTTTAATTATTTTCAGCATATTTAATTACTATAATTTCGTGTATAGCAAGTATTTGCTATAATAAAGGACATGTTGTCAATGTGTTAGTTAGTTGGTTAATAAGAGTCCTAATGCAACTAGGACTCTTCATAGATTTGGTAGTTATTTACATTCTAGCCACCAATATAATAGGAACATGTGCCTATTATCTTGTTTAGGTAGTTACTTGATAGCAAGTTGTTATTCAAGAGTCCTAATTCTTCAAGGACTCTTATTTCCTTTCCTTGTTTATGTTGGAACCGAAATTCCTCAACTTATAGAGCAATTTCGGCCACCATTATACTTAGACTTGATATTTTGATATTTTGATTAAGGTTATTCCTTTGATACTTGTTTATGAATTTTCGGTAGAACTTCATATTTTTTGAGTTACTGTATCAACTAGCTTGTTTCTCTAGTTGTGGTGTTTCATCCTTCATTGATACTTAGCCTGCCCGGGGTTGTGTTGAGTGATGCGAAATCTTGATGGGTTATATCAAGACTCGGCTTAATTTGCAGATCTTTCTCTATCTCGAATAGTTTATGGGGGAATACACTTAACACGACCCCGGGAGGGTTAAGTATCAATGGAGGTTGAAACACCACAACTAGATAAACCAACTAGTTGATACGATGAACTTTAAAGAAATATGAACTTCAACCGGAAGTCATAAACAAGTATCAAAGGATTAACCTTAATCAAAATATCAATATATCAAGTCTAGCTAAATAAGGTGGCCGAAATTCCCTTTAAGTAGAAGGTAATTCGGTTCCAACTCAAACTAGGAAAAGGGAAATAAGAGTCCTTGAAGAATTAGGACTCTTGAATAACGACTTGCTATCAAGTAACTACCTAAACAAGATAATAGGGTCCTAGTTGCATTAGGACTCTTATTAACCAACTAACTAACACATGGACAACATGTCCTTTATTATAGCAACTACTTGCTATACACGAAATTATAGTAATAAAATATGCTGAAAATAATTAAAGTCTAGTATAGACTTTAATTGTACATAAAAATACTAAAATGCCCTATATAATTCGTCCCCATTCTGGACAGCTTGTTGGGCCAACTTGCACGACAATATGGGATATCAAGAAGGCAGAATCTGATCTTGTGATCTTCATGAAAGTTGTAGATCTGCCTCTTATCTTTAATATGCAACTGGAATCAGCTCCATTGGATAAGTATATAGAAAGATATGATCATTCTTCCAAACAGTAGCAAAGCTGTCCATTCCTTGTACACTTGTGATACTAAGAGGTTGACTTGTACAACATTTCTAGATGTAATTTAGAGTCCTCTTTGTATCTGAATGCACGTTCCCTTGAGTTGGGCAGCCCCAAGGTTGGTACCGTATCATTGAGTATATTCCCATAGAAACTATTTCGAGATAGAGAAAGATCTGTTTAAAAGCTGAACCTTGATATAAAACATCACGGTTTCGCATCAAGTGGTATCATAGCAAAAGGTTGATCTCTATTTTGGTGTACCTTTATTGCTTTCTTGAAAAAAAAAATTCTAATGAGGGAGATGAGGCAACAATGGCTCGGTTATGTTATGTTATACAGACCAAATCGAAAGACAGCAAAAGGAAAAGAGTTCGAGGGCAAAAACGGCAACTTTCCAAACTCGGGAGAAGCAGAAACAGTCCCAGATTTTTTCTACTGTTTTGCTGAGCCAAAGCAAGGGTAAATAGGTCATAAATTACGCAAAAACAGCCACGGGTCAGTTTGAGGCAGTAAGGTCACAAAATCCAACCAATTCGGCCAATACGAGGGTAAATTTTACTCCAAATCTTGTTTGGGAATGTTTTAAATGTAGGGGCAAAGGACACTTTTCTATGGACTGCCCTAACATGAGTATAATGATAAAATTGGATGACGGATCATGGATAAGTGAAGAAGAAGCCGAAAGGGCTGTTTTAGAGGAGAAAAAAGAGCGAGAGAGAGAAAAGAAATGAGTGGTCCCACCCATGAGCTAAAATTCGAGGGGGGGGGGGGAAAGGATACAAAAGCCATGAGCTTAGTGAGAAAAAAGGCAAGCTCACAAAAAGAGAGAAAATAGTGTTTATTCATTAATCCCGGAAAGGTAGATAGGGAAATTAAAGCAAAACAACTTGTTGTTTTGTTCGATTTGAAAGGAACCGCAAGGAACCTTTTTACTTGCACTTTTTCTTTTGATCTAACATCTTTTTCAACATCTAGTCTTGCTATTTTTCAGAATTTTCATGAAGTCTTCCCTAAGGAGTTGCAGAGAAGGTTATTTATGAGCTTTCAAATTAGTGAAAGGTATATAAACCATCTTCGGTTAAAAATCAGAAATCCAAACCAATGTATTGGAGCTAATCCGACAAAATTTAATGCAATGGAGGAATGGCCGCGCACAACTAGTGCAATTCAAATGCATTCATCATATGAGTTAGCAAGCTTTTACAAACGTTTTGTTCATGATTTTTGCAAGCTTGCTGCCCCATTAAATGCAATTGAGAAGGAAGAGATACAATTCTTTTGGGACAGCCGCCATAAAGTATCTTTAAAAGGTAAGTACATTTAACATTCTACTTTCTATATTTCTAACTTGCTCCCTTTTTATAATTTTTCATATTATGAAGTTGATTGTGATGATGATTTGAGGACGAGTCAAGCTTTTCAAGGGGGAGGGGATGATACAGTACCAACCTTGAGGCTCCCCAATTCAAGGGATCACATACATAGACCAATGACGAGGAACATGAAGCAGATAACTACATCATTGGTTCGTATAATAAAGTACAAAGAGGATGCTATGTTACACACATAATATAAAGTACAAGGCAGCCTCTCAAGGTCACAAGTGTACAATTAGGCCCTATCAAGCAAAGAGGCTAAGAAGGGCATTTTAGTGATCTTTCAAGCTGATGGACAACTTTGCGACAGTTTGGTATAATGATCATAACTTTCGATGTATGTATCCAATGGACCTGATTCCAGTTGCATATTAAATTTAAGAGGCGGATCTACAACTACTATGAAGGCCACAAGATCAGATTCTTCAGCTTGGTGTCCGAAACCGTCGCGCAACCTGATCTAAAAATCTGTCCAGAATTGGGACAAAATTAAAGGGCATTTTGGTCTTTGTACAATTAAAGTCTATGCTAGACTTTAATTATTTTCCAAATTTGTTATTTACTTTATTTAGAGTATTTAGGGGTGTATAGCAATTAGTTAATAAAGGACATGTTGTCCTAGTTGGTTATCTAGTTGTTAAGAGTCCCACATCTACTAGGACTCTTCAAATAGTTAGTTTAATTTCAGCTTTGTTAGTTGCTTTTAGCCGCCTATAATCAAGAGAATAGGACATGTTTTTCATTATCTTGTTTAGGTAGTTTACTTGATAGCAAGTTGTTTTCCCAGAGTCCTACTTCTTCAAGGACTCTTCTTCCTATTGTTGTTAGGAACCGAAAATTCTCTATTTAAGAGTGATTTCGGCCTATATATTATTTACGTTAGATATATTGATATTTTGGTAAGGTTATTCCTTATCTTCTCGTGTTTGAACTTCTATGTAGAATTCATTCATTCTTTGAGTTACTGTATCAGCAAGATTTGTTTCTCTTGTTGTGGTGTTTCAGCCTCCATCGATAATTAGCCTTCCTTAGCGTTGCGTTGATTATATTCCCTACAAACTAGTTCGAGAATTAGAGAAAGATCGGGCTCAACTAAATGTCGAACTCTTTGGTACCTTGTACCATTCGGTTCTTCATCAGGTGGTATAAGAGCAAAAGGTTCTTCTCCAATTCTCGGTGTACCCTACACAAATTTTTTTTCTTGTTAGTGCCTCGTCCAAGAATTGGCAAATGTTCCCCCTTTTGTTTTGAGCCGTATTCAATAATCAAATACATTAAGTGTTGAAAGCGTTAGAGCCTCAATACTTGATACCATTCTGCCAAGGTCAAGGGAAAATTCAAGAAAGCGAGTTACTGTTCATCCGAATCAAGAACATCAAAAAGATCAAGAAAGACAAGAACCGGTTTCCATTCTCGATTAGGATTTCGTTTCTTCATCTTTTTCTTTCTAAAGCTTTTCGTTTAGGTCAAAGATAGGATTTATTTCCTTATTTTTCTGCTTTGTGTCAACGCAACAAGTTAGGAACCCATTCTTTAATCTAGAGTTTGAAGTTCTATACGAGCGGTGTTGAAATAAAGAGTGAATCTTTCTTTTCTATTTGACTTTTTTGAGTGTTTTTCTTGCATTATAAATATGTCTTTTCAGGATCTCCATCCAAGAAAGGTGAAGACTTTGATATGGAAAAGTTATATATGATGATGGCAGATATGGCGAGAAACGTGCCTGATATGATGGGGCGAATGGAAGCAATAGAGATTCAAAATCAGCAATGTAATGTTAAGGACTGTAATATTGGTTCCATAAAGCCAAAGATTCCGTCTTTCGAAGGTACAAATTATCCCAAATTGCTTTTCGATTGGATTCGTAAAATTAACCATGTTTTTGTTGCTAATAAGTATTCGGAGGAAAAGAGAGTAAAACAAGAAGCCATGGAGTTTTATGGATATGCTTCTATTTGGTGGGATAAAGTGATGCGAAACCGTGATGTTTTATATCAAGGTTCGGCTTTTAAGCAGATCTTTCTCTATCTCGAATTAGTTTCTATGGGAATACACTTAACACAACCCCGGGCAGGCTAAGTATCAATGGAGGCTGAAACACTACAACTAGAGAAACAAGCTAGTTGATACAGTAACTCAAAGAATATGAAGTTCTACCGGAAATTCATAAACAAGTATCAAAGGAATAACCTTAATCAAAATATCAATATATCAAGTCTAAGTAAAAGAGGTGGCCGAAATTCCCTTTAAGTAGAAGGAAATTCGGTTCCAACTCAAACTAGGAAAGGAAATAAGAGTCCTTGAAGAATTAGGACTTTTGAATAACAACTTGCTATCAAGTAACTACCTAAACAAGATAATAGGGACATGTGCATAAAGTAAAGTAACTACCAAAATAAAGAAGAGTCCTAGTTGCATTAGAACTCTTAATAACCAACTAATTAACACATGGACAACATGTCCTTTATTATAGCAATTACTTACTATACACGGCTAAAATTAATAAACAACAATACTAAAAATAATTAAAGTCTAGAATAGTCTAGAATAGGCTAGAATAGACTTTAATTTGTGAAAAGACTAAAATGCCCTTTTTAGCCACTTTGCTTGTTTGGGCCGATTTGAATGCCTTCAAGAGTTATTAGTTGGAATTGAACTTCATCTTCTAGATGTAGCTTTGACTCCTCTTTGTGCTTTAGCTTTCGGATCAATGTAGACATTGGTCCTATGATGTTGGATAAGGGATGCCTTGTATGAGGCAGCCCTCTAGATGGTCCCGCATCATCCCCTCCTTGAAAAGGATTCGACCTCGAATCATCATCGTGATCAACATAATCTAAATCAAATTCAAAAGGAGATAAGTCAGTAACATTAAAAGTGGAATGTACCACATACTTAGCTTCCAAGTTGATTTTGTATGCGTTGTCATTGATCTTGGCCACAACTTGAAATGGTCCATCTCCTCGGGGATGGATTTTACTTTTTCTCTCTTTAGGAAATATTTCCTTCCTAAAATGTATCCAAACCCAATCACCCGGTTCAAATGTAATTGGCTTGCGGCCTTTGTTGGTTTGTATGGCAATACGCTCATTCTTCCTTTTGATATTGGCGGTAACTTCAAGATGTAGTCTTTGGACAAAATCAGCCCTTGAATCACCTTCTATATTATAGTACTCATCAATAGGAAGAGGGGTTAGATCTAAAGGGGTTAGGGGGTTAAAACCGTAAACAACTTCAAAAGGTGAATTATTAGTAGTTGAATGTAAAGTACGATTATATGCAAATTCAGCAATAGGTAAACATTCTTCCCACATTTTTAAGTTCTTTTGAATAAGTGCCCTAAGTAATACCACTAGAGTTCGATTGGTTACCTCGTTTTGTCCATCGGTTTGGGGGTGACTTGATGTAGAAAATAGCAATTTAGTCCCCAATTTACTCCATAATGTTTTCCAAAAATAACTTAGGAACTTTACGTCCCTATCACTTACGATTGTTTTTGGAACACCATGCAACCGAATGACTTCTTTGAAGAATAGATCCGAAACATGGCTTGCATCATTTGTTTTCCTACAAGGTATAAAATGAGCCATTTTAGAAAATCTATCAACAACAACCATTATACTATCATTACCTCTTCTCGATGTAGGTAAACCAAGAATAAAATCCATGGAAAGATCTATCCATGGTGAAGATGGAATTGGTAAAGGCATGAGCAATCCGTGAGCCTTGGATGTACTTTTAGCCTGTTTGCACTTAACTTAAAACAGAGATCACAAATTTTAATCACATCATTTTTCATTTTAGGCCAATAAAAGTGTTCTTGTAAAATATCTAATGTTTTAACAACACCAAAATGTCCCATTAAGCCGCCACTATGTGCCTCTCTTACCATTAATTCTCTTATAGAACAAGATGGTACACATAATCTATTGCCTTTAAACAAGAAATCTTCAAATATATAAAAATCCTTTTTAGCCGAGACATGGCAAGCTGAGTATAAATCAGAAAAATAGTTATCATCTTTGTACAATGCTTTCAAATGTTCAAAACCAAGTAGTTTAGTTTGCAAAACTGAAAGTAAAGTGTACCTTCTAGATAGAGTATCCGCAACAACGTTTTCCTTACCTTTTTTGTATTTGATGACATAAGGAAAGGTATCAATAAAAGAAACCCACCTTGCGTGTCTCTTGTTTAGCTTACTTTGCCCTTTGAGATACTTGATTGATTCATGATCCGTGTGGATTACAAATTCTTGTGCAATCAAGTAATGCTGCCATGTTTCTAAAGCTCTCACAATAGAGTTGTCTCACAATAGCGTACAACTCTTTATCATATGTAGGATAATTAAGTGAAGCGCCACTTAATTTCTCACTAAAATATGCCAAAGGTTTGCCTTGTTGTTGTAAAACAGCCCCAATACCTATACCTGAAGCACCACATTCAACTTCAAAAGTTAGATTAAATTGAGGTAAAGATAAAATAGGGGAAGAAGTGAGTAATTGCTTAAGTTTAATGAAGCTTTCTTCTTGCGGCTTATCCCAAAAAAATGATACATCTTTCTTCACAACTTCATTCAATCGTGCGGCTATTGAGCTAAAATCACGAACAAATCGCCTATAAAAGCTTGCTAAACCATAGAATGAACGAACTTGTGTTGCTGATGTTGGTCTCGGCCAACTTATGATTGACTCAATTTTGGCCGGATCAACCTGAATACCACTTGAACTAACAATGTATCCAAGAAAGTTAATAGAGTTAGTGCAAAAAATGCATTTTTCAAGCTTGGCATACAATGTTTGCTCTCTTAATATAGTAAAAACAGCCTTAAGATGTTGAACATGCTCTTCTAAGGTTTTACTATAAACAAGAATATCATCAAAATAAACTACAACAAATTTACCAAAACAATGACGGAATATGTAGTTCATTAATCTCATGAAAGTACTAGGTGCATTACTTAGACCAAAATGCATTACAATCCATTAATATAATCCATAATTAGTCTTAAAAGCAGTTTTCCATTCATCACCTTCTTTCATTCTAATTTGGTGATAGCCTTGAGTTAAATTAATTTTAGAAAAGATTAAAGCACCACTTAACTCATCTAGCATATCATCTAAGCGAGGTATAGGATGTCTATATTTAATAGTTATCTTATTAATATCGCGACAATCCGTACATAATTTGAAAGTGCCTTCCCTTTTAGGTACCAAAATAACCGGACTAGCACAAGGACTTAAAGATTCACGTACCTGCTCTTTTTCTAAGAGTAAATCGACTTGCCTTTGGATTGCTCGGGTCTCACCTGGATTTGCTCTATAGGCTGCCCTATTTGGAAGATTTGATCCCGGAATGAAGTCGATTTGATGTTCGATGCCTCGGATTGGAGGTAGACCTTTCGGCAACTCCTTTGGAAAAAGCTCCTTGAATTCCTTCAAAACATCAATACATACACTAGGAAGAGAAGAAGTTAAATCATCAAAATTGAAAGTGTTAAGGAGAGTTAACCTTTCGGTTTCTCTAAAAACAAGTAAAACAAGGGGTTTATTTGCACGTAACGCCCTTTCTACTTTTGCAAAACTAATGAATAAACACTCTTTCTTATCTTTTAGGACACATGACTTCTTCCTCATAATGTTCTCGGTTTTGTCATCCCTTTTTACCACGGTTTGGACCTTAAGGATAGGTTCGCTCTTTTTTTTCAACTCTTGTTCTTTTAACCTCTTTTTCCTCCCCTCGATTAGTAGTCTTTGAGTCTCACAAACCTGATTCGGTGTCATAGGATGCAATGTGTACCGAATGTTATCTTTGGTAACCTTGTAGACATTCCTTCGGCCAATATGATCCGCAAACCTATCATATTGCCAAGGTCTTCCCAGAATAATGTGACTTGCGGTCATAGGTACCACATCACATAAAACAGTATCTTTAAAGTTCCCAATGCCGAAGTCAAATTCCACCTGCTTATCCACTTTAATCTCCCCGCTATTGTTTATCCATGAAAGCTTGCATGGCATTGGATGTACTTTCGTTGGTAAATCTAAAGCGGTTACCATCTCATAAGAACAAACGTTAGTGCAGCTACCATTATTAATAATAACCAAACATGTTCTATCTTTAATAGTGCACTTAGTTTGAAAAAGATTACTACGGTTGATGCGAATCCTTGATGGGTTATATCAAGATTCGGCTGAAAAACAGATCTTTCTCTATCTCGAATAGTTTCTATGGGAATACACTTAACACAATCCCGGAAAGGCTAAGTATCAATGGAGGTTGAAACACCACAACTAGAGAAACCAACTAGTTGATACAGTAACTTAAAGGAATATGAAATTCAACCGGAAGTTCATAAACAAGTATCAAAGGATTAACCTTAATCAAAATATCAATATATCAAGTCTAAGTAAAAGAGGTGGCCGAAATTCCCTTTAAGTAGAAGGTAATTCGGTTCCAACTCAAACTAGGAAAAGGGAAATAAGAGTCCTTGAAGAATTAGGACTCTTGAATAACAACTTGCTATCAAGTAACTACCTAAACAAGATAATAGGGACATGTGCCTATTATCTTGGCAGATGGAATCAAAATAACTACCAAAACAAAGAAGAGTCCTAGTTGCATTAGGACTCTTAATAACCAACTAACTAACACATGGACAACATGTCCTTTATTATAGCAACTACTTGCTATACACGAAATTATAGTAATGAAATATGCTGAAAATAATTAAAGTCTAGTATAGACTTTAATTGTATACAAAAAGACTAAAATGCCCTTTATAATTCGTCCCCATTCTGGACAGCTTGTTGGGCCAACTTGTACGACAATATGGGATATCAAGAAGGCAGAATCTGATCTTGTGATATTCATAGAAGTTGTAGATCAGCCTCTTATCTTTTATATGCAACTTGAATCAGCTTCATTGGATAACTATATCGAAAGTTATGATCATTATACCAAACAGTAGCAAAGCTGTCCATTCCTTGTTCACTTGTGATACTAAGAGGTTGACTTGTACAACATTCCTAGATGTAATTTAGAGTCCTCTTTGTATCTTAATACACGTTCCCTTGAGTTGGGCAGCCCCAAGGTTGGTACCGTATCATCAATGATAAGGAATGGGACAGCTTTGCAACAGTTTGGTATAAACGTCATATCTATCAATCCAGGAATCCAATGGAGCTGATTCCAATTGCATATTAAAGATAAGAGGCAGATCTACAACTTTCATGAAGATCACGAGATCAGAATCTGCCTTATTAATATCCGAAATGGTCGTACACGTTGGCCCAACAAGCTGTCCAGAATTGGGACGAAATTAAAGGGCATTTTAGTCTTTGTACAATTAAAGTCTATGCTAGACTTTAATTATTTTCAGCATATTATTTACATTATTTTCGTGTATAGCAAGTAGTATTGCTATAATAAAGGACATGTTGTCCATGTGTTAGTTAGTTGGTTATCTAGTTGTTAAGAGTTCCACATCTACTAGGACTCTTCTGTTTAAGTGTTTTACTTGATAGCAAGTTGTTTAATCAAGAGTCCTAATTCTTCAAGGACTCTTATTTGTAGTTGTTTGGAACTGAATTATTACTCTATATAATGGAGGGTTCGGCCAACATAATATTTAGATTAGTTGTTTTAATACAAGATATTGTTAGCCCAAAGGGCGATCGAACTCAGTTTTTGATAATGGACAAACACTTGATGTTGTGTCTAATGTTTTATATCTTTGTGATAGAATATCGGAATTTATATTGGAAGCTCTAAGTACTTCAATCAAGCCATGATCAAGATTCAAAGTCATATCATTCAAGGCTCATCTATCAAAATTGAAGATTGAAGACTTAGGTTTGGTTAGATTAGCTTTGTCATTATAAGTCGTTATCTTATAAGCTCTAACCAATGCTCTCATGAACATAAGCTCTACACTCTAGTCTTGCATGTTTTCATAAACACGTTTTCAAAAGGCTAAAGATTCAAAAGGATTCTTATATGTGTTCAAATCTCAAAAGCCTTTGTTTTCAAAGTCTAAGTCATTTAAAATGGTTTTTCGATGTTCTTACTTGTTACCTTTTGGGAAAACCTTTTAGACTTCAAAAGATTTCAATACGTGTGAAATATCAACATCTCTCAAAGCTCAGGAGGTCGGTCGACCGAGCTTTCCTCGGATCAACCGAAGAGAAACTGAGAGTTGAAGACGTTGAAAACCAACCAAGGTCGTTCGACCTTAGCCATTCTCGGTCGACCGAGGTCATCAAAGTGGGTCATCCGACCCTTGTTCGGTCAACCGAACTCTGTAAGAAACTAGCCATTTTTTTACCGTTAAAGAGTCGTTTTTCAGCCTATTTTGAAATGTATAAATACACCAAAGCTAGAGAATGACTCTAAGACTTGCACAAACAATTTACATTGATTTCTTATCAAGTCTAAACACTCTCAAAGTAAAATGCACTTCATAGCCATGATCTAAATCATTCAAGAGTGTTATTTCAAAAGCAAGACAAAGAGTGTTCTTCATATGTTCTAAGAGCTTAATCTTCTTGTACTTCAAAGGTATATCTTTCTCACTTATAAGAGTGAATAACCTTTCTCTTTATCCATCTTAATTCCCTTTCTTAGTGATAGGGTAATTCTTGTAAAGTCCTACTTTGTGTGGGCAAGTAACTCTTAGTGAGTTTGTGTATTGTGGTTGTGTTGTAAAACTCTTAGTGAGTTAGCCACAATTGTAAAAAAAGTCTTCTTAGTGAAGTTGTTGCAAATCCTTGGGTGCGGCTCAAGGTAGTGGATGTAGATTATAAGTAAATCGAACCACTCTAAATCCTTTGTCTTGTGATTGGCTTTTGTATTGCTTTTAATCGTCTTGCTCAAACCTACACTAGCTTTGAATAGATTCGAAAAAAGTTTGCAAGATCGACTAAAACCCAATTCACCCCCCTCTTGTGTTTTACAATTGGTATCAGAGCCTCGTCTTCATTTTTAGTCTAACCGTTTGAAGAAAAGATTATGGCCGAATATTCCCTTTAGCATACCAAAAGGGGTCTTCCATCGATAGACCACCACTTCTTGTTGAAAATAATTTTGATGATTGGAAAGACCGATTCAAGATATATGTATGCTCCATAGATTATTCGTTATGGCATATATTTGAAGAAGGTCCATATGTACCGATGAAAGTAGTGGATGTGTTCAAACTCCAAAGACGGACAATGAGCTAAATGAAGACGAGTCCATGAAAATGACTCGAAATTATAAGGCTATGAACATTCTTAGTTGTGCCTTAAGTCCGGAGGAGTACAACCGTGTCCTTGGAAGCAAATCCACCCACTCTATGTGGAAAACGCTTGAAGATACTCATGAAGGACTAAGCTCTTCAAGTGATGACGATGATGATGAATACGCCAACTTGTGCTTCATGGCATTTGTTAATGAGGTACATTCTTCTCCTTCTACTTCAAATTCTTATGATGATGAGGAGGATGATCCTAATGTGCTTTTATGTGATATGTATGATCAATTAAAAAAATGTGCCAAGCAAAACAAAGACATGAAGCTTAAAATTGAATCTTTGCTTGTTGAAAGATCTAAGTTGGTTGATGAAAATAAAAAGTTGTGTGATGATGTTAATTGCTTGAAATGTGAAAATGATGATCTTATTACTACTTGCAATACATCTTCATTACAATACATAGAAGCTTGTAATAAATTGTCATCTTTAGAAAACAAGCTTGTTGAGTTTGATCATTTGAAAAACAAAGTTAATGATCTTACCCTTCTTGTTGATAACTTTAATAAGGGTAAGAAAAATCTTGATCAAATTCTTGGCATGCAATGTGCTTCACATGATAAACATGGTCTTGGTTATATTGCTAGCTCTTCTCTTAAACCTAAGAATCATGTTGTAAATGCTAGAATGTCACATAGGCCAAATAGATATCTTGTGCATGCTCACAAATCTTCTAAGCCACATATTCATTGCACATATTGTGGAAAACATGGTCACTCTTGTGTTAGATGCCATGTTAAGAAGAAGATTGAAAGGGGAGTTAAAACGGTTTGGAGAGTTAAGCGTACTTTAACTAACCCCAATGGACCCAAAAAAAAGTGGGTACCAAAAGTTACTCTTCCCTTGATCTTATAGGTTCTTATAAGTTAGATGTATGCCACAAAGCTTCAATAGACTTGATTCGAAGAGAAGTGGCATTGGGGAGAAGTCAAAGGAGATGTGCCAAAAGAAGAAATTCAAAAGCACTCCTTAACACTTGGATTCTCAAAGTTCAAATGTTAATAAATTGGAGAACCAAGTTGGTTAGATACAAAGAGCAAAGCATCAAGTGATGACAAGAGCCAAAATTGTCAATCTAATACCTTCATCACTTGGTAAGAAAGCAAAGGTATCAAATCACTTTCTCTTAACACTTTAATGTGTTTAAGTGTTTTTGGTATATATATTTTTATATGCTTGCTCTTGTACATGTTGCATCTCACATTCTTGAATTTTATTTTATATAGATAACCTTTAGCATGTTCTTTATTGTCCATGTCTATTTAGCTAAGGTATCTATGAGATGTAGCATATGCAACTTGATTGATTCTTGTATTGTCATGTCATATTCATGTAAGAATCCATCTAGTTGTTTTGGTTTTTGATTTGCATGATCCTTATGCATAATTGTGTTACTTGAGATATTGAGCTAATCATGAAGGACCTTTAAAAAGGGTACCATATTTGTTCTCAAGAATTCCTTGTAGGTAACAAAGAGTTCTAAACTTCAAGAAGAAGATATGAACTACTAGGAATGGCACAAATGAGCTAAGACTCCAAGAAAAGAGTCAAATGCCAAGGATCACAAGATTGTAGAGGGTTCATCAAAGAAAAGTCACCCATCAATGATGACTCTACAATTGTCATGAAAAGAAGAGGAGATTGCTTTCATCTCATAACTCAAGGATGAACAACAAAGAAAATGGAGCAATCACATGTCAACCTCTCAATGAGCTTCAAATGAAAGTGATCACACAAAAGGCCTCAATAGACTTGTTGATAAAAAAGATCAACCAAAATGGTAAGAAGTCTAAGCTCAAGGAGCATTGAGGTACAATAGCTTAACTCATCTCTTGTTAGTGATCATTATTTTGTTTTTGATCCTTATATGCTATAACCTTCCTATATGATGAGGTTAGTTATTGACTAAGAGAGTTTGTGCCTATTTTCTTATGGTTTATGTACATCATGTCTTGCTTGTCAACATGCTAATTGTGTATTCCATACTTGACAAGAATGATGGTTTAAAAGCATAAACTTGTATATTTAAACTTTTTTTTATGTGCATGTGTTCTCTTATCTTGAGAATGTGTCTTGTGCTCAACTTATATCTCTAGATCTTAATTGCTTAGAGTACAAACATTATCACATTTGGTATCAAGATCTTCAAGAATGCACATATCTTATCTCTTTGGTGCTTGATTTTTATTTGCATATGTTTAACATGATGTGTTTGATCTTTATCATGTTAAATTGGTGCATCATTTAGAGATAGTAACACTTGTTGGCTTGTTTTTCAACTTTCATATCTTTTAGCCAATATGTGTTAGTTATTTTGGGGGTTATATGAGTTTTACATGTTCTTATTCTACATGTGTTCTCCCTAAATAACTATGAGATCATATTCTTTACAAGTGGTATAATACCTTCATATCCTTTGTGATCTCATTAGAGTTTTTGGTTAGTCCTGCTTCAAGAGTTGTTATACTCATTTAGCTAACCATTAACTTATTAGAGGAATGTTCTCGAATTGTCATCTTACACTTCCTCTAAATCTTTTGGTTGTGATACATGTGCTTAACTTATGAATTCATGGTATCACTTCCACTAGTACTTTGTGAGCTATATTTTCAAACATGTTTTACATATTGGTCAATTGGTATCAAATAGCTAACATCGTATACTTGATAAACGGGGAGATTGTTCTTTAAGGTTTAATCCTTATCTCCTTTGTTTTTAGCTTAGGTTGATATTCTTTTTGAGCCATACATGACCATCTTTTGATTTATGTGTTATTATGGACTCTTTGTTTTTTAGAAATCAACCAAGCTTATTCATAAGTAATCCTTCTTCAAAATGTTTTTTGGTCTTTAGGTTTGATCTTTTGGTTCTTATCTTATCAATCTATTAGACCATCATGATTCTCCATGGTTTTTAAGTTTTTCTTTATATGGGGAGGATTATTAAATTTCATCAAGCTTCTCAAAAATTAATCTTTACTTTTCGTTAAAATGCTTTTCTTATTGGCGCTCTGATTTACCTTTTTGATGTTGACAAAAAGGGGGAGAAATTTTTATGTTGCAAATGTGCCAAGAGAAGTAATTTACAAAAGGAGAAAGCTTAGAACTTGCAAAATGGGAGAGATAAGGGATTCTTTAATATAGGGGCAGTAGAATATTTTTTGAAAACATCTACTTGTCTGGATCCTCAATATCCTTATCTCATGCATACATTTGGTATCTTATTTTTGCATATTATTCCCATTTGCATCAATGTTTTGTCATCATCAAAAGGGGGGAGATTGTTAGCCCGAAGGGCAAAATATCCTATGTTGTTTTGATGATAACAAGCCATTGATAGTTCTAATGTTTGTGTGAGCATGTTCTTCTTAATAGGATCCTTAGCACTCACATCAACATTGATGAAAATGGTAACTTAGCTTCTTGTGTAAACTAAGGTATGTAGAATACACACAAGAAAGCTATATGATGGAAGGAAGGAGGAAATGAGGAAGGTTGGGAAATAGGGCTCTTCAAAGAGTCCCTAATGCATATGGCAAAAGAACTTAACATGCTAGTGCTTATGTTTCTCGTTCTATCTTGGTTTATCTTATAAGCACTTAGCTTTACACTTATTTGTTCTTATATCCTTTTGCCATGCTTCCTTGTTCTTATTAATGTGCATATCCTATCTAATTACATCAAAGTTTGTCATAATCAAAAAGGGGGAGATTGTTAGCCCTAAGGGCGATCGAACTCGGTTTTTGATAATGGACAAACACTTGATGTTGTGTCTAATGTTTTATATCTTTGTGATAGAATATCGGAACTTATATTGGAAGCTCTAAGTACTTCAATCAAGCCATGATCAAGATTCAAAGTCATATTATTCAAGGCTCATCTATAAAAATTGAAGATTGAAGACTTAGGTTTGGTTAGATTAGCTTTGTCATTATAAGTCGTTATCTTATAAGCTCTAACCAATGCTCTCATGAACATAAGCTCTACACTCTAGTGTTGCATGTTTTCATAAACACGTTTTCAAAAGGCTAAAGTTTCAAAAGGATTCTTATATGTGTTCAAATCTCAAAAGCCTTTGTTTTCAAAGTCTAAGTCCTTGAAAATGGTTTTCCGATGTTCTTACTTGTTACCTTTTGGGAAAACCTTTTAGACTTCAAAAGATTTCAATACGTGTGAAATATCAACATCTCTCAAAGCTCAGGAGGTCGGTCGACCGAGCTTTCCTCGGATCAACCGAAGAGAAACTGAGAGTTGAAGACTTTGAAAACCAACCAAGGTCGGTCGACCTTAGCCATTCTCGGTCGACCGAGGTCATCAAAGTGGGTCATCCGACCCTTGTTCGGTCAACCGAACTCTGTAAGAAACTAGCCGTTTTTTGACCATTAAAGAGTCGTTTTTCAGCCTATTTTGAAATGTATAAATACACCAAAGCTAGAGAATGAATCTAAGACTTGCACAAACAATTTACATTGATTTCTTATCAAGTCTAAACACTCTCAAAGTAAAATGCACTTCATAGCCATGATCTAAATCATTCAAGAGTGTTATTTCAAAAGCAAGACAAAGAGTGTTCTTCATATGTTCTAAGAGCTTAATCTTCTTGTACTTCAAAGGTATATCTTTCTCACTTATAAGAGTGAATAACCTTTCTCTTTATCCATCTTAATTCCCTTTCTTAGTGATAGGGTAATTCTTGTAAAGTCCTACTTTGTGTGGGCAAGTAACTCTTAGTGAGTTTGTGTATTGTGGTTGTGTTGTAAAACTCTTAGTGAGTTAGCCACAATTGTAAAAAAAGTCTTCTTAGTGAAGTTGTTGCAAATCCTTGGGTGCGGCTCAAGGTAGTGGATGTAGATTATAAGTGAATCGAACCACTCTAAATCCTTTGTCTTGTGATTGGCTTTTGTATTGCTTTTAATCGTCTTGCTCAAACCTACACTAGCTTTGAATAGATTCGAAAAAAGTTTGCTAAGAAACATAATTTCCAATCTTAGCATACAAAGTTTGTGCTTTTAAATGAGTAAAAACAGCCCTAAGATGTTCAATATGATTATCTCGGTTTTTACTAGCAACAAGTACTTTATCAAAGTAAAGAATAGGATGTCTATACTTAAACATTAAGTTATTAACATTGAGACTATCCGTATATAATCTAAAAGTCCTTTCTTGCTTTGGTACAATTTTCCCCGGATTTACATAAGGACTTAAAGACATACTTACCTTCTCCTTTTCAAGAATCAAATCACCTTGGGTTGTATTTCGCTGATTTGTACCCAAAGATAGTTTATACCTTTCACGATTTTGAAGGCTAATAAGTAACCTTTTTGGCAACTCCTTAGGGAAGACTTCATGAAACTTCTAAAAAATAGCAAGACTAGATGTAGAAAAAGATGTTAGAGTAAAAGAAAAAGTGTTAGTAAATAGGTTCCTTGCGGTTCCTTGCAAATCTTACAAAACAACAAGTTGTTTTGCATGAATTGTCCTATCTACCTTTCCAAAATTGACAAATGAACATTCTTTCTTCTCTCTTTGTGAATAAGCCTTTTTGCTCACAATACTCTCTGCTTTTTCAGCTTTCTTTACCTCCGATTTTACCTCAAGAGTATGATCACTCTTCTTTTTAAGCTCACTTTCTTTTCGTTTGTTTTCTCTACTTTCGGCCATTTTTTCTTGTATTTCACATACCTTACTTAGTGTCATAGGATGTAAATGATGCTTACTTTGATCTTTTGACACCGTATAGATATTTTTCCTCCCACAATGGGTTGCATACCTATCATATTGCCAAGGTCTTCCCAAGTATATGTGACATGCGGTCATGGGAACCACATCACATAAAACCGTGTCCTGGAAGCTTCCCACACTAAAATTTATCTCAACCTGGCTGTCCACCCTAATCTCACCACAATTGTTCAACCATGAAAGTTTATATGGCATAGGATGTGATTTCATAGGTAAATCTAAAGCAGTTACCATATCAAATGAACAAACTGATGCGAAATCTTGATGGGTTATATCAAGACTCGGCTTAATTAGCAGATCTTTCTCTATCTCGAATAGTTTATGGGGGAATACACTTAACACAGTCCCGGAAAGGCTAAGTATCAATGGAGGTTGAAACACCACAACTAGATAAACCAACTAGTTGATACAGTAACTTAAAGAAATATGAACTTCAACTGGAAGTCATAAACAAGTATCAAAGGATTAACCTTAATCAAAATATCAATATATCAAGTCTAACTAAATAAGGTGGCCGAAATTCCCTTTAAGTAGAAGGTAATTCGGTTCCAACTTAAACTAGGAAAAGGGAAATAAGAGTCCTTGAAGAATTAGGACTCTTGAATAACAACTTGCTATCAAGTAACTACCTAAACAAGATAATAGGCACATGTTCCTATTATCTTGGAGGCTGAAAAAAAAGTAACTACCAAAATAATGAAGAGTCCTAGTTGCATTAGGACTCTTAATAACAAACTAACTAACGCATGGACAACATGTCCTTTATTATAGCAACTACTTGCTATACACGAAATTATAGTAAATAAATATGCTGAAAATAATTAAAGTCTAGAATAGACTTTAATTGTACACAAAAAGACTAAAATGCCCTTTATAATTCGTCCCCATTCTGGACAGCTTGTTGGGCCAACTTGCACGACAATATGGGATATCAAGAAGGCATAATCTGATCTTGTGATCTTCATGAAAGTTGTAGATCTGCCTCTTATCTTTAATATGCAACTGGAATCAGCTCCATTGGATAAGTATATCGAAAGATATGATCATTCTGCCAAGCAGTAGCAAAGCTGTCCATTCCTTGTACACTTGTGATACTAAGAGGTTGACTTGTACAACATTCTTAGATGTAATTTAGAGTCCTCTTTGTATCTGAATGCATGTTCCCTTGAGTTGGGCAGCCCCAAGGTTGGTACCGTATCACAAACATTAGTACAACTTCCATTATCAATGATTACTAAACAAAGTTTATCTTTTATTTTGCACATTGTATGAAAGAGATTACTTCTATGTTGATGTATTTCATCCAATGGTTTAGTATGTTGTAAATTCATAGTGACTAAAAGAAACGTACCTTGATTCTCCGGGAGGGCATTGTTACCCTCGGATTCATCCTCAAAAAATGGTTCCTTGGTTTCAAGTTCAAAACTTTCGGCTTCAATGTCCCAATTCGCCTCAAAACTTTCGGTTTCTTGAGATTCTTGATGTTCTTGAACATCTTGATCATCTATGGTCACTTCTTGCTGCAAAGTACCTTCACTAAAAGACATTATTTTTGCAAGAAAAGAAACACAAAAATCGTTAGAAGGAAAAAAAATATTAAATATTGGATCTTCACAAAATCTGGGAATAGTAATCTGTGAATAGTAGTCTGTGAATAGTAATATGTGAATAGTGATCAGTGAATAGTAATCAGATTTTGTATTCTCTCAATATCCCTCAAAATAGTAATCTGTGAAATATTGAATCTTTCTTTCGATTTTCCCCAAATACTTGTCAAGAACTTCCAACTTTGAATGATTGAATGGTTATAATGATGGAAGGCTGAAAAATATTTCAAGAAGTACTTTCTTGACCTAAAAAGTTTAGAAAGAAAGAATAAGAGTAATCTTTAAAAAGATGTAACATTTACGCTTCTTGATTTCTTGAAAATAGATTTTAAATTTTCGGATGAATAGTGCTGTGAACAGTAACCGAAAATTGTAAAATCTTGGAAAAAGTTGTTTCTTGAATCCCTATCTTGCAAAAAAAAAATAAAAAATAAAAAATAAAAAAAAAAACACAGAAAAATCGTTAGTAGTAAAAGATATGAAAATATTGAGTCTTTCTTTCGATTTTTCCACAAATACTTGTCAAGAACTTCCAACTTTAGATGATTGAATGTGTATGGTGATGGAAGACTAAAAAATATATCAAGAAGTACTTTCTTGACTTAACAAAAAGGCTAGGGAAAAAGTATAAGGGTAATTGTAACAAGAACAAGAAAAAGATGTAACCTTTATGTTTCTTGATTTTGTTTCTTCTTGAAATTTCTTTTTCTTGAAGCCTTTCTTACCTTCTTACCCAAGACTTACCCTTATCTTGGCCACACAGATCAAGAACTTCTATGGTATGAAGATGTTACCTTGATATTTTTACCTTGATGGTGACTAATTCAAGATGAAGAGGGAACAAGAGCCAATTCCTTGTTGAAGGAAGTTTGCTTTTGGATTGTATCCTTGTCTTATGTGGGATAACTCGGTTGCCAATTTCTTTATATCCGAGTGGCTTTTTCTTTGGGTAATGAACCCGTATTGTACTAACCCGGCTGCCAATTTCTTTACTTCCGGGTGGCTTTTTCGTCGGGGTAATAATTTTGTTTTTTTTTGTTTTTTGTTATCTTACGGCTATTCTCAAGCAAACAAGAAAAAAAAAATTCAAGAAAAACTGTAAAGGGTACACCAAGATAGAGATCAACCTTTTGCTCTGATACCACTTGATGCGAAACCTTGATGGGTTATATCAAGATTCGGCTGAAAAACATATATTTTCTCTATCTCGAATAGTTTCTATGGGAATACACTTAACACAATCCCGGAAAAGCTAAGTATCAATGGAGGTTGAAACACCACTAGAGAAACCAACTAGTTGATACAGTAACTTAAAGGAATATGAAATTCAACCGAAAGTTCATAAACAAGTATCAAATGATTAACCTTAATCAAAATATCAATTTATCAAGTCTAAGTAAAAGAGGTGGCCGAAATTCCCTTTAAGTAGAAGGTAATTCGGTTCCAACTCAAACTAGGAAAAGGGAAATAAGAGTCCTTAAAGAATTAGGACTCTTGAATAACAACTTGCTATCAAGTAACTACTTAAACAAGATAATAGGGACATGTGCCTATTATCTTGGCGGATGGAATCAAAATAACTACCAAAACAAAGAAGAGTCCTAGTTGCATTAGGACTCTTAATAACCAACTAACTAACACATGGACAACATGTCCTTTATTATAGCAACTACTTGCTATACACGAAATTATAGTAATGAAATATGCTGAAAATAATTAAAGTCTAGTATAGACTTTAATTGTACACAAAAAGACTAAAATGCCCTTTATAATTCGTCCCCATTCTAGACAGCTTGTTGGGCCAACTTGTACGACAATATGGGATATCAAGAAGGCAGAATCTGATCTTGTGATATTAATAGAAGTTGTAGATCAGCCTCTTATCTTTTATATGCAACTGGAATCAGCTTCATTGGATAACTATATCGAAAGTTATGATCATTATACCAAACAGTTGCAAAGCTGTCCATTCCTTGTTCACTTGTCATACTAAGAGGTTGACTTGTACAACATTCCTAGATGTAATTTAGAGTCCTCTTTGTATCTTAATACAACTTCCCTTGAGTTGGGCAGCCCCAAGGTTGGTACCGTATCAACGGTGTTGATGCAAATTATCTAATGGTTGAGAATGTAAAAGTTGCATATTGACCAAAAGAAAATTACCATCATCTGCGGGAAACTCACCATTGCCCTCGGTTTCATCTCCCAATAATGTGTCCTCGGCTTCCTCTTCATCACTTTCCCAAGTTCCATCATCCATCATGATCATGGCACTTTTATTAGGACAATCCCGAGCAAAGTGACCCTTACCGTGACACTTAAAACATTCCCGATCATTTGATGTTGTTGATTTAGCCCTCAAATCGGTCGGTTTTGAAGTGTTTGATGTCCTTGCTGCCCCAAAAGAAGCCGTGGCTACATTTGTGTTCCCCAAACTGCCCTTAGCATTATTTGGGCTCGGCAAAACAGTAGAATTGTTTAGGGACTGATTTGGCCGTTTCCAAGATTGGAAATTGGCCGAATAAGTCCTTGAACTTTTCTCTTTTTGCTGTCGCTCAACCTGTTCAGCAAAATAAACCATATCAATAAGATCATTAAGGTTAGCACGTTCTACCTTGGGTCTAATTTTGTCATTTAGACCAGCCAAGAAACGCACCAATGTAGCTTCATTATCTTCCCGGATGTTTGATCTTAACATGGCCATCTCCATCTCCTTGTAGTATTCGTCAACGGTCTTTGTTCCTTGCCTCAATCTTTGAAGTTGATTGTACAAATCTCGATTAAAGTTTTGAGGTACAAATCGTCGTGACATCACCTGTTTCATATCTTCCCATGAATCAATTGGTCTTTGTAGCGATCTTCTCCGTTCATGGTTCTCCTTATCCCACCAAATTGATGCATATTCCCCAAATTCCATGGCTGCTAATTTGACCTTTTTCTCTTCGGAATAATTATGAACATAAAAAACATGGTTAACTTTTCGTGTCCAATCTAAAAATAATTGAGGGTCATTAGTACCTAAGAAAGGAGGGATCTTGGTCTTAATAGCACCAAGATTATTATCATACCTTTGATCTTGAGCATTGTATCCTCTCATCATACCTTTGGTTTTGGAAATTTGCTCTCGGCTCAAAATTCAATGGATCCTCCCTTCTTTGATTTGGCCTCGGCAAGAATTCTTGATCATGAACAAAGGGTCTTGGTTCATACCTTTGATTTTGCTGATTTGGCCTCGGATCATAGGCATGATTGTCTACCATCCTTGGGATTGGTCTCGGCTGAAATTCCCTTTGTTGCCGAAAGTTGTCCCTTGGAAGTTGATCAAAGGACTCATGTGAATCTTGATCTTCCTGATCATCTTTTGCTGCCCTTTTACCTTTATCCGAAGGGTTCTTGATTTCAATAACCTCCATCTTGAGCTCATTGATGGATTGCATCATGGCTTTCATTGTTTGTTGTATGGATTCTCTAAAAAGTTTGTCCCCATCTATGGCACCTTGCTGCGAGGTTTCGAGATAGAGAAATATTTGTTTTCAGCCGAATCTTGATATAACCCATCAAGGTTTCGCATCAAGTGGTATCAGAGCAAAAGGTTGATCTCTATCTTGGTGTACCCTTTACAGTTTTTCTTGAAATTTTTTTCTTGTTTGCTTGAGAATAGCCGAAAGATAACACAAAAATTATACCCCAACGAAAAAGCCACCCGGAAGTAAAGAAATTGGCAGCCGGGTTAGTACAAAGAAAAAGCCACTCGGATATAAAGAAATTGGCAACCGAGTTATCCCACAAAAGACAAGGATACAATCCAAAAGCAAACTTCCTTCAACAAGGAATTGGCTCTTGTTCCCTCTTCATCTTGAATTAGTCACCATCAAGGTAACATCTTCATACCATAGAAGTTCTTGATCTGTGTGGCCAAGATAAGGGTAAGTCTTGGGTAAGAAGGGAAGAAAGGCTTCAAGAAAAAGCAATTTCAAGAAGAAAGAAAATCAAGAAACATAAAGGTTACATCTTTTTCTTGCTCTTGTTACAATTACACTTATACTTTTACCCTAGCCGTTTTGTTAAATCAAGAAAGTACTTCTTGATATATTTTTTCAGCCTTCCATCCTTATAACCATTCAAACATTCAAAGTTGGAAGTTCTTGACAAGTATTTTGAGGGATATTGAGAGAATACAAAATCTGATTACTATTCACGGATTACTATTCACGGATTACTATTCTCAGATCACTATTCACAGATTACTATTCACAGACTACTATTCACAGATTACTATTCCCAGATTTTGTGAAAGATTCAATCTTTAACATCTTTTTCTACTAACGATTCTTTTTGTGAAGTTTGTTTTGCAAAGATAATGTCTTTTAGTGAAGGTACTTCGCAACAAGGTGCCATGGAAGAAGACAAGCTTTTTAGAGAATCAATGCAACAAACAATGCAAAAATTGATGCAATCCATGGATGACATAAAAGATCGGTTGGAATATCTTGAAATCAAATCCAATTCGGATAAAGGCAAAGGGGCAGCAAAAGTTGATCAAGATATTCAAGATTTCCAAGAATCCATTGAACATTCTTCAAGAAACAACATTCGGCACAATCTTGATTTTCAGCCGAAAGTTGTTCCAAGAATGACTCCAAATCCGGCATATGAACCAAAGCAAAATCAACAAGATGTAAGGTATGATCCGAGACCTCTTGGTCTTGAAGATAAGTTTGAGCCGAGGCAACCTCAACATCAAGCTCAAAGGTATGATCCAAATCCTTTTATTCATGTTGAACCGAGGCAAAACAATCAAAGGTATGACCCTAGACACTTTGATCTTGATGAACCGAGACCAAATTATCAAGCTCAAAGGTTTGATAATAATCTTGGTTCAATCAAGACCAAGATTCCTCATTTCCTTGGTACTAATGATCCTAATTTATTTTTTGATTGGACACGAAAAGTTAACCATGTTTTTGACGTCCATAATTATTCCGAAGAGAAAAAGGTTAAGTTAGCAGCCATGGAGTTTGGAGACTATGCATCAATTTGGTGGGACCATGAAATCAGTAAGCGGATAAGAACGAATCAAAGACCAATTAATACATGGCATGATATGAAAGCGGTCATGACAAGAAGATTTGTACCTCAGAATTTTAACCGTGAGTTGTACAATCAACTCCAAAGATTGAGGCAAGGAACAAAGACCGTTGATGCATACTACAAAGAAATGGAGATGTCCATGATTAGAGCAAACATTCGGGAAGCTAGTGAAGCTACTTTGGCTCGTTTCTTGGCTGGTCTAAATGACAAAATTAGACCCAAGGTAGAACGTGCTAACCTTACTTCTCTTATTAATATGGTTTATTTTGCTGAACAAGTTGAGAGGCAGCGAAAAGAGAAGAGTTCAAGGACTTATTCGGCCAATTTCCAATCTTGGAAACGGCCAAATCAGTCCCTAAACAATTCTACTGTTTTGCCGAGCCAAAATAATGCTAAGGGCAGTTTGGGAAGTACAAAAGTGGCCACGGCTTCTATTGGGGCAGCAAGGACATCAAACACTTCAAAACCGACCGATTTGAGGACTAACTCAACTACATCAAATGATCGGGAATGTTTTAAGTGTCACGGCAAAGGACACTTCGCTCGGGATTGTCCTAATAAAAGCACCATGATCATGATGGACGATGGATCGTGGGTTAGTGAAGATGAGGACATAACCGAAGAAGCAATTGTGAAGGAAGAAGCCGAAGAGACTCGACCGGATAATGGTAACAATTATCTTTTGGTAAATATGCAACTTTTACATTCTCAACCTTTAGATAATTTGCATCAACAAAGAAACAATCTATTTCAAACTAAATGCACAATTCAAGGAAAGATTTGTTTACTTATCATTGATAGCGGTAGTTGTACTAACGTTTGTTCTTTTGAGATGGTTACTGATACGGTACCAACCTTGGGGCTGCCCAACTCAAGGGAACGTGCATTCAGATACAAAGAGGACTCTAAATTACATCTAGGAATGTTGTACAAGTCAACCTCTTAGTATCACAAGTGTACAAGGAATGGACAGCTTTGCTACTGTTTGGAAGAATGATCATATCTTTCTATATACTTATCCAATGGAGCTGATTCCAGTTGCATATTAAAGATAAGAGGCAGATCTACAACTTTCATGAAGATCACAAGATCAGATTCTGCCTTCTTGATATCCCATATTGTCGTGCAAGTTGGCCCAACAAGCTGTCCAGAATGGGGACGAATTATAAAGGGCATTTTAGTCTTTTTATGTACAATTAAAGTCTATACTAGACTTTAATTATTTTCAGCATATTTTATTACTATAATTTCGTGTATAGCAAGTAGTTGCTATAATAAAGGACATGTTGTCCATGTGTTAGTTAGTTGGTTAATAAGAGTCCTAATGCAACTAGGACTCTTCATTATTTTGTTAGTTATTTATGTTTATGCCGCCAAGATAATAGGCACATGTCCCTATTATCTTGTTTAGGTAGTTACTTGATAGCAAGTTGTTATTCAAGAGTCCTAATTCTTCAAGGACTCTTATTTTCCCTTTTCCTAGTTTAAGTTGGAACCGAATTACCCTCTACTTAAAGGGAATTTCGGCCACCTTTTTAATTAGACTTGATATATTGATATTTTGATTAAGGTTAATCCTTTGATACTTGTTTATGACTTCCGGTTGAAGTTCATATTTCTTTAAGTTACTGTATCAACTAGTTGGTTTATCTAGTTTCAACCTCCATTGATACTTAGCCTTTCCGGGACTGTGTTAAGTGTATTCCCCCATAAACTATTCGAGATAGAGAAAGATCTGCTAATTAAGACGAGTCTTGATATAACCCATCAAAATTTCGCATCAAGTGGTATCAGAGCAAAAGGTTGATCTCTATCTTGGTGTACTTTATTGCTTTCTTGAATTTTTTTTTTCTTGTTTGCTTGAGATAGCCGAAAGATAACAAAATTTTTTTACCGCAACGAAAAAGCCACCCGGAAGTAAAGAAATTGGCAGCCGGGTTATTCATACAATTCGGGTACTTACCATTATAAAAGCCACCCGGAAGTAAAGAAATTGGCAGCCGGGTTAACCCAAAATAGACAAGGATTCAAGGCCAAAAGCAAACTTCCTTTGTACAAAGGAATTGGCACTTGTTCCCCCTTCATCTTGAATTAGCCACTATCAAGACTTTTCGATCTAGCACAACCGTCATCAAATCAAGAGCTTTTGATCTTGTGGCCAAGATAAGGGTAAGTCTCGGGCAAAAAGGTAAGAAAAGATTTCAAGAACGAGCTATTTCAAGAAAACGAGAAAATCAAGAAAGGTAAAGATCACATCTTTTTTCTTGTTTGGCAACACACAATTCTTATACTTTTTTCCCTAGCCTTTTTTGTTAAGTCAAGAAAGTACTTCTTGATATATTTTTGAGGGATATTGAAAGAATAAAAATCCGATTACTATTCACTGATTACTATTCACTGGGTACTATTCCCAGATTACTATTTACAGATTACTATTCACAGAACACTATTCCCAGATTTTGTGAAAAGATTTAATCTTTAATATCTTTTTCTACTAACGATTTTTGTGTGAATTTTTTTCTTTGCAAAGATAATGTCTTTTAATGAAGGTACTTCGGAGCAAGGTGCCATGGAAAGCGATAAACTTTTCAAAGAATCAATGCAACACACAATGAAAGCGGTATTGCAATCCATTGATGACTTAAAAGATCGAATGGATGTTCTTGAAATCAAGAACCATTCGGATAAAGGTAAAAGGGCTGTCCAAGATGATCAAGAAGATCAAGATTCTCAAACATCAATTGATCACAATGCAAGAATCAACCCTCGGCACAATGATGATTTTAAGCCGAGAGTTGTCCCCAAGATGATCGCAAATCCGGCCTATGAACAAAGGCAACACCATCAAGATGTAAGGTATGATCCGAGACCTCTTGGTCATGAAGATAGATTTGAGCAGAGACTAACTCAACATCAAGCTCAAAGGTATGATCCAAATCCTTTTGTTAATGTTGAACAGAGGCAAAACAATCAAAGGTATGATCCTAGACACTTTGATCTTGATGAACCGAGACCAAATTATCAAGCTCAAAGGTTTGATAATAATCTTGGTTCAATCAAGACCAAGATTCCTTCTTTTCTTGGTACTAATGATCCTAATTTATTTTTTGATTGGACACGAAAAGTTAACCATGTTTTTGATGTCCATAATTATTCCGAAGAGAAAAAGATTAAGTTAGCTGCCATGGAGTTTGGAGAGTATGCATCCATTTGGTGGGATCATGAGGTCAATGAAAGAAGAAGAACGGAACAAAGACCAATTGATACTTGGGTTGACATGAAAGCAGTTATGTCACGACGTTTTGTACCCCAGAATTTTAACCGTGAGTTGTATAATCAACTCCAAAGATTGAAGCAAGGGACAAAGACCGTTGATGCATATTTCAAGGAGATGGAGATTTCCATGATTAGAGCAAACATTCGGGAGGCTAGTGAAGCTACTTTGGCTCGTTTCTTGGCTGGTCTAAATGACAAAATTAGACCCAAGGTAGAACGTGCTAACCTTACTTCTCTTATTAATATGGTTTATTTTGCTGAACAAATTGAGAGGCAGCAAAAAGAGAAGAGTTCAAGGACTTATTCGGCCAATTTCCAATCTTGGAAACGGCCAAATCAGTCCCTAAACAATTCTACTGTTTTGCCGAGCCCAAATAATGCTAAGGGCAGTTTGGGGAGTACAAAAGGGGCCACGGCTTCTTTTGGGGCAGCAAGGACATCAAACACTTCCAAACCAACCGATTTGCGAACTAAATCAACTGCATCAAATGATCGGGAATGTTTTAAGTGTCAAGGCAAAGGACACTTTGCTCGGGATTGTCCTAATAAAAGCACCATGATCATGATGGACGATGGATCGTGGGTTAGTGAAGATGAGGAAATAACCGAAGAAGCAATTTTGGAGGACGAAGTCGAGGAAACTCGACCGGATAATGGTAACAATTATCTTTTGGTAAATATGCAACTTTTACATTCTCAACCTTTAGATAATTTGCATCAACAAAGGAACAATCTATTTCAAACTAAATGCACAATTCAAGGAAAGATTTGTTTACTTATCATTGATAGCGGTAGTTGTACTAACGTTTGTTCTTTTGAGATGGTTACGGCTTTAGATTTACCCTTGAAAGCACATCCAACGCCCTATAAGCTTTCTTGGTTAAATGATAGCGGAGAGATTAAAGTTGACAAACAAGTGGAACTAAATTTCAGCATTGGCAACTATAAAGATTCGGTCACTTGTGATGTGGTCCCGATGACCGCAAGTCACATCATTTTGGGAAGACCTTGGCAATATGATAGAGATGTAGATCATATGGGTAAAAGGAATGTTTATGCGGTGACAAAGGATAAAGTTCGCTATAATTTACATCCTATGTCACCCATTGAAGTTTGTGAGATGCAACAAAGGATGGCCGACGGTAGAGAGAAAAGAAGACAAGAGCGGGAGTTGCTCAAATCACATACCCCTACCCAAAAGGTAACAACCGAGGTAAAAGGGGCTGAAAAAGCCGAGAGTTTGACAAGCAAAAAGGTAAAATCAGAGGTAAAAAGAGCTGAAAAAGCCGCAAGCATGGTAAGAAAAAAAGCAATAGCTCAAAAAGTGAGAAAAGAATGTTTGTTCATTAAATCCGGAAAGGTAGATAGGATAATTCAAGCAAAACAACTTGTTGTTTTGTTAGATTTGCAAGGAACCGCAAGGAACCTATTTACTAACACTTTTTCTTTTACTCTAACATCCTTTTCTACATCTAGTCTTGCTATTTTTCAGAAGTTTCATGAAGTCTTCCCTAAGGAGTTGCCGAAAAGGTTACTTATTAGCCTTCAAAATCGTGAAAGGTATAAACCATCTTGGGGTACAAATCAGCAAATTCAAAACCAAGATGAATTAATTTGTGCAAAGAAGGAGGTAAGTAAGTCTTTAAGTCCTTATTTTAATCCGGTAAATATTAAACTTAAGCATGAAATGACTTTTAGAAAATATACGGATAGTCTACATGTTAATCACATAACTTTTCAGTATAGACATCCAATTTATTGTTTTGATAAAATATTTATTAATAGTCAAAACCAAGAACATGTTAGTACACATCTTAGGGCTGTTTTTTCTATTATAAATACACAAACCTTGTATGCTAAGATGGATAATTATGTTTATTACACTCATTTTATTAATCTTCTTAGTTATATGTTAAGTTTACAAGGTATTCAAGTTGATCCGGCAAAAGATAATGCAATAAAGGAATGGCCGAGAACAACTAGTATCCTTCAAGTTCGTCCAACATATGAGTTAGCAAGCTTTGATAAACATTTTGTTCGTGATTTTAACAAGTTTGCTGCTCCATTAATTTCAATTAAGAAGGACAAGACACCATATATTTGGGACAGCCGCAAGAGAATCTCCTAGATAGGTAAGGACAATGCAATTTTTAATTTACATATTTCTAAACTTGCTCCCTTTTATTCATTTTTCAGATTATACCGCTGATTCTTGGAATGATTCGAGGACGAATCCTTTTCAAGAGGGAGGGGATGATACGGTACCAACCTTGGGGCTGCCCAACTCAAGGGAACGTGCATTCAGATACAAAGAGGACTCTAAATTACATCTAGGAATGTTGTACAAGTCCACCTCTTAGTATCACAAGTGTACAAGGAATGGACAGCTTTGCTACTGTTTTTAAGAATGATCATATCTTTCTATATAATTATCCAATGGAGCTGATTCCAGTTGCATATTAAAGATAAGAGGCAGATCTACAACTTTCATGAAGATCACAAGATCAGATTCTGCCTTCTTGATATCCCATATTGTCGTGCAAGTTGGCCCAACAAGCTGTCCAGAATGGGGACGAATTATAAAGGGCATTTTAGTCTTTTTATGTACAATTAAAGTCTATACTAGACTTTAATTATTTTCAGCATATTTTATTACTATAATTTCGTGTATAGCAAGTAGTTGCTATAATAAAGGACATGTTGTCCATGTGTTAGTTAGTTGGTTAATAAGAGTCCTAATGCAACTAGGACTCTTCATTATTTTGTTAGTTATTTATGTTTATGCCGCCAAGATAATAGGCACATGTCCCTATTATCTTGTTTAGGTAGTTACTTGATAGCAAGTTGTTATTCAAGAGTCCTAATTCTTCAAGGACTCTTATTTCCCTTTTCCTAGTTTAAGTTGGAACCGAATTACCCTCTACTTAAAGGGAATTTCGGCCACCTTTTTAATTAGACTTGATATATTGATATTTTGATTAAGGTTAATCCTTTGATACTTGTTTATGACTTCCGGTTGAAGTTCATATTTCTTTAAGTTACTGTATCAACTAGTTGGTTTATCTAGTTGTGGTGTTTCAACCTCCATTGATACTTAGCCTTTCCGGGACTGTGTTAAGTGTATTCCCCCATAAACTATTCGAGATAGAGAAAGATCTGCTAATTAAGCCGAGTCTTGATATAACCCATCAAGATTTCGCATCAGTTACGGCTTTAGATTTACCCTTGAAAGCACATCCAACGCCCTATAAGCTTTCTTGGTTAAATGATAGCGGAGAGATTAAAGTTGACAAACAAGTGGAACTAAATTTCAGCATTGGCAACTATAAAGATTCGGTCACTTGTGATGTGGTCCCGATGACCGCAAGTCACATCATTTTGGGAAGACCTTGGCAATATAATAGAGATGTAGATCATATGGGCAAAAGGAATGTTTATGCGGGGACAAAGGATAAAGTTTGCTATAATTTACATCCTATGTCACCCAGAGAAGTTTGTGAGATGCAACAAAGGTTGGCCGATGGTAGAGAGAAAAGAAGACAATAGCGGGAGTTGATCAAATCACAAATTTCTGCCCAACAAGCCAAAACCGAGGTAAAAAGGGCAGAAAAAGCCGAGAGTTTAACAAGCAAAAAGGTATACTCGAAAGATTGCTTATTTATCAATTTTGCAAAGGTAGAAAGGGCTTTACGTGCAAATAAACCACTTGTTTTAATTGTTTTTAGAGAAACCGAGAGGTTATCTCTTCTTAACACTTTGAATTTTGATGATCTAACTTCTTCTCTTCCTAGTGTTTGTATTGATGTTTTGAAAGAATTCAAGGAACTTTATCCAAAGGAGTTGCCGAGAGGTCTACCTCCAATCCGAGGCATCGAACATCAAATCGACTTCATTCCGGGATCAAATCTTCCAAATATGGCAGCCTATAGAGCCAATCCGGATGAGACCCGAGAAATACAAAGACAAGTCGATTTACTCTTAGAAAAAGAGCAGGTACGTGAATCTTTAAGTCCTTGTGCTAGTCCAGTTATTTTGGTACCTAAAAGAGAAGGAACTTTCAGATTATGTACGGATTGTCGCGATATTAATAAGATAACTATTAAATATAGACATCCTATACCTCGCTTAGATGATATGCTAGATGAGTTAAGTGGCGCTGTTTTCTTTTCTAAAATTGATTTTACTCAAGGCTATCACCAAATTAGAATGCAAGAAGGTGATGAATGGAAAACTGCTTTTAAGACTAAATATGGATTATATGAATGGATTGTAATGCCTTTTGGTCTAAGTAATGCACCTAGTACTTTCATGCGATTAATGAACTACATATTCCGTCATTGTTTTGGTAAACTTGTTGTAGTTTATTTTGATGACATTCTTGTTTATAGTAAAAACTTAGAAGAGCATGTTCAACATCTTAAGGCTGTTTTTACTATATTAAGAGAGCAAACATTATATGCCAAGTTAGAAAAATGCGTTTTTTGCACTAATTCTATTAACTTTCTTGGATATATTGTTAGTTCAAGTGGTATTAAGGTTGATCCGGCCAAAATTGAATCCATTATATCCTGGCCGAGACCAACATCAGCTACGCAAGTCCGTTCATTCTATGGTTTGGCAAGCTTTTATAGACGTTTTGTTCGTGATTTGAGCTCAATTGCCGCACCATTGAATGAAGTTGTGAAGAAAGATATCTCATTCTTTTGGGATAAGCCGCAAGAAGATAGTTTCAATAAGCTTAAGCAATTACTAACTTCTTCCCCTATTTTATCTTTACCTAATTTTACACTAACTTTTGAAGTTGAATGTGATGCTTCGGGTATAGGTATTGGGGCTGTTTTGCAACAACAAGGGAAACCTTTAGCATATTTTAGTGAGAAATTAAGTGGCGCAACTCTTAATTATCCTACGTATGATAAAGAGTTATACGCTATTGTTAGAGCATTGGAAACATGGCAGCACTACTGGGTTGGCCGAGAGTTTGTGATTCACACGGATCATGAATCAATCAAGTATCTCAAAGGACAAAGTAAGTTAAACAAGAGACATGCAAAATGGGTTTCCTTCATTGATAGCTTTCCGTATGTGATCAAATACAAGAAAGGTAAGGAAAACGTTGTTGCCGATGCTCTCTCTAGAAGGTACTCTTTACTTTCTATTCTACATACTAAATTACTTGGTTTTGAACATTTAAAAGCTTTGTATGTAGATGATAATGAGTTTTCAGATTTGTTTAAGTCTTGTCATGTCTCGGCACAAAAAGATTTTCACATATTTGAAGGCTTCTTGTTTAAAGGTAACAAACTATGTGTTCCATCATGTTCTATTAGAGAATTAATTGTTAGGGAGGCACATAGTGGCGGTTTAATGGGTCATTTTGGTGTTATTAAAACATTGGATATTTTACAAGAACAATTTTATTGGTCTAAAATGAAAAGAGATGTTCAAAGAATTTGTGAACTTTGTTTTAAGTGCAAACAGGCTAAAAGTACTTCAAAGGCTCACGGATTACTCATGCCTCTTCCAATACCTTCTTCACCTTGGATTGATCTTTCCATGGATTTTATTTTGGGATTACCGAAATCCACAAGAGGTAATGATAGTATAATGGTTATTGTGGATAGATTTTCTAAAATGGCACACTTTATTTCTTGTAGGAAAACAAATGATGCTAGCCATGTTGCGGATTTATTCTTTAAAAACATCATTCGGTTACATGGTGTTCCAAAAACAATCGTAAGTGATAGGGATGTCAAATTCCTAAGTTATTTTTGGAAGACCTTATGGAGCAAATTGGGAACAAAGCTTTTGTTTTCTACTTCAAGCCATCCACAAACTGATGGCCAAACTGAGGTAACAAATAGAACTTTAGGGGCTCTACTTAGGGCACTTATTCAAAAGAACTTGAAAAAGTGGGAAGAATATTTACCTATAGCTGAATTTGCTTATAATCGTACATTACATTCTACTACTAACAATTCACTTTTTGAAGTTGTTTATGGTTTTAACCCCCTTACCCCTTTAGATCTAATTCCTCTTCCTATTGATGAGTATTATAACATAGAAGGTGATTCAAGGGCTGACTTTGTTCAAAGGATACATTCCGAAGTAGCCGAGAACATCAAGAAGACAAATGACCGGAATGCATTTAAATCCAACAAAGGCCGCAAGGCTATCAACTTTGAGATTGGTGATTGGGTGTGGATACACTTTAGGAAGGAAAGATTTCCAAAGGAAAGGCAGTCCAAACTACATCCAAGAGGAGATGGCCCTTTTCAAGTCATTAAGAAGATAAATGACAATGCATACCAAATAGACTTGCAAGGTAAGTATGGTGTTCATTCTACTTTTAATGTTTCTGACTTATCTCCTTTTGATGTTTCGGATTACATAGATGAAGATGATGATGATTCGAGGTCGAATCCTTTTGAAGGGGGAGGGGATGATACGGGACCATCTAGAAGGATACATCATCCTTTACAAAGGATACATAGACCAATGACTAGATCAAGAACAAGACAAAGGAATCAGGAACTAGCCACATTGGTCCGAGAGTTGAAGTCCAAAGAAGAAGCCAATCTTCATTTAAAAGATGAAGTACAAGTTCAACTTCTAACTCTTGAAAGCATTCAAATCGGCCCAAACAAGCATTTTGGCTAAAAAGGGTATTTTAGTCTTTTCACATATTAAAGTCTATTCTAGCCTATTCTAGACTTTAATTATATTTAGTATTGTTATTTTCCTATTTCTAGCCGTGTAATAGCAAGTATGCTAAATAAAGGACATGTTGTCCATAAGTTAGTTAGTTTGTTATTAAGAGTCCTAATGCAACTACGACTCTTCATTATTTAGTAGTTATTTTAATTAATGCCGCCAAGATAATAGGCACATGTCCCTATTATCTTGTTTAGGTAGTTACTTGATAGCAAATAGTTATTCAAGAGTCCTAATTTTTCAAGGACTCTTATTTCCTTTTCCTAGTTTGAGTTGGAACCGAATTTCCTTCTACTTAAAGGGAATTTCGGCCACCTTATTTACGGAGACTTGATATATTGATATTTTGATTAAGGTTAATCCTTTGATACTTGTTTATGAACTTCCGGTTGAATTTCATATTCCTTTAAGTTACTGTATCAACTAGTTGGTTTCTCTAGTTGTGGTGTTTCAACCTCCATTGATACTTAGCCTTTCCGGGATTGTGTTAAGTGTATTCCCATAGAAACTATTCGAGATAGAGAAAGATCTGTTTTCAACCGAATCTTGATATAACCCATCAAGGTTTCGCATCAAAAAGAGAGAAAATAGTGTTTATTCATTAATCCCGAAAAGGTAGATAGGGAAATTAAAGCAAAACAACTTGTTGTTTTGTTCGATTTGAAAGGAACCGCAAGGAACCTTTTTACTAACACTTTTTCTTTTGATCTAACATCTTTTTCAACATCTAGTCTTGCTATTTTTCAGAAATTTCATGAAGTCTTCCCTAAGGAGTTGCGGAGAAGGTTATTTATGAGCTTTCAAAATCGTGAAAGGTATATAAACCATCTTCGGTTAAAAATCAGAAATCCAAACCAATGTATTGGAGCTAATCCGACAAAATTTAATGCAATGGAGGAATGGCCGCGCACAACTAGTGCAATTCAAATGCATTCATCATATGAGTTAGCAAGCTTTTACAAACGTTTTGTTAATATTTTTGCAAGCTTGCTGCCCCATTAAATGCAATTGAGAAGGAAGAGATTCAATTCTTTTGGGACAGCCGCCATAAAGTATCTTTAAAAGGTAGGTGTACATTGAACATTCTACTTTCTATATTTCTAACTTGCTCCTGATACGGGACCATCTAGAAGGATACATGAGCCTTTACAAAGGATCCATAGACCAATGACTAGATCAAGAACAAGACAAAGGAATCAAGAACTAGCCACTTTGGTCCGAGAGTTGAAGTCCAAAGAAGAAACCAATCTTCATTTAAAAGATGATGTACAAGTTCAACTTCTAACTCTTGAAAGCATTGAAATCGGCCCAAACAAGCATTTTGGCTAAAAAGGGTATTTTAGTCTTTTCACATATTAAAGTCTATTCTAGCCTATTCTAGACTATTCTAGACTTTAATTATAGTAAGTATTATTATTTTCCTATTTCTAGCCGAGATATAGCAAGTTTGATAAATAAAGGACATGTTGTCCATAAGTTAGTTAGTTTGTTATTAAGAGTCCTAATGCAACTAGGACTCTTCATTATTTTGGTATTTATTTATATTGTGCCGCCAAGATAATAGGCACATGTCCCGATTATCTTGTTTAGGTAGTTATTTGATAGCAAGTTGTTATTCAAGAGTCCTAATTCTTCAAGGACTCTTATTTCCCTTTTCCTAGTTTAAGTTAGTTTGGTTCTCTTATAGCCGAATTCCTCTATTTAATAGAGCTTTGGGCAGCCATGTAACTTAAACTTGATATATTGATATTTTGATTAAGGTTAAACCTTTGTTACTTGTTTATGAACTTCGGTTGAATTTCATAAACCTTTGAGTATCTTGTATCAACTAGTTGGTTTCTCTAGTTGTGGTGTTTCAACATTCATTGATACTTAACCTTTCCGGGACTGTGTTAAGTATATTCCCATAGAAACCATTCGAGATAGAGAAAGATCTAAATTTCAGCCGAGTCTTGATATAACCCATCAAGATTTCGCATCAGCTCCCTTTTTATAATTTTTCATATTATGAAGCTGATTGCGATGATGATTTGAGGACGAGTCAAGCTTTTCAAGGGGGAGGGGATGATACGGTACCAACCTTGAGGCTCGGTTCTTGGCTGGTCTAAATAATAAAATCCGATCAAAGGTAGAATTTTCTAATCTTAATAATATTACATCTATGTTATATTATGCAGAACAAATCGAAAGACAGCAAAAGGAAAAGAGTTCGAGGGCAAAAACGGCAACTTTCCAAACTCGGGAGAAGCCGAAACAGTCCCAGCTTTTTTCTACTCTTTTGCTGAGCCAAAGAAAGGGTAAATAGGTCATAAATGATGCAAAAACAGCCACGGGTCAGTTTGAGGCAGTAAGGTCGCAAAATCCAACCAATTCGGCCAATACGAGGCTAAATTTTAATCCAAATCTTGTTCGGGAATGTTTTAAATGTAGGGGCAAAGGACACTTTTTTATGGACTGCCCTAACATGAGTATAATGATAAAATTGGATGACGGATCACGGATAAGTGAAGAAGAAGCCGAAAGGGCTGTTTTAGAGGAGAAAAAAGAGCGAGAGAGAGAAAAGAAACGAGTGGTCCTACCCATGAGGTAAAATTCGAGGGGGGAAAAGGATACAAAAGCCACGAGCTTAGTGAGAAAAAAGGCAATCTCACAAAAAGAGAGAAAATAGTGTTTATTCATTAATCCCGGAAAGGTAGATAGGGAAATTAAAGCAAAACAACTTGTTGTTTTGTTCGATTTGAAAGGAACCGCAAGGAACCTTTTTACTAACACTTTTTCTTTTGATCTAACATCTTTTTCAACATCTAGTCTTGCTATTTTTCAGAAATTTCATGAAGTCTTCCCTAAGGAGTTGCGGAGAAGGTTATTTATGAGCTTTCAAAATCGTATCTTCGGTTAAAAATCAGAAATCCAAACCAATGTATTGGAGCTAATCCGACAAAATTTAATGCAATGGAGGAATGGCCGCGCACAACTAGTGCAATTCAAATGCATTCATCATATGAGTTAGCAAGCTTTTACAAACGTTTTGTTAATGATTTTTGCAAGCTTGCTGCCCCCATTAAATGCAATTGAGAAGGAAGAGACACAATTCTTTTGGGACAGCCGCCATAAAGTATCTTTAAAAGGTAGGTACATTGAACATTCTACTTTCTATATTTCTAACTTGCTCCCTTTTTATAATTTTTCATATTATGAAGCTGATTGCGATGATGATTTGAGGACGAGTCAAGCTTTTCAAGGGGGAGGGGATGATACGGTACCAACCTTGAGGCTCCCCAATTCAAGGGATCACATACATAGACCAATGACGAGGAACATGAAGCAGATAACTACATCATTGGTTCGTATAACAAAGTACAAAGAGGATGCTATGTTACACACACAATATAAAGTACAAGGCAGCCTCTCAAGTTCACAAGTGTACAATTAGGCCCTATCAAGCAAAGAGGCTAAGAGGGGCATTTTAGTGATCTTTCAAGCTGATGGACAGCTTTGCGACAGTTTGGTATAATGATCATAACTTTCGATGTATGTATCCAATGGACCTGATTCCAGTTGCATATTAAATTTAAAAGGAGGATCTACAACTACTATGAAGACCACAAGATCAGATTGTGGCAGCCAAGTATAGATTAGAATAGAGAACTATAAAGTCGTTAGCAAACTTCTTGCAAAGGCCTCGTCCAAGAATTGGCAAACGTTCCCCCTTTTGTTTTGAGCCGTATTCAATAATCAAATACATTAAGTGTTGAAAGCGTTAGAGCCTCAATACTTGATACCATTCGGCCAAGGTCAAGGGAAAATTCAAGAAAGCGAAGTTACTGTGCACGTTCACTGTTCATCCGAATCAAGAACATCAAAAAGATCAAGAAAGGCAAGAACCGGTTTCCATTCTCGATTAGGATTTCGTTTCTTCATCTTTTTTCTTTCTAAAGCTTTTAGTTTAGGTCAAAGATTGGATTTATTTCCTTATTTTTTCTCGCTTTGTGTCAACGCAACAAGTTAGGAACCCATTCTTTAATCTAGAGTTTGAAGTTCTATACGAGCGGTGTTGAAATAAAGAGTGAATCTTTCTTTTCTATTTGACTTTTTTGAGTGTTTTTCTTGCATTATAAATATGTCTTTTCAGGGATCTCCATCCAAGAAAGGTGAAGACTTTGATATGGAAAAGTTATATATGATGATGGCAGATATGGCGAGAAACGTGGCTGATATGATGGGGCGAATGGAAGCAATATAGATTCAAAATCAGCAATGTAATGTTATGGACTATAATCTTGGTTCCATAAAGCCAAAGATTCCGCTCTTTCGAAGGTACAAATTATCCCAAATTGCTTTTCGATTGGATTCGTAAAATTAACCATGTTTTTTGTTGTTAATAAGTATTCGGAGGAAAAGAGAGTAAAACAAGAAGCCATGGAGTTTTATGGATATGCTTCTATTTGGTGGGATAAAGAAACCAAGACAAGGGAAAAAGTGGAACAACCAGAAATTGCAACTCGGGCCGAGATGAAAGCGGTGGTGAAACGACGTTTTGTTCCTCTAAATTACATAAGGGAACTTTACAACCGCTTACAAAGGTTAAAGAAAGGAGAGAGTTCGGTCGATGAGTATTACAAGGTTGCAATGATTCGGGCCGATATTAATGAGGGAGATGAGGCAACAATGGCTCGGTTCTTGGCTGGTCTAAATAATAAAATCCGATCAAAGGTAGAATTTTCTAATCTTAATAATATTACATCTATGTTATATTATGCAGAACAAATCGAAAGACAGACAAAAGGAAAAGAGTTCGAGGGCAAAAACGGCAACTTTCCAAACTCGGGAGAAGCCGAAACAGTCCCAGCTTTTTTTCTACTCTTTTGCTGAGCCAAAGAAAGGGTAAATAGGTCATAAATGATGCAAAAACAGCCACGGGTCAGTTTGAGGCAGTAAGGTCGCAAAATCCAACCAATTCGGCCAATACGAGGCTAAATTTTACTCCAAATCTTGTTCGGGAATGTTTTAAATGTAGGGGCAAAGGACGCTTTTTTATGGACTGCCCTAACATGAGTATAATGATAAAATTGGATGACGGATCACGGATAAGTGAAGAAGAAGCCGAAAGGGCCGTTTTAGAGGAGAAAAAAAGAGCGAGAGAGAGAAAAGAAACGAGTGGTCCTACCCATGAGGTAAAATTCGAGGGGGGAAAAGGATACAAAAGCCACGAGCTTAGTGAGAAAAAATGCAATCTCACAAAAAGAGAGAAAATAGTGTTTATTCATTAATCCCGGAAAGGTAGATAGGGAAATTAAAGCAAAACAACTTGTTGTTTTGTTCGATTTGAAAGGAACCGCAAGGAACCTTTTTACTAACACTTTTTCTTTTGATCTAACATCTTTTTCAACATCTAGTCTTGCTATTTTTCAGAAATTTCATGAAGTCTTCCCTAAGGAGTTGCGGAGAAGGTTATTTATGAGCTTTCAAAATCGTATCTTCGGTTAAAAATCAGAAATCCAAACCAATGTATTGGAGCTAATCCGACAAAATTTAATGCAATGGAGGAATGGCCGCGCACAACTAGTGCAATTCAAATGCATTCATCATATGAGTTAGCAAGCTTTTACAAACGTTTTGTTAATGATTTTTGCAAGCTTGCTGCCCCCATTAAATGCAATTGAGAAGGAAGAGACACAATTCTTTTGGACAGCCGCCATAAAGTATCTTTAAAAGGTAGGTACATTGAACATTCTACTTTCTATATTTCTAACTTGCTCCCTTTTTATAATTTTTCATATTATGAAGCTGATTGTGATGATGATTTGAGGACGAGTCAAGCTTTTCAAGGGGGAGGGGATGATACGGTACCAACCTTGAGGCTCCCCAATTCAAGGGATCACATACATAGACCAATGACGAGGAACATGAAGCAGATAACTACATCATTGGTTCGTATAACAAAGTACAAAGAGGATGCTATGTTACACACACAATATAAAGTACAAGGCAGCCTCTCAAGTTCACAAGTGTACAATTAGTGATCTTTCAAGCTGATGGACAGCTTTGCGACAGTTTGGTATAATGATCATAACTTTCGATGTATGTATCCAATGGACCTGATTCCAGTTGCATATTAAATTTAAAAGGAGGATCTACAACTACTATGAAGACCACAAGATCAGATTGTGGCAGCCAAGTATAGATTAGAATAGAGAACTATAAAGTCGTTAGCAAACTTCTTGCAAAGGCCTCGTCCAAGAATTGGCAAACGTTCCCCCTTTTGTTTTGAGCCGTATTCAATAATCAAATACATTAAGTGTTGAAAGCGTTAGAGCCTCAATACTTGATACCATTCGGCCAAGGTCAAGGGAAAATTCAAGAAAGCGAGTTACTGTGCACGTTACTGTTCATCCGAATCAAGAACATCAAAAAGATCAAGAAAGACAAGAACCGGTTTCCATTCTCGATTAGGATTTCGTTTCTTCATCTTTTTCTTTCTAAAGCTTTTAGTTTAGGTCAAAGATTGGATTTATTTCCTTATTTTTCTGCTTTGTGTCAACGCAACAAGTTAGGAACCCATTCTTTAATCTAGAGTTTGAAGTTCTATACGAGCGGTGCTGAAATAAAGAGTGAATCTTTCTTTTCTATTTGACTTTTTTGAGTGTTTTTCTTGCATTATAAATATGTGTTTTCAGGGATCTCCATCCAAGAAAGGTGAAGACTTTGATATGGAAAAGTTATATATGATGATGGCAGATATGGCGAGAAACGTGGCTGATATGATGGGGCGAATGGAAGCAATATAGATTCAAAATCAGCAATGTAATGTTATGGACTATAATCTTGGTTCCATAAAGCCAAAGATTCCGTCTTTCGAAGGTACAAATTATCCCAAATTGCTTTTCGACTGGATTCGTAAAATTAACCATGTTTTTGTTGTTAATAAGTATTCGGAGGAAAAGAGAGTAAAACAAGAAGCCATGGAGTTTTATGGATATGCTTCTATTTGGTGGGATAAAGAAACCAAGACAAGGGAAAAAGTGGAACAACCAGAAATTGCAACTCGGGCCGAGATGAAAGCGGTGGTGAAACGACGTTTTGTTCCTCTAAATTACATAAGGGAACTTTACAACCGCTTACAAAGGTTAAAGAAAGGAGAGAGTTCGGTCGATGAGTATTACAAGGTTGCAATGATTCGGGCCGATATTAATGAGGGAGATGAGGCAACAATGGCTCGGTTCTTGGCTGGTCTAAATAATAAAATCCGATCAAAGGTAGAATTTTCTAATCTTAATAATATTACATCTATGTTATATTATGCAGAACAAATCGAAAGACAGCAAAAGGAAAAGAGTTCGAGGGCAAAAACGGCAACTTTCCAAACTCGGGAGAAGCCGAAACAGTCCCAGCTTTTTTCTACTCTTTTGCTGAGCCAAAGAAAGGGTAAATAGGTCATAAATGATGCAAAAACAGCCACGGGTCAGTTTGAGGCAGTAAGGTCGCAAAATCCAACCAATTCGGCCAATACGAGGCTAAATTTTACTCCAAATCTTGTTCGGGAATGTTTTTAAATGTAGGGGCAAAGGGACGCTTTTTTATGGACTGCCCCTAACATGAGTATAATGATAAAATTGGATGACGGATCACGGATAAGTGAAGAAGAAGCCCGAAAGGGCCGTTTTAGAGGAGAAAAAAAGAGCGAGAGAGAAAAGAAAGCGAGTGGTCCCTACCCATGAGGTAAAATTCGAGGGGGAAAAGGATACAAAAGCCACGAGCTTAGTGAGAAAAAAATGCAATCTCACAAAAAAAGAGAAAATAGTGTTTATTCATTAATCCCGGAAAGGTAGATAGGAAATTAAAGCAAAACAACTTGTTGTTTTGTTCGATTTGAAAGGAACCGCAAGGAACCTTTTTACTAACACTTTTTCTTTTGATCTAACATCTTTTTCAACATCTAGTCTTGCTATTTTTCAGAAATTTCATGAAGTCTTCCCTAAGGAGTTGCGGAGAAGGTTATTTATGAGCTTTCAAAATCGTATCTTCGGTTAAAAATCAGAAATCCAAACCAATGTATTGGAGCTAATCAGACAAAATTTAATGCAATGGAGGAATGGCGCGCACAACTAGTGCAATTCAAATGCATTCATCATATGAGTTAGCAAGCTTTTACAAGCGTTTTGTTAATGATTTTTTGCAAGCTTGCTGCCCCCATTAAATGCAATTGAGAAGGAAGAGACACAATTCTTTTGGGACAGCCGCCATAAAGTATCTTTAAAAGGTAGGTACATTGAACATTCTACTTTCTATATTTCTAACTTGCTCCCTTTTTATAATTTTTCATATTATGAAGCTGATTGTGATGATGATTTGAGGGACGAGTCAAGCTTTTCAAGGGGAGGGGATGATACGGTACCAACCTTGAGGCTCCCCAATTCAAGGGATCACATACATAGACCAATGACGAGGAACATGAAGCAGATAACTACATCATTGGTTCGTATAACAAAGTACAAAGAGGATGCTATGTTACACACACAATATAAAGTACAAGGCAGCCTCTCAAGTTCACAAGTGTACAATTAGGCCCTATCAAGCAAAGAGGCTAAGAGGGCATTTTAGTGATCTTTCAAGGCGATGGGACAGCTTTGCGGCAGATTTGGTATAATGATCATAACTTTCGATGTATGTATCAATGGACACTGATTCCAGTTGCATATTAAATTTAAAAGGAGGATCTACAACTACTATGAAGACCACAAGATCAGATTGTGGCAGCCAAGTATAGATTAGAATAGAGAACTATAAAGTCGTTAGCAAACTTCTTGCAAAGGCCTCGTCCAAGAATTGGCAAACGTTCCCCCTTTTGTTTTGAGCCGTATTCAATAATCAAATACATTAAGTGTTGAAAGCGTTAGAGCCTCAATACTTGATACCATTCGGCCAAGGTCAAGGGAAAATTCAAGAAAGCGAGTTACTGTGCACGTTACTGTTCATCCGAATCAAGAACATCAAAAAGATCAAGAAAGGCAAGAACCGGTTTCCATTCTCGATTAGGATTTCGTTTCTTCATCTTTTTCTTTCTAAAGCTTTTAGTTTAGGTCAAAGATTGGATTTATTTCCTTATTTTTCTGCTTTGTGTCAACGCAACAAGTTAGGAACCCATTCTTTAATCTAGAGTTTGAAGTTCTATACGAGCGGTGTTGAAATAAAGAGTGAATCTTTCTTTTCTATTTGACTTTTTTGAGTGTTTTTCTTGCATTATAAATATGTCTTTTCAGGGATCTCCATCCAAGAAAGGTGAAGACTTTGATATGGAAAAGTTATATATGATGATGGCAGATATGGCGAGAAAGCGTGGCTGATATGATGGGGCGAATGGAAGCAATATAGATTCAAAATCAGCAATGTAATGTTATGGACTATAATCTTGGTTCCATAAAGCCAAAGATTCAGTCTTTCGAAGGTACAAATTATCCCCAAATTGCTTTTTCGATTGGATTCGTAAAATTAACCATGTTTTTGTTGTTAATAAGTATTCGGAGGAAAAGAGAGTAAAACAAGAAGCCATGGAGTTTTATGGATATGCTTCTATTTGGTGGGATAAAGAAACCAAGACAAGGGAAAAAAGTGGAACAACCCAGAAATTGCAACTCGGGCGAGATGAAAGCGGTGGTGAAAGCGGCGTTTTGTTCCTCTAAATTACATAAGGGAACTTTACAACCGCTTACAAAGGTTAAAGAAAGGAGAGAGTTCGGTCGATGAGTATTACAAGGTTGCAATGATTCGGGCCGATATTAATGAGGGAGATGAGGCAACAATGGCTCGGTTCTTGGCTGGTCTAAATAATAAAATCCGATCAAAGGTAGAATTTTCTAATCTTAATAATATTACATCTATGTTATATTATGCAGAACAAATCGAAAAGACAGCAAAAGGAAAAGAGTTCGAGGGCAAAAGCAGCAACTTTCCAAACTCGGGAGAAGCCGAAACAGTCCCAGCTTTTTTCTACTCTTTTGCTGAGCCAAAGAAAGGAGTAAATAGGTCATAAATGATGCAAAAACAGCCACGGGTCAGTTTGAGGCAGTAAGGTCGCAAAATCCAACCAATTCGGCCAATACGAGGCTAAATTTTACTCCAAATCTTGTTCGGGGAATGTTTTAAATGTAGGGGCAAAGGGCGGCTTTTTATGGACTGCCCTAACATGAGTATAATGATAAAATTGGATGACGGATCACGGATAAGTGAAGAAGAAGCCGAAAGGGCTGTTTTAGAGGAGAAAAAAAGAAGCGAGAGAGAGAAAAGAAAGCGAGTGGTCCTACCCGTGAGGTAAAATTCGAGGGGGGAAAAAGGATACAAAAAGCCACGAGCTTAGTGAGAAAAAAATGCAATCTCACAAAAAGAGAGAAAATAGTGTTTATTCATTAATCCCGGGAAAGGTAGATAGGGAAATTAAAGCAAAACAACTTGTTGTTTTGTTCGATTTGAAAGGAACCGCAAGGAACCTTTTTACTAACACTTTTTCTTTTGATCTAACATCTTTTTCAACATCTAGTCTTGCTATTTTTCAGAAATTTCATGAAGTCTTCCCTAAGGAGTTGCGGAGAAGGTTATTTATGAGCTTTCAAAATCGTATCTTCGGTTAAAAATCAGAAATCCAAACCAATGTATTGGAGCTAATCAGACAAAATTTAATGCAATGGAGGAATGGCGCGCACAACTAGTGCAATTCAAATGCATTCATCATATGAGTTAGCAAGCTTTTACAAAGCGTTTTGTTAATGATTTTTTGCAAGCTTGCTGCCCCCCATTAAATGCAATTGAGAAGGAAGAGACACAATTCTTTTGGGACAGCCGCCATAAAGTATCTTTAAAAGGTAGGTACATTGAACATTCTACTTTCTATATTTCTAACTTGCTCCCTTTTTATAATTTTTCATATTATGAAGCTGATTGCGATGATGATTTGAGGGACGAGTCAAGCTTTTCAAGGGGGAGGGGATGATACGGTACCAACCTTGAGGCTCCCCAATTCAAGGGATCACATACATAGACCAATGACGAGGAACATGAAGCAGATAACTACATCATTGGTTCGTATAACAAAGTACAAAGAGGATGCTATGTTACACACACAATATAAAGTACAAGGCAGCCTCTCAAGTTCATAAGTGTACAATTAGTGATCTTTCAAGGCGATGGGACGAGCTTTGCGGCAGATTTGGTATAATGATCATAACTTTCGATGTATGTATCAATGGACACGATTCGAGTTGCATATTAAATTTAAAAGGAGGATCTACAACTACTATGAAGACCACAAGATCAGATTGTGGCAGCCAAGTATAGATTAGAATAGAGAACTATAAAGTCGTTAGCAAACTTCTTGCAAAGGGAGCCTCGTCCAAGAATTGGCAAAGCGTTCCCCCTTTTGTTTTGAGCAGTATTCAATAATCAAATACATTAAGTGTTGAAAGCGTTAGAGCCTCAATACTTGATACCATTCGGCCAAGGTCAAGGGAAAATTCAAGAAAGCGAGTTACTGTGCACGTTACTGTTCATCCGAATCAAGAACATCAAAAAGATCAAGAAAGGCAAGAACCGGTTTCCATTCTCGATTAGGATTTCGTTTCTTCATCTTTTTCTTTCTAAAGCTTTTAGTTTAGGTCAAAGATTGGATTTATTTCCTTATTTTTCTGCTTTGTGTCAACGCAACAAGTTAGGAACCCATTCTTTAATCTAGAGTTTGAAGTTCTATACGAGCGGTGTTGAAATAAAGAGTGAATCTTTCTTTTCTATTTGACTTTTTTGAGTGTTTTTCTTGCATTATAAATATGTCTTTTCAGGGATCTCCATCCAAGAAAGGTGAAGACTTTGATATGGAAAAGTTATATATGATGATGGCAGATATGGCGAGAAACGTGGCTGATATGATGGGGGCGAATGGAAGCAATATAGATTCAAAATCAGCAATGTAATGTTATGGACTATAATCTTGGTTCCATAAAGCCAAAGATTAGTCTTTCGAAGGTACAAATTATCCCAAATTGCTTTTTGATTGGATTACGTAAAATTAACCATGTTTTTGTTGTTAATAAGTATTCGGAGGAAAAGAGAGTAAAACAAGAAGCCATGGAGTTTTATGGATATGCTTCTATTTGGTGGGATAAAGAAACCAAGACAAGGGAAAAAGTGGAACAACCAGAAATTGCAACTCGGGCAGAGATGAAAGCGGTGGTGAAAGCGGCGTTTTGTTCCTCTAAATTACATAAAGGGAACTTTACAACCGCTTTACAAAGGTTAAAGAAAGGAGAGAGTTCGGTCGATGAGTATTACAAGGTTGCAATGATTCGGGCCGATATTAATGAGGGAGATGAGGCAACAATGGCTCGGTTCTTGGCTGGTCTAAATAATAAAATCCGATCAAAGGTAGAATTTTCTAATCTTAATAATATTACATCTATGTTATATTATGCGAGAACAAATCGAAAAGACAGCAAAAGGAAAAGAGTTCGAGGGCAAAAAGCGGCAACTTTCCAAACTCGGGAGAAGCCGAAACAGTCCCAGCTTTTTTCTACTCTTTTGCTGAGCCAAAGAAAGGAGTAAATAGGTCATAAATGATGCAAAAACAGCCACGGGTCAGTTTGAGGCAGTAAGGTCGTAAAAATCCAACCAATTCGGCCAATACGAGGCTAAATTTTACTCCAAATCTTGTTCGGGGAATGTTTTAAATGTAGGGGGCAAAGGGACGCTTTTTTATGGACTGCCCTAACATGAGTATAATGATAAAATTGGATGACGGATCACGGATAAGTGAAGAAGAAGCCGAAAGGGCTGTTTTAGAGGAGAAAAAAAGAAGCGAGAGAGAAAAGAAAGCGAGTGGTCCTACCCATGAGGTAAAATTCGAGGGGGAAAAAGGATACAAAAGCCACGAGCTTAGTGAGAAAAAAGGCAATCTCACAAAAAAAGAGAAAATAGTGTTTATTCATTAATCCCGGGAAAGGTAGATAGGGAAATTAAAGCAAAACAACTTGTTGTTTTGTTCGATTTGAAAGGAACCGCAAGGAACCTTTTTTACTAACACTTTTTCTTTTGATCTAACATCTTTTTCAACATCTATTCTTGCTATTTTTCAGAAATTTCATGAAGTCTTCCCTAAGGAGTTGCGGAGAAGGTTATTTATGAGCTTTCAAAATCGTATCTTCGGTTAAAAATCAGAAATCAAAACCAATGTATTGGAGCTAATCAGACAAAATTTAATGCAATGGAGGAATGGCGCGCACAACTAGTGCAATTCAAATGCATTCATCATATGAGTTAGCAAGCTTTTACAAACGTTTTGTTAATGATTTTTGCAAGCTTGCTGCCCCCATTAAATGCAATTGAGAAGGAAGAGACACAATTCTTTTGGGACAGCCGCCATAAAGTATCTTTAAAAGGTAGGTACATTGAACATTCTACTTTCTATATTTCTAACTTGCTCCCTTTTTATAATTTTTCATATTATGAAGCTGATTGCGATGATGATTTGAGGGACGAGTCAAGCTTTTCAAGGGGAGGGGATGATACGGTACCAACCTTGAGGCTCCCCAATTCAAGGGATCACATACATAGACCAATGACGAGGAACATGAAGCAGATAACTACATCATTGGTTCGTATAATAAAGTACAAAGAGGATGCTATGTTACACACACAATATAAAGTACAAGGCAGCCTCTCAAGTTCACAAGTGTACAATTAGGCCCTATCAAGCAAAGAGGCTAAGAGGGGCATTTTAGTGATCTTTCAAGGCGATGGACGAGCTTTGCGGCAGGTTTGGTATAATGATCATAACTTTCGATGTATGTATCAATGGACACTGATTCCGATTGCATATTAAATTTAAAAGGCGGATCTACAACTACTATGAAGACCACAAGATCAGATTGTGGCAGCCAAGTATAGATTAGAATAGAGAACTATAAAGTCGTTAGCAAACTTCTTGCAAACGAAAGCGTTAGAGCCTCGTCCAAGAATTGGCAAACGTTCCCCCTTTTGTTTTGAGCCGTATTCAATAATCAAATACATTAAGTGTTGAAAGCGTTAGAGCCTCAATACTTGATACCATTCGGCCAAGGTCAAGGGAAAATTCAAGAAAGCGAGTTACTGTGCACGTTACTGTTCATCCGAATCAAGAACATCAAAAAGATCAAGAAAGGCAAGAACCGGTTTCCATTCTCGATTAGGATTTCGTTTCTTCATCTTTTTTCTTTCTAAAGCTTTTAGTTTAGGTCAAAGATTGGATTTATTTCCTTATTTTTCTGCTTTGTGTCAACGCAACAAGTTAGGAACCCATTCTTTAATCTAGAGTTTGAAGTTCTATACGAGCGGTGTTGAAATAAAGAGTGAATCTTTCTTTTCTATTTGACTTTTTTGAGTGTTTTTCTTGCATTATAAATATGTCTTTTCAGGGGATCTCCATCCAAGAAAGGTGAAGACTTTGATATGGAAAAAGTTATATATGATGATGGCAGATATGGCGAGAAACGTGGCTGATATGATGGGGCGAATGGAAGCAATATAGATTCAAAATCAGCAATGTAATGTTATGGACTATAATCTTGGTTCCATAAAGCCAAAGATTCCGTCTTTCGAAGGTACAAATTATCCCAAATTGCTTTTCGATTGGATTCGTAAAATTAACCATGTTTTTGTTGTTAATAAGTATTCGGAGGAAAAGAGAGTAAAACAAGAAGCCATGGAGTTTTATGGATATGCTTCTATTTGGTGGGATAAAGAAACCAAGACAAGGGAAAAAAGTGGAACAACCCAGAAATTGCAACTCGGGCCGAGATGAAAGCGGTGGTGAAACGACGTTTTGTTCCTCTAAATTACATAAGGGAACTTTACAACCGTTTACAAAGGTTAAAGAAAGGAGAGAGTTCGGTCGATGAGTATTACAAGGTTGCAATGATTCGGGCCGATATTAATGAGGGAGATGAGGCAACAATGGCTCGGTTCTTGGCTGGTCTAAATAATAAAATCCGATCAAAGGTAGAATTTTCTAATCTTAATAATATTACATCTATGTTATATTATGCAGAACAAATCGAAAGACAGCAAAAGGAAAAGAGTTCGAGGGCAAAAACGGCAACTTTCCAAACTCGGGAGAAGCCGAAACAGTCCCAGCTTTTTTCTACTCTTTTGCTGAGCCAAAGAAAGGGTAAATAGGTCATAAATGATGCAAAAAACAGCCACGGGTCAGTTTGAGGCAGTAAGGTCGCAAAATCCAACCAATTCGGCCAATACGAGGCTAAATTTTACTCCAAATCTTGTTCGGGGAATGTTTTAAATGTAGGGGGCAAAGGGCGCTTTTTTATGGACTGCCCTAACATGAGTATAATGATAAAATTGGATGACGGATCACGGATAAGTGAAGAAAGAAGCCGAAAGGGCTGTTTTAGAGGAGAAAAAAAGAGCGAGAGAGAAAAGAAAGCGAGTGGTCCTACCCATGAGGTAAAATTCGAGGGGGGAAAAGGATACAAAAGCCACGAGCTTAGTGAGAAAAAAGGCAATCTCACAAAAAGAGAGAAAATAGTGTTTATTCATTAATCCCAGGGAAGGTAGATAGGGAAATTAAAGCAAAACAACTTGTTGTTTTGTTCGATTTGAAAGGAACCGCAAGGAACCTTTCTACTAACACTTTTTCTTTTGATCTAACATCTTTTTCAACATCTATTCTTGCTATTTTTCAGAAATTTCATGAAGTCTTCCCTAAGGAGTTGCGGAGAAGGTTATTTATGAGCTTTCAAAATCGTATCTTCGGTTAAAAATCAGAAATCCAAACCAATGTATTGGAGCTAATCAGACAAAATTTAATGCAATGGAGGAATGGCCGCGCACAACTAGTGCAATTCAAATGCATTCATCATATGAGTTAGCAAGCTTTTACAGACGTTTTGTTAATGATTTTTGCAAGCTTGCTGCCCCCATTAAATGCAATTGAGAAGGAAGAGACACAATTCTTTTGGGACAGCCGCCATAAAGTATCTTTAAAAGGTAGGTACATTGAACATTCTACTTTCTATATTTCTAACTTGCTCCCTTTTTATAATTTTTCATATTATGAAGCTGATTGCGATGATGATTTGAGGGACGAGTCAAGCTTTTCAAGGGGGAGGGGATGATACGGTACCAACCTTGAGGCTCCCCAATTCAAGGGATCACATACATAGACCAATGACGAGGAACATGAAGCAGATAACTACATCATTGGTTCGTATAATAAAGTACAAAGAGGATGCTATGTTACACACACAATATAAAGTACAAGGCAGCCTCTCAAGTTCACTAAGTGTACAATTAGGCCCTATCAAGCAAAGAGGCTAAGAGGGGCATTTTAGTGATCTTTCAAGGCGATGGGACGGCTTTGCGGCAGATTTGGTATAATGATCATAACTTTCGATGTATGTATCAATGGACACGATTCGAGTTGCATATTAAATTTAAAAGGAGGATCTACAACTACTATGAAGACCACAAGATCAGATTGTGGCAGCCAAGTATAGATTAGAATAGAGAACTATAAAGTCGTTAGCAAACTTCTTGCAAACGAAAGCGTTAGAGCCTCGTCCAAGAATTGGCAAACGTTCCCCCTTTTGTTTTGAGCCGTATTCAATAATCAAATACATTAAGTGTTGAAAGCGTTAGAGCCTCAATACTTGATACCATTCGGCCAAGGTCAAGGGAAAATTCAAGAAAGCGAGTTCTTGTGCGTTCTTGTTCATCCGAATCAAGAACATCAAAAAAAGATCAAGAAAGGCAAGAACCGGTTTCCATTCTCGATTAGGATTTCGTTTCTTCATCTTTTTCTTTCTAAAGCTTTTAGTTTAGGTCAAAGATTGGATTTATTTCCTTATTTTTCTGCTTTGTGTCAACGCAACAAGTTAGGAACCCATTCTTTAATCTAGAGTTTGAAGTTCTATACGAGCGGTGTTGAAATAAAGAGTGAATCTTTCTTTTCTATTTGACTTTTTTGAGTGTTTTTCTTGCATTATAAATATGTCTTTTCAGGGATCTCCATCCAAGAAAGGTGAAGACTTTGATATGGAAAAGTTATATATGATGATGGCAGATATGGCGAAAGCGTGGCTGATATGATGGGGGCGAATGGAAGCAATATAGATTCAAAATCAGCAATGTAATGTTATGGACTATAATCTTGGTTCCATAAAGCCAAAGATTCCGTCTTTCGAAGGTACAAATTATCCCAAATTGCTTTTCGATTGGATTCGTAAAATTAACCATGTTTTTGTTGTTAATAAGTATTCGGAGGAAAAGAGAGTAAAACAAGAAGCCATGGAGTTTTATGGATATGCTTCTATTTGGTGGGATAAAGAAACCAAGACAAGGGAAAAAAGTGGAACAACCCAGAAATTGCAACTCGGGCGAGATGAAAGCGGTGGTGAAAGCGGCGCTTTTGTTCCTCTAAATTACATAAGGGAACTTTACAACCGTTTACAAAGGTTAAAGAAAGGAGAGAGTTCGGTCGATGAGTATTACAAGGTTGCAATGATTCGGGCCGATATTAATGAGGAGATGAGGCAACAATGGCTCGGTTCTTGGCTGGTCTAAATAATAAAATCCGATCAAAGGTAGAATTTTCTAATCTTAATAATATTACATCTATGTTATATTATGCGAGAACAAATCGAAAAGACAGACAAAAGGAAAAGAGTTCGAGGGCAAAAACGGCAACTTTCCAAACTCGGGAGAAGCCGAAACAGTCCCAGCTTTTTTCTACTCTTTTGCTGAGCCAAAGAAAGGGTAAATAGGTCATAAATGATGCAAAAACAGCCACGGGTCAGTTTGAGGCAGTATGGTCGCAAAATCCAACCAATTCGGCCAATACGAGGCTAAATTTTACTCCAAATCTTGTTCGGGGAATGTTTTAAATGTAGGGGGCAAAGGGCGCTTTTTTATGGACTGCCCTAACATGAGTATAATGATAAAATTGGATGACGGATCACGGATAAGTGAAGAAGAAGCCGAAAGGGCTGTTTTAGAGGAGAAAAAAAAGAGCGAGAGAGAAAAAAAGCGAGTGGTCCTACCCATGAGGTAAAATTCGAGGGGGGAAAAGGATACAAAAAGCCACGAGCTTAGTGAGAAAAAAGGCAATCTCACAAAAAAGAGAAAATAGTGTTTATTCATTAATCCCAGGGAAGGTAGATAGGGAAATTAAAAGCAAAACAACTTGTTGTTTTGTTCGATTTGAAAAGGAACGCAAGGAACCTTTCTACTAACACTTTTTCTTTTGATCTAACATCTTTTTCAACATCTATTCTTGCTATTTTTCAGAAATTTCATGAAGTCTTCCCTAAGGAGTTGCGGAGAAGGTTATTTATGAGCTTTCAAAATCGTATCTTCGGTTAAAAATCAGAAAGTCCAAACCAATGTATTGGAGCTAATCAGACAAAATTTAATGCAATGGAGGAATGGCGCGCACAACTAGTGCAATTCAAATGCATTCATCATATGAGTTAGCAAGCTTTTACAGAGCGTTTTGTTAATGATTTTTGCAAGCTTGCTGCCCCCATTAAATGCAATTGAGAAGGAAGAGACACAATTCTTTTGGGACAGCCGCCATAAAGTATCTTTAAAAGGTAGGTACATTGAACATTCTACTTTCTATATTTCTAACTTGCTCCCTTTTTATAATTTTTCATATTATGAAGCTGATTGCGATGATGATTTGAGGGACGAGTCAAGCTTTTCAAGGGGAGGGGATGATACGGTACCAACCTTGAGGCTCCCCAATTCAAGGGATCACATACATAGACCAATGACGAGGAACATGAAGCAGATAACTACATCATTGGTTCGTATAATAAAGTACAAAGAGGATGCTATGTTACACACACAATATAAAGTACAAGGCAGCCTCTCAAGTTCACTAAGTGTACAATTAGGCCCTATCAAGCAAAAGAGGCTAAGAGGGGCATTTTAGTGATCTTTCAAGGTGATGGGACGGCTTTGCGACAGTTTGGTATAATGATCATAACTTTCGATGTATGTATCCAATGGACCTGATTCCAGTTGCATATTAAATTTAAAAGGAGGATCTACAACTACTATGAAGACCGCAAGATCAGATTGTGGCAGCCAAGTATAGATTAGGATAGAGAACTATAAAGTCGTTAGCAAACTTCTTGCAAAGGAAAGCGTTAGAGCCTCGTCCAAGAATTGGCAAACGTTCCCCCTTTTGTTTTGAGCCGTATTCAATAATCAAATACATTAAGTGTTGAAAGCGTTAGAGCCTCAATACTTGATACCATTCGGCCAAGGTCAAGGGAAAATTCAAGAAAGCGAGTTACTGTGCACGTTACTGTTCATCCGAATCAAGAACATCAAAAAGATCAAGAAAGGCAAGAACCGGTTTCCATTCTCGATTAGGATTTCGTTTCTTCATCTTTTTCTTTCTAAAGCTTTTAGTTTAGGTCAAAGATTGGATTTATTTCCTTATTTTTCTGCTTTGTGTCAACGCAACAAGTTAGGAACCCATTCTTTAATCTAGAGTTTGAAGTTCTATACGAGCGGTGTTGAAATAAAGAGTGAATCTTTCTTTTCTATTTGACTTTTTTGAGTGTTTTTCTTGCATTATAAATATGTCTTTTCAGGGATCTCCATCCAAGAAAGGTGAAGACTTTGATATGGAAAAGTTATATATGATGATGGCAGATATGGCGAGAAGCGTGGCTGATATGATGGGGGCGAATGGAAGCAATATAGATTCAAAATCAGCAATGTAATGTTATGGACTATAATCTTGGTTCCATAAAGCCAAAGATTTCGTCTTTCGAAGGTACAAATTATCCCAAATTGCTTTTCGACTGGATTCGTAAAATTAACCATGTTTTTGTTGTTAATAAGTATTCGGAGGAAAAGAGAGTAAAACAAGAAGCCATGGAGTTTTATGGATATGCTTCTATTTGGTGGGATAAAGAAACCAAGACAAGGGAAAAAGTGGAACAACCAGAAATTGCAACTCGGGCCGAGATGAAAGCGGTGGTGAAAGCGGCGCTTTTGTTCCTCTAAATTACATAAGGGAACTTTACAACCGTTTACAAAGGTTAAAGAAAGGAGAGAGTTCGGTCGATGAGTATTACAAGGTTGCAATGATTCGGGCCGATATTAATGAGGGAGATGAGGCAACAATGGCTCGGTTCTTGGCTGGTCTAAATAATAAAATCCGATCAAAGGTAGAATTTTCTAATCTTAATAATATTACATCTATGTTATATTATGCAGAACAAATCGAAAAGACAGCAAAAGGAAAAGAGTTCGAGGGCAAAAACGGCAACTTTCCAAACTCGGGAGAAGCCGAAACAGTCCCAGCTTTTTTCTACTCTTTTGCTGAGCCAAAGAAAGGGTAAATAGGTCATAAATGATGCAAAAACAGCCACGGGTCAGTTTGAGGCAGTAAGGTCGCAAAATCCAACCAATTCGGCCAATACGAGGCTAAATTTTACTCCAAATCTTGTTCGGGGAATGTTTTAAATGTAGGGGGCAAAGGGCGCTTTTTTATGGACTGCCCTAACATGAGTATAATGATAAAATTGGATGACGGATCACGGATAAGTGAAGAAGAAGCCGAAAGGGCTGTTTTAGAGGAGAAAAAAAGAGCGAGAGAGAAAAGAAAGCGAGTGGTCCTACCCATGAGGTAAAATTCGAGGGGGAAAAAGGATACAAAAGCCACGAGCTTAGTGAGAAAAAAGGCAATCTCACAAAAAAGAGAAAATAGTGTTTATTCATTAATCCCAGGAAGGTAGATAGGGAAATTAAAAGCAAAACAACTTGTTGTTTTGTTCGATTTGAAAAGGAACGCAAGGAACCTTTCTACTAACACTTTTTCTTTTGATCTAACATCTTTTTCAACATCTATTCTTGCTATTTTTCAGAAATTTCATGAAGTCTTCCCTAAGGAGTTGCGGAGAAGGTTATTTATGAGCTTTCAAAATCGTATCTTCGGTTAAAAATCAGAAAGTCCAAACCAATGTATTGGAGCTAATCAGACAAAATTTAATGCAATGGAGGAATGGCGCGCACAACTAGTGCAATTCAAATGCATTCATCATATGAGTTAGCAAGCTTTTACAGAGCGTTTTGTTAATGATTTTTGCAAGCTTGCTGCCCCCATTAAATGCAATTGAGAAGGAAGAGACACAATTCTTTTGGGACAGCCGCCATAAAGTATCTTTAAAAGGTAGGTACATTGAACATTCTACTTTCTATATTTCTAACTTGCTCCCTTTTTATAATTTTTCATATTATGAAGCTGATTGCGATGATGATTTGAGGGCGAGTCAAGCTTTTCAAGGGGAGGGGATGATACGGTACCAACCTTGAGGCTCCCCCAATTCAAGGGATCACATACATAGACCAATGACGAGGAACATGAAGCGAGATAACTACATCATTGGTTCGTATAATAAAGTACAAAGAGGATGCTATGTTACACACACAATATAAAGTACAAGGCAGCCTCTCAAGTTCACTAAGTGTACAATTAGGCCCTATCAAGCAAAGAGGCTAAGAGGGGCATTTTAGTGATCTTTCAAGGTGATGGGACGGCTTTGCGGCGATTTGGTATAATGATCATAACTTTCGATGTATGTATCAATGGACATGATTCGAGTTGCATATTAAATTTAAAAAGGAGGATCTACAACTACTATGAAGACCGCAAGATCAGATTGTGGCAGCCAAGTATAGATTAGGATAGAGAACTATAAAGTCGTTAGCAAACTTCTTGCAAAGGAAAGCGTTAGAGCCTCGTCCAAGAATTGGCAAACGTTCCCCCTTTTGTTTTGAGCCGTATTCAATAATCAAATACATTAAGTGTTGAAAGCGTTAGAGCCTCAATACTTGATACCATTCGGCCAAGGTCAAGGAAAATTCAAGAAAGCGAGTTCTTGTGCGTTCTTGTTCATCCGAATCAAGAACATCAAAAAGATCAAGAAAGGCAAGAACCGGTTTCCATTCTCGATTAGGATTTCGTTTCTTCATCTTTTTCTTTCTAAAGCTTTTAGTTTAGGTCAAAGATTGGATTTATTTCCTTATTTTTTCTGCTTTGTGTCAACGCAACAAGTTAGGAACCCATTCTTTAATCTAGAGTTTGAAGTTCTATACGGGCGGTGTTGAAATAAAGAGTGAATCTTTCTTTTCTATTTGACTTTTTTGAGTGTTTTTCTTGCATTATAAATATGTCTTTTCAGGGGATCTCCATCCAAGAAAGGTGAAGACTTTGATATGGAAAAGTTATATATGATGATGGCGAGATATGGCGAAAAGCGTGGCTGATATGATGGGGGCGAATGGAAGCAATATAGATTCAAAATCAGCAATGTAATGTTATGGACTATAATCTTGGTTCCATAAAGCCAAAGATTAGTCTTTCGAAGGTACAAATTATCCCCAAATTGCTTTTCGATTGGATTCGTAAAATTAACCATGTTTTTGTTGTTAATAAGTATTCGGAGGAAAAGAGAGTAAAACAAGAAGCCATGGAGTTTTATGGATATGCTTCTATTTGGTGGGATAAAGAAACCAAGACAAGGGAAAAAGTGGAACAACCAGAAATTACAACTCGGGCGAGATGAAAGCGGTGGTGAAAGCGGCGCTTTGTTCCTCTAAATTACATAAGGGAACTTTACAACCGTTTACAAAGGTTAAAGAAAGGAGAGAGTTCGGTCGATGAGTATTACAAGGTTGCAATGATTCGGGCGATATTAATGAGGGAGATGAGGCAACAATGGCTCGGTTCTTGGCTGGTCTAAATAATAAAATCCGATCAAAGGTAGAATTTTCTAATCTTAATAATATTACATCTATGTTATATTATGCGAGAACAAATCGAAAGACAGACAAAAGGGAAAAGAGTTCGAGGGCAAAAAGCGGCAACTTTCCAAACTCGGGAGAAGCCGAAACAGTCCCAGCTTTTTTCTACTCTTTTGCTGAGCCAAAGAAAGGGTAAATAGGTCATAAATGATGCAAAAAACAGCCACGGGTCAGTTTGAGGCAGTATGGTCGCAAAATCCAACCAATTCGGCCAATACGAGGCTAAATTTTACTCCAAATCTTGTTCGGGGAATGTTTTAAATGTAGGGGGCAAAGGGACGCTTTTTTATGGACTGCCCTAACATGAGTATAATGATAAAATTGGATGACGGATCACGGATAAGTGAAGAAGAAGCCGAAAGGGCTGTTTTAGAGGAGAAAAAAAGAGCGAGAGAGAAAAGAAAGCGAGTGGTCCTACCCATGAGGTAAAATTCGAGGGGGGAAAAGGATACAAAAAGCCACGAGCTTAGTGAGAAAAAAGGCAATCTCACAAAAAAGAGAGAAAATAGTGTTTATTCATTAATCCCAGGGAAAGGTAGATAGGGAAATTAAAAGCAAAACAACTTGTTGTTTTGTTCGATTTGAAAGGAACCGCAAGGAACCTTTCTACTAACACTTTTTCTTTTGATCTAACATCTTTTTCAACATCTATTCTTGCTATTTTTCAGAAATTTCATGAAGTCTTCCCTAAGGAGTTGCGGAGAAGGTTATTTATGAGCTTTCAAAATCGTATCTTCGGTTAAAAATCAGAAAGTCCAAACCAATGTATTGGAGCTAATCAGACAAAATTTAATGCAATGGAGGAATGGCGCGCACAACTAGTGCAATTCAAATGCATTCATCATATGAGTTAGCAAGCTTTTACAGACGTTTTGTTAATGATTTTTGCAAGCTTGCTGCCCCCATTAAATGCAATTGAGAAGGAAGAGACACAATTCTTTTGGGACAGCCGCCATAAAGTATCTTTAAAAGGTAGGTACATTGAACATTCTACTTTCTATATTTCTAACTTGCTCCCTTTTTTATAATTTTTCATATTATGAAGCTGATTGCGATGATGATTTGAGGGACGAGTCAAGCTTTTCAAGGGGGAGGGGATGATACGGTACCAACCTTGAGGCTCCCCAATTCAAGGGATCACATACATAGACCAATGACGAGGAACATGAAGCAGATAACTACATCATTGGTTCGTATAATAAAGTACAAAGAGGATGCTATGTTACACACACAATATAAAGTACAAGGCAGCCTCTCAAGTTCACAAGTGTACAATTAGGCCCTATCAAGCAAAGAGGCTAAGAGGGGCATTTTAGTGATCTTTCAAGGTGATGGGACGGCTTTGCGGCAGATTTGGTATAATGATCATAACTTTCGATGTATGTATCAATGGACCTGATTCCAGTTGCATATTAAATTTAAAAGGAGGATCTACAACTACTATGAAGACCGCAAGATCAGATTGTGGCAGCCAAGTATAGATTAGGATAGAGAACTATAAAGTCGTTAGCAAACTTCTTGCAAAGGAAAGCGTTAGAGCCTCGTCCAAGAATTGGCAAACGTTCCCCCTTTTGTTTTGAGCCGTATTCAATAATCAAATACATTAAGTGTTGAAAGCGTTAGAGCCTCAATACTTGATACCATTCGGCCAAGGTCAAGGGAAAATTCAAGAAGCGAGTTCTTGTGCGCGTTCTTGTTCATCGAATCAAGAACATCAAAAAGATCAAGAAAGACAAGAACCGGTTTCCATTCTCGATTAGGATTTCGTTTCTTCATCTTTTTCTTTCTAAAGCTTTTAGTTTAGGTCAAAGATTGGATTTATTTCCTTATTTTTCTGCTTTGTGTCAACGCAACAAGTTAGGAACCCATTCTTTAATCTAGAGTTTGAAGTTCTATACGAGCGGTGTTGAAATAAAGAGTGAATCTTTCTTTTCTATTTGACTTTTTTGAGTGTTTTTCTTGCATTATAAATATGTCTTTTCAGGGATCTCCATCCAAGAAAGGTGAAGACTTTGATATGGAAAAGTTATATATGATGATGGCAGATATGGCGAAAAGCGTGGCTGATATGATGGGGGCGAATGGAAGCAATATAGATTCAAAATCAGCAATGTAATGTTATGGACTATAATCTTGGTTCCATAAAGCCAAAGATTCAGTCTTTCGAAGGTACAAATTATCCCCAAATTGCTTTTCGATTGGATTCAGTAAAATTAACCATGTTTTTGTTGTTAATAAGTATTCGGAGGAAAAGAGAGTAAAACAAGAAGCCATGGAGTTTTATGGATATGCTTCTATTTGGTGGGATAAAGAAACCAAGACAAGGGGAAAAAGTGGAACAACGAGAAATTGCAACTCGGGCGAGATGAAAGCGGTGGTGAAAGCGGCGCTTTTGTTCCTCTAAATTACATAAGGGAACTTTACAACCGTTTACAAAGGTTAAAGAAAGGAGAGAGTTCGGTCGATGAGTATTACAAGGTTGCAATGATTCGGGCCGATATTAATGAGGGAGATGAGGCAACAATGGCTCGGTTCTTGGCTGGTCTAAATAATAAAATCCGATCAAAGGTAGAATTTTCTAATCTTAATAATATTACATCTATGTTATATTATGCAGAACAAATCGAAAAGACAGACAAAAGGAAAAGAGTTCGAGGGCAAAAAAGCGGCAACTTTCCAAACTCGGGAGAAGCCGAAACAGTCCCAGCTTTTTTCTACTCTTTTGCTGAGCCAAAGAAAGGGTAAATAGGTCATAAATGATGCAAAAACAGCCACGGGTCAGTTTGAGGCAGTAAGGTCGCAAAATCCAACCAATTCGGCCAATACGAGGCTAAATTTTACTCCAAATCTTGTTCGGGAATGTTTTTAAATGTAGGGGGCAAAGGGACGCTTTTTTATGGACTGCCCTAACATGAGTATAATGATAAAATTGGATGACGGATCACGGATAAGTGAAGAAGAAGCCGAAAGGGCCGTTTTAGAGGAGAAAAAAGAGCGAGAGAGAGAAAAGAAACGAGTGGTCCTACCCATGAGGTAAAATTCGAGGGGGGAAAAGGATACAAAAGCCACGAGCTTAGTGAGAAAAAAAGGCAATCTCACAAAAAAAGAGAAAATAGTGTTTATTCATTAATCCCGGAAAGGTAGATAGGGAAATTAAAGCAAAACAACTTGTTGTTTTGTTCGATTTGAAAGGAACAGCAAGGAACCTTTCTACTAACACTTTTTCTTTTGATCTAACATCTTTTTCAACATCTATTCTTGCTATTTTTCAGAAATTTCATGAAGTCTTCCCTAAGGAGTTGCGGAGAAGGTTATTTATGAGCTTTCAAAATCGTATCTTCGGTTAAAAATCAGAAATCCAAACCAATGTATTGGAGCTAATCAGACAAAATTTAATGCAATGGAGGAATGGCGCGCACAACTAGTGCAATTCAAATGCATTCATCATATGAGTTAGCAAGCTTTTACAGACGTTTTGTTAATGATTTTTGCAAGCTTGCTGCCCCCATTAAATGCAATTGAGAAGGAAGAGACACAATTCTTTTGGGACAGCCGCCATAAAGTATCTTTAAAAGGTAGGTACATTGAACATTCTACTTTCTATATTTCTAACTTGCTCCCTTTTTATAATTTTTCATATTATGAAGCTGATTGCGATGATGATTTGAGGGACGAGTCAAGCTTTTCAAGGGGGAGGGGATGATACGGTACCAACCTTGAGGCTCCCCAATTCAAGGGATCACATACATAGACCAATGACGAGGAACATGAAGCAGATAACTACATCATTGGTTCGTATAATAAAGTACAAAGAGGATGCTATGTTACACACACAATATAAAGTACAAGGCAGCCTCTCAAGTTCACAAGTGTACAATTAGGCCCTATCAAGCAAAGAGGCTAAGAGGGGCATTTTAGTGATCTTTCAAGGTGATGGAGCGACTTTGCGACTGATTTGGTATAATGATCATAACTTTCGATGTATGTATCAATGGACTCGATTCGATTGCATATTAAATTTAAAAGGAGGATCTACAACTACTATGAAGACCGCAAGATCAGATTGTGGCAGCCAAGTATAGATTAGGATAGAGAACTATAAAGTCGTTAGCAAACTTCTTGCAAAGGGAAAGCGTTAGAGCCTCGTCCAAGAATTGGCAAACGTTCCCCCTTTTGTTTTGAGCCGTATTCAATAATCAAATACATCAAGTGTTGAAAGCGTTAGAGCCTCAATACTTGGTACCATTCGGCCAAGGTCAAGGGAAAATTCAAGAAAGCGAGTTACTGTGCACGTTACTGTTCATCCGAATCAAGAACATCAAAAAGATCAAGAAAGACAAGAACCGGTTTCCATTCTCGATTAGGATTTCGTTTCTTCATCTTTTTTCTTTCTAAAGCTTTTAGTTTAGGTCAAAGATTGGATTTATTTCCTTATTTTTTCTGCTTTGTGTCAACGCAACAAGTTAGGAACCCATTCTTTAATCTAGAGTTTGAAGTTCTATACGAGCGGTGTTGAAATAAAGAGTGAATCTTTCTTTTCTATTTGACTTTTTTGAGTGTTTTTCTTGCATTATAAATATGTCTTTTCAGGGATCTCCATCCAAGAAAGGTGAAGACTTTGATATGGAAAAAGTTATATATGATGATGGCGAGATATGGCGAAAGCGTGGCTGATATGATGGGGGCGAATGGAAGCAATATAGATTCAAAATCAGCAATGTAATGTTATGGACTATAATCTTGGTTCCATAAAGCCAAAGATTCAGTCTTTCGAAGGTACAAATTATCCCCAAATTGCTTTTCGATTGGATTCAGTAAAATTAACCATGTTTTTGTTGTTAATAAGTATTCGGAGGAAAAGAGAGTAAAACAAGAAGCCATGGAGTTTTATGGATATGCTTCTATTTGGTGGGATAAAGAAACCAAGACAAGGGGAAAAAAGTGGAACAACGAGAAATTACAACTCGGGCGAGATGAAAGCGGTGGTGAAACGACGTTTTGTTCCTCTAGATTACATAAGGGAACTTTACAACCGTTTACAAAGGTTAAAGAAAGGAGAGAGTTCGGTCGATGAGTATTGCAAGGTTGCAATGATTCGGGCCGATATTAATGAGGGAGATGAGGCAACAATGGCTCGGTTCTTGGCTGGTCTAAATAATAAAATCCGATCAAAGGTAGAATTTTCTAATCTTAATAATATTACATCTATGTTATATTATGCAGAACAAATCGAAAGACAGCAAAAGGAAAAGAGTTCGAGGGCAAAAACGGCAACTTTCCAAACTCGGGAGAAGCCGAAACAGTCCCAGCTTTTTTCTACTCTTTTGCTGAGCCAAAGAAAGGGTAAATAGGTCATAAATGATGCAAAAACAGCCACGGGTCAGTTTGAGGCAGTAGGGTCGCAAAATCCAACCAATTCGGCCAATACGAGGCTAAATTTTACTCCAAATCTTGTTCGGGAATGTTTTAAATGTAGGGGCCAAGGACACTTTTTTATGGACTGCCCTAACATGAGTATAATGATAAAATTGGATGACGGATCACGGAAAAGTGAAGAAGAAGCCGAAAGGGCTGTTTTAGAGGAGAAAAAAAGAGCGAGAGAGAAAAAAAGCGAGTGGTCCTACCCATGAGGTAAAATTCGAGGGGGAAAAGGATACAAAAAGCCACGAGCTTAGTGAGAAAAAAGGCAATCTCACAAAAAAGAGAAAATAGTGTTTATTCATTAATCCCGGAAGGTAGATAGGGAAATTAAAGCAAAACAACTTGTTGTTTTGTTCGATTTGAAAGGAACCGCAAGGAACCTTTTCTACTAACACTTTTTCTTTTGATCTAACATCTTTTTCAACATCTATTCTTGCTATTTTTTCAGAAATTTCATGAAGTCTTCCCTAAGGAGTTGCGGAGAAGGTTATTTATGAGCTTTCAAAATCGTATCTTCGGTTAAAAATCAGAAATCCAAACCAATGTATTGGAGCTAATCAGACAAAATTTAATGCAATGGAGGAATGGCGCGCACAACTAGTGCAATTCAAATGCATTCATCATATGAGTTAGCAAGCTTTTACAAACGTTTTGTTAATGATTTTTGCAAGCTTGCTGCCCCCATTAAATGCAATTGAGAAGGAAGAGACACAATTCTTTTGGGACAGCCGCCATAAAGTATCTTTAAAAGGTAGGTACATTGAACATTCTACTTTCTATATTTCTAACTTGCTCCCTTTTTATAATTTTTCATATTATGAAGCTGATTGCGATGATGATTTGAGGACGAGTCAAGCTTTTCAAGGGGGAGGGGATGATACGGTACCAACCTTGAGGCTCCCCAATTCAAGGGATCACATACATAGACCAATGACGAGGAACATGAAGCAGATAACTACATCATTGGTTCGTATAATAAAGTACAAAGAGGATGCTATGTTACACACACAATATAAAGTACAAGGCAGCCTCTCAAGTTCACTAAGTGTACAATTAGGCCCTATCAAGCAAAAGAGGCTAAGAGGGGCATTTTAGTGATCTTTCAAGGTGATGGAGCGAGCTTTGCGGCAGGTTTGGTATAATGATCATAACTTTCGATGTATGTATCCAATGGACCTGATTCCAGTTGCATATTAAATTTAAAAGGAGGATCTACAACTACTATGAAGACCGCAAGATCAGATTGTGGCAGCCAAGTATAGATTAGGATAGAGAACTATAAAGTCGTTAGCAAACTTCTTGCAAAGGAAAGCGTTAGAGCCTCGTCCAAGAATTGGCAAACGTTCCCCCTTTTGTTTTGAGCCGTATTCAATAATCAAATACATCAAGTGTTGAAAGCGTTAGAGCCTCAATACTTGGTACCATTCGGCCAAGGTCAAGGGAAAATTCAAGAAAGCGAGTTACTGTGCACGTTACTGTTCATCCGAATCAAGAACATCAAAAAGATCAAGAAAGACAAGAACCGGTTTCCATTCTCGATTAGGATTTCGTTTCTTCATCTTTTTCTTTCTAAAGCTTTTAGTTTAGGTCAAAGATTGGATTTATTTCCTTATTTTTCTGCTTTGTGTCAACGCAACAAGTTAGGAACCCATTCTTTAATCTAGAGTTTGAAGTTCTATACGAGCGGTGTTGAAATAAAGAGTGAATCTTTCTTTTCTATTTGACTTTTTTGAGTGTTTTTCTTGCATTATAAATATGTCTTTTCAGGGATCTCCATCCAAGAAAGGTGAAGACTTTGATATGGAAAAAGTTATATATGATGATGGCGAGATATGGCGAAAGCGTGGCTGATATGATGGGGCGAATGGAAGCAATATAGATTCAAAATCAGCAATGTAATGTTATGGACTATAATCTTGGTTCCATAAAGCCAAAGATTCAGTCTTTCGAAGGTACAAATTATCCCCAAATTGCTTTTCGATTGGATTCAGTAAAATTAACCATGTTTTTGTTGTTAATAAGTATTCGGAGGAAAAGAGAGTAAAACAAGAAGCCATGGAGTTTTATGGATATGCTTCTATTTGGTGGGATAAAGAAACCAAGACAAGGGAAAAAGTGGAACAACGAGAAATTGCAACTCGGGCCGAGATGAAAGCGGTGGTGAAACGACGTTTTGTTCCTCTAGATTACATAAGGGAACTTTACAACCGTTTACAAAGGTTAAAGAAAGGAGAGAGTTCGGTCGATGAGTATTGCAAGGTTGCAATGATTCGGGCCGATATTAATGAGGGAGATGAGGCAACAATGGCTCGGTTCTTGGCTGGTCTAAATAATAAAATCCGATCAAAGGTAGAATTTTCTAATCTTAATAATATTACATCTATGTTATATTATGCGAGAACAAATCGAAAAGACTGACAAAAGGAAAAGAGTTCGAGGGCAAAAACGGCAACTTTCCAAACTCGGGAGAAGCCGAAACAGTCCCAGCTTTTTTCTACTCTTTTGCTGAGCCAAAGAAAGGGTAAATAGGTCATAAATGATGCAAAAACAGCCACGGGTCAGTTTGAGGCAGTAAGGTCGCAAAATCCAACCAATTCGGCCAATACTGAGGCTAAATTTTACTCCAAATCTTGTTCGGGAATGTTTTAAATGTAGGGGGCAAAGGGACGCTTTTTTATGGACTGCCCTAACATGAGTATAATGATAAAATTGGATGACGGATCACGGATAAGTGAAGAAGAAGCCGAAAGGGCTGTTTTAGAGGAGAAAAAAAGAGCGAGAGAGAAAAAAAAGCGAGTGGTCCTACCCATGAGGTAAAATTCGAGGGGGAAAAGGATACAAAAGCCATGAGCTTAGTGAGAAAAAAGGCAATCTCACAAAAAAGAGAGAAAATAGTGTTTATTCATTAATCCGGAAGGTAGATAGGGAAATTAAAGCAAAACAACTTGTTGTTTTGTTCGATTTGAAAAGGAACCGCAAGGAACCTTTTTACTAACACTTTTTCTTTTGATCTAACATCTTTTTCAACATCTAGTCTTGCTATTTTTCAGAAATTTCATGAAGTCTTCCCTAAGGAGTTGCGGAGAAGGTTATTTATGAGCTTTCAAAATCGTATCTTCGGTTAAAAATCAGAAATCCAAACCAATGTATTGGAGCTAATCAGACAAAATTTAATGCAATGGAGGAATGGCGCGCACAACTAGTGCAATTCAAATGCATTCATCATATGAGTTAGCAAGCTTTTACAAAGCGTTTTGTTAATGATTTTTGCAAGCTTGCTGCCCCCATTAAATGCAATTGAGAAGGAAGAGACACAATTCTTTTGGGACAGCCGCCATAAAGTATCTTTAAAAGGTAGGTACATTGAACATTCTACTTTCTATATTTCTAACTTGCTCCCTTTTTATAATTTTTCATATTATGAAGCTGATTGCGATGATGATTTGAGGGACGAGTCAAGCTTTTCAAGGGGAGGGGATGATACGGTACCAACCTTGAGGCTCCCCAATTCAAGGGATCACATACATAGACCAATGACGAGGAACATGAAGCAGATAACTACATCATTGGTTCGTATAATAAAGTACAAAGAGGATGCTATGTTACACACACAATATAAAGTACAAGGCAGCCTCTCAAGTTCACAAGTGTACAATTAGGCCCTATCAAGCAAAGAGGCTAAGAGGGGCATTTTAGTGATCTTTCAAGCTGATGGACAGCTTTGCGACAGTTTGGTATAATGATCATAACTTTCGATGTATGTATCCAATGGACCTGATTCCAGTTGCATATTAAATTTAAAAGGAGGATCTACAACTACTATGAAGACCGCAAGATCAGATTGTGGCAGCCAAGTATAGATTAGGATAGAGAACTATAAAGTCGTTAGCAAACTTCTTGCAAAGGAAAGCGTTAGAGCCTCGTCCAAGAATTGGCAAACGTTCCCCCTTTTGTTTTGAGCCGTATTCAATAATCAAATACATCAAGTGTTGAAAGCGTTAGAGCCTCAATACTTGGTACCATTCGACCAAGGTCAAGGGAAAATTCAAGAAAGCGAGTTCTTGTGCGCGTTACTTGTTCATCGAATCAAGAACATCAAAAAGATCAAGAAAGACAAGAACCGGTTTCCATTCTCGATTAGGATTTCGTTTCTTCATCTTTTTTCTTTCTAAAGCTTTTAGTTTAGGTCAAAGATTGGATTTATTTCCTTATTTTTTCTGCTTTGTGTCAACGCAACAAGTTAGGAACCCATTCTTTAATCTAGAGTTTGAAGTTCTATACGAGCGGTGTTGAAATAAAGAGTGAATCTTTCTTTTCTATTTGACTTTTTTGAGTGTTTTTCTTGCATTATAAATATGTCTTTTCAGGGGATCTCCATCCAAGAAAGGTGAAGACTTTGATATGGAAAAGTTATATATGATGATGGCGAGATATGGCGAAAAGCGTGGCTGATATGATGGGGGCGAATGGAAGCAATATAGATTCAAAATCAGCAATGTAATGTTATGGACTATAATCTTGGTTCCATAAAGCCAAAGATTCAGTCTTTCGAAGGTACAAATTATCCCCAAATTGCTTTTCGATTGGATTCAGTAAAATTAACCATGTTTTTGTTGTTAATAAGTATTCGGAGGAAAAGAGAGTAAAACAAGAAGCCATGGAGTTTTATGGATATGCTTCTATTTGGTGGGATAAAGAAACCAAGACAAGGGAAAAAAGTGGAACAACGAGAAATTGCAACTTTCGGGCAGAGATGAAAGCGGTGGTGAAAGCGGCGTTTTGTTCCTCTAGATTACATAAGGGAACTTTACAACCGTTTACAAAGGTTAAAGAAAGGAGAGAGTTCGGTCGATGAGTATTGCAAGGTTGCAATGATTCGGGCCGATATTAATGAGGGAGATGAGGCAACAATGGCTCGGTTCTTGGCTGGTCTAAATAATAAAATCCGATCAAAGGTAGAATTTTCTAATCTTAATAATATTACATCTATGTTATATTATGCAGAACAAATCGAAAGACAGCAAAAGGAAAAGAGTTCGAGGGCAAAAAGCGGCAACTTTCCAAACTCGGGAGAAGCAGAAACAGTCCCAGCTTTTTTCTACTCTTTTGCTGAGCCAAAGAAAGGGTAAATAGGTCATAAATGATGCAAAAAACAGCCACGGGTCAGTTTGAGGCAGTAAGGTCGCAAAAATCCAACCAATTCGGCCAATACGAGGCTAAATTTTACTCCAAATCTTGTTCGGGAATGTTTTAAATGTAGGGGGCAAAGGGACGCTTTTTTATGGACTGCCCTAACATGAGTATAATGATAAAATTGGATGACGGATCACGGATAAGTGAAGAAGAAGCCGAAAGGGCTGTTTTAGAGGAGAAAAAAAAGAAGCGAGAGAGAAAAAAAGCGAGTGGTCCTACCCATGAGGTAAAATTCGAGGGGGGAAAAGGATACAAAAAGCCATGAGCTTAGTGAGAAAAAAGGCAATCTCACAAAAAAGAGAAAATAGTGTTTATTCATTAATCCCAGGAAGGTAGATAGGGAAATTAAAGCAAAACAACTTGTTGTTTTGTTCGATTTGAAAAGGAACCGCAAGGAACCTTTTTACTAACACTTTTTCTTTTGATCTAACATCTTTTTCAACATCTAGTCTTGCTATTTTTCAGAAATTTCATGAAGTCTTCCCTAAGGAGTTGCGGAGAAGGTTATTTATGAGCTTTCAAAATCGTATCTTCGGTTAAAAATCAGAAATCCAAACCAATGTATTGGAGCTAATCAGACAAAATTTAATGCAATGGAGGAATGGCGCGCACAACTAGTGCAATTCAAATGCATTCATCATATGAGTTAGCAAGCTTTTACAAACGTTTTGTTAATGATTTTTGCAAGCTTGCTGCCCCCATTAAATGCAATTGAGAAGGAAGAGACACAATTCTTTTGGGACAGCCGCCATAAAGTATCTTTAAAAGGTAGGTACATTGAACATTCTACTTTCTATATTTCTAACTTGCTCCCTTTTTATAATTTTTCATATTATGAAGCTGATTGCGATGATGATTTGAGGGACGAGTCAAGCTTTTCAAGGGGAGGGGATGATACGGTACCAACCTTGAGGCTCCCCAATTCAAGGGATCACATACATAGACCAATGACGAGGAACATGAAGCAGATAACTACATCATTGGTTCGTATAATAAAGTACAAAGAGGATGCTATGTTACACACACAATATAAAGTACAAGGCAGCCTCTCAAGTTCACAAGTGTACAATTAGGCCCTATCAAGCAAAGAGGCTAAGAGGGGCATTTTAGTGATCTTTCAAGGCGATGGGCGAGCTTTGCGGCAGTTTGGTATAATGATCATAACTTTCGATGTATGTATCCAATGGACACGATTCCAGTTGCATATTAAATTTAAAGGAGGATCTACAACTACTATGAAGACCGCAAGATCAGATTGTGGCAGCCAAGTATAGATTAGAATAGAGAACTATAAAGTCGTTAGCAAACTTCTTGCAAAGGAAAGCGTTAGAGCCTCGTCCAAGAATTGGCAAACGTTCCCCCTTTTGTTTTGAGCCGTGTTCAATAATCAAATACATCAAGTGTTGAAAGCGTTAGAGCCTCAATACTTGATACCATTCGGCCAAGGTCAAGGGAAAATTCAAGAAAGCGAGTTACTGTGCACGTTAATGTTCATCCGAATCAAGAACATCAAAAAGATCAAGAAAGGCAAGAACCGGTTTCCATTCTCGATTAGGATTTCGTTTCTTCATCTTTTTCTTTCTAAAGCTTTTAGTTTAGGTCAAAGATTGGATTTATTTCCTTATTTTTCTGCTTTGTGTCAACGCAACAAGTTAGGAACCCATTCTTTAATCTAGAGTTTGAAGTTCTATACGAGCGGTGTTGAAATAAAGAGTGAATCTTTCTTTTCTATTTGACTTTTTTGAGTGTTTTTCTTGCATTATAAATATGTCTTTTCAGGGATCTCCATCCAAGAAAGGTGAAGACTTTGATATGGAAAAAGTTATATATGATGATGGCGAGATATGGCGAGAAACGTGGCTGATATGATGGGGCGAATGGAAGCAATATAGATTCAAAATCAGCAATGTAATGTTATGGACTATAATCTTGGTTCCATAAAGCCAAAGATTCCGTCTTTCGAAGGTACAATAGACCAATGACGAGGAACATGAAGCAGATAACTACATCATTGGTTCGTATAATAAAGTACAAAGAGGATGCTATGTTACACACACAATATAAAGTACAAGGCAGCCTCTCAAGTTCACAAGTGTACAATTAGGCCCTATCAAGCAAAAGAGGCTAAGAGGGCATTTTAGTGATCTTTCAAGGCGATGGAGCGACTTTGCGGCGATTTGGTATAATGATCATAACTTTTCGATGTATGTATCCAATGGACACGATTCGATTGCATATTAAATTTAAAAGGAGGATCTACAACTACTATGAAGACCGCAAGATCAGATTGTGGCAGCCAAGTATAGATTAGAATAGAGAACTATAAAGTCGTTAGCAAACTTCTTGCAAAGGGAAAGCGTTAGAGCCTCGTCCAAGAATTGGCAAAGCGTTCCCCCCTTTTGTTTTGAGCCGTATTCAATAATCAAATACATTAAGTGTTGAAAGCGTTAGAGCCTCAATACTTGGTACCATTCGGCCAAGGTCAAGGGAAAATTCAAGAAAGCGAGATTCATGTGTGCGTTCTTGTTCATCCGAATCAAGAACATCAAAAAAGATCAAGAAAGGCAAGAACCGGTTTCCATTCTCGATTAGGATTTCGTTTCTTCATCTTTTTTCTTTCTAAAGCTTTTAGTTTAGGTCAAAGATTGGATTTATTTCCTTATTTTTTCTGCTTTGTGTCAACGCAACAAGTTAGGAACCCATTCTTTAATCTAGAGTTTGAAGTTCTATACGAGCGGTGTTGAAATAAAAGTGAATCTTTCTTTTCTATTTGACTTTTTTGAGTGTTTTTCTTGCATTATAAATATGTCTTTTCAGGGATCTCCATCCAAGAAAGGTGAAGACTTTGATATGGAAAAAGTTATATATGACGATGGCGAGATATGGCGAGAAACGTGGCTGATATGATGGGGGCGAATGGAAGCAATATAGATTCAAAATCAGCAATGTAATGTTATGGACTATAATCTTGGTTCCATAAAGCCAAAGATTCCGTCTTTGAAGGTACAAATTATCCCCAAATTGCTTTTAATTGGATTCGTAAAATTAACCATGTTTTTTTTGTTAATAAGTATTCGGAGGAAAAGAGAGTAAAACAAGAAGCCATGGAGTTTTATGGATATGCTTCTATTTGGTGGGATAAAGAAACCAAGACAAGGGAAAAAGTGGAACAACCCGAGAATTGCAACTCGGGCGAGATGAAAGCGGTGGTGAAAGCGACATTTTGTTCCTCTAAATTACATAAGGGAACTTTACAACCGTTTACAAAGGTTAAAGAAAGGAGAGAGTTCGGTCGATGAGTATTACAAGGTTGCAATGATTGGGGCCGATATTAATGAGGAGATGAGGCAACAATGGCTCGGTTCTTGGCTGGTCTAAATAATAAAATCCGATCAAAGGTAGAATTTTCTAATCTTAATAATATTACATCTATGTTATATTATGCGAGAACAAATCGAAAGACAGACAAAAGGAAAAGAGTTCGAGGGCAAAAGCGGCAACTTTCCAAACTCGGGAGAAGCTAGAAACAGTCCCATCTTTTTTCCACTCTTTTGCTGAGCCAAAGAAAGGGTAAATAGGTCATAAATGATGCAAAAACAGCCACGGGTCAGTTTGAGGCAGTAAGGTCGCAAAAATCCAACCAATTCGGCCAATACGAGGCTAAATTTTACTCCAAATCTTGTTCGGGAATGTTTTAAATGTAGGGGGCAAAGGGCGCTTTTTTATGGACTGCCCTAACATGAGTATAATGATAAAATTGGATGACGGATCACGGATAAGTGAAGAAGAAGCCGAAAGGGCTGTTTTAGAGGAGAAAAAAAGAGCGAGAGAGAGAAAAGAAAGCGAGTGGTCCTACCCATGAGGTAAAATTCGAGGGGGAAAAGGATACAAAAGCCATGAGCTTAGTGAGAAAAAAGGCAATCTCACAAAAAAGAGAAAATAGTGTTTATTCATTAATCCCGGAAAGGTAGATAGGGAAATTAAAGCAAAACAACTTGTTGTTTTGTTCGATTTGAAAGGAACCGCAAAGGAACCTTTCTACTAACACTTTTTCTTTTGATCTAACATCTTTTTCAACATCTATTCTTGCTATTTTTCAGAAATTTCATGAAGTCTTCCCTAAGGAGTTGCGGAGAAGGTTATTTATGAGCTTTCAAAATCGTATCTTCGGTTAAAAATCAGAAATCCAAACCAATGTATTGGAGCTAATCCGACAAAATTTAATGCAATGGAGGAATGGCCGCGCACAACTAGTGCAATTCAAATGCATTCATCATATGAGTTAGCAAGCTTTTACGGGACGTTTTGTTAATGATTTTTTGCAAGCTTGCTGCCCCCCATTAAATGCAATTGAGAAGGAAGAGACACAATTCTTTTGGGACAGCCGCCATAAAGTATCTTTAAAAAGGTAGGTACATTGAACATTCTACTTTCTATATTTCTAACTTGCTCCCTTTTTATAATTTTTCATATTATGAAGCTGATTGCGATGATGATTTGAGACGAGTCAAGCTTTTCAAGGGGGAGGGGATGATACGGTACCAACCTTGAGGCTCCCCAATTCAAGGGATCACATACATAGACCAATGACGAGGAACATGAAGCAGATAACTACATCATTGGTTCGTATAACAAAGTACAAAGAGGATGCTATGTTACACACACAATATAAAGTACAAGGCAGCCTCTCAAGTTCACAAGTGTACAATTAGGCCCTATCAAGCAAAGAGGCTAAGAGGGGCATTTTAGTGATCTTTCAAGCTGATGGACAGCTTTGCGACAGTTTGGTATAATGATCATAACTTTCGATGTATGTATCCAATGGACCTGATTCCAGTTGCATATTAAATTTAAAAGGAGGATCTACAACTACTATGAAGACCGCAAGATCAGATTGTGGCAGCCAAGTATAGATTAGAATAGAGAACTATACAGTCATTAGCAAACTTCTTGCAAAGGAAAGCGTTAGAGCCTCGTCCAAGAATTGGCAAACCTTCCCCCTTTTGTTTTGAGCCGTATTCAATAATCAAATACATTAAGTGTTGAAAGCGTTAGAGCCTCAATACTTGATACCATTCGGCCAAGGTCAAGGGAAAATTCAAGAAAGCGAGTTACTGTGCACGTTACTGTTCATCCGAATCAAGAACATCAAAAAGATCAAGAAAGGCAAGAACCGGTTTCCATTCTCGATTAGGATTTCGTTTCTTCATCTTTTTCTTTCTAAAGCTTTTAGTTTAGGTCAAAGATTGGATTTATTTCCTTATTTTTCTGCTTTGTGTCAACGCAACAAGTTAGGAACCCATTCTTTAATCTAGAGTTTGAAGTTCTATACGAGCGGTGTTGAAATAAAGAGTGAATCTTTCTTTTCTATTTGCCTTTTTTGAGTGTTTTTCTTGCATTATAAATATGTCTTTTCGAGGGATCTCCATCCAAGAAAGGTGAAGACTTTGATATGGAAAAGTTATATATGACGATGGCGGATATGGCGAGAAAGCGTGGCTGATATGATGGGGCGAATGGAAGCAATATAGATTCAAAATCAGCAATGTAATGTTATGGACTATAATCTTGGTTCCATAAAGCCAAAGATTAGTCTTTCGAAGGTACAAATTATCCCCAAATTGCTTTTCGATTGGATTCGTAAAATTAACCATGTTTTTTTGTTGTTAATAAGTATTCGGAGGAAAAGAGAGTAAAACAAGAAGCCATGGAGTTTTATGGATATGCTTCTATTTGGTGGGATAAAGAAACCAAGACAAAGGGAAAAAGTGGAACAACCCAGAAATTGCAACTCGGGCGAGATGAAAGCGGTGGTGAAAGCGGCGTTTTGTTCCTCTAAATTACATAAGGGAACTTTACAACCGTTTACAAAGGTTAAAGAAAGGAGAGAGTTCGGTCGATGAGTATTACAAGGTTGCAATGATTCGGGCCGATATTAATGAGGGAGATGAGGCAACAATGGCTCGGTTCTTGGCTGGTCTAAATAATAAAATCCGATCAAAGGTAGAATTTTCTAATCTTAATAATATTACATCTATGTTATATTATGCAGAACAAATCGAAAGACAGCAAAAGGAAAAGAGTTCGAGGGCAAAAACGGCAACTTTCCAAACTCGGGAGAAGCCGAAACAGTCCCAGCTTTTTTCTACTCTTTTGCTGAGCCAAAGAAAGGGTAAATAGGTCATAAATGATGCAAAAACAGCCACGGGTCAGTTTGAGGCAGTAAGGTCGCAAAATCCAACCAATTCGGCCAATACGAGGCTAAATTTTACTCCAAATCTTGTTCGGGAATGTTTTAAATGTAGGGGCAAAGGACGCTTTTTTATGGACTGCCCTAACATGAGTATAATGATAAAATTGGATGACGGATCACGGATAAGTGAAGAAGAAGCCGAAAGGGCTGTTTTAGAGGAGAAAAAAGAGCGAGAGAGAGAAAAGAAACGAGTGGTCCTACCCATGAGGTAAAATTCGAGGGGGGGAAAAGGATACAAAAGCCACGAGCTTAGTGAGAAAAAAGGCAATCTCACAAAAAGAGAGAAAATAGTGTTTATTCATTAATCCCGGAAAGGTAGATAGGGAAATTAAAGCAAAACAACTTGTTGTTTTGTTCGATTTGAAAGGAACCGCAAGGAACCTTTCTACTAACACTTTTTCTTTTGATCTAACATCTTTTTCAACATCTATTCTTGCTATTTTTCAGAAATTTCATGAAGTCTTCCCTAAGGAGTTGCGGAGAAGGTTATTTATGAGCTTTCAAAATCGTATCTTCGGTTAAAAATCAGAAGTCCAAACCAATGTATTGGAGCTAATCCGACAAAATTTAATGCAATGGAGGAATGGCCGCGCACAACTAGTGCAATTCAAATGCATTCATCATATGAGTTAGCAAGCTTTTACAGACGTTTTGTTAATGATTTTTGCAAGCTTGCTGCCCCCATTAAATGCAATTGAGAAGGAAGAGACACAATTCTTTTGGGACAGCCGCCATAAAGTATCTTTAAAAGGTAGGTACATTGAACATTCTACTTTCTATATTTCTAACTTGCTCCCTTTTTATAATTTTTCATATTATGAAGCCGATTGCGATGATGATTTGAGGACGAGTCAAGCTTTTCAAGGGGGAGGGGATGATACGGTACCAACCTTGAGGCTCCCCAATTCAAGGGATCACATACATAGACCAATGACGAGGAACATGAAGCAGATAACTACATCATTGGTTCGTATAACAAAGTACAAAGAGGATGCTATGTTACACACACAATATAAAGTACAAGGCAGCCTCTCAAGTTCACAAGTGTACAATTAGGCCCTATCAAGCAAAGAGGCTAAGAGGGGCATTTTAGTGATCTTTCAAGCTGATGGACAGCTTTGCGACAGTTTGGTATAATGATCATAACTTTCGATGTATGTATCCAATGGACCTGATTCCAGTTGCATATTGAATTTAAAAGGCGGATCTACAACTACTATGAAGACCACAAGATCAGATTGTGGCAGCCAAGTATAGATTAGAATAGAGAACTATAAAGTCGTTAGCAAACTTCTTGCAAACGAAAGCGTTAGAGCCTCGTCCAAGAATTGGCAAACGTTCCCCCTTTTGTTTTGAGCCGTATTCAATAATCAAATACATTAAGTGTTGAAAGCGTTAGAGCCTCAATACTTGATACCATTCGGCCAAGGTCAAGGGAAAATTCAAGAAAGCGAGTTACTGTGCACGTTACTGTTCATCCGAATCAAGAACATCAAAAAGATCAAGAAAGACAAGAACCGGTTTCCATTCTCGATTAGGATTTCGTTTCTTCATCTTTTTCTTTCTAAAGCTTTTAGTTTAGGTCAAAGATTGGATTTATTTCCTTATTTTTCTGCTTTGTGTCAACGCAACAAGTTAGGAACCCATTCTTTAATCTAGAGTTTGAAGTTCTATACGAGCGGTGTTGAAATAAAGAGTGAATCTTTCTTTTCTATTTGACTTTTTTGAGTGTTTTCCTTGCATTATAAATATGTCTTTTCAGGGATCTCCATCCAAGAAAGGTGAAGACTTTGATATGGAAAAGTTATATATGATGATGGCAGATATGGCGAGAAACGTGGCTGATATGATGGGGCGAATGGAAGCAATATAGATTCAAAATCAGCAATGTAATGTTATGGACTATAATCTTGGTTCCATAAAGCCAAAGATTCAGTCTTTCGAAGGTACAAATTATCCCAAATTGCTTTTTGATTGGATTACGTAAAATTAACCATGTTTTTTGTTGTTAATAAGTATTCGGAGGAAAAGAGAGTAAAACAAGAAGCCATGGAGTTTTATGGATATGCTTCTATTTGGTGGGATAAAGAAACCAAGACAAAGGGAAAAAAGTGGAACAACCCAGAAATTACAACTCGGGCGAGATGAAAGCGGTGGTGAAAGCGGCGTTTTGTTCCTCTAAATTACATAAAGGGAACTTTACAACCGTTTACAAAGGTTAAAGAAAGGAGAGAGTTCGGTCGATGAGTATTGCAAGGTTGCAATGATTCGGGCCGATATTAATGAGGGAGATGAGGCAACAATGGCTCGGTTCTTGGCTGGTCTAAATAATAAAATCCGATCAAAGGTAGAATTTTCTAATCTTAATAATATTACATCTATGTTATATTATGCAGAACAAATCGAAAGACGGCAAAAGGAAAAGAGTTCGAGGGCAAAAAACGGCAACTTTCCAAACTCGGGAGAAGCCGAAACAGTCCCAGCTTTTTTCTACTCTTTTGCTGAGCCAAAGAAAGGGTAAATAGGTCATAAATGATGCAAAAACAGCCACGGGTCAGTTTGAGGCAGTAAGGTCGCAAAAATCCAACCAATTCGGCCAATACGAGGCTAAATTTTACTCCAAATCTTGTTCGGGAATGTTTTAAATGTAGGGGGCAAAGGGACGCTTTTTTATGGACTGCCCTAACATGAGTATAATGATAAAATTGGATGACGGATCACGGATAAGTGAAGAAGAAGCCGAAAGGGCTGTTTTAGAGGAGAAAAAAAGAAGCGAGAGAAAAAAAGCGAGTGGTCCTACCCATGAGGTAAAATTCGAGGGGGAAAAAGGATACAAAAGCCATGAGCTTAGTGAGAAAAAAGGCAATCTCACAAAAAGAGAAAATAGTGTTTATTCATTAATCCGGAAAGGTAGATAGGGAAATTAAAGCAAAACAACTTGTTGTTTTGTTCGATTTGAAAAGGAACGCAAAGGAACCTTTCTACTAACACTTTTTCTTTTGATCTAACATCTTTTTCAACATCTATTCTTGCTATTTTTCAGAAATTTCATGAAGTCTTCCCTAAGGAGTTGCGGAGAAGGTTATTTATGAGCTTTCAAAATCGTATCTTCGGTTAAAAATCAGAAATCCAAACCAATGTATTGGAGCTAATCAGACAAAATTTAATGCAATGGAGGAATGGCGCGCACAACTAGTGCAATTCAAATGCATTCATCATATGAGTTAGCAAGCTTTTACAGACGTTTTGTTAATGATTTTTGCAAGCTTGCTGCCCCCATTAAATGCAATTGAGAAGGAAGAGACACAATTCTTTTGGGACAGCCGCCATAAAGTATCTTTAAAAGGTAGGTACATTGAACATTCTACTTTCTATATTTCTAACTTGCTCCCTTTTTATAATTTTTCATATTATGAAGCTGATTGCGATGATGATTTGAGGGCGAGTCAAGCTTTTCAAGGGGAGGGGATGATACGGTACCAACCTTGAGGCTCCCCAATTCAAGGGATCACATACATAGACCCGATGACGAGGAACATGAAGCGAGATAACTACATCATTGGTTCGTATAACAAAGTACAAAGAGGATGCTATGTTACACACACAATATAAAGTACAAAGGCAGCCTCTCAAGTTCACAAGTGTACAATTAGGCCCTATCAAGCAAAAGAGGCTAAGAGGGGCATTTTAGTGATCTTTCAAGGTGATGGGCGAGCTTTGCGGCTGATTTGGTATAATGATCATAACTTTCGATGTATGTATCAATGGACACGATTCGAGTTGCATATTGAAATTTAAAAGGAGGATCTACAACTACTATGAAGACCACAAGATCAGATTGTGGCAGCCAAGTATAGATTAGAATAGAGAACTATAAAGTCGTTAGCAAACTTCTTGCAAAGGAAAGCGTTAGAGCCTCGTCCAGAATTGGCAAAGCGTTCCCCCCTTTTGTTTTGAGCCGTATTCAATAATCAAATACATTAAGTGTTGAAAGCGTTAGAGCCTCAATACTTGATACCATTCGGCCAAGGTCAAGGGAAAATTCAAGAAAGCGAGTTCTTGTGCGTTCTTGTTCATCCGAATCAAGAACATCAAAAAAAGATCAAGAAAGGCAAGAACCGGTTTCCATTCTCGATTAGGATTTCGTTTCTTCATCTTTTTTCTTTCTAAAGCTTTTAGTTTAGGTCAAAGATTGGATTTATTTCCTTATTTTTTACTGCTTTGTGTCAACGCAACAAGTTAGGAACCCATTCTTTAATCTAGAGTTTGAAGTTCTATACGGCGGTGTTGAAATAAAAGTGAATCTTTCTTTTCTATTTGACTTTTTTGAGTGTTTTTCTTGCATTATAAATATGTCTTTTCAGGGATCTCCATCCAAGAAAGGTGAAGACTTTGATATGGAAAAGTTATATATGATGATGGCGAGATATGGCGAGAAACGTGGCTGATATGATGGGGCGAATGGAAGCAATATAGATTCAAAATCAGCAATGTAATGTTATGGACTATAATCTTGGTTCCATAAAGCCAAAGATTAGTCTTTCGAAGGTACAAATTATCCCCAATTGCTTTTTAGTTTGGATTCGTAAAATTAACCATGTTTTTGTTGTTAATAAGTATTCGGAGGAAAAGAGAGTAAAACAAGAAGCCATGGAGTTTTATGGATATGCTTCTATTTGGTGGGATAAAGAAACCAAGACAAGGGAAAAAAGTGGAACAACCCAGAAATTGCAACTCGGGCGAGATGAAAGCGGTGGTGAAAGCGGCGTTTTGTTCCTCTAAATTACATAAGGGAACTTTACAACCGTTTACAAAGGTTAAAGAAAGGAGAGAGTTCGGTCGATGAGTATTACAAGGTTGCAATGATTGGGGCGATATTAATGAGGAGATGAGGCAACAATGGCTCGGTTCTTGGCTGGTCTAAATAATAAAATCCGATCAAAGGTAGAATTTTCTAATCTTAATAATATTACATCTATGTTATATTATGCGAGAACAAATCGAAAAGACAGACAAAAGGAAAAGAGTTCGAGGGCAAAAACGGCAACTTTCCAAACTCGGGAGAAGCCGAAACAGTCCCAGCTTTTTTCTACTCTTTTGCTGAGCCAAAGAAAGGGTAAATAGGTCATAAATGATGCAAAAACAGCCACGGGTCAGTTTGAGGCAGTAAGGTCGCAAAATCCAACCAATTCGGCCAATACGAGGCTAAATTTTACTCCAAATCTTGTTCGGGAATGTTTTAAATGTAGGGGGCAAAGGGACGCTTTTTTATGGACTGCCCTAACATGAGTATAATGATAAAATTGGATGACGGATCACGGATAAGTGAAGAAAGAAGCCCGAAAGGGCTGTTTTAGAGGAGAAAAAAAGAGCGAGAGAGAAAAAAAGCGAGTGGTCCTACCCATGAGGTAAAATTCGAGGGGGAAAAGGATACAAAAGCCACGAGCTTAGTGAGAAAAAAAGGCAATCTCACAAAAAGAGAGAAAATAGTGTTTATTCATTAATCCGGGAAAGGTAGATAGGAAATTAAAGCAAAACAACTTGTTGTTTTGTTCGATTTGAAAAGGAACGCAAGGAACCTTTTTACTAACACTTTTTCTTTTGATCTAACATCTTTTTCAACATCTATTCTTGCTATTTTTCAGAAATTTCATGAAGTCTTCCCTAAGGAGTTGCGGAGAAGGTTATTTATGAGCTTTCAAAATCGTATCTTCGGTTAAAAATCAGAAATCCAAACCAATGTATTGGAGCTAATCAGAGCAAAATTTAATGCTGATGGAGGAATGGCGCGCACAACTAGTGCAATTCAAATGCATTCATCATATGAGTTAGCAAAGCTTTTACAAGCGTTTTGTTAATGATTTTTGCAAGCTTGCTGCCCCCATTAAATGCAATTGAGAAGGAAGAGACACAATTCTTTTGGGACAGCCGCCATAAAGTATCTTTAAAAGGTAGGTACATTGAACATTCTACTTTCTATATTTCTAACTTGCTCCCTTTTTATAATTTTTTCATATTATGAAGCTGATTGCGATGATGATTTGAGGGCGAGTCAAGCTTTTCAAGGGGAGGGGATGATACGGTACCAACCTTGAGGCTCCCCAATTCAAGGGATCACATACATAGACCAATGACGAGGAACATGAAGCAGATAACTACATCATTGGTTCGTATAACAAAGTACAAAGAGGATGCTATGTTACACACACAATATAAAGTACAAGGCAGCCTCTCAAGTTCACTAAGTGTACAATTAGGCCCTATCAAGCAAAGAGGCTAAGAGGGGCATTTTAGTGATCTTTCAAGGTGATGGAGCGAGCTTTGCGGCAGATTTGGTATAATGATCATAACTTTCGATGTATGTATCAATGGACACGATTCGAGTTGCATATTGAATTTAAAAGGCGGATCTACAACTACTATGAAGACCACAAGATCAGATTGTGGCAGCCAAGTATAGATTAGAATAGAGAACTATAAAGTCGTTAGCAAACTTCTTGCAAACGAAAGCGTTAGAGCCTCGTCCAAGAATTGGCAAACGTTCCCCCTTTTGTTTTGAGCCGTATTCAATAATCAAATACATTAAGTGTTGAAAGCGTTAGAGCCTCAATACTTGATACCATTCGGCCAAGGTCAAGGGAAAATTCAAGAAAGCGAGATTCTTGTGCGCGTTCTTGTTCATCCGAATCAAGAACATCAAAAAAAGATCAAGAAAGGCAAGAACGGTTTCCATTCTCGATTAGGATTTCGTTTCTTCATCTTTTTCTTTCTAAAGCTTTTAGTTTAGGTCAAAGATTGGATTTATTTCCTTATTTTTCTGCTTTGTGTCAACGCAACAAGTTAGGAACCCATTCTTTAATCTAGAGTTTGAAGTTCTATACGAGCGGTGTTGAAATAAAGAGTGAATCTTTCTTTTCTATTTGACTTTTTTGAGTGTTTTTCTTGCATTATAAATATGTCTTTTCAGGGATCTCCATCCAAGAAAGGTGAAGACTTTGATATGGAAAAGTTATATATGATGATGGCGAGATATGGCGAAAGCGTGGCTGATATGATGGGGCGAATGGAAGCAATATAGATTCAAAATCAGCAATGTAATGTTATGGACTATAATCTTGGTTCCATAAAGCCAAAGATTCAGTCTTCGAAGGTACAAATTATCCCCAAATTGCTTTTAATTGGATTACGTAAAATTAACCATGTTTTTGTTGTTAATAAGTATTCGGAGGAAAAGAGAGTAAAACAAGAAGCCATGGAGTTTTATGGATATGCTTCTATTTGGTGGGATAAAGAAACCAAGACAAGGGAAAAAAGTGGAACAACCCAGAAATTACAACTCGGGCGAGATGAAAGCGGTGGTGAAAGCGGCGTTTTGTTCCTCTAGATTACATAAAGGGAACTTTACAACCGTTTACAAAGGTTAAAGAAAGGAGAGAGTTCGGTCGATGAGTATTACAAGGTTGCGATGATTCGGGCCGATATTAATGAGGGAGATGAGGCAACAATGGCTCGGTTCTTGGCTGGTCTAAATAATAAAATCCGATCAAAGGTAGAATTTTCTAATCTTAATAATATTACATCTATGTTATATTATGCGAGAACAAATCGAAAAGACAGACAAAAAGGAAAAGAGTTCGAGGGCAAAAAGCGGCAACTTTCCAAACTCGGGAGAAGCAGAAACAGTCCCAGCTTTTTTCTACTCTTTTGCTGAGCCAAAGAAAGAGTAAATAGGTCATAAATGATGCAAAAACAGCCACGGGTCAGTTTGAGGCAGTAAGGTCGTAAAATCCAACCAATTCGGCCAATACGAGGCTAAATTTTACTCCAAATCTTGTTCGGGGAATGTTTTAAATGTAGGGGCAAAGGACACTTTTTTATGGACTGCCCTAACATGAGTATAATGATAAAATTGGATGGCGGATCACGGATAAGTGAAGAAGAAGCCGAAAGGGGCTGTTTTAGAGGAGAAAAAAAAGAAGCGAGAGAGAAAAGAAAGCGAGTGGTCCTACCCGTGAGGTAAAATTCGAGGGGGGAAAAGGATACAAAAAGCCATGAGCTTAGTGAGAAAAAAAGGCAATCTCACAAAAAGAGAAAATAGTGTTTATTCATTAATCCCGGAAGGTAGATAGGAAATTAAAGCAAAACAACTTGTTGTTTTGTTCGATTTGAAAAGGAACCGCAAGGAACCTTTTTACTAACACTTTTTTCTTTTGATCTAACATCTTTTTCAACATCTAGTCTTGCTATTTTTCAGAAATTTCATGAAGTCTTCCCTAAGGAGTTGCGGAGAAGGTTATTTATGAGCTTTCAAAATCGTATCTTCGGTTAAAAATCAGAAATCCAAACCAATGTATTGGAGCTAATCAGAAACAAAATTTAATCTGATGGAGGAATGGCAGCGCACAACTAGTGCAATTCAAATGCATTCATCATATGAGTTAGCAAGCTTTTACAAGCGTTTTGTTAATGATTTTTGCAAAGCTTGCTGCCCCCATTAAATGCAATTGAGAAGGAAGAGATACAATTCTTTTGGGGACAGCCGCCATAAAGTATCTTTAAAAAGGTAGGTACATTGAACATTCTACTTTCTATATTTCTAACTTGCTCCCTTTTTATAATTTTTCATATTATGAAGCTGATTGTGATGATGATTTGAGGGCGAGTCAAGCTTTTCAAGGGGAGGGGATGATACGGTACCAACCTTGAGGCTCCCCAATTCAAGGGATCACATACATAGACCCCGATGACGAGGAACATGAAGCAGATAACTACATCATTGGTTCGTATAACAAAGTACAAAGAGGATGCTATGTTACACACACAATATAAAGTACAAGGCAGCCTCTCAAGTTCACAAGTGTACAATTAGGCCCTATCAAGCAAAGAGGCTAAGAGGGGCATTTTAGTGATCTTTCAGGTGATGGGCGAGCTTTGCGGCAGATTTGGTATAATGATCATAACTTTCGATGTATGTATCCAATGGACCTGATTCCAGTTGCATATTGAATTTAAAAGGCGGATCTACAACTACTATGAAGACCACAAGATCAGATTGTGGCAGCCAAGTATAGATTAGAATAGAGAACTATAAAGTCGTTAGCAAACTTCTTGCAAACGAAAGCGTTAGAGCCTCGTCCAAGAATTGGCAAACGTTCCCCCTTTTGTTTTGAGCCGTATTCAATAATCAAATACATTAAGTGTTGAAAGCGTTAGTGATACGGTACCGACCTTGGGGCTGCCCAACTCAAGGGTGAAGGAACCCAAGAGGGGGGGTGAATTGGGTTTCTAATAAATCTTGTAAACTATTTCCAAATTAACCAATGATAGTGCAAGTTTAACAAATGCTAAAGCAAAAACCCAATCAACAAGACAAAGGTTTTAGAGTGGTTCGATTCACTTAGAATCTACATCCACTATCTTGAGCCGCACCCAAGGATTTCAACAAACTTCACTAAGAAGATGCCCACACAAAGTAGGACTTTACAATTGTGGCTAACTCACTAAGAGTTTTACAAACACAACCACAAACAAAAGCTCACTAAGAACTTGCCCACACTAAGTAGGTCTATTACAAGAATTAACCCTATCACTAAGAAAGGGAATAAGATGGAATTCAATACAATGAAGTTCACTCTTCTAAGTGAAAGATATAATACCTTTGAAGTACAACAATTGTAGCTCTTGAACATATGAAGCACACTCTTTGTCTTGCTTTTTGAAATAACACCTTTGAATGATTTATATCATGGAGATCAAGTGTTTTTGCTTTGAAAGTGTTTTGGCTTGATAAGAGATCAATGAATATTTGATATGCAAGCCTTTCAAAGTGTTGGAGTCATTCTAAAGCTTTGGAGTATTTATACAATTCAAAATATGGTGAAAGCGACTGCTGCAGCGGTCATATAGCGGCTAGACCTCGCGAGTTCGGTGGGAGCGAACTACGAAACTTCGGATGACCGAAGCACATCTCGGTCGACCGACTTGGGACCTCGGTCGACCGACCTTGGGAATTTCGGTCGGCCGAGCCTAGCCAAAAGGTCGGCGAATCCTGCGACTCAACTCTACAGTTAAATCTTGGTTGATCGAGAAAATCTCGGTTGACCAGACTTTCCAGAGCATGAGAGAAAATGTTTAAACACTTGTTTTCAAATCATTTGAAGTCTAAAAGGTTTTCCCAAAAGGTAACACATAAGAACACTTGGAAAACTTTTCTAGAAGACTTTACTTTGAAATCAAAGGCTTTTTGAATAAGAACACATGTAAAGATCATTTTGAAACCTAAGCCTTTTGAGAACGTGTTTATGAAAACATGCAAGACTAGAGTGAAGAGCTTATGTTCATTTGAGCATTGGTTAGAGCTTAATGATAAAGATCAATAAAGACAAAGCTAATCTAACCAACCTAAGTCTTCAATCTTCAATCTTGAAAGATAAGCCTTGAATAGTATGTCTTTGAATCTTGAACATGGCTTGATTGAAGTACTTAGAGCTTCCATATTGAGTTCCAATATTCTATCACATAGATGAAAACATTAGACACAAACATCAAGTGTTTGTCCATTATCAAAAACCGAGTTCGATCGCCCTTAGGGCTAACAAAGGGAACGTACGTTACGATACAAAGAGGACTCTAAATTACGTATAGGAATGTTGCCTAAGTCAACCTCTTAGTATCACAAGTGTACAAGGAATGGACAGCTTTGCTACTGTTTGGTAGAATGATCATATCTTTCGATATAGGCATCCAATGAAGCTGATTCCAATTGCATATTAAAGATAAGAGGCAGATCTACAACTTTCATGAAGATCACAAGATCAGATTCTGCCTTCTTGATATCCCATATTGTCGTGCAAGTTGGCCCAACAAACTGTCCAGAATGGGGACGAATTATAAAGGGCATTTTAGTCTTTTTATGTACAATTAAAGTCTATACTAGACTTTAATTATTTTCAACATATTTACTTATTATAATTTCAGTGTATAGCAAGTAGTTGCTATAATAAAGGACATGTTGTCCATGTGTTAGTTAGTTGGTTAATAAGAGTCCTAATGCAACTAGGACTCTTCATAGATTTAGTAGTTACTTTTATTTCAGCCACCAAGATAATAGGAACATGTGCCTATTATCTTGTTTAGGTAGTTACTTGATAGCAAGTTGTTATTCAAGAGTCCTAATTCTTCAAGGACTCTTATTTCCCTTTTCCTAGTTTGAGTTAGATTGGTTCTCTTGTAACCGAAATACTCTATTTAATAGAGATTTCGGCAGCCATGTAACTTAGACTTGATATATTGATATTTTGATTAAGGTTAATCCTTTGATACTTGTTTATGACTTCGGTTGAAGTTCATATTTCTTTAAGTTACTGTATCAACTAGTTGGTTTATCTAGTTGTGGTGTTTCAACCTCCATTGATACTTAGCCTTTCCGGGACTGTGTTAAGTGTATTCCCCCATAAACTATTCGAGATAGAGAAAAATCTGCTAATCAAGCCGAGTCTTGATATAAACCATCAAGATTTCGCATCAGTTAGAGCCTCAATACTTGATACCATTCGGCCAAGGTCAAGGGAAAATTCAAGAAAGGGAGTTACTGTGCACGTTACTGTTCATCCGAATCAAGAACATCAAAAAGATCAAGAAAGACAAGAACCGGTTTCCATTCTCGATTAGGATTTCGTTTCTTCATCTTTTTCTTTCTAAAGCTTTTAGTTTAGGTCAAAGATTGGATTTATTTCCTTATTTTTCTGCTTTGTGTCAACGCAACAAGTTAGGAACCCATTCTTTAATCTAGAGTTTGAAGTTCTATACGAGCGGTGTTGAAATAAAGAGTGAATCTTTCTTTACTTTTTGACTTTTTTGAGTGTTTTTCTTGCATTATAAATATGTCTTTTCAGGGATCTCCATCCAAGAAAGGTGAAGACTTTGATATGGAAAAGTTATATATGATGATGGCGAGATATGGCGAGAAAGCGTGGCTGATATGATGGGGGCGAATGGAAGCAATATAGATTCAAAATCAGCAATGTAATGTTATGGACTATAATCTTGGTTCCATAAAGCCAAAGATTCAGTCTTTGAAGGTACATATTATCCCCAATTGCTTTTCGACTGGATTCGTAAAATTAACCATGTTTTTGTTGTTAATAAGTATTCGGAGGAAAAGAGAGTAAAACAAGAAGCCATGGAGTTTTATGGATATGCTTCTATTTGGTGGGATAAAGAAACCAAGACAAGGGAAAAAGTGGAACAACCAGAAATTGCAACTCGGGCCGAGATGAAAGCGGTGGTGAAAGCGGCGTTTTGTTCCTCTAGATTACATAAAGGGAACTTTACAACCGTTTACAAAGGTTAAAGAAAGGAGAGAGTTCGGTCGATGAGTATTGCAAGGTTGCAATGATTCGGGCCGATATTAATGAGGGAGATGAGGCAACAATGGCTCGGTTCTTGGCTGGTCTAAATAATAAAATCCGATCAAAGGTAGAATTTTCTAATCTTAATAATATTACATCTATGTTATATTATGCAGAACAAATCGAAAGACAGCAAAAGGAAAAGAGTTCGAGGGCAAAAACGGCAACTTTCCAAACTCGGGAGAAGCCGAAACAGTCCCAGCTTTTTTCTACTCTTTTGCTGAGCCAAAGAAAGGGTAAATAGGTCATAAATGATGCAAAAACAGCCACGGGTCAGTTTGAGGCAGTAAGGTCGCAAAATCCAACCAATTCGGCCAATGCGAGGCTAAATTTTACTCCAAATCTTGTTCGGGAATGTTTTAAATGTAGGGGCTAAGGACACTTTTTTATGGACTGCCCTAACATGAGTATAATGATAAAATTGGATGACGGATCACGGATAAGTGAAGAAGAAGCCGAAAGGGCCGTTTTAGAGGAGAAAAAAGAGCGAGAGAGAAAAGAAACGAGTGGTCCTACCCATGAGGTAAAATTCGAGGTGGGGGAAAAGGATACAAAAGCCATGAGCTTAGTGAGAAAAAAGGCAATCTCACAAAAAGAGAGAAAATAGTGTTTATTCATTAATCCCGGAAAGGTAGATAGGGAAATTAAAGCAAAACAACTTGTTGTTTTGTTCGATTTGAAAGGAACCGCAAGGAACCTTTTTACTAACACTTTTTCTTTTGATCTAACATCTTTTTCAACATCTAGTCTTGCTATTTTTCAGAAATTTCATGAAGTCTTCCCTAAGGAGTTGCGGAGAAGGTTATTTATGAGCTTTCAAAATCGTATCTTCGGTTAAAAATCAGAAATCCAAACCAATGTATTGGAGCTAATCCGACAAAATTTAATGCAATGGAGGAATGGCCGCGCACAACTAGTGCAATTCAAATGCATTCATCATATGAGTTAGCAAGCTTTTACAAACGTTTTGTTAATGATATTTGCAAAGCTTGCTGCCCCATTAAATGCAATTGAGAAGGAAGAGATACAATTCTTTTGGGACAGCCGCCATAAAGTATCTTTAAAAGGTAGGTACATTGAACATTCTACTTTCTATATTTCTAACTTGCTCCCTTTTTATAATTTTTCATATTATGAAGCTGATTGTGATGATGATTTGAGGACGAGTCAAGCTTTTCAAGGGGGAGGGGATGATACGGTACCAACCTTGAGGCTCCCCAATTCAAGGGATCACATACATAGACCAATGACGAGGAACATGAAGCAGATAACTACATCATTGGTTCGTATAATAAAGTGCAAAGAGGATGCTATGTTACACACACAATATAAAGTACAAGGCAGCCTCTCAAGTTCACAAGTGTACAATTAGGCCCTATCAAGCAAAGAGGCTAAGAGGGGCATTTTAGTGATCTTTCAAGCTGATGGACAGCTTTGCGACAGTTTGGTATAATGATCATAACTTTCGATGTATGTATCCAATGGACCTGATTCCAGTTGCATATTGAATTTAAAAGGCGGATCTACAACTACTATGAAGACCACAAGATCAGATTGTGGCAGCCAAGGATAGATTAGAATAGAGAACTATAAAGTCATTAGCAAACTTCTTGCAAACGAAAGCGTTAGAGCCTCGTCCAAGAATTGGCAAACGTTCCCCCTTTTGTTTTGAGCCGTATTCAATAATCAAATACATTAAGTGTTGAAAGCGTTAGAGCCTCAATACTTGATACCATTCGGCCAAGGTCAAGGGAAAATTCAAGAAAGCGAGTTACTACTGTTCATCCGAATCAAGAACATCAAAAAGATCAAGAAAGACAAGAACCGGTTTCCATTCTCGATTAGGATTTCGTTTCTTCATCTTTTTCTTTCTAAAGCTTTTCGTTTAGGTCAAAGATAGGATTTATTTCCTTATTTTTCTGCTTTGTGTCAACGCAACAAGTTAGGAACCCATTCTTTAATCTAGAGTTTGAAGTTCTATACGAGCGGTGTTGAAATAAAGAGTGAATCTTTCTTTTCTATTTGACTTTTTTGAGTGTTTTCCTTGCATTATAAATATGTCTTTTCAGGGATCTCCATCCAAGAAAGGTGAAGACTTTGATATGGAAAAGTTATATATGATGATGGCAGATATGGCGAGAAACGTGGCTGATATGATGGGGCGAATGGAAGCAATATAGATTCAAAATCAGCAATGTAATGTTATGGACTATAATCTTGGTTCCATAAAGCCAAAGATTCCGTCTTTCGAAGGTACAAATTATCCCAAATTGCTTTTCGATTGGATTCGTAAAATTAACCATGTTTTTGTTGTTAATAAGTATTCGGAGGAAAAGAGAGTAAAACAAGAAGCCATGGAGTTTTATGGATATGCTTCTATTTGGTGGGATAAAGAAACCAAGACAAGGGAAAAAGTGGAACAACCAGAAATTGCAACTCGGGCCGAGATGAAAGCGGTGGTGAAACGACGTTTTGTTCCTCTAGATTACATAAGGGAACTTTACAACCGTTTACAAAGGTTAAAGAAAGGAGAGAGTTCGGTCGATGAGTATTGCAAGGTTGCAATGATTCGGGCCGATATTAATGAGGGAGATGAGGCAACAATGGCTCGGTTCTTGGCTGGTCTAAATAATAAAATCCGATCAAAGGTAGAATTTTCTAATCTTAATAATATTACATCTATGTTATATTATGCAGAACAAATCGAAAGACGGCAAAAGGAAAAGAGTTCGAGGGCAAAAACGGCAACTTTCCAAACTCGGGAGAAGCCGAAACAGTCCCAGCTTTTTTCTACTCTTTTGCTGAGCCAAAGAAAGGGTAAATAGGTCATAAATGATGCAAAAACAGCCACGGGTCAGTTTGAGGCAGTAAGGTCGCAAAATCCAACCAATTCGGCCAATACGAGGCTAAATTTTAATCCAAATCTTGTTCGGGAATGTTTTAAATGTAGGGGCAAAGGACACTTTTTTATGGTCTGCCCTAACATGAGTATAATGATAAAATTGGATGACGGATCACGGATAAGTGAAGAAGAAGCCGAAAGGGCTGTTTTAGAGGAGAAAAAAGAGCAAGAGAGAGAAAAGAAACTTTTTTTTATTTTGATCTAACATCTTTTTCAACATCTAGTCTTGCTATTTTTCAGAAATTTCATGAAGTCTTCCCTAAGAAGTTGCGCAGAAGGTTATTTATGAGCTTTCAAAATCGTGAAAGGTATATAAACCATCTTCGGTTAAAAATCAGAAATCCAAACCAATGTATTGGAGCTAATCCGACAAAATGCAATGGAGGAATGGCCGCGCACAACTAGTGCAATTCAAATGCATTCATCATATGAGTTAGAAAGCTTTTACAAACGTTTTGTTCATATTTTTGCAAGCTTGCTGCCCCATTAAATGCAATTGAGAAGGAAGAGATACAATTCTTTTGGGACAGCCGCCATAAAGTATCTTTAAAAGGTAAGTACAGTGAACATTCTACTTTCTATATTTCTAACTTGCTCCCTTTTTATAATTTTTCATATTATGAAGCTGGTTGTGATGATGATTTGAGGACGAGTCAAGCTTTTCAAGGGGGAGGGGATGATACGGTACCAACCTTGAGGCTCCCCAATTCAAGGGATCACATACATAGACCAATGACGAGGAACATGAAGCAGATAACTACATCATTGGTTCGTATAATAAAGTGCAAAGAGGATGCTATGTTACACACACAATATAAAGTACAAGGCAGCCTCTCAAGTTCACAAGTGTACAATTAGGCCCTATCAAGCAAAGAGGCTAAGAGGGGCATTTTAGTGATCTTTCAAGCTGATGGACAGCTTTGCGACAGTTTGGTATAATGATCATAACTTTCGATGTATGTATCCAATGGACCTGATTCCAGTTGCATATTGAATTTAAAAGGCGGATCTACAACTACTATGAAGACCACAAGATCAGATTGTGGCAGCCAAGGATAGATTAGAATAGAGAACTATAAAGTCATTAGCAAACTTCTTGCAAACGAAAGCGTTAGAGCCTCGTCCAAGAATTGGCAAACGTTCCCCCTTTTGTTTTGAGCCGTATTCAATAATCAAATACATTAAGTGTTGAAAGCGTTAGAGCCTCAATACTTGATACCATTCGGCCAAGGTCAAGGGAAAATTCAAGAAAGCGAGTTACTACTGTTCATCCGAATCAAGAACATCAAAAAGATCAAGAAAGACAAGAACCGGTTTCCATTCTCGATTAGGATTTCGTTTCTTCATCTTTTTCTTTCTAAAGCTTTTCGTTTAGGTCAAAGATAGGATTTATTTCCTTATTTTTCTGCTTTGTGTCAACGCAACAAGTTAGGAACCCATTCTTTAATCTAGAGTTTGAAGTTCTATACGAGCGGTGTTGAAATAAAGAGTGAATCTTTCTTTTCTATTTGACTTTTTTGAGTGTTTTCCTTGCATTATAAATATGTCTTTTCAGGGATCTCCATCCAAGAAAGGTGAAGACTTTGATATGGAAAAGTTATATATGATGATGGCAGATATGGCGAGAAACGTGGCTGATATGATGGGGCGAATGGAAGCAATATAGATTCAAAATCAGCAATGTAATGTTATGGACTATAATCTTGGTTCCATAAAGCCAAAGATTCCGTCTTTCGAAGGTACAAATTATCCCAAATTGCTTTTCGACTGGATTCGTAAAATTAACCATGTTTTTGTTGTTAATAAGTATTCGGAGGAAAAGAGAGTAAAACAAGAAGCCATGGAGTTTTATGGATATGCTTCTATTTGGTGGGATAAAGAAACCAAGACAAGGGAAAAAGTGGAACAACCAGAAATTGCAACTCGGGCCGAGATGAAAGCGGTGGTGAAACGACGTTTTGTTCCTCTAGATTACATAAGGGAACTTTACAACCGTTTACAAAGGTTAAAGAAAGGAGAGAGTTCGGTCGATGAGTATTGCAAGGTTGCAATGATTCGGGCCGATATTAATGAGGGAGATGAGGCAACAATGGCTCGGTTCTTGGCTGGTCTAAATAATAAAATCCGATCAAAGGTAGAATTTTCTAATCTTAATAATATTACATCTATGTTATATTATGCAGAACAAATCGAAAGACGGCAAAAGGAAAAGAGTTCGAGGGCAAAAACGGCAACTTTCCAAACTCGGGAGAAGCCGAAACAGTCCCAGCTTTTTTCTACTCTTTTGCTGAGCCAAAGAAAGGGTAAATAGGTCATAAATGATGCAAAAACAGCCACGGGTCAGTTTGAGGCAGTAAGGTCGCAAAATCCAACCAATTCGGCCAATACGAGGCTAAATTTTAATCCAAATCTTGTTCGGGAATGTTTTAAATGTAGGGGCAAAGGACACTTTTTTATGGTCTGCCCTAACATGAGTATAATGATAAAATTGGATGACGGATCACGGATAAGTGAAGAAGAAGCCGAAAGGGCTGTTTTAGAGGAGAAAAAAGAGCAAGAGAGAGAAAAGAAACTTTTTTTTATTTTGATCTAACATCTTTTTCAACATCTAGTCTTGCTATTTTTCAGAAATTTCATGAAGTCTTCCCTAAGAAGTTGCGCAGAAGGTCATTTATGAGCTTTCAAAATCGTGAAAGGTATATAAACCATCTTCGGTTAAAAATCAGAAATCCAAACCAATGTATTGGAGCTAATCCGACAAAATGCAATGGAGGAATGGCCGCGCACAACTAGTGCAATTCAAATGCATTCATCATATGAGTTAGAAAGCTTTTACAAACGTTTTGTTCATGATTTTTGCAAGCTTGCTGCCCCATTAAATGCAATTGAGAAGGAAGAGATACAATTCTTTTGGGACAGCCGCCATAAAGTATCTTTAAAAGGTAAGTACAGTGAACATTCTACTTTCTATATTTCTAACTTGCTCCCTTTTTATAATTTTTCATATTATGAAGCTGGTTGTGATGATGATTTGAGGACGAGTCAAGCTTTTCAAGGGGGAGGGGATGATACGGTACCAACCTTGACGCTCCCCAATTCAAGGGATCACATACATAGACCAATGACGAGGAACATGAAGCAGATAACTACATCATTGGTTCTTATAATAAAGTGCAAAGAGGATGCCAAGTTACACATAGAATATAAAGTACAAGGCAGCCTCTCAATTTCACAAGTGTACAATTAGGACCTATCAAGCAAAGAGGCTAAGAAGGGCATTTTTAGTGATCTTTCAAGCTGATGGACACCTTTGCGAAAGTTTGGTATAATGATCATAACTTTCGATGCATGTATCCAATGGACCTGATTCCAGTTGCATATTAAATTTCAGAGGCGGATCTACAACTACTATGAAGACCACAAGATCAGATTCTTCCAGCTTGGTGTCCGAAACCCTCGCGCAACCTGATCCAAAAATCTGTCCAGAATTGGGACGAAATTAAAGGGCATTTCAGTCTTTGTACACTTAAAGTCTATGCTAGACTTTAATTATTTTCCAAATTTGTTATTTAATTTATTTAGAGTATTTAGGTGTGTATAGCAAGTAGTTAATAAAGGACATGTTGTCCTAGTCGGTCATCTAGTTGTTAAGAGTCACACATCTACTAGGACTCTTCACATTGTTAGTTTAATTTCAGCTTTGTTAGTTGCTTTTACCCGCCTATAACCAAGAGAATAGGACATGTTTTTCGCTATCTTGTTTAGGTAGTTTACTTGAGAGCAAGTTGTTTTTCCAGAGTCCTACTTCTTCAAGGACTCTTCTTCCTATTGTTGTTAGAACCGAAAATTCTCTATTTAAGAGTGATTTCGGCCTACATATTATTTACGTTAGATATATTGATATTTTGGTAAGGTTATTTGATACGGTACCAGCCTCGAGGCTTCCCAAGTCAAAGGGTCACATACATAGACCAAGGACGAAAGCGTGGAACGAGGAATATGAAGCAGATAACCACATCATTGGTTCGTATATTAAAGTACAAAGAGGATGCTAAGTTACACATAGAATATAAAATGCAGCCTCTCAAGTTCACAAGTATACAATTAGGCCCTATCAAGCAAAGAGGCTAAGAAGGGTGTTTTAGTAATCATACAAGATGATGAGGGATTGGACAGCTTTACAACAGTTTGGCAGAATGGTCATAACTTTCTATCCGTTTATCCAATGGAGCTGATTCAAATTGCATATTAAAGATAAGAGGCATATCTACAACTTTCATGAAGAACCCGATATCAGATTCTGCCTTCTTGACATCCGAAATCGTCGTGCAAGTTGGCCCAACAAGCTGTCCAGAATTGGGACGAATTTAAAAGGGCATTTTAGACTTTTTGTGTACAATTAAAGTCTATGCTAGACTTTAATTATTTTCCAGCTTTATTATTTACTTAATTTCGTGTATAGCAAGTAGTTGCTATAATAAAGGACATGTTGTCCATGTGTTAGTTAGTTGGTTAATAAAGAGTCCTAATGCAACTAGGACTCTTCATAGATTTGGTAGTTAGATTGATTCTAGCCGCCACTTTATTTGTTTAGGTAGTTACTTGAGAGCAAGTTGTTATTCAAGAGTCCTAATTCTTCAAGGACTCTTATTTGTTTTCAAGAGTCTTAATCCTTTAAGGACTCTTATTTCTTTTTATGGTTGTAACCGAAATCTCGACCTATTAAAGGGAGATTTCGGCCACTTTAATATTTACGTTAGATATATTGATATTTTGGTAAGGTTATTCCTTAGCTTCTCGTGTTTGAACTTCTATGTAGAACTTCATTCATTCTTTGAGTTACTGTATCAACAAGTTAGTTTCTCTTGTTGTGGTGTTTCAGCCTCCATTGTTAATTAACCTCCCTTAGTGTTGCGTTGATTAAATTCCCATAGACACTAGTTCGAGAATTGAAGAAAGATCGGGCTCAAACTTAAGTCGAACCTTGCGGTTCTTCATCAGGCGGTATCAGAGCAAAATGCTCTTCTCCAATTCCCGGTGTACCCTACGCACAAAATATTTTTCTTGTTTGCTAGATTGACAAAATAACAAAAAAAAGCCACGGCATAAAAGGTAATATTGGGCAGCCGATTTTCATAAAGAAAAAGCCTCTTGGTGTAAAGAAATTGGCAGCCAAGTTAGTATAGATTGAATAGCGAACTATAAAGCCAATAGCAAACTTCTTGATCAAGCGAAAGCAACACAGCTTCGTCCAAGAATTGGCAAACGTTCCTCCTTGTTATTTTGAGCCGAAACAATACCATAAATCAAGTATTGAAAGCAACCCCGCTTCACTACTTGATAACTTCGGACAAAATCAAGGGAAAATTCAAGAAAACAAGATCAAGATCATCAAGAACCGGTTTCTTTTCTCGATTAGGAATTCGTTTCTTCATCTTTTTCTTTCTGAAGCTTTGTGTTTAGGTCAAAGATAGGATTTCTTTCCTTATTTTTCAGCCTTGTGTCAACGCAACAAGTTAGGAACCCATTCTTTAAATCTAGAGTTTGAAGTTCTATACGAGCGGTGTTGGAATAAAGAGTGAATCTTTCTTTGCTATCTAACGTTTTTGAGTGTTTTCTTTTGTTTTTCTTATCTTATAACAATGTCATTTGAAGGATCTACATCAAAGAAAGGTGAAACCTTTGATCAAGAAAAGATGTACAAAATGATAGAAGATATGGCAAGAAACATGGCTGCCATGACAAGTAAAGTTGATTCGATACAAGGACAATGGGCCGCGACAAATCACCATGTTCAACAACTTGAAAATCAGCAACGTCTTCCTCAAGACAATGCCGAGAACAATCTTCAATTGGTTAATGAAGTTGAGCAGCCTAGGCCACCTCCAAATCCGCCACCAAATCGGTTGATCAACAAGCAAAGTTTTGAGCCGAGACGAGGGGACCAATTTCAGTGTTATGACAACAATCTTGATTCAATCAAGGCGAAGATTCCGTCTTTTCGAAGGTACAAATAATCCCAAATTATTTTTTGATTGGATTCATAATGTTAACCATGTTTTTGCTGTTCATAACTATTCTGAGAAAACGAAAGTAAAGCTAGCAGCCATGGAGTTTTATGGATATGCTTCTAGTTGGTGGAATAATGAAACCAAGACACGGGTAAAAGTTGAACAACCAGAAATTGCAACTTGGGCCGAGATGAAAGCGGTGATGAAACGGCGTTTTGTTCCTCTAGATTACATAAAGGAACTTTACAACCGTTTACAAAGGTTAAAGCAAGGAGAGAGTTCGGTCGATGAGTATTACAAGGCAATGCAAATTGCAATGATTCGGGCCGATATTAATGAAGGAGATGAGGCAACAATGGCTCGGTTCTTGGCTGGTCTAAACGACAAAATCCGAACAAAGGTAGAACGTGTTAATCTTGATAATATTACTTCTATGTTATATTATGCAGAGCAGGTCGAAAGACAGCAACAGGAAAAGAGTTTAAGGGCAAAATCGGCAACTTTCCTACCTTGGAAGGAGCCGAATCCACCCCAGAATTTTTCTACTGTTTTGCCGAGCCAAAGCAAGGGTAAAGAGGTATTTAATGATGCAAAAACAGCCACGGGGCAGTTTGGGGCAGTAAGGTCACAAAATTCAACCGACTCGGCCAATACGAGAGTAAATTCTACTCCAAATCTTGTTTGGGAATGTTTCAAATGTATGGGCAAAGGACACTTTGCTATGGACTGCCCTAACAAGAGTACAGTGATAAAATTAGATGATGTTCCAAGAGAGAAAAAAGAGAGTGAGTTGAAAAATACGAATGATCCTACCCATGAGGTAAAATCTGAGGTAAAAATCATAGAAAAAGCCGAGCCAAAAGTGAGAAAAAAGACAATCGCTCTAAGTGTGAGAAAAGAATGTTTATACATTAATCCCGGAAAGGTAAATAGGGCGATTCAAGCAAAACAACTTGTTGTTTTGTTGGATTTAAAGGGAACCGCAAGGAACCTTTTTACTAATGCTTTTTCTTTTACTCTAACATCTTTTTCTACATCTAGTCTTACTATTTTTCAGAAATTCCAAGAAGTCATCCCTAAGGAGTTGCCGAGAAGGTTGCTTATTAGCCTTCAAAATCGTGAAAGGTATAATCCATCTTTGGTTAAAAATCAGAAAAGTCAAAACCAAGGTGAGTTAATTCTTGCAAGGAAGAAGGTAAGTAAGTCTTTAAGTCCTTATTTGAATCCGGAAAATATTATACTAAAGCATGAAAGGACTTTTAGAATATATACGGATAGTCTACATATTAATCACATAACTTTTAAGCATAGACATTCGATTTATTGCTTTGATAAAATGTTCATTTATAGTGAAAACCGAGAGCGTTTTAGTAAACATCTTACGGCTGTTTTTTCTATTATAAATGCACACACCTTGGATACTAAGATAGAAAAGTATGTTTATTACACTCATTCTATTAACCTTCTTAGTTGCATCATGAGTTTTCAAAGTATTAAAGTTGAACCGGCAGAAGTTACAACAATAGAGGAATGGCCGAACACAACTAGTTCAAATCTCATTAGTTCATCATTTGAATTGACGAGTTTCTTTAAGCGTTTTGTTCGTGAGCATAGCAAGCTTGCTGCCACAATAGAGAAAAAAGAGATACAATTCTTTTGGGACAGCCGCAAGAGAATTTCCTTAAAAGGTACGTACGGTGAACGTTCTACTTTCTATCATTCTAACTTGCTCCCATTTACAAATTTTTCAGATTCTGTGACGGATCGTGATGATGATTCGAGGACGAATCAGGCTTTTCAAGGGGGAGGGGATGATACGGTACCAGCCTCGAGGCTTCCCAAGTCAAAGGGTCACATACATAGACCAAGGACGAAGCGTAGAACGAGGAATATGAAGCAGATAACCACATCATTGGTTCGTATATTAAAGTACAAAGAGGATGCTAAGTTACACATAGAATATAAAAGGCAGCCTCTCAAGTTCACAAGTATACAATTAGGCCCTATCAAGCAAAGAGGCTAAGAAGGGTGTTTTAGTAATCATACAAGATGATGAGGGATTGGACAGCTTTACAACAGTTTGGCAGAATGGTCATAACTTTCTATCCGTTTATCCAATGGAGCTGATTCCAGTTGCATATTAAAGATAAGAGGCATATCTACAACTTTCATGAAGAACCCGAGATCAGATTCTGCCTTCTTGACATCCGAAATCGTCGTGCAAGTTGGCCCAACAAGCTGTCCAGAATTGGGACGAATTTAAAAGGGCATTTTAGACTTTTTGTGTACAATTAAAGTCTATGCTAGACTTTAATTATTTTCCAGCTTTATTACTTACTTAATTTCGTGTATAGCAAGTAGTTGCTATAATCTAGTCTTGCCATTTATCTAACATCTTTTTCTACATCTAGTCTTGCCATTTTTCAGAAATTTCATGAAGACTTCCCTAAGGAGTTGCCGAGAAGATTAATTGTTAGTCTTCAAAATCATGAAAGATATAAACCATCTTTGGGTACAAATCAGCAAATTCAAACCCAAAGTGATTTAATTCTTGAACAGAAGAAGGTAAGTATGTCTTTAAGTCTTTTTGTTAATCCGGGAAAAATCATACCAAAGCAAGAAAGGACTTTTAGATTATATACGGATAGTCTCATTGTTAATAACTTCATGTTTAAGTATAGAAATCCAATTCCTTACTTTGATAAGGTACTTGTTACGAGTAAAAACCGAGAGAATCTTATTGAACATCTTATGGCTGTTTTTACTATTTTAAAAGCACAAACTTTGTATGCTAAGATTGGAAATTATGTTTCTTACACTAATTCTATTAACCTTCTTAGTTACATTGTGAGTTTTCAAGGTATTTAAGTTGTTCTAGCAAAAGATAATGCAATAAGGGAATGGTCACGAACAACTATTATCCTTCAAGATCGTTCAACATATGAGTCGGCACGCTTTTATACACATTTGTTTCGTGATTTTAGCAAGCTTGCTGACTCATTAATTGCAATTAAGGAGGAAAAGACACCATTCATTTGGGACAGCCGCAAGAGAATCTCATTGATAGGTAAGTACAATGTACTTTCTACTTTCCATATTTCCAACTTGCTCCCTTTTCTTCATTTTGCAGATTACAAAGCTGATTTTTGGGAAGATTCGAGGACGAATCCTTTTCAAGAAGGAGGGGATGATACGGTCCCAACCTTGGGGCTGCCCAACTCAAGGGAACGTGCATTCAGATACAAAGAGGACTCTAAATTACATCTAGGAATGTTGTACAAGTCAACCTCTTAGTATCACAAGTGTACAAGGAATGGACAGCTTTGCTACTTGTTTGGCGGAATGAACATATCTTTCGATATACTTATCCAATGGAGCTGATTCAAGTTGCATATTAAAGATAAGAGGCAGATATACAACTTTCATGAAGATCACAAGATTAGATTCTGCCTTCTTGATATCCCATATTGTCGTGCAAGTTGGCCCAACAAGCTGTCCAGAATGGGGACGAATTATAAAGGGCATTTTAGTCTTTTTTGTGTACAATTAAAGTCTATTCTAGACTTTAATTATTTTCAGCATATTTCTTTACTATAATTTCGTGTATAGCAAGTAGTTGCTATAATAAAGGACATGTTGTCCATGTGTGTGTTAGTTTGTTATTAAGGAGTCCTAATGCAACTAGGACTCTTCATTATTTTGGTAGTTACTTTTATTTCAGCCACCAAGATAATAGGAACATGTGCCTATTATCTTGTTTAGGTAGTTACTTGATAGCAAGTTGTTATTCAAGAGTCCTAATTCTTCAAGGACTCTTATTTCCCTTTTCCTAGTTTGAGTTGGAACCGAATTACCTTCTACTTAAAGGGAATTTCAGCCACCTCTTTTAGTTAGACTTGATATATTGATATTTTGATTAAGGTTAATCCTTTGATACTTGTTTATGACTTCCGGTTGAAGTTCATATTTCTTTAAGTTAATGTATCAACTAGTTGGTTTATCTAGTTGTGGTGTTTCAACCTCCATTGATATTTAGCCTTTCCGGGACTGTGTTAAGTGTATTCCCCCATAAACTATTCGAGATAGAGAAAGATCTGCTAATTAAGCCGAGTCTTGATATAACCCATCAAGATTTCGCATCACTTGTTGTGGTGTTTCAGCCTCCATTGTTAATTAACCTCCCTTAATGTTGCGTTGATTAAATTCCCATAAAACTAGTTCGAGAATTGAAGAAAGATCGGGCTCAAACTTAAGTCGAACCTTGCGGTTCTTTATCATTATTCCTCAGCTTCTCGTGTTTGAACTTGTATGTAGAATTCATTCATTCTTTGAGTTACTGTATCAACAAGATTAGTTTCTCTTGTTGTGGTGTTTCAGTCTCCATCGATAATTAGCCTTCCTTAGCGTTGCATTGATTATATTCCCTAGAAACTAGTTCGAGAATTAGAGAAAGATCGGGCACAACTAAATGTCGCACTCTTTGGCACCTTGTACCATTCGGTTCTTCATCAGGTGGTATAAGAGCAAAAGGTTATTCTCCAATTCTTTTTTTTTTCTTATTTGCTAGATTGACAAAAAAGACAAAAACTCACGGCATATATATTAAAAGAGCAGCCGATTCAAAAGCCTCTTGTTGTAAAGAAATTGGCAGCCAAGTATAGATTAGGATAGAGAACTATAAATCCATTAGCAAACTTCTTGCAAACCAAAGCGTTAGAGCCTCGTCCAAGAATTGGAAAACGTTCCCCCTCTTATTTTGAGCCGTATTCAATAATCAAATACATTAAGTGTTGAAAGCGTTGGATCCTCAATACTTGATACCATTCGGTCAAGGTCAAGGGAAAATTCAAGAAAGCGAGTTACTACTGTTCATCCGAATCAAGAACATCAAAAAGATCAAGAAAGACAAGAACCGGTTTCCATTCTCGATTAGGATTTCGTTTCTTCTTCTTTTTCTTTCTAAAGCTTTTCGTTTAGGACAAAGATAGGATTTATTTCCATATTTTTCAGCTTTGTGTCAACGCAACAAGTTAGGAACCCATTCTTTAATCTCGAGTTTGAAGTTCTGTACGAGCGGTGTTGAAATAAAGAGTGAATCTTTCTTTTCTATTTGACTTTTTTGAGTGTTTTTCTTGCATTATAAATATGTCTTTTCAGGGATCTCCATCCAAGAAAGGTGAAGACTTTGATATGGAAAAGTTGTATATGATGATGGCAGATATGGCGAGAAACGTGGCTGATATGATGGGGCGAATGGAAGCAATAGAGATTCAAAATCAGAAATGTAATGTTAAGGACTATAATCTTGGTTCCATAAAGCCAAAGATTCCGTCTATCGAAGGTACAAATGATCCCAAATTGCTTTTCGATTGGATTCGTAAAATTAACCATGTTTTTGTTGTTCATAAGTATTCGGAGGAAAAGAGAGTAAAACAAGCAGCCATGGAGTTTTATGGATATGCTTCTATTTGGTGGGATAAAGAAACCAAGACAAGGGAAAAAGTGGAACAACCAGAAATTGCAACTTGGGCCGAGATGAAAGCGGTGGTGAAACGACGTTTTGTTCCTCTAGATTACATAAGGGAACTTTACAACCGTTTACAAAGGTTAAAGAAAGGAGATAGTTCGGTCGATGAGTATTACCAGGTTGCAATGATTCGGGCCGATATTAATGAGGGAGATGAGGCAACAATGGCTCGGTTCTTGGCTGGTCTAAATAATAAAATCCGATCAAAGGTAGAGTTTTCTAATCTTAATAATATTACATCTATGTTATATTATGCAGAACAAATCGAAAGACAGCAAAAGGAAAAGAGTACGAGGGCAAAAACGGCAACTTTCCAAACTTGGGAGAAGCCGAAACAGTCTGATACGGTACCAGCCTCGAGGCTTCCCAAGTCAAAGGGTCACATACATAGACCAAGGACGAAGCGTAGAACGAGGAATATGAAGCAGATAACTACATCATTGGTTCGTATATTAAAGTACAAAGAGGATGCTAAGTTACACATAGAATATAAAAGGCAGCCTCTCAAGATCACAAGTATACAATTAGGCCCTATCAAGCAAAGAGGCTAAGAAGGGTGTTTTAGTAATCATACAAGATGATGAGGGATTGGACAGCTTTACAACAGTTTGGCAGAATGGTCATAACTTTCTATCCGTTTATCCAATGGAGCTGATTCCAGTTGCATATTAAATATAAGAGGTAGATCTACAACTTTCATGAAGAACCCGAGATCAGATTCTGCCTTCTTGACATCCGAAATCGTCGTGCAAGTTGGCCCAACAAGCTGTCCAGAATTGGGACGAATTTAAAAGGGCATTTTAGACTTTTTGTGTACAATTAAAGTCTATGCTAGACTTTAATTATTTTACAGCTTTATTATTTACTTAATTTCGTGTATAGCAAGTAGTTGCTATAATAAAGGACATGTTGTCCATATGTTAGTTAGTTGGTTAATAAAGAGTCCTAATGCAACTAGGACTCTTCATAGATTTGGTAGTTAGATTGATTCTAGCCGCCACTTTATTTGTTTAGGTAGTTACTTGATAGCAAGTTGTTATTCAAGAGTCCTAATTCTTCAAGGACTCTTATTTGTTTTCAAGAGTCTTAATCCTTTAAGGACTCTTATTTCTTTTTATGGTTGTAACCGAAATCTCAACCTATTAAAGGGAGATTTCGGCCACTTTAATATTTACGTTAGATATATTGATATTTTGGTAAGGTTATTCCTTAGCTTCTCGTGTTTGAACTTCTATGTACAACTTCATTCATTCTTGAGTTACTGTATCAACTAGCTTGTTTCTCTAGTTGTGGTGTTTCAGCCTCCATTGTTAATTAACCTCCCTTAGTGTTGCGTTGATTAAATTCCCATAGAAACTAGTTCGAGAATTGAAGAAAGATCGGGCTCAAACTTAAGTCGAACCTTGCGGTTCTTCATCACAATCCCAGATTTTTTCTACACTATTTTGCTGAGCCAAAACAAGGGTAAATAGGTCATAAATGATGCAAAAACAGCCACGGGTCAGTTTGAGGCAGTAAGGTCACAAAATCCAACCAATTCGGCCAATACGAGGGTAAATTTTACTCCAAATCTTGTTCGGGAATGTTTTAAATGTAGGGGCAAAGGACACTTTTCTATGGACTGCCCTAACATGAGTATAATGATAAAATTGGATGACGGATCATGGATAAGTGAAGAAGAAGTCGAAAGGGCTGTTTTAGAGGAGAAAAAAGAGCGAGAGAGAGAGAGAGAGAGAGAGAGAGAGAGAGAGAGAGAAAAGAAACGAGCGGTCCTACCCATGAGGTAAAATTCGAGGGGAAAAAAGGATACAAAAGCCATGAGCTTAGTGAGAAAAAAGGCAAGCTCACAAAAAGAGAGAAAATAGTGTTTATTCATTAATCCCGGAAAGGTAGATAGGGAAATTAAAGCAAAACAACTTGTTGTTTTGTTCGATTTGAAAGGAACCGCAAGGAACCTTTTTACTAACACTTTTTCTTTTGATCTAACATCTTTTTCAACATCTAGTCTTGCTATTTTTCAGAAATTTCATGAAGTCTTCCCTAAGGAGTTGCGGAGAAGGTTATTTATGAGCTTTCAAAATCGTGAAAGGTATATAAACCATCTTCGGTTAAATATCAGAAATCCAAACCAATGTATTGGAGCTAATCCGACAAAATTTAATGCAATGGAGGAATGGCCGCGCACAACTAGTGCAATTCAAATGCATTCATCATATGAGTTAGCAAGCTTTTACAAACGTTTTGTTCATGATTTTTGCAAACTTGCTGCCCCATTAAATGCAATTGAGAAGGAAGAGATACAATTCTTTTGGGACATCCGCCATAAAGTATCTTTAAAAGGTAAGTACAGTCAACATTCTACTTTCTATATTTCTAACTTGCTCCCTTTTTATAAATTTTCATATTATGAAGCTGATTGTGATGATGATTTGAGGACGAGTCAAGCTTTTCAAGGGGGAGGGGATGATACGGTACCAACCTTGACGCTCCCCAATACAAGGGATCACATACATAGACCAATGACGAGGAACATGAAGCAGATAACTACATCATTGGTTCGTATAATAAAGTACAAAGAGGATGCTAAGCTACACATAGAATATAAAGTACAAGGCAGCCTCTCAATTTCACAGGTGTACAATTAGGCCCTATCAAGCAAAGAGGCTAAGAAGGGCATTTTAGTGATCTTTCAAGATGGTGGACAGCTTTGCGACAGTTTGGTATAATGATCATAACTTTCGATGTATGTATCCAATGGACCTGATTCCAGTTGCATATTAAATTTCAAAGGCGGATCTACAACTACTATGAAGACCACACGATCAGATTCTTCCAGCTTGGTGTCCGAAACCCTCGCGCAACCTGATCCAAAAATCTGTCCAGAATTGAGACGAAATTAAAGGGCATTTTAGTCTTTGTACACTTAAAGTCTATGCTAGACTTTAATTACTTTCCAAATTTGTTATTTACTTTATTTAGAGTATTTAGGTGTGTATAGCAAGTAGTTAATAAAGGACATGTTGTCCTAGTTGGTTATTTAGTTGTTAAGAGTCACACATCTACTAGGACTCTTCACATTGTTAGTTTAATTTCAGCTTTGTTAGTTGCTTTTACCCGCCTATAACCAAGAGAATAGGACATGTTTTTCACTATCTTGTTTAGGTAGTTTACTTGAGAGCAAGTTGTTTTCCCAGAGTCCTACTTCTTCAAGGACTCTTCTTCCTATTGTTGTTAGGAACCGAAAATTCTCTATATAAGAGTGATTTCAGCCTACATATTATTTACGTTAGATATATTGATATTTTGGTAAGGTTATTCCTCAGCTTCTCGTGTTTGAACTTGTATGTAGAATTCATTCATTCTTTGAGTTACTGTATCAGCAAGATTAGTTTCTCTTGTTGTGGTGTCTCAGCCTCCATCGATAATTAGCCTTCCTTAGCGTTGCATTGATTATATTCCCTAGAAACTAGTTCGAGAATTAGAGAAAGATCGGGCACAACTAAATGTCGCACTCTTTGGCACCTTGTACCATTCGGTTCTTCATCAGGTGGTATAAGAGCGAAAGGTTATTCTCCAATTCTTTTTTTTTCTTGTTTGCTAGATTGACAAAAAAGACAAAAAAAATAAAATAAAATAAAAAAAACTCACGGCATATATATTAAAAGAGCAGCCGATTCAAAAGCCTCTTGTTGTAAAGAAATTGGCAGCCAAGTATAGATTAGAATAGAGAACTATAAATCCATTAGCAAACTTCTTGCAAACGAAAGCGTTAGAGCCTCGTCCAAGAATTGGAAAACGTTCCCCCTCTTGTTTTGAGCCGTATTCAATAATCAAATACATTAAGTGTTGAAAGCGTTGGATCCTCAATACTTGATACCATTCGGACAAGGTCAAGGGAAAATTCAAGAAAGCGAGTTACTGTTCATCCGAATCAAGAACATCAAAAAGATCAAGAGAGACAAGAACCGGTTTCCATTCTCGATTAGGATTTCGTTTCTTCATCTTTTTCTTTCTAAAGCTTTTCGTTTAGGACAAAGATAGGATTTATTTCCTTATTTTTCAGCTTTGTGTCAACGCAACAAGTTAGGAACCCATTCTTTAATCTAGAGTTTGAAGTTCTGTACGAGCGGTGTTGAAATAAAGAGTGAATCTTTCTTTTCTATTTGACTTTTTTGAGTGTTTTTCTTGCATTATAAATATGTCTTTTCAGGGATCTCCATCCAAGAAAGGTGAAGACTTTGATATGGAAAAGTTGTATATGATGATGGCAGATATGGCGAGAAACGTGGCTGATATGATGGGGCGAATGGAAGAGATAGAGATTCAAAATCAGCAATGTAATGTTAAGGACTATAATCTTGGTTCCATAAAGCCAAAGATTCTGTCTATCGAAGGTACAAATGATCCCAAATTGCTTTTCGATTGGATTCGTAAAATTAACCATGTTTTTGTTGTTCATAAGTATTCGGAGGAAAAGAGAGTAAAACAAGCAGCCATGGAGTTTTATGGATATGCTTCTATTTGGTGGGATAAAGAAACCAAGACAAGGGAAAAAGTGGAACAACCAGAAATTGCAACTTGGGCCGAGATGAAAGCGGTGGTGAAACGACGTTTTGTTCCTCTAGATTACATAAGGGAACTTTACAACCGTTTACAAAGGTTAAGGAAAGGAGAGAGTTCGGTCGATGAGTATTACCAGGTTGCAATGATTCGGGCCGATATTAATGAGGGAGATGAGGCAACAATGGCTCGGTTCTTGGCTGGTCTAAATAATAAAATCCGATCAAAGGTAGAGTTTTCTAATCTTAATAATATTACATCTACGTTATATTATGCAGAACAAATCGAAAGACAGCAAAAGGAAAAGAGTATGAGGGCAAAAACGGCAACTTTCCAAACTTGGGAGAAGCCGAAACAGTCCCAGATTTTTTCTACTGTTTTGCTGAGCCAAAGCAAGGGTAAATAGGTCATAAATGATGCAAAAACAGCCACGGGTCAGTTTGAGGCAGTAAGGTCACAAAATCCAACCAATTCGGCCAATACGAGGGTAAATTTTACTCCAAATCTTGTTCGGGAATGTTTTAAATGTAGGGGCAAAGGACACTTTTCTATGGACTGCCCTAACATGAGTATAAAGATAAAATTGGATGACGGATCATGGATAAGTGAAGAAGAAGTCGAAAGGGCTGTTTTAGAGGAGAAAAAAGAGCGAGCGAGAGAGAGAGAGAGAGAGAAAAGAAACGAGCGGTCCTACCCATGAGGTAAAATTCGAGGGGAAAAAAGGATACAAAAGCCATGAGCTTAGTGAGAAAAAAGGCAAGCTCACAAAAAGAGAGAAAATAGTGTTTATTAATTAATCCCGGAAAGGTAGATAGGGAAATTAAAGCAAAACAACTTGTTGTTTTGTTCGATTTGAAAGGAACCGCAAGGAACCTTTTTACTAACACTTTTTCTTTTGATCTAACATCTTTTTCAACATCTAGTCTTGCTATTTTTCAGAAATTTCATGAAGTCTTCCCTAAGGAGTTGCGGAGAAGGTTATTTATGAGCTTTCAAAATCGTGAAAGGTATATAAACCATCTTCGGTTAAATATCAGAAATCCAAACCAATGTATTGGAGCTAATCCGACAAAATTTAATGCAATGGAGGAATGGCCGCGCACAACTAGTGCAATTCAAATGCATTCATCATATGAGTTAGCAAGCTTTTACAAACGTTTTGTTCATGATTTTTGCAAACTTGCTGCCCCATTAAATGCAATTGAGAAGGAAGAAATACAATTCTTTTGGGACATCCGCCATAAAGTATCTTTAAAAAGGTAAAGTACGATCAACATTCTACTTTCTATATTTCTAACTTGCTCCCTTTTTATAAATTTTCATATTATGAAGCTGATTGTGATGATGTTTTGAGGACGAGTCAAGCTTTTCAAGGGGGAGGGGATGATACGGTACCAACCTTGACGCTCCCCAATACAAGGGATCACATACATAGACCAATGACGAGGAACATGAAGCAGATAACTACATCATTGGTTCGTATAATAAAGTACAAAGAGGATGCTAAGCTACACATAGAATATAAAGTACAAGGCAGCCTCTCAATTTCACAGGTGTACAATTAGGCCCTATCAAGCAAAGAGGCTAAGAAGGGCATTTTAGTGATCTTTCAAGCTGGTGGACAGCTTTGCGACAGTTTGGTATAATGATCATAACTTTCGATGTATGTATCCAATGGACCTGATTCCAGTTGCATATTAAATTTCAAAGGCGGATCTACAACTACTATGACGACCACACGATCAGATTCTTCCAGCTTGGTGTCCGAAACCCTCGCGCAACCTGATCCAAAAATCTGTCCAGAATTGAGACGAAATTAAAGGGCATTTTAGTCTTTGTACACTTAAAGTCTATGCTAGACTTTAATTACTTTCCAAATTTGTTATTTACTTTATTTAGAGTATTTAGGTGTGTATAGCAAGTAGTTAATAAAGGACATGTTGTCCTAGTTGGTTATTTAGTTGTTAAGAGTCACACATCTACTAGGACTCTTCACATTGTTAGTTTAATTTCAGCTTTGTTAGTTGCTTTTACCCGCCTATAACCAAGAGAATAGGACATGTTTTTCACTATCTTGTTTAGGTAGTTTACTTGATAGCAAGTTGTTTTCCCAGAGTCCTACTTCTTCAAGGACTCTTCTTCCTATTGTTGTTAGGAACCGAAAATTCTCTATTTAAGAGTGATTTCGGCCTACATATTATTTACGTTAGATATATTGATATTTTGGTAAGGTTATTCCTCAGCTTCTCGTGTTTGAACTTGTATGTAGAATTCATTCATTCTTTGAGTTACTGTATCAGCAAGATTAGTTTCTCTTGTTGTGGTGTCTCAGCCTCCATCGATAATTAGCCTTCTTTAGCGTTGCATTGATTATATTCCCTAGAAACTAGTTCGAGAATTAGAGAAAGATCGGGCACAACTAAATGTCGCACTCTTTGGCACCTTGTACCATTCGGTTCTTCATCAGGTGGTATAAGAGCGAAAGGTTATTCTCCAATTCTTTTTTTTTTCTTGTTTGCTAGATTGACAAAAAAGACAAACTCACGGCATATATATTAAAAGAGCAGCCGATTCAAAAGCCTCTTGTTGTAAAGAAATTGGCAGCCAAGTATAGATTAGAATAGAGAACTATAAATCCATTAGCAAACTTCTTGCAAACGAAAGCGTTAGAGCCTCGTCCAAGAATTGGAAAACGTTCCCCCTCTTGTTTTGAGCCGTATTCAATAATCAAATACATTAAGTGTTGAAAGCGTTGGATCCTCAATACTTGATACCATTCGGGCAAGGTCAAGGGAAAATTCAAGAAAGCGAGTTACTGTTCATCCGAATCAAGAACATCAAAAAGATCAAGAGAGACAAGAACCGGTTTCCATTCTCGATTAGGATTTCGTTTCTTCATCTTTTTCTTTCTAAAGCTTTTCGTTTAGGACAAAGATAGGATGTATTTCCCTATTTTTCAGCTTTGTGTCAACGCAAAAAGTTAGGAACCCATTCTTTAATCTAGAGTTTGAAGTTCTGTACGAGCGGTGTTGAAATAAAGAGTGAATCTTTCTTTTCTATTTGACTTTTTTGAGTGTTTTTCTTGCATTATAAATATGTCTTTTCAGGGATCTCCATCCAAGAAAGGTGAAGACTTTGATATGGAAAAGTTGTATATGATGATGGCAGATATGGCGAGAAACGTGGCTGATATGATGGGGCGAATGGAAGCAATAGAGATTCAAAATCAGCAATGTAATGTTAAGGACTATAATCTTGGTTCCATAAAGCCAAAGATTCCGTCTATCGAAGGTACAAATGATCCCAAATTTCTTTTCGATTGGATTCGTAAAATTAACCATGTTTTTGTTGTTCATAAGTATTCGGAGGAAAAGAGAGTAAAACAAGCAGCCATGGAGTTTTATGGATTTGCTTCTATTTGGTGGGATAAAGAAACCAAGACAAGGGAAAAAGTGGAACAACCAGAAATTGCAACTTGGGCCGAGATGAAAGCGGTGGTGAAACGACGTTTTGTTCTTCTAGATTACATAAGGGAACTTTACAATCGTTTACAAAGGTTAAAGAAAGGAGAGAGTTCGGTCGATGAGTATTACAAGGTTGCAATGATTCGGGCCGATATTAATGAGGGAGATGAGGCAACAATGGCTCGGTTCTTGGCTGGTCTAAATAATAAAATCCGATCAAAGGTAGAATTTTCTAATCTTAATAATATTACATCTATGTTATATTATGCAGAACAAATCGAAAGACAGCAAAAGGAAAAGAGTACGAGGGCAAAAACGGCAACTTTCCAAACTTGGGAGAAGCCGAAACAGTCCCAGATTTTTCCTACTGTTTTGCTGAGCCAAAGCAAGGGTAAATAGGTCATAAATGATGCAAAAACAGCCACGGGTCAGTTTGAGGCAGTAAGGTCACAAAATCCAACCAATTCGGCCAATACGAGGGTAAATTTTACTCAAAATCTTGTTCGGGAATGTTTTAAATGTAGGGGCAAAGGACACTTTTCTAAGGACTGCCCTAACATCAGTATAATGATAAAATTGGATGACGGATCATGGATAAGTGAAGAAGAAGCCGAAAGGGCTGTTTTAGAGGAGAAAAAAGAGGGAGAGAGAGAGAGAGAAAAGAAACGAGTGGTCTTACCCTTGAGGTAAAATTCGAGGGGGAAAAAGGATACAAAATCCATGAGCTTAGTGAGAAAAAAAGACAAGCTCACAAAAAGAGAGAAAATAGTGTTTATTCATTAATCCCGGAAAGGTAGATAGGGAAATTAAAGCAAAACAACTAGTTGTTTTGTTCGATTTGAAAGGAACAGCAAGGAACCTTTTTACTAACACTTTTTCTTTTGATCTAACATCTTTTTCAACATCTAGTCTTGCTATTTTTCAGAAATTTCATGAAGTCTTCCCTAAGGAGTTGCGGAGAAGGTTATTTATGAGCTTTCAAAATCGTGAAAGGTATATAAACTGATACAGGATCATATGTGAAGCGTGAAGAGGTCATTCGGATAAATGACCTCATCTTTAACTCATACACGCCAAATACGAGCTTCTGAATAAAGCCTTTCTTCCGGGTATTTAAAGTCATTACTATAAAGGCTCAAGAGACAAAGAAGCCTTCCAAGAATGCAAGGCACAAGGATCAAACACACCTAATAGCATTTGAAGGCAAACTACATAATTGGAAGGAAAACGGTTGAAAGGATATTTTAGTCATTTGATAATTAAAGTCTATACTAGACTTTAATTATATTTCAGATTTATTATATTGTTTAATTGGCCATGTTGGCCGAAATAAGCTAGCTAAATAATAGGACATGTTGTCCTTGATGTTAGGTAGTGTTTTTAGTTATCTAGGAGTTGTAGAGTCCTAATCCTTAAAGGACTCTTATTTGTGGGTTATTTTTGGACGAAATTCCACTCTATTTAAGAGGGATTTCAGCCATGTTATTGTTAGACTTGATATATTGATATTTTGATTTTAGGTTATTCCTTAGTTACTTTGTGTTTGATTCCCTGGGTAGAATTCATTCATGTTTGAGTTACTGTATCAATAAGTTTGGTTTATACTTATTGTGGTGTTTCAGCCCCCATTGATATTCAACCTTGCGTGAGAAAGGTTGTTTATATTCCCCCATAAACTTTTCGAGATAGAGAAAGATCGGGCATTCAAGCCGAACCTTCGTATTCGTACAACGGTTTTGCATCTGGTGGTATCAGAGCAAAGGGTTTATGATAAGGGATTGGACAGCTTTACAACAGTTTGGTATAAATGTCATATCTATCAATCCGGGAATCCAATGGAGCTGATTCTAATTGCATACTAAAGATAAGAGGCAGATCTACAACTTTCATGAAGATCACGAGATCAGATTCTGCCTTCTTAATATCCGAAATTGTCGCACAAGTTGGCCCAACAAGCTGTCCAGAATCGGGACGAAATTAAAGGGCATTTTAGTCTTTGTACAATTAAAGTCTATGCTAGACTTTAATTGTTTTCAGCATATTATTTACATTATTTTCGTGTATAGCAAGTAGTATTGCTATAATAAAGGACATGTTGTCCATGTGTTAGTTAGTTGGTTATCTAGTTGTTAAGAGTTCCACATCTACTAGGACTCTTCTTGTTTAAGTGTTTTACTTGATAGCAAGTTGTTTATTCAAGAGTCCTAATTCTTCAAGGACTCTTATTTGTTGTTGTTTGGAACCGAATTATTACTCTATTTAATGGAGGGTTCGGCCAACATAATATTTAGATTAGTTGTTTTAATACAAGATATTTTTGGAACATGATGTGAGGTTTTTACCTTGTCATTCCTTCTTGAGTTACTCTGTATCAATAAGTTTAGTTTACGCTTATTGTGGTGTTTCAACTCTCCATTGATGATCAACCTTCTTGGAGTCGCGTTGATTGTATTCCCCCGTTAAACTAGTTCGAGAATTGAAGAAAGATCGGGCTCAAACTTAAGTCGAACCTTGCGGTTCTTCATCAGGTGGTATCAGAGCAAAAGGTTCTTCTCCAATTCCCGGTGTACCCTACGCACAAATTTTATTTTTCTTGTTTGCAGAAATTGACAAACCCACGGCATAAAAAAATATTATTGGGCAGCCGATTGTCAAAGAAAGAAAAAGCCTCTCGGTCTAAAGAAATTGGTAGCCGAATTAGTATAGATTGAATAGAGAACTATAAAGCCATAAGCAAACTTCTTGGGTGATAGTGATCGAGCCTCATCCAAGAATTGGCAAACGTTCCTCCTTCCATTTGAACCGTGTCTAAAAGATTACCATACATCAAGAATTGATAGTGATCGCGCCTCATTCTTTGATACATTCGGCCAAAGGTAAGGGAAAATTCAAGCAAACAAGAACATCAAGAACTTCAAGAAAACCAGAAATTACATGTTCACGGTTACTATTCACGATTCATTGTTCACAGTACTATTCACAGAGTTACTTGTTCATCCGAAAAAGAAACATCAAGAAGATCAAGAACATCAAGAAGATCATCAAGAACCGGTTTCTTTTCTCGATTAGAATTCGTTCTTCATCTTTTTCTTTCTAAAGCTTTTTGTTTAGGTCAAGAAAAAGGTAAGCTCCAAAGTAAAAGAAATAATCATTCCCTTCTTGTCATCTTACAACAACGATCAAGATTCGGGACGAATCTTTTTTGAAGAAAGAGAGAATGATAAGGGATTGGACAGCTTTACAACAGTTTGGTATAAATGTCATATCTATCAATCCGGGAATCCAATGGAGCTGATTCTAATTGCATACTAAAGATAAGAGGCAGATCTACAACTTTCATGAAGATCACGAGATCAGATTCTGCCTTCTTAATATCCGAAATTGTCGCACAAGTTGGCCCAACAAGCTGTCCAGAATCGGGACGAAATTAAAGGGCATTTTAGTCTTTGTACAATTAAAGTCTATGCTAGACTTTAATTGTTTTCAGCATATTATTTACATTATTTTCGTGTATAGCAAGTAGTATTGCTATAATAAAGGACATGTTGTCCATGTGTTAGTTAGTTGGTTATCTAGTTGTTAAGAGTTCCACATCTACTAGGACTCTTCTTGTTTAAGTGTTTTACTTGATAGCAAGTTGTTTAATCAAGAGTCCTAATTCTTCAAGGACTCTTATTTGTTGTTGTTTGGAACCGAATTATTACTCTATTTAATGGAGGGTTCGGCCAACATAATATTTAGATTAGTTGTTTTAATACAAGATATTTTTGGAACATGATGTGAGGTTTTTACCTTGTCATTCCTTCTTGAGTTACTGTATCAATAAGTTTAGTTTACGCTTATTGTGGTGTTTCAGCCTCCATTGATGATCAACCTTCTTGGAGTCGCGTTGATTGTATTCCCCCGTTAAACTAGTTCGAGAATTGAAGAAAGATCGGGCTCAAACTTAAGTCGAACCTTGCGGTTCTTCATCAGTTTATCTCTATCTTGGTATATCTTTATTGATTTCTTTAAATTTTTTAGGCAGAAAATTACAAAAAAAAGTTACTGTTCACGGCACTGTTCATCCGAGAGCAAAATCAGTTTTTTCGGTTACTGTTCACGCTACTGTTCATCCGAACAAAAAAAATCAAGAATCAAGAAAATCAAGATCAACTTTCAAGAAAATCAAGAAGCTTAAAGGCTCTATCTTTTTAAAGATTTCAACAAATTCATGCAAAGATGTGGCAACAATTTGATTAAGAAGATGACAATTTTGATTATGATGATAAAAGGTATGGTTTCCCACATATAACAAAATCAAGATATGATGATTCTTATTTTTATCCATATGAACCGCAAAGGGATCCAAAATTTCAGCAAGTTGGTAACCGTATTAGTGCAATCAAGATTCCATCTTTTGAAGGTACGAATGAGCCGGAATTATTATTTGAATGGATACATAAACTTAATGATATGTTTGCTTGTCATGATTATTCGGAGGGTATAAAGGTAAAGATGGCAGCCAAAGATGAAAGGTAAAGATGGCAGCCAAGGGATTTTTTGGTAATGCATCAAATTGGTGGCAAGATGAAAGTATAATTAGGAGAAGAGCGGGACAACGACCTATTGATAGTTGGAATGAATTGAAAGCTGAGATGAAACGGAGATTTGTTTCCCCATATTACTTTGAGGAACAAACCAAACGTTTACAAATGCTTACACAAGGTTCTAAATCGGTAGATGAATATTATGAAGCGATAAGGTTAGCAATGATTCGACTTGACATTCAAGAAAATAGGAAAACTGCATTGAATCGGTTCTTGTCAAGTTTGAATGATGATATTAGGACAAGGCTGGAAAGAGCTAATCATGTTGATCTTATGGAGATGGTGGACCACGCGGAGCAAATCGAGAGGCAAAATCAAAGAGAAGAATAAAGGGTCTAATTCGGCTAAATTTTCAACTTGGAAAATGCCAAATCAGCCCCCTTCAAATACTGATTTTGGGCAGTGGCAAAGTGAAGATAATATCTATTTTGGGGCTGCCAAAACAGCCACAATTCAAGAAATAGATAGCCAAACAGCTGCCATTACATCTTTGAAGGAATCTGTGAAAGAACTATGGAAAGGCATGGAACGACTAGATGAATACATCAAAAATTGGGAAATTCAAGAAGAAGCCAAGACCATAGTAGAAAGCTTGCCAAATAATGATATAATACAAGATGATACAAATTTGGTAAGTCAAGAAGACAAGGATGAAGCCGAGCCAAAATTTGAAAGTTTGCCAAAAGATGAGTTGAAAGAAAAATTGATATTTTAATTACATCCCACGATCTAGAAGATTCGAGAACGAATCCATTAAAAGAGGGAGGGGATATGAAAGATTTTCAAGAAGGAGAAAATGATACAGGATCATATGTGAAGCGTGAAGAGGTCATTTGGATAAATGACCTCATCTTTAACTCATACACGCCAAATACGAGCTTCCGAATAAAGCCTTTCTTCCGGGTATTTAAAGTCATTACTATAAAGGCTCGAGAGACAAAGAATCATTCCAAGAATGCAAGGCACAAGGATCAAACACACCTAATAGCATTTGAAGGCAAAATACATAATTGGAAGGAAAACGGTTGAAAGGATATTTTAGTCATTTGATAATTAAAGTCTATACTAGACTTTAATTAGCCATGTTGGCCGATTTATTATATTTCAGATTTATTATATTGTTTAATTAGCCATGTTGGCCGAAATAAGCTAGCTAAATAATAGGACATGTTGTCCTTGATGTTAGTTGTGTTTTTAGTTATCTAGGAGTTGTAGAGTCCTAATCCTTAAAGGACTCTTATTTGTGGGTTATTTTTGGACAAAATTCCACTCTATTTAAGAGGGATTTCAGCCATGTTATTGTTAGACTTGATATATTGATATTTTGATTTAAGGTTATTCCTTAGTTACTTTGTGTTTGATTCCCTGGGTAGAATTCATTCATGTTTGAGTTACTGTATCAATAAGTTTGGTTTATACTTATTGTGGTGTTTCAACCCCCATTGATATTCAACCTTGCGTGAGAAAGGTTGTTTATATTCCCCCATAAACTGTTCGAGATAGAGAAAGATCGGGCATTCAAGCCGAACCTTTGTATTCGTACAACGGTTTCGCATCATAAACCATCTTCGGTTAAAAATCAGAAATTCGAAAGCAATGTATTGGAGCTAATCCGACAAAATTTAATGCAATGGAGGAATGGCCGCGCACAACTAGGGCAATTCAAATGCATTCATCATATGAGTTAGCAAGCTTTTACAAACGTTTTTTTCATGATTTTTGCAAGCCTGCAGCCCCATTAAATGCAATTGAGAAGGAAGAGATACAATTCTTTTGGGACAGCCGCCATAAAGTATCTTTAAAAGGTAAGTACAGTGAACATTCTACTTTCTATATTTCTAACTTGCTCCCTTTTTATAATTTTTCATATTACGAAACTGATTGTGATGATGATTTGAGGACGAGTCAAGCTTTTCAAGGGGGAGGGGATGATACGGTACCAACCTCGAGGCTCCCCAATTCAAGGGATCACATACATAGACCAATGACGAGGAACATGAAGCAGATAACTACATCATTGGTTCGTATAATAAAGTACAAAGAGGATGCTAAGTTACACAAAGAATATAAAGTACAAGGCAGCCTCTCAAGTTCACAAGTGTACAATTAGGCCCTATCAAGCAAAGAGGCTAAGAAGGGCATTTTAGTGATCTTACAAGCTGATGGACAGCACAGATTGATATAATGATCATAACTTTCGATATATGTATCCAATGGACCTGATTCCAGTTGCATATTAAATTTAAGAGGCGGATCTACAACTACTATGAGACCACAAGATCAGATTCTTCCAGCTTGGTGTCTGAAACCCTCGCGCAACCTGATCCAAAAATCTGTCCAGAATTGGGACGAAATTAAAGGGCGTTTTAGTCTTTGTACAATTAAAGTCTATGCTAGACTTTAATTATTTTCCAAATTTGTTATTTACTTTATTTAGAGTATTTAGGGGTGTATAGCAACTAGTTAATAAAGGACATGTTGTCCTAGTTGGTAATCTAGTTGTTAAGAGTCACACATCTACTAGGACTCATCACATAGTTAGTTTAATTTCAGCTCTGTTAGTTGCTTTTAGCCGCCTATAACCAAGAGAACACGACACGTTTTTCACTATCTTGTTTTGGTAGTTTACTTGACAGCGAGTTGTTTTCCCAGAGTCCTACTTCTTGAAGGACTCTTCTTCCTATTGTTGTTAGGCACCGAAAATTCTCTATTTAAGAGTGATTTCGGCCTACATATTACTTACGTTAGATATATTGATATTTTGGTAAGGTTATTCATCAGCTTCTCGTGTTTGAACTTGTATGTAGAATTCATTCATTCTTTTGAGTTACTGTATCAGCAAGATTAGTTTCTCTTGTTGTGGTGTTTCAGCCTCCATCGATAATTAGCCTTCCTTAGCGTTGCGTTGATTATATTCCCTAGAAACTAGTTCGAGAATTAGAGAAAGTCCGGGCTCAGCTAAATGTCGAACTCTTTGGTACCTTGTACCATTCGGTTCTTCATCAGGTGTTATAAGAGCAAAAGTCTTCCCTAAGGAGTTGCGGAGAAGGTTATTTATGAGCTTTCAAAATCGTGAAAGGTATATAAACCATCTTCGGTTAAAAATCAGAAATCCAAACCAATGTATTGGAGCTAATCCGACAAAATTTAATGCAATGGAGGAATGGCCGCGCACAACTAGGGCAATTCAAATGCATTCATCATATGAGTTAGCAAGCTTTTACAAACGTTTTTTTCATGATTTTTGCAAGCCTGCAGCCCCATTAAATGCAAATGAGAAGGAAGAGATACAATTCTTTTGGGACAGCCGCCATAAAGTATCTTTAAAAGGTAAGTACAGTGAACATTCTACTTTCTATATTTCTAACTTGCTCCCTTTTTATAATTTTTCATATTATGAAACTGATTGTGATGATGATTTGAGTACGAGTCAAGCTTTTCAAGGGGGAGGAGATGATACGGTACCAACCTCGAGGCTCCCCAATTCAAGGGATCACATACATAGACCAATGACGAGGAACATGAAGCAGATAACTACATCATTGGTTCGTATAATAAAGTACAAAGAGGATGCTAAGATACACATAGAATATAAAGTACAAGGCAGCCTCTCAAGTTCACAAGTGTACAATTAGGCCCTATCAAGCAAAGAGGTTAAGAAGGGCATTTTAGTGATCTTTCAAGCTGATGGACAGCTTTGCGACAGTTTGGTATAATGATCATAACTTTCGATGTATGTATCCAATGGACCTGATTCCAGTGGCATAATAAATTTAAGAGGCGGATCTACAACAACTACTATGGAGACCACAAGATCAGATTCTTCCAGCTTGGTGTCCGAAACCCTCGCGCAACCTGATCCAAAAAACTGTCCAGAATTGTGACGAAATTAAAGGGCATTTTAGTCTTTGTACATTTAAAGTCTATGCTAGACTTTAATTATTTTCCAAATTTGTTATTTTCTTTATTTAGAGTATTTAGGGGTGTATAGCAACTAGTTAATAAAGGACATGTTGTCCTAGTTGGTAATCTAGTTGTTAAGAGTCACACATCTACTAGGACTCATCACATAGTTAGTTTAATTTCAGCTCTGTTAGTTGCTTTTAGCCGCCTATAACCAAGAGAACAGGACATGTTTTTCACTATCTTGTTTTGGTAGTTTACTTGACAGCGAGTTGTTTTCCCAGAGTCATACTTCTTGAAGGACTCTTCTTCCTATTGTTGTTAGGAGCCGAAAATTCTCTATTTAAGAGTGATTTCGGCTTACATATTATTTACGTCATATATATATATATATATATATATATTTTGGTACGGTTATTCATCATCTTCTCGTGTTTGAACTTGTATGTAGAATTCATTCATTCTTTGAGTTACTGTATCAGCAAGATTAGTTCTCTTGTTGTGGTGTTTCAGCCTCCATCGATAATTTGCCTTCCTTAGCGTTGCGTTGATTATATTCCCTAGAAACTAGTTCGAGAATTAGAGAAAGACCGGGCTCAGCTAAATGTCGAACTCTTTGGTACCTTGTACCATTCGGTTCTTCATTAGGTGGTATAAGAGCAAAAGGTTCTTCTCCAATTCCCGGTGTGCCCTACACAAATTTTTTTTCTTGTTTGCTAGATTGACAAAAAAGACAAAAAAAAACTCCCGGCATATATAATAAAAGAGGAGCCGATTCAAAAGCCTCTTGGTGTAAAGAAATTGGCAGCCAAGTATAGATTAGAATAGAGAACTATAAAGCCATTAGCAAACTTCTTTCAAACGAAAGTGTTAGAGCCTCGTCCAAGAATTGGCAAATGTTCCCCCTTTTGTTTTGAGCCGTATTCAGTAATCAAATACATTAAGTGTTGAAAGCGTTAGAGCCTCAATACTTGATACCATTCGGCCAAGGTCAAGGGAAAATTCAAGAAAGTGATTTACTTCTCATCCGAATCAAGAACATCAAGAAGATCAAGAAAGACAAGAACCGGTGATGAAGAACCGCAAGGTTCGACTTAAGTTAAGCCCGATCTTTCTTCAATTCTCGAACTAGTTTCTATGGGAATTTAATCAACGCAACTCTAAGGTAGGTTAATTAACAATGGAGGCTGAAACACCACAACTAGAGAAACAAGCTAGTTGATACAGTAACTCAAGAATGAATGAATTTCTATCTAGAAGTTCAAACACGAGAAGCTAAGGAATAACCTTACCAAAATATCAATATATCTAACGTAAATATTAAAGTGGCCGAAATCTCCCTTAAGTAGGTTGAGATTTCGGTTACAACCCATAAAAGAAATAAGAGTCCTTAAAGGATTAAGACTCTTGAAAACAAATAAGAGTCCTTGAAGAATTAGGACTCTTGAATAACAACTTGCTATCAAGTAACTACCTAACAACAAAAGTGGCGGCTAGAATCTATTCCAACTACCAAATCTATGAAGAGTCCTAGTTGCATTAGGACTCTTTATTAACTAACTAACTAACACATGGACAACATGTCCTTTATTATATCAATCTCTTGCTATTACACGGCTGGAATATTAAATAACAATACTAAAAATAGTTAAAGTCTAGAATAGTCTAAAATAGACTTTAATATGTAAAAAGACTAAAATGCCCTTTTGGCCACTTTGCTTGGTTGAGCCGTGTTGAACACTTGTAAAACTTAAGAGGGTGAATTGAATGTCTTCCTCTAGGTGAAGATTAGCTTCCTCTTTAGTTTTGATAATTCGGATCAATGATGATACTTTGTCCATTGTCATCTTTGCCCTTGATCTTGTAATTGGTCCTTGAAGGTTCTCTAGGGGGTCTTTGGAGTAGGGATGCCCTTGGTATAATCCTGTATCATCCCCTCCCCCTTGAAAAACATGATTCGTCCCTGAATCATCTTCGTGATCAGCTCCATAATCTAGATCAAAATCAAAAGGAGATAAGCCAGAAACGTTAAAAGTAGAATGAACGCCATACTTACCTTTGAGATCTATCTTGTATGCATTATCATTGATCTTTGAAATAACTTGGAATGGTCCATGTCCTCTCGGATGCAATTTACTTTGTCTTTCCTTTGGAAATCTATCTTTCCTAAGATGTAACCAAACCCAATCTCCAACTTCAAAATAAAGTTGCTTTCGGCCTTTGTTGACCTGTTTTGAAGTTTGTGCATTTTTCTTCTTAATGCTCTTGGTAACATGTTGATGAAGTTGTTGTATATATTCTTCCCTAGAATCACCTTCTACATTATAATACTCATCAACAGGTAAAGAAATTAGATCCAACGGGGTTAAAGGGTTAAAACCATAAACAATTTCAAATGGAGAATTATTCGTAGTAGAATGTAAAGTTCTATTGTAAGCAATAGGTAAACATTCTTCCCACCTTTTTAAGTTCTTTGAAATTAAAGCTCTAAGTAACACCCCTAAAGTTCTATTTGTTACCTCAGTTTGGCCATCGGTTTGGGGATGGCTAGATGTTGAAAATAGCAATTTAGTCCCCAATTTACTCCATAATGTCTTCCAAAAGTAACTCAAGAACTTTACGTCCCTATCACTTACTATGGTTCTCGGAATCCCATGAAGCCGCACCACCTCTTTTAGGAATAAATCCGCAACATGACTTGCATCGTTTGTTTTCCTACAAGGAATAAAGTGCGACATTTTAGAAAAATGATCTACGACAACCAAGATACTATCATTGGTTGAGACTTCGGCAAGCCTAAGATAAAATCCATGGATAAGTCAATCCACGGTGAAGAGGGAATGGGTAAAGGCATGTATAATCCATGAGCTTTGCTTGTACTCTTAGCCTGTTTACATTTAATGCAAAGTTTACATATTTTCCTAACATCCTGTCTCATTTTAGACCAATAAAAGTGTTCTTGTAAAATATCGAAAGTTTTAAGAACACCAAAATGACCCATTAAACCGCCACAATGTGCTTCTCTAACAATTAATTCTCTAATAGAACATGAAGGTATGCACAATCTATTGCTTTTAAACAAGAAATCTTCAACTCTAAAAAAAGAATTTTGAGCCGAGAGCTCACATTTAGCATATAAATCTGAAAATTCTAAATCATCCTTATATAATGCTTTGATATGATGAAACCCAAGTAATTTAGCATGCATTAAAGAAAGCAAAGTATATCTTCTAGATAGAGCATCGGCAACGATGTTTTCTTTACCTTTCTTGTATTTGATGATGTAAGGAAAAGTATCGATAAAGGAAACCCACCTTGCATGTCTTTTATTCAACTTACTTTGGCCTTTAAGATACTTTATGGAATCATGATCTGTATGAATGACAAATTCTCTTGCGATCAAGTAGTGTTGCCAAGTCTCCAAAGCTCGAACAATGGCATATAACTCCTTATCATAAGTAGGATAATTAAGCGAAGCATTGCTTAATTTCTCGCTAAAATATGCTAAGGGTTTACCTTGTTTTTGAAAAACAGCCCCTATACCTAAACCTGAAGCATCACATTCAACTTCAAACATTATATCAAAATTAGGTATAGCTAAAATTGGAGAACAAGTAAGTAATTGTTTCATCTTCTCGAAACATTCTTCTTGCGGCTTGTCCCAAAAGAATGAGACGTCTTTCTTCATTACTTCATTTAATGGGGCAGCCATCGTGCTAAAATCACGAATAAAACGCCTATAAAAGCTTGCCAACCCATAAAATGATCTAACTTGTGTCACACTTGTTGGTCTCGGCCACTCTTGAATGGCTTGAATTTTAACCGGATCAACACAAATACCTTGAGAACTAACTATATAACCAAGAAAGTTAACCGAATTAGTGCAAAAAAACACACTTTTCAAGTTTAGCATATAAGGTTTGTTCTCTTAAAATAGTAAAAACAGCTTTAAGATGTTCTAGATGCTCTTCTAAGCTTTTACTATAAACAAGAATATCATCGAAATAAACTACAATAAACTTGCCAAAACAATGTCTAAATATGTAGTTCATTAATCTCATGAAAGTACTAGGTGCATTAGTAAGACCAAAAGGCATAACAATCCATTCATATAATCCATATTTAGTCTTAAAAGCAGTTTTCCATTCATCACCTTCTTTCATTCTAATTTGGTGATAGCCTTGAGTTAAATCAATTTTAGAAAATATCAAAGCGCCACTTAACTCATCTAGCATATCATCTAAGCGAGGAATCGGATGTCTATATTTAATAGTTATTTTATTAATATCACGACAATCTGTACATAATCGAAAAGTCCCTTCTCTCTTAGGTACTAAAATGACAGGACTAGCACAAGGACTTAAAGATTCTCTTACCTGCTCCTTTTCAAGGAGTAAATCGACTTGCCTTTGTATTTCTCGGGTCTCATCCGGATTGGCTCGGTAGGCAGCCCGGTTTGGCAAACTTGCTCCCGGAATGAAGTCGATTTGATGCTCTATTCCTCGAATTGGAGGCAGCCCCCTCGGCAATTCCTTGGGAAATACGTCTTGGAATTCCTTCAAAAGATCAAAAGCAAGACTAGGAAGAGAAGATGATGTTAGATCAAAAGAAAAATCATTAGAAAGGAGAGACCTTTCGGTTTCTCGGAATACCAACAAAACAAGTGGTTGTTTTGCTCGTATTGCTCTATCTACCTTTCCCGGGCTTATAAACAAACACTCTTTTCTCTCTTTTGTGGAACTTTCCTTTTGTCTCACTAAGCTCACGGCTTTTACCTCATTTTTCCTCTCGGTTTTTACCTCAAGGGTTGGGACACTCGGCTTTTTCCCCTCACTCTCTTTTCTTCGCTTTTCTCTTTTCTCTCTATTGATGGCCATTTCTTTTATGTATCTCACAAGCTGCATTTAAAGATAAAGGAATGAGTTTAAACTTTAAATCATCCTTTTGAAGTAAATATGTATTTTCTCTACCCATGTGATTTGCACTTCGATCGTATTGCCATGGCCTTCCCAAAATGATGTGACTTGCAGTCATCGGGACTACATCACATAAAACCGAGTCCTTATATCTCCCGATCTCGAACTCTATCTCAACTTGCTTATCCACCTTGATTTCACCATTATTATTCAACCACGATAATTTATAAGGCATAGGATGTGCCTTACATGGTAAATCAAGTGCGGAAACCATATCATAAGAGCAAACATTAGTACAACTTCCATTATCAATAATGACTAAAACAGATTGCCTTTTACCTCACATTTGATTTGGAAGAGATTACTTCTATGTTGTTGAAGATCATCCAAAGGTTGAGAATGAAGAAGTTTCCGTGTAACCAAAATTGTACCACTACCCGAATCTTCCGCAATGTGCTCGGTTTCTTCCTCAAAATTGGGTGTCTCGGATTCTTCATCACTTACCCACGATCCAACGTCCAACATTATCATGTTACTCTTGTTAGGGATTGGACAGCTTTACAACAGTTTGGTATAAATGTCATATCTATCAATCCAGGAATCAAATGGAGCTGATTCCAATTGCATATTAAAGATAAGAGGCAGATCTACAACTTTCATGAAGATCACGAGATCAGATTCTGCCTTCTTAATATCCGAAATTGTCGCACAAGTTGGCCCAACAAGCTGTCCAGAATTGGGACGAAATTAAAGGGCATTTTAGTCTTTGTACAATTAAAGTCTATGCTAGACTTTAATTGTTTTCCAGCTTTGTTATTTACTTTATTTAAGTAGTTGCTATAATAAAGGACATGTTGTCCATGTGTTAATTAGTTGGTTAATAAGAGTCCTAATGCAACTAGAACTCTTCATAGATTTGGTAGTTAGATTAGATTCTAGCCGCCACTTTATTGTTTAGGCAGTTACTAGATAGCAAGTTGTTATTCAAGAGTCCTAATTCTTCAAGGACTCTTATTTGTTTTCAAGAGTCCTAATCCTTCAAGGACTCTTATTTGTTGTTGTTTTGAACCGAATTATTACTCTATATAATGGAGGGTTCGGCCAACATAATATTTAGATTAGTTGTTTTAATACAAGATATTTTTGGAACATGATGTGAGGTTTCTACCTTGTCATTCCTTCTTGAGTTACTGTATCAATAAGTTTAGTTTAAGCTTATTGTGGTGTTTCAGCCTCCATTGATGATCAACCTTCTTGGAGTTGCGTTGATTGTATTCCCCCATTAAACTAGTTCGAGAATTGAAGAAAGATCGGGCTCAAACTTAAGTCCCTAGCAATATGTCCTTTGCCCCTACATTTAAAGCATTCACGAGGCACAAATGGAGTCGAATTTACTTTTGTATTGCTCGGATTTGATGGGTTTTGGGACCTTGCTGCCCCAAACTGTCCCGGGGCTGTTTTGCCCTCATAAAATACCTCTTTGCCCTTGCTTTGGCTCGGCAAAAACAGTAGAAAATTGCTGAGTTGAATTCGGCTTCCTCCAAGCTTGGAAAGTTGCCGGTTTTGCATTTAAACTCTTTTCCTTTTGTTGCCTTTCAATTTGCTCGGCATAATATAACATAGCAGTAATATTATCAAGGTTAGCACGTTCTACCTTTGTCCGGATTTTGTCGTTTAGGCCAGCCAAGAACCGAGCCATTGTTGCCTCATCACTTTCACAAATATCGGCGCGAATCATTGCAATTTCGATGGCTTTGTAGTATTCATCGACGGATTTGTCGCCTTGCTTTAATCTTTGTAGACGGTTGTAAAGTTCCCTTAAGTAGTTTAAAGGAACAAAACGTCGCTTCATAACCGCCTTCATCTCTACCCAAGTGGAAATTTCCGGTTGTTCCACTTTTGCCCTTGTGTCGGATTCTTTGTCCCACCAAATGGATGCATATCCATAAAACTCCATGGCTTCTAACCTTACTTTCTTTTCTTCCGAATAGTTATGAACAGCAAAAACATGGTTAATTTTACGAATCCAATCTAAAAATAACTCGGGATCATTTGTACCTTCAAAAGGGGGAATCTTGGTCTTGATGGAACCAAGATTGGCATCAACTTGCTGAATGTAATCCCCTCTTCTCGGCTGATATACCGGATTGTTGTTAATCCGATTCGCTTGAATTACCGGGATTGCCGGATTTACCACATTTACCCTCGGCAATTGTGGTGCCCTTGGCGGTTCCATGTTTTCAACCCTTTGAAGATGTGTCTCGGCATTGTCTTGAGCACGTTGCTGATTTTGAATTGTCAATTGTGCTAAGATATCCGCCATTTGTTGCTTTAATTCCGCAAATTCCTTTTGTGTTACCATTGAATCCGGATTAAAGACTTCGTCTTTCTTTGATGGTGAACCTTGGAAAGACATAGTTATAAGATAAGAAAAACAAAAGAAAACACTCAAAAACGTTAGATAGCAAAGAAAGTTTCACTCTTTATTCCAACACCGCTCGTATAGAACTTCAAACTCTAGATTAAAGAATGGGTTCCTAACTTGTTGCGTTGACACAAGGCTGAAAAATAAGGAAAGAAATCCTATCTTTGACCTAAGCAAAAAGCTTTAGAAAGAAAAAGATGAAGAAACGAATTCCTAATCGAGAAAAGAAACCGGTTCTTGATGATCTTGATCTTCTTGATGTTCTTAATGTTCTTGATCTTGTTTGCTTGAATTTTCCCTCGATCTTGTCCGAAGTTATCAAATAGTGAAGCGGGGTTGCTTTCAATACTTGATTTATGGTATGTATTTCGGCTCAAAATAACAAGGAGGAACGTTTGCCAATTCTTGGACGAACCTGTGTTGCTTCCGTTGATCAAGAAGTTTGCTATTTGCTTTATAGTTCGCTATTCAATCTATACTAACTTGGCTGCCAATTTCTTTACACCAAGAGGCTTTTTCTTTTTGACAATCGGCTGCCCAAATACTTTTTATGCCGTGGCTTTTTGTTATTTTGTCAATCTAGCAAACAAGAAAAAAAAATTGTGCGTAGGGTACACCGGGAATTGGAGAAGAACCTTTTGCTCTGATACCACCTGATGAAGAACCGCAAGGTTCGACTTAAGTTGAGCCCGATCTTTCTTCAATTCTCGAACTAGTTTCTATGGGAATTTAATCAACGCAACTCTAAGGTAGGTTAATTAACAATGGAGGCTGAAACACCACAACTAGAGAAACAAGCTAGTTGATACAGTAACTCAAGAATGAATGAATTTCTATCTAGAAGTTCAAACACGAGAAGCTAAGGAATAACCTTACCAAAATATCAATATATCTAACGTAAATATTAAAGTGGCCGAAATCTCCCTTAAGTAGGTTGAGATTTCGGTTACAACCCATAAAAGAAATAAGAGTCCTTAAAGGATTAAGACTCTTGAAAACAAATAAGAGTCCTTGAAGAATTAGGACTCTTGAATAACAACTTGCTATCAAGTAACTACCTAACAACAAAAACGGTGGCTAGAATCTATTCCAACTACCAAATCTATGAAGAGTCCTAGTTGCATTAGGACTCTTTATTAACTAACTAACTAACTAACTAACACATGGACAACATGTCCTTTATTATAGCAATCTCTTGCTATTACACGGCTGGAATATTAAATAACAATACTAAAAATAGTTAAAGTCTAGAATAGGCTAAAATAGACTTTAATATGTAAAAAGACTAAAATGCCCTTTTGGCCACTTTGCTTGGTTGAGCCGTGTTGAACACTTGTAAAACTTAAGAGGGTGAATTGAATGTCTTCCTCTAGGTGAAGATTAGCTTCCTCTTTAGTTTTGATAATTCGGATCAATGATGATACTTTGTCCATTGTCATCTTTGCCCTTGATCTTGTAATTGGTCCTTGAAGGTTCTCTAGGGGGTCTTTGGAGTAGGGCTGCCCTTGGTATAATCCCGTATCAACCGGTTTCAATTCTCGATTAGGATTTCGTTTCTTCATCTTTTTCTTTCTAAAGCTTTTTGATACGGGACCATCTAGAAGACTACATCATTACACACATCCTTTATCAAGCATGAATGGACCAATGACTAGATCAAGAACCATTCAAATGGAACAAGAATTGTCTACATTGATCTGAGAGTTAAAGTCTAAAGAAGAAGCAAAGCTACATCTAGAAGATGAAGTACAAGTTCAACTTCTAACTCTCAAAGACACTTACTTCGGCCCAAACAAGCAAAGTGGCTAAAAAGGGCATTTTCGTCTTTTCACACATTAAAGTCTATTCTAGCCTATTCTAGACTGTTCTAGACTTTAATTATTTTTAGTATTGTTATTTTCCTATTTTTAGCCGTGTATGCTAAATAAAGGACATGTTGTCCAAGTGTTAGTTAGTTGGTTATTAAGAGTCCTAATGCAACTAGGACTCTTCATTATTTTGGTAGTTATTTCTTTTTATGCCGCCAGGAAAATAGGCACATGTCCCTATTATCTTGTTTAGGTAGTTACTGAAGGGATTCATGGGCGGAAACTCGTTCCAAACACCCATGGATCCTCCCCTGAAGGATCCGCTCATATGAAACAATTCGAAAACAGCGGTAAAAACTTACAATTTTCGGATTCCAGAAGCTACTTCTTGAATGGAGGATGACGATTCTTGGAAGTTTTCTTTTCACCAACGGAATTCCCTTTCGCGAATTTCCCTCTACCGATATCCACGCTGACGAAACAAGCAAAGTGATTGCTAGCTCTTCGTCTGAAGTTCGGGAATTTAGAGAGAAAAGGGAAAAACAGAAAGAAAACGTTTTTCCTTTTTTTTAGTATTGGTATTTCGGCTGAATGACTTGATTACCTAGGGTTTCGGCTAAGAGATGTTATATAGAGTGTGGGAGCTTGTTCCCAGAACAACTCCCACGTCTACTCAACTTCTTCTGGGCGTGGGAGACTCGACTCCCACGTCCCCTAGACTTTCGCGGTAGTGGGAGTCTTTATCTGATAACAACTCCCACTTAATCCCAGCTATAGTTAAATACCAAAATTGCCCCTATCTCTAATTCGAATAATAAACACTTTATTATTTTCAGAAAAACAAATGTCAGATACAATGAACCTAGACACATTCTAGATTCATTGAATCTGGACATGAAGCTTGTTAGCTCATCTATGCGTGTGATCCTGTAGGTTCATATCAATTTGGCAATGAAAACACACTTAGAAGTAGTGTGAGTTCATAAGTCACAAGCGGCCCCTAGCAGGACATTGTGACTACCCAAGGTGAATGAATTTACAACGGAACCTATTGTCAATCCACTATTTAATCCCTTTGTCTCGCGATATCCTAATTAAGCATAAGGCATGGTTGTCATCACCCTTATTAAGCTTAATTGTATTTATGCTCGATCTCCGTGTAGATCTGCTTCGACAAATAGCATTTGATAACCACTTTATCAAATACATTTGAGCACTGACCATGCATTTAAACAGTCTTTCCCTATCGAGGGGCCCATGGATATCTCTCTCAATAATAGAGAGGGACAAATTCCTTACAATGTCTCTCACATTCAAGCTATGATAGGACACTACATCCGATCATCGGTCGTATTGATTACTCGTTACAAGTAACGTCCGATCGAGTCAAAACGTGGCTCCATTCATACTAGAATCAATGAAGACATAAGGTCTAAGGATTCTAAAATAGTACTGACGAAGTAATACTTATGACTTAAGACCATGAAGTATTACTTCTCAAACGGATCACGTCCAATACAATGTATCCCTATATATTGCATCTATGATGTGATTTGTATTCATTACACATGATCAGTAAAACAAGATCATCAATCAACAATCATACTAGTTTTATTTCATAGTAAATGAGTATTACATAAAACTAGGGACAACTAGAATAGCAATTACATGAGCTAATGAGTTTTACTATCAAATCACACATTTGATAATCAAAAGCTAAATTAACTATTCAATTACAAGCTCAAAAGATAATAAAACGCACAACATATGCTCATGGTCCTAGGGCATTACTAACAGTTACTTGATAGCAAGTTGTTATTCAAGAGTCCTAATTTTTCAAGGACTCTTATTTCCCTTTCCTAGTTTGAGTTGGAACCGAATTACCTTCTACTTAAAGGGAATTTCGGCCACCTTTTTACTTCGACTTGATATATTGATATTTTGATTAAGGTTAAACCTTTGATACTTGTTTATGAACTTCCGGTAGAACTTCATATTCCTTTTGAGTTACTGTATCAACTAGTTGGTTTCTCTAGTTGTGGTGTTTCAGCCTTCATTGATACTTAGCCTGCCGGGGGTTGTGTTAAGTATATTCCCATAGAAACTATTCGAGATAGAGAATGATCTGCTTAAAAGCCGAACCTTGATATAAAACACACGGTTTCGCAACAAGTGGTATCAGAGCAAAAGGTTGATCTCTATCTTGGTGTACCTTTATTGCTTTCTTGAATTTTTTTTTTCTTGTTTGCTTGAGATAGCCGAAAGATTCCAAAAAAAAATTTCCCCAACAAAAAAACCACCCAGAAGTAAAGAAATTGGCAGCCGGGTTACATCTAAATTCGGGTACTTTACCTCATAAAAGCCACCCGGAAGTAAAGAAATTGGCAGCCGGGTTAGCCCAAAATAGACAAGGATTCAAGGCCAAAAGCAAACTTCCTTTGAATAAGGGAATTGGTACTTGTTCCCTCTTCATCTTGAATTAGCCACAATCAAGACTTTTCGATCTAGCACAACCGTCATCAATCAAGAGCTTTTGATCTTGTGGCCAAGATAAGGGTAAGTCTCGGGCAAGAAGGTAAGAAAAGATTTCAAGAACGAGCTATTTCAAGAAAACAGAAAATCAAGAAAGGTAAAGATCACATGTTTTTCTTGTTTGGCAACACATAACTCTTATACTTTTTCCTTAGACTTTTTGTTATGTCAAGATTCGATTTCTTTGATATATTTTCCAACCTTCCATCACCATAACCATACAATCATCCAAAGTTGGAAGTTCTTGACAAGTATTTTGAGGGATATTGAGAGAATACAAAATCTGATTACTATTCACGGATTACTATTCACGGATTACTATTCACAGATTACTATTCTCAGGTCACTATTCACAGATTACTATTCACAGACTACTATTCACATATGACTATTCCCAGATTTTGTGAAAAGATCCAATCTTTAATATCTTTTTCTACTAACGATTTTTGTGTGAATTTTTCTTTGCAAAGATAATGTCTTTTAATGAAGGTACTTCGGAGCAAGGTGCCATGGAGAGCGACAAACTTTTCAAAGAATCAATGCAACAAACCATAAAGTCTTTGATGCAATCCGTCAATGAACTTAAAATGGAGTTTCGGGAATTCAAGAGTAATTCCGAAAAAGGCAAAGGGGCAGCAAAAGATGATCAAGAAGATCAAGATTCTCAAGAATCTTTTGATCAACATCCAAAGGACAATTTTCGGCACCAAAGGGAATTTCAGCTGAGACCAATCCCAAGGATGGTAGACAATTATGCCTATGAACCAAGGCCAAATCAGCAATATCCAAGGTATGAGCCGAGGCCTTTTGTTCATGAACAAGAGTTTATGCCGAGAGCAAATCAAAGAGGGGATGATCCTTTGAATTTTGAGCAGAGAGCCAATCTACAAAACCAAAGGTATGATCCGAGACACAATGTTCAAGATCTCAGGTATGATAATAATCTTGGTGCTATTAAGACCAAGATCCCTCCTTTCTTAGGTACTAATGACCCCCAATTATTTTTAGATTGGACACGAAAAGTTAACCATGTTTTTTGATGTTCATAATTATTCCGAAGAGAAAAAGGTCAAATTAGCAGCCATGGAATTTGGAGAATATGCATCTATTTGGTGGGATAAGGAGAACCACGAACGGAGAAGATCGGGACAAAGACCAATTGATTCATGGGAAGATATGAAGGCGGTCATGTCACGACGATTTGTACCTCAAAGTTTTAATCGAGATTTGTACAATCAACTTCAAAGATTGAGGCAAGGGACAAAGTCTGTTGATGAATACTACAAGGTGATGGAGATGGCCATGTTAAGATCTAACATCCGGGAAGATAATGAAGCTACTTTGGCGCGTTTCTTGGCTGGTCTAAATGACAAAATTAGACCCAAGGTAGAATGTGCTAACCTTACTGATCTTATTGATATGGTTTATTTTGCTGAACAAGTTGAGAGGCAGCAAAAAGAGAAAAGTTCAAGGTCTTATTCGGCCAATTTCCAATCTTGGAAAAGGCTAAATCAGTCCCTAAACAATTCTACTGTTTTGCCTAGCCCAAATAATGCTAAGGGCAGTTTGGGGAATACAAAAGTAGCCACGGCTTCTTTTGGGGCAGCAAGGACATCAAACACTTCAAAACCGACCGATTTGAGGACTAAATCAACTACATCAAATGATCGGGAATGTTTTAAGTGTCACGGCAAAGGACACTTTGCTCGGGATTGTCCTAATAAAAGAACCATGATCATGATGGACGATGGATCGTGGGTTAGTGAAGATGAAGAAATAACCGAAGAGGCAATTTTGAAGGAAGAAGCCGAGGAGACTCGTCCGGATAATGGTAACAATTATCTTTTGGTAAATATGCAACTGTTACATTCTCAACCTTTAGATAATTTGCATCAACATAGGAACAATCTATTTCAAACTAAATGCACAATTCAAGGAAAGATTTGTTTACTTATTATTGATAGCGGTAGTTGTACTAACGTTTGTTCTTTTGAGATGGTTACGGCTTTAGGTTTACCCTTGAAAGCACATCCAATGCCCTATAAGCTTTCTTGGTTAAATGATAGCGGTGAGATTAAAGTTGACAAAGAAGTGGAACTAAATTTCAGCATTGGCAACTTTAAAGATTCGGTAACTTGTGAGGTGGTCCCGATGACCGCACGTCACATCATTTTGGGAAGACCTTGGCAATATGATAGAAATGTAGATCATATGGGACGAAGGAATGTTTACGCGGTGACAATGGATAAAGTTCGCTATAATTTACATCCTATGTCACCCATTCAAGTTTGTGAGATGCAACAAAGGTTAGCCGAGGGTAGAGAGAAAAGAAAACAAGAGCGGGAGTTGATCAAATCACACACCCCTACCCAAAAGGTAACAACCGAGGCAAAAGGGGCTGAAAAAAGCCGAGAGTTTGACAAGCAAAAAGGTATTCTCGCAAAGAGAAAAGAAAGATTGTCTATTTATCAATTTTGTAAAGGTAGAAAGGGCTTTACGTGCAAATAAACCCCTTGTTTTACTTGTTTTCAGAGAAACCGAAAGGTTAACTCTTCTTAACACTTTCAATTTTGATGATTTAACTTCTTCTCTTCCAAGTGTATGTATTGATGTCTTGAAGGAATTTAAGGAAATTTTTCCAAAGGAGTTGTCGAGAGGTCTACCTCCAATCCGAGGCATCGAACATCAAATCGACTTCATTCCGGGATCAAATCTTCCAAATAGGGCAGCCTATAGAGCCAATCCAGATGAGACCTGAGAAATTCAAAGGCAAGTCGATTTACTCTTAGAAAAAGAGCAGGTACATGAATCTTTAAGTCCTTGTGCTAGTCCGGTTATCTTGGTACCTAAAAGAGAAGGCACTTTCAGATTATGTACGGATTGTCGTGATATTAACAAGATTACTATTAAATATAGACATCCTATACCTCGCATAGATGATATGCTAGATGAGTTAAGTGGTGCTTTATTTTTTTCTAAAATTGATTTAACTCAAGGCTATCACCAAATTAGAATGAAAGAGGGTGATGAATGGAAAACTGCTTTTAAGACTAAATATGGATTATATGAATGGATTGTAATGCATTTTGGTCTAAGCAATGCACCTAGTACTTTCATGAGATTAATGAACTACATATTCCGTCATTGTTTTGGTAAATTTGTTGTAGTTTATTTTGATGATATTCTTGTTTATAGTAAAACCTTAGAAGAGCATGTTCAACATCTTAAGGCTGTTTTTACTATATTAAGAGAGCAAACATTGTATGCCAAGTTAGAAAAATGCGTTTTTTGCACTAATTCTATTAACTTTCTTGGATATATTGTTAGTTCAAGTGGTATTCAGGTTGATCCGGCCAAAATTGAGTCCATCATAACCTGGCCGAGACCAACATCAGCTACACAAGTGAGATCATTCTATGGTTTAGCAAGCTTTTATCGACGTTTTGTTCGTGATTTTAGCTCAATTCCCGCACCATTGAATGAAGTTGTGAAGAAAGATGTATCCTTTTTTTTGGGATAAGCCGCAAGAAGATAGTTTCACTAAGCTTAAGCAATTACTAACTTCTTCCCCTATTTTATCTTTACCTAATTTTACACTAACTTTTGAAGTGTGATGCTTCCGGTATAGGTATTGGGGCTGTTTTGCAACAACAAGGGAAACCTTTAGCTTATTTTAGTGAGAAATTGAGTGGCGCAACCCTTAATTATCCTACGTATGATAAAGAGTTATACGCTATTGTTCGAGCTTTGGAAACATGGCAGCACTACTTGGTTGGCCGAGAGTTTTTGATTCACACGGATCATGAATCAATCAAGTATCTCAAAGGACAAAGTAAGTTAAACAAGAGACATGCAAAGTGGGTTTCCTTCATTGATAGCTTTCCATATGTGATCAAAAACAAGAAAGGTAAGGAAAACATTGTTGCCGATGCTTTATCTAGAAGGTACTCTCTACTTTCTGTTCTACATGCTAAATTACTTGGTTTTGAACATTTAAAAGCATTGTATGAAGATGATAAAGACTTTTCAAATTTGTTCAAATCTTGTGAGGTTTCGGCCCAAAAAGATTTTCACAAATTTGAGGGTTTCTTGTTTAAAGGTAACAAATTATGTGTTCCCTCTTGTTCTGTTAGAGAATTAATTGTTAGGGAAGCACATAGTGGCGGATTAATGGGTCATTTTGGTGTTGTTAAAACATTGGATATATTGCAAGAACACTTTTATTGGCCTCGGATTTTACCTCAAGAGTAAGATCACTCTTCTTTTTAAGCTCACTTTCTTTTCGTTTGTTTTCTCTACTCTCGACCATTTTTTCTTGTATTTCACATACCTTACCTAGTGTCATAGGATGTAAATGATGCTTACTTTGATCTTTTGACACCGTATAGATATTTTTCTTTCCACAATGGGTTGCATACCTATCATATTGCCAAGGTCTTCCCAAGATTATGTGACATGAGGTCATGGGAACCACATCACATAAAATCGTGTCCTGGAAGCTTCCCACACTAAAATTTATCTCAACCTGTTTGTCCACCCTAATATCACCACAATTGTTCAACCATGAAAGTTTATATGGCATAGGATGTGATTTCATAGGTAAATCTAAAGCAGTTACCATATCAAATGAACAAACATTAGTACAACTTCCATTATCAATGATTAATAAACAAAGTCTATCTTTTATTTTGCACATTGTATGAAAGAGATTACTTCTATGTTGATGTACTTCATCCAATGGTTTAGTATGTAGTAAATTCATAGTGACTAAAAGAAATGTACCTTCCTTCTCCGGGAGGGCATTGTTACCCTCGGATTCATCCTCAAAAATAGGATCTTCCGTTGTTTCCTCATCACTTACCCACGTTCCATCGTCCAACATGATTGTCGTTCCTCGAATAAACTTGTCTTCTTCCATGGCACTTTGCTGTGAAGTACCTTCATTAAAAGACATTATCTTTGCAAGAAAAACTTCACAAAAAGAATCGTTAGTAGAAAAAGATATTAAAGATTGAATCTTTTCACAAAATCTGTGAATAGTAATTTGGGAATAGTAATCTGTGAATAGTACCCAGTGAATAGTAATCAGATTTTTATTCTCTCAATATCCCACAAAATACTTGTGAAGAACTTCCAACTTTGAATGATTGTATGGTTATGGTGATGGAAGGTTGGAAAATATATCAAAGAATCCGAATCTAGACTTAACAAAAAGTCTAAGGAAAAAGTATAAGAGTTATTTGTTGCCAAACAAGAAAAAGATGTGATCTTTACCTTTCTTGATTTTCTGTTTTCTTGAAATAGCTTGTTCTTGAAATCTTTTCTTACCTTCTTGCCCGAGACTTACCCTTATCTTGGTCACAAGATCAAAAGCTCTTGATTGATGACGGTTGTGCTAGATCAAAAAGTCTTGATTGTGGCTAATTCAAGTGCCAATTCCTTTATACAAAGGAAGTTTGCTTTTGGCCTTGAATCCTTGTCTATTTTGGGTAACCCGGCTGCCAATTTCTTTACTTCCGGGTGGCTTTTATGAGGTAAAGTACCCGAATTTAGATATAACCCTGCTGCCAATTTCTTTACTTTCGGGTGGCTTTTTCGTTGGGGTAAAAAAAAAATTGGAATCTTTCGGCTATCACAAGCAAACAAGAAATTTTTTTTTCAAGAAAGCAATAAAGGTAAACCAAGATAGAGATCAACCTTTTGCTCTGATACCACTTGATGCGAAACCTTGATGGGTTATATCAAGATTCGGCTGAAAACAGATCTTTCTCTATCTCGAATAGTTTCTATGGGAATACACTTAACACAATCCCGGAAAGGCTAAGTATCAATGGAGGTTGAAACACCACAACTAGAGAAACCAACTAGTTGATACAGTAACTTAAAGGAATATGAAATTCAACCGGAAGTTCATAAACAAGTATCAAAGGATTAACCTTAGTCAAAATATCAATATATCAAGTCTAAGTAAAAGAGGATGCCGAAATTCCCTTTAATTAGAATGTAATTCGGTTCCAACTGAAACTAGGAAAAGGGAAATAAAAGTCCTTGAAGAATTAGGACTCTTGAATAACAACTTGCTATCAAGTAACTACCTAAACAAGATAATAGGGACATGTGCCTATTATCTTGGCGGATGGAATCAAAATAACTACCAAAACAAAGAAGAGTCCTAGTTGCATTAGGACTCTTAATAACCAACTAACTAACACATGGACAACGTGTCCTTTATTATAGCAACTACTTGCTATACACGAAATTATAGTAAATAATATGCTGAAAATAATTAAAGTGTAGTATAGACTTTAATTGTACACAAAAAGACTAAAATGCCCTTTAAATTAGTCCCAATTCTGGACAGCTTGTTGGGCCAACTTGTACGACTATTTCGGATATCAAGAAGGCAGAATCTGATCTTGTAATCTTCATAGAAGTTTTAGATCTGCCTCTTATCTTTAATATGCAACTGGAATCAGCTTCATTGGATAACTATATCGAAAGTTATGATCATTATACCAAACAGTAGCAAAGCTGTCCATTCCTTGTACACTTGTGATACTAAGAGGTTGTGATACGGGATCATATATGAAGCTTAAAGAGGTCATTTGGATAAATGACCTCATCAACATTCCAAATACGAGCTTCCGAGTAAAGCCTTTGTTCCAAGTGTTGAAAGTATCTATTATAAAGGTTCAAGAGTTAAAGAAGCCTTCAAATAAAGCTAGACACAAGGATCAAAGCCATCTAATAGCATTTGAAGGAAAGATATGATACGGGACCATCTACAAAGATACATCATCCTTTACAAAGGATCCATAGACCAATGACTAGATCAAGAACAAGACAAAGGAATCAAGAACTAGCCACATTGGTCCGAGAGTTGAAGTCCAAAGAAGAAGCCAAGCTTCATTTAGAAGATGAAGTACAAGTTCAACTTCTAACTCTTGAAAGCATTCAATTCGGCCCAAACAAGCATTTTGGCTAAAAAGGGTATTTTAGTCTTTTTCACATATTAAAGTCTATTTTAGCCTATTGTAGACTATTCTAGACTTTAATTATAGTAAGTATTATTATTTTCCTATTTCTAGCCGTGTAATAGCAAGTTGCTAAATAAAGGACATGTTGTCCATAAGTTAGTTAGTTTGTTATTAAGAGTCCTAATGCAACTAGGACTCTTCATTATTTGGTAGTTATTTCTTTATTATGCCGCCAAGATAATAGGTACATGTCCCTATTATCTTGTTTAGGTAGTTACTTGATAGCAAGTTGTTATTCAAGAGTCCTACTTCTTCAAGGACTCTTATTTCCCTTTTCCTAGTTTGAGTTAGATTGGTTCTCTTGTAACCGAAATACTCTATTTAATAGAGATTTCGGCAGCCATGTAACTTAGACTTGATATATTGATATTTTGATTAAGGTTAATCCTTTGATACTTGTTTATGACTTCCGATTGAAGTTCATATTTCTTTAAGTTACTGTATCAACTAGTTAGTTTATCTAGTTGTGGTGTTTCAACCTCCATTGATACTTAGCCTTTCCGGGACTGTGTTAAGTATATTCCCCCATAAACTATTCTAGATAGAGAAAGATCTAAATTTCAGCCGAGTCTTGATATAAACCATCAAGATTTCGCATCAAGTGGTATCAGAGCAAAAGGTTGATCTCTATCTTGGTGTACCCTTTACAGTTTTCTTGAAATTTTTTTCTTGTTTGCTTGAGAATAGCCGAAAGATAACACAAAAATTATACCCCTACGAAAAAGCCACCCGGAAGTAAAGAAATTGGCAGCCGGGTTAGTACAAAGAAAAAGCCACTCGGATATAAAGAAATTGGCAACCGAGTTATCCCACAAAAGACAAGGATACAATCCAAAAGCAAACTTCCTTCAACAAGGAATTGGCTCTTGTTCCCTCTTCATCTTGAATTAGTCACCATCAAGGTAAAAATATCAAGGTAACATCTTCATCCCATAGAAGTTCTTGATCTGTGTGGCCAAGATAAGGGTAAGTCTTGGGTAAGAAGGGAAGAAAGGCATCAAGAAAAAGCAATTTCAAGAAGAAAGAAAATCAAGAAACGTAAAGGTTACATCTTTCTCTTGCTCTTGTTACAATTACACTTATACTTTTTCCCTAGCCTTTTTGTTGAGTCAAGAAAGTACTTCTTGATATATTTTTTCAGCCTTCCATCCTTATAACAATTCAATCATTCAAAGTTGGAAGTTCTTGACAAGTATTTTGAGGGATATTGAGAGAATAAAAATCTGATTACTATTCACTGATTAATATTCACAGATTACTATTCACGGATTACTATTCACTGGGTACTATTCACGGATTACTATTCCCAGATTACTATTCACAGACTACTATTCACAGAACACTATTCACAGATTACTATTTCCAGATTTTGTGAAAAGATTCAATCTTTAATATCTTTTTCTACTAACGATTTTTGTGTGAATTTTTTTCTTTGCAAAGATAATGTCTTTTAATGAAGGTACTTCGGAGCAAGGTGCCATGGAAAGCGATAAACTTTTCAAAGAATCAATGCAACACACAATGAAAGCGGTATTGCAATCCATTGATGACTTAAAAGATCGAATGGATGTTCTTGAAATCAAGAACCATTCGGATAAAGGTAAAAGGGCTGTCCAAGATGATCAAGAAGATCAAGATTCTCAAACATCAATTGATCACAATGCAAGAATCAACCCTCGGCACAATGATGATTTTAAGCCGAGAGTTGTCCCCAAGATGATTCCAAAACCGGCCTATGAACAAAGGCAACACCATCAAGATGTAAGGTATGATCCGAGACCTCTTGGTCATGAAGATAGATTTGAGCCGAGACAAACTCAACATCAAGCTCAAAGGTATGATCCAAATCCTTTTATTCATATTGAACCGAGGCAAAACAATCAAAGGTATGACCCTCGACACTTTGATCTTGATGAACCGAGACCAAATTATCAAGCTCAAAGGTTTGATAATAATCTTGGTTCAATCAAGACCAAGATTCCTTCTTTTCTTGGTACTAATGATCCTAATTTATTTTTTGATTGGACACGAAAAGTTAACCATGTTTTTGACGTCCATAATTATTCCGAAGAGAAAAAGGTTAAGTTAGCTGCCATGGAGTTTGGAGACTATGCATCCATTTGGTGGGATCATGAGGTCAATGAAAGAAGAAGAACGGAACAAAGACCAATTGATACTTGGGTTGACATGAAAGCAGCTTATGTCACGACGTTTTGTACCCTGAATTTTAAGCGTGAGTTGTATAATCAACTCCAAAGATTGAAGCAAGGGACAAAGACCGTTGATGCATATTTCAAGGAGATGGAGATTTCCATGATTAGAGCAAACATTCGGGAAGCTAGTGAAGCTACTTTGGCTCGTTTCTTGGCTGGTCTAAATGACAAAATTAGACCCAAGGTAGAACGTGCTAACCTTACTTCTCTTATTGATATGGTTTATTTTGCTGAACAAGTTGAGAGGCAGCAAAAAGAGAAGAGTTCAAGGACTTATTCGGCCAATTTCCAATCTTGGAAACGGCCAAATCAGTCCCTAAACAATTCTACTGTTTTGCCGAGCCCAATTAATGCTAAGGGCAGTTTGGGAAATACAAAAGTGGCCACGGCTTCTTTCGGGGCAGCAAGGACATCAAACACTTCAAAACTGACTGATTTGCAAACTAAATCAACTACATCAAATGATCGGGAATGTTTTAAGTGTCAAGCAAGGTTTTGAAACCCGGACCGGGCATCGACCCTGAAAAGTCACTGGGTCACGGGTCACTGGTCGGACCGGTGGTCAGACCGTCATCGACCCGGTCAACGACTCGGTCAACGTTATAAATATTAAAAAATATATAATATATACTTATTAATAAAAAATGTTGTTAATGTAAAGCTAGTTCAGATATATTTTATCTTAATTATTCTCTTAAGTATTTTCTTTAATTCTATAGTCCAAATAACTATAAAGTAGATCATTTAATACTTGTTTGTAATTTAATAATTGTATAGGACTTTATGTGAGAATACTTTAATTGCACCTTTAATCCTAAGTATATAAACTCTCCTAAGAGAGAACCCTAACCCTATTTTCATTTTCTCTTCTTCTCTATGAGGGATGAGGCAGCCGCCTCCCCTTCTCCCTCCTCAGCTCCGGCGCCATCTCCGCCCCCACCTCTCTTCTTCTTCTTTTTCTTTTTCTTTCCTTCTTCTTCTCTTTTTCTCTCCGATCCCTTTTCCCTTTCTTCTCTCCTCTCATTTTTTCCTCCTCAGCCGCGACTCTCTCCGATCCGCCTCCGCTGCCGGCGGCTCCGCCACCTCTCTTCTTCTTTTTCTTTTTCTTTTTCTGTCATTCTTCTTTTTTCCCGGCGGCGGCTCCCCCCCATCCCTCTTCTCCTCTTTTCTCTTTTCCCGGCGCCCTCTTCTCCTTCTCTTCTCTTTTTTTTTTCCTTCTCCTCCGTCAGTGAACCGCTTAAGACAGCCCTGCTTTTATACTGAAAAAATTTAAAAAAAAGTTTTTTCAGTGACCGCACGGTTTGGTCAAAACCGAACAGTTTCCGAGTCGACCCAGTCGGACCGTCCGGTCAACCGAGTCAAACAAAGGAGATCGATTTTTGAAGCTTCCGGTTTTTGGGACCTAACCGGACCGCTCGGAGGTCCGGTCGACGGTCGGACCGGGCGGTCCGGTCCGGGTTTCAAAACCATGGTGTCAAGGCAAAGGACACTTTGCTCGGGATTGTCCTAATAAAAGTACCATGATTATGATGGATGATGGAACTTGGGTAAGTGATGAAGAGGAAGCCGAGGACACATTATTGGGAGATGAAGCCGAGGGCAATGGTGAGCCTCCCGCAGATGATGGTAATTTTCTTTTGGTCAATATGCAACTTTTACATTCTCAACCATTAGATAATTTGCATCAACACCGTAGTAATCTTTTTTCAAACTAAGTGCACTATTAAAGATAGAACATGTTTAGTTATTATTGATAATGGTAGCTGCACTAACGTTTGTTCTTATGAGATGGTAACCGCTTTAGATTTACCTACAAAAGCACATCCAATGCCATACAAGCTTTCTTGGTTAAACAATAGCGGGGAAATTAAAGTGGATAAACAGGTAGAATTTGACTTCGGCATTGGGAACTTCAAAGATCATTGTTTTATGTGATGTGGTACCTATGACCGCAAGTCACATTATTCTGGGAAGACCTTGGCAATATGATAGGTTCGCAGATCATATTGGCCGAAAGAATGTCTACAAGGTAACCAAAGACAACATTCGGTACACACTACTTCCTATGACACCGAATCAGGTTTGTGAGACTCAAAGACTACTTGCCGAGGGGAGGGAAAAGAGGCTAAAAGAACAAGAGTTGAAAAAAAAGAGTGAACCTACCCCTAAGATTCAAGCCGTGGTAAAAAGGAAGGACAAAACCGAGAACATTATGAAGTCATGTGGCCTAAAAGATAAGAAAGAATGTTTATTCATTAATTTTGCAAAGGTAGAAAGGGCGTTACGTGCAAATAAACCCTTGTTTTACTTGTTTTTACAGAAACCGAAAGGTTAACTCTCCTTAACACTTTTGATGATTTAACTTCTTCTCTTCCTAGTGTATGTATTGATGTTTTGAAGGAATTCAAGGAGCTTTTTCTAAAAGAGTTGCCGAAAGGTCTACCTCCAATCCGAGGCATTGAACATCAAATCGACTTCATTCCGGGATCAAATCTTCCAAATAAGGCAGCCTATAGAGCAAATAATGAGACCCGAGAAATCCAAAGGCAAGTCGATTTACTCTTAGAAAAAGAGCAGGTACGTGAATTTTTAAGTCCTTGTGCTAGTCCGGTTATTTTGGTACCTAAAAGAGAAGGCACTTTCAGATTATGTACGGATTGTCGCGATATTAATAAGATAACTATTAAATATAGACATCCTATACCTCGCTTAGATGATATGCTAGATGAGTTAAGTGGTGCTTTAATCTTTTCTAAAATTGATTTAACTCAAGGCTATCACCAAATTAGAATGAAATTGATAATGGTAGCTGCACTAACGTTTGTTCTTATGAGATGGTAACCGCTTTAGATTTACCTACAAAAGCACATCCAATGCCATACAAGCTTTCTTGGTTAAACAATAGCGGGGAAATTAAAGTGGATAAACAGGTAGAATTTGACTTCGGCATTGGGAACTTCAAAGATACTGTTTTATGTGATGTGGTACCTATGACCGCAAGTCACATTATTCTGGGAAGACCTTGGCAATATGATAGGTTCGCAGATCATATTGGCCGAAAGAATGTCTACAAGGTAACCAAAGACAACATTCGGTACACACTACTTCCTATGACACCGAATCAGGTTTGTGAGACTCAAAGACTACTTGCCGAGGGGAGGGAAAAGAGGCTAAAAGAACAAGAGTTGAAAAAAGAGAGTGAACCTACCCCTAAGATTCAAGCCGTGGTAAAAAGGAAGGACAAAACCGAGAACATTATGAAGTCATGTGGCCTAAAAAGATAAGAAAGAATGTTTATTCATTAATTTTGCAAAGGTAGAAAGTGGCGTTACGTGCAAATAAACCCCTTGTTTTACTTGTTTTTTACGTAAACCGAAAGGTTAACTCTCCTTAACACTTTTGATGATTTAACTTCTTCTCTTCCTAGTGTATGTATTGATGTTTTGAAGGAATTCAAGGAGCTTTTTCTAAAAGAGTTGCCGAAAGGTCTACCTCCAATCCGAGGCATTGAACATCAAATCGACTTCATTCGGGATCAAATCTTCCAAATAAGGCAGCCCATAGAGCAAATAATGAGACCCGAGAAATCCAAAGGCAAGTCGATTTACTCTTAGAAAAAAGAGCGAGTACGTGAATTTTTAAGTCCTTGTGCTAGTCCGGTTATTTTGGTACCTAAAAGAGAAGGCACTTTCAGATTATGTACGGATTGTCGCGATATTAATAAGATAACTATTAAATATAGACATCCTATACCTCGCTTAGATGATATGCTAGATGAGTTAAGTGGTGCTTTAATCTTTTCTAAAATTGATTTAACTCAAGGCTATCACCAAATTAGAATGAAAGAAGGTGATGAATGGAAAACTGCTTTTAAGACTAAATATGGATTATATGAATGGATTGTAATGCCTTTTGGTCTAAGTAATGCACCTAGTACTTTCATGAGATTAATGAACTACATATTCCGTCATTGTTTTGGTAAATTTGTTGTAGTTTATTTTGATGATATACTTGTATATAGTAAGACCTTAGAAGAACATGTTGAACATCTTAAGGCTTTTTTTACTATATTAAGGGAACAAACCTTGTATGCCAAGCTTGATAAATGTGTTTTTTGCACTAATTCTATTAACTTCCGTGGATACATTGTTAGTTCAAGTGGAATTCAGGTTGATCCAATCAAAATTGAATCAATTGTGAGCTGGCCGAGGCCAACAAGTGCAACACAAGTGAGATCATTCTATGGTTTGGCAAGCTTTTATAGACGTTTTGTTCGTGATTTTAGCTCAATTGCCGCACCATTAAATGAAGTTGTAAAGAAAGATATCTCGTTCTTTTGGGATAAGCCGCAAGAAGATAGTTTTAATAAGCTTAAGCAATTACTAACTTCTTCCCCTGTTTTATCTTTACCTAATTTTACACTAACTTTTGAAGTTGAATGTGATGCTTCGGGTATAGGTATTGGGGCTGTTTTGCAACAACAAGGGAAACCTTTAGCATATTTTAGTGAGAAATTGAGTGGCGCTGCCCTTAATTATCCTACGTATGATAAAGAGTTATACGCTATTGTTCGAGCATTGGAAACATGGCAACACTACTTGGTGGGCCGAGAGTTTGTGATTCACACGGATCATGAATCCATCAAGTATCTCAAGGGACAAAGTAAGTTAAACAAGAGACATGCAAGGTGGGTTTCCTTCATTGATACCTTTCCATATGTGATCAACTACAAGAAAGGTAAGGAAAACGTTGTTGCCGATGCTCTTTCTAGAAGGTACTCTTTACTTTCTCTTCTACATACTAAATTACTTGGTTTTGAACATTTAAAAGCTTTGTATATACATGATAATGAGTTTTCAGATTTGTTTACATCTTGTCATGTCTCGGCAAAACAAGATTTTTACATATTTGAAGGCTTCTTATTTAAAGGTAACAAACTATGTGTTCCATCATGTTCTATTAGAGAATTAATTGTTAGGGAGGCACATAGTGGCGGCTTAATGGGTCATTTTGGTGTTATTAAAACATTGGATATTTTACAAGAACACTTTTATTGGCCTAAAATGAAAAGAGATGTTCAAATGTGAACTTTGTTTTAAGTGCAAACAAAGGCTAAAAGTACTTCAAAAGCTCACGGATTACTCATGCCTCTTCCAATACCTTCTTCACCTTGGATTGATCTTTCCATGGATTTTATTTTGGGATTGCCGAGATCTACAAGAGGTAATGATAGTATAATGGTTGTTGTGGATAGATTTTCTAAAATGGCACACTTTATTTCTTGTAGGAAAACAAATGATGCTAGCCATGTTGCGAATCTATTCTTTAAAGACATCATTCGGTTACATGGTGTTCCAAAAACAATCGTAAGTGATAGGGATGTCAAATTCCTAAGTTATTTTTGGAAGACCTTATGGAGCAAATTGGGAACAAAGCTTTTGTTTTCTACTTCAAGCCATCCACAAACCGATGGCCAAACTGAGGTAACAAATAGAACTTTAGGGGCTCTATTTAGGGCACTTATTCAAAAGAACTTGAAAAAGTGGGAAGAATGTTTACCTATAGCTGAATTTGCTTATAATCGTACGTTACATTCTACTACTAACAATTCACCTTTTGAAGTTGTTTATGGTTTTAACCCCCCTTACCCCCTTTAGATCTAATTCCTCTTCCTATTGATGAGTATTATAACATAGAAGGTGATTCAAGGGCTGACTTTGTTCAAAAGATACATTACGAAGTAGCAGAGAACATCAAGAAGAAAAATGACCGGAATGCACTTAAAATCAACAAAGGCCGCAAGGCTATCAATTTTGAAGTTGGTGATTGGGTATGGATACACTTTAGGAAAGAAAGATTTCCAAAGGAAAGGCAGTCCAAACTACATCCAAGAGGAGATGGCCCTTTTCAAGTCATTAAGAAGATAAATGACAATGCATACCAAATAGACTTGCAAGGTAAGTATGGTGTTCATTCTACTTTTAATGTTACTGACTTATCTCCTTTTGATGTCTCGGATTACATAGATGAAGATGATGATGATTCGAGGTCGAATCCTTTTCAAGGGGGAGGGGATGATACGGGACCATCTACAAAGATACATCATCCTTTACAAAGGATCCATAGACCAATGACTAGATCAAGAACAAGACAAAGGAATCAAGAACTAGCCACATTGGTCTGAGAGTTGAAGTCCAAAGAAGAAGCCAAGCTTCATTTAGAAGATGAAGTACAAGTTCAACTTCTAACTCTTGAAAGCATTCAATTCGGCCCAAACAAGCATTTTGGCTAAAAAGGGTATTTTAGTCTTTTTCACATATTAAAGTCTATTTTAGCCTATTGTAGACTATTCTAGACTTTAATTATAGTAAGTATTATTATTTTCCTATTTCTAGCCGTGTAATAGCAAGTTGCTAAATAAAGGACATGTTGTCCATAAGTTAGTTAGTTTGTTATTAAGAGTCCTAATGCAACTAGGACTCTTCATTATTTGGTAGTTATTTCTTTATTATGCCGCCAAGATAATAGGTACATGTCCCTATTATCTTGTTTAGGTAGTTACTTGATAGCAAGTTGTTATTCAAGAGTCCTACTTCTTCAAGGACTCTTATTTCCCTTTTCCTAGTTTGAGTTAGATTGGTTCTCTTGTAACCGAAATACTCTATTTAATAGAGATTTCGGCAGCCATGTAACTTAGACTTGATATATTGATATTTTGATTAAGGTTAATCCTTTGATACTTGTTTATGACTTCCGATTGAAGTTCATATTTCTTTAAAGTTACAGTATCAACTAGTTAGTTTATCTAGTTGTGGTGTTTCAACCTCCATTGATACTTAGCCTTTCCGGGACTCGTGTTAAGTATATTCCCCCATAAACTATTCGAGATAGAGAAAGATCTAAATTTCAACCGAGTCTTGATATAAACCATCAAGATTTCGCATCAAGATACATAATTGGAAGGAAAACGGTTGAAAGGGTATTTTAGTCCTTTGATAATTAAAGTCTATTCTAGACTTTAATTATATTTCAGATTTATTATATTGTTTAATTAGCCGTGTTGGCCAAAATAAGCTAGCTAAATAATAGGACATGTTGTCCTTGATGTTAGGTAGTGTTTTTAGTTATCTAGGAGTTGTAGAGTCCTAATCCTTAAAGGACTCTTATTTGTGGGTTATTTTTGGACGAAATTCCACTCTATTTAAGAGGGATTTCAGCCATGTTATTGTTAGACTTGATAGATTGATATTTTGATTTAAGGTTATTCCTTAGTTACTTTGTGTTTGATTCTCTGGGTAGAATTCATTCATGTTTGAGTTATTGTATCAATAAGTTTGGTTTATACTTATTGTGGTGTTTCAAACTCCCCATTGATATTCAACCTTACGGGAGAAAGGTTGTTTATATTCCCCCATAAGCTGTTCGAGATAGAGAAAGATCGGGCATTCAAGCTGAACCATCGTATTCGTACAACGGTTTCGCATCAGGTGGTATCAGAGCAAAAGGTTGATCTCTATCTTGGTGTATCTTTATTTCTTTCTTTAAATTTTTTTGGGCAGAAAATTACTGTTTGCGGATTACTGTTCACGACATTGTTCATCATTACTGTTCACGACACTGTTCATCGTTACTGTTCACGGCACTGTTCACCCGAGAGCCAAATCAGATTTTTGGCTACTGTTCATCCGAACCAAAAATCAAGAATCAAGAATCAAGAAAATCAAGAAACGTCAATATTGATTCGAATTTCTAGGGGCATTCGTGAGTTCAAGAAGATCAACTTTCAAGTAAATCAAGAAGCTTAAAGGCTCCATCTTTTTAAAGATTTCAACAAATTCATGCAAAGATGTGGCAACAATTTGATCATGAAGATGACAACTTTTATTATGATGATAAAAGGTATGGCTTCCCACATATAACAAAATCAAGATATGATGATTCTTATTTTTATCCATATGAGCCGCAAAGGGATCCAAAATTTCAGCAAGTTGGCAACCCTCTTGGTGCAATCAAGATTCCATCTTTTGAAGGTACGAATGAGCCGGAATTATTATTTGAATGGATACATAAACTTAATGATATGTTTGCTTGTCATGATTATTCGGAGGGTATAAAGGTAAAGATGGCAGCCAAGGGATTTTTTGGTAATGCATCAAATTGGTGGCAAGATGAAAGTATAATTAGGAGAAGAGTGGGACAACGACCTATTGATGGTTGGAATGAATTGAAAGCTGAGATGAAACGGAGATTTGTTTCCTCATATTACTTAGAGGAACAAACCAAACGTTTACAAATGCTTACACAAGGTTCTAAATCGGTAGATGAATATTATGAAGCCATGAGGTTAGCCATGAATCGACTTGACATTCAAGAAAATAGGAAAACTGCATTGAATCGGTTCTTATCAGGTTTGAATGATGACATTAGGCCAATTGTGGAAATAGCTTGTCATGTTGATGTTATGGAGATGGTTGATCATGCGGAGCAAATTGAGATGCAAATCAAAGCGAAGGAATCTATGAAAGAACTATGGAAATGCATGGAACGACTAGATGAATGCATCAAAAATGGGGAAATTCAAGAAGAAGCCAATACCATAGTAGCAAGCTTGCCAAATAATAATATAATACAAGATGATACAAATTTGGAAAGTGAAGAAGACAAGGATGAAGCCGAGCCAAAATTAGAAAGTTTGCCAAATGAAGAGTTGAAAGAAAAGAGTAACGATTCAGAAGAGAAGATTGATATTGTAATTACATCCCACGATCTAGAAGATTCGAGGACGAATCCATTAAAAGAGGGAGGGGATATGAAAGATTTTCAAGAAGGAGAGAATGATACGGGATCATATATGAAGCTTAAAGAGGTCATTTGGATAAATGACCTCATCAACATTCCAAATACGAGCTTCCGAGTAAAGCCTTTGTTCCAAGTGTTGAAAGTATCTATTATAAAGGTTCAAGAGTTAAAGAAGCCTTCAAATAAAGCTAGACACAAGGATCAAAGCCATCTAATAGCATTTGAAGGAAAGATACATAATTGGAAGGAAAACGGTTGAAAGGGTATTTTAGTCCTTTGATAATTAAAGTCTATTCTAGACTTTAATTATATTTCCGATTTATTATATTGTTTAATTAGCCGTGTTGGCCAAAATAAGCTAGCTAAATAATAGGGCATGTTGTCCTTGATGTTAGGTAGTGTTTTTAGTTATCTAGGAGTTGTAGAGTTCTAATCCTTAAAGGACTCTTATTTGTGGGTTATTTTTGGACGAAATTCCACTCTATTTAAGAGGGATTTCAGCCATGTTATTGTTAGACTTGATATATTGATATTTTGATTTAAGGTTATTCTTTAGTTACTTTGTGTTTGATTCTCTGGGTAGAATTCATTCATGTTTGAGTTACTGTATCAATAAGTTTGGTTTATACTTATTGATGTGTTTCAGCCCCCATTGATATTCAACCTTGCGGGAGAAAGGTTGTTTATATTCCCCCATAAGCTGTTCGAGATAGAGAAAGATCGGGCATTCAAGCCGAACCATCGTATTCGTACAACGGTTTCGCATCAGGTTGACTTGTACAACATTCCTAGATGTAATTTAGAGTCCTCTTTGTATCTTAATACATGTTCCCTTGAGTTGGGCAGCCCCAAGGTTGGTACCGTATCATCCCCTCCCTCTTGAAAAGGATTCGTCCTCGAATCATCCCAAAAATCAGCTTTATAATCTGAAAAATGAATAAAAGGGAGCAAGTTAGTAATGTAGAAAGTAGAAATTAGATCGTACTTACCTTTTAACTGGATCTTATGGCGGCTGTCCCAAAAGAAATCTTCTATGTTCATTGCATTCAAGGTAGCAAGCTTGCTAAGATTATGAACCAAATGTTGATAAAAACTTGCTAACTCAAATGATGATCGATGTTGATTTGTACTAGTTGAATTCGGCCATTCCTCAATTGTATTAACTCTTGCCGGTTCAACTTGATGGATGATGGAACTTGGGTAAGTGATGAAGAGGAAGCCGAGGACACATTATTGGGAGATGAAGCCGAGGGCAATGGTGAGCCTCCCGCAGATGATGGTAATTTTCTTTTGGTCAATATGCAACTTTTACATTCTCAACCATTAGATAATTTGCATCAACACCGTAGTAATCTTTTTCAAACTAAGTGCACTATTAAAGATAGAACATGTTTAGTTATTATTGATAATGGTAGCTGCACTAACGTTTGTTCTTATGAGATGGTAACCGCTTTAGATTTACCTACAAAAGCACATCCAATGCCATACAAGCTTTCTTGGTTAAACAATAGCGGGGAAATTAAAGTGGATAAACAGGTAGAATTTGACTTCGGCATTGGGAACTTCAAAGATACTGTTTTATGTGATGTAGTACATATGACCGCAAGTCACATTATTCTGGGAAGACCTTGGCAATATGATAGGTTCGCAGATCATATTGGCCGAAAGAATGTCTACAAGGTAACCAAAGACAACATTCGGTACACACTACTTCCTATGACACCGAATCAGGTTTGTGAGACTCAAAGACTACTTACCGAGGGGAGGGAAAAGAGGCTAAAAGAACAAGAGTTGAAAAAAAAGAGTGAACCTACCCCTAAGATTCAAGCCGTGGTAAAAAGGAAGGACAAAACCGAGAACATTATGAAGTCATGTGGCCTAAAAGATAAGAAAGAATGTTTATTCATTAATTTTGCAAAGGTAGAAAGGGCGTTACGTGCAAATAAACCCCTTGTTTTACTTGTTTTTACAGAAACCGAAAGGTTAACTCTCCTTAACACTTTTGATGATTTAACTTCTTCTCTTCCTAGTGTATGTATTGATGTTTTGAAGGAATTCAAGGAGCTTTTTCTAAAAGAGTTGCCGAAAGGTCTACCTCCAATCCGAGGCATTGAACATCAAATCGACTTCATTCCGGGATCAAATCTTCCAAATAAGGCAGCCCATAGAGCAAATAATGAGACCCGAGAAATCCAAAGGCAAGTCGATTTACTCTTAGAAAAAGAGCAGGTACGTGAATTTTTAAGTCCTTGTGCTAGTCCGGTTATTTTGGTACCTAAAAGAGAAGGCACTTTCAGATTATGTACGGATTGTCGCGATATTAATAAGATAACTATTAAATATAGACATCCTATACCTCGCTTAGATGATATGCTAGATGAGTTAAGTGGTGCTTTAATCTTTTCTAAAATTGATTTAACTCAAGGCTATCACCAAATTAGAATGAAAGAAGGTGATGAATGGAAAACTGCTTTTAAGACTAAATATGGATTATATGAATGGATTGTAATGCCTTTTGGTCTAAGTAATGCACCTAGTACTTTCATGAGATTAATGAACTACATATTCCGTCATTGTTTTGGTAAATTTGTTGTAGTTTATTTTGATGATATACTTGTATATAGTAAGACCTTAGAAGAACATGTTGAACATCTTAAGGCTTTTTTTACTATATTAAGGGAACAAACCTTGTATGCCAAGCTTGATAAATGTGTTTTTTTGCACTAATTCTATTAACTTCCGTGGATACATTGTTAGTTCAAGTGGAATTCAGAGTTGATCCAATCAAAATTGAATCAATTGTGAGCTGGCCGAGGCCAACAAGTGCAACACAAGTGAGATCATTCTATGGTTTGGCAAGCTTTTTATAGACGTTTTGTTCGTGATTTTAGCTCAATTGCCGCACCATTAAATGAAGTTGTAAAGAAAGATATCTCGTTCTTTTTGGGATAAGCCGCAAGAAGATAGTTTTAATAAGCTTAAGCAATTACTAACTTCTTCCCCTGTTTTATCTTTACCTAATTTTACACTAACTTTTGAAGTTGAATGTGATGCTTCGGGTATAGGTATTGGGGCTGTTTTGCAACAACAAGGGAAACCTTTAGCATATTTTAGTGAGAAATTGAGTGGCGCTGCTCTTAATTATCCTACGTATGATAAAGAGTTATACGCTATTGTTCGAGCATTGGAAACATGGCAACACTACTTGGTGGGCCGAGAGTTTGTGATTCACACTGCATCATGAATCCATCAAGTATCTCAAGGGACAAAGTAAGTTAAACAAGAGACATGCAAGGTGGGTTTCCTTCATTGATACCTTTCCATATGTGATCAACTACAAAAAAGGTAAGGAAAACGTTGTTGCCGATGCTCTTTCTAGAAGGTACTCTTTACTTTCTCTTCTACATACTAAATTACTTGGTTTTGAACATTTAAAAGCTTTGTATATACATGATAATGAGTTTTCAGATTTGTTTACATCTTGTCATGTCTCGGCAAAACAAGATTTTTACATATTTGAAGGCTTCTTATTTAAAGGTAACAAACTATGTGTTCCATCATGTTCTATTAGAGAATTAATTGTTAGGGAGGCACATAGTGGCGGCTTAATGGGTCATTTTGGTGTTATTAAAACATTGGATATTTTACAAGAACACTTTTATTGGCCTAAAATGAAAAGAGATGTTCAAATGTGAACTTTGTTTTAAGTGCAAACAGGCTAAAAGTACTTCAAAAGCTCACGGATTACTCATGCCTCTTCCAATACCTTCTTCACCTTGGATTGATCTTTCCATGGATTTTATTTTGGGATTGCCGAGATCTACAAGAGGTAATGATAGTATAATGGTTGTTGTGGATAGATTTTCTAAAATGGCACACTTTATTTCTTGTAGGAAAACAAATGATGCTAGCCATGTTGCGAATCTATTCTTTAAAGACATCATTCGGTTACATGGTGTTCCAAAAACAATCGTAAGTGATAGGGATGTCAAATTCCTAAGTTATTTTTGGAAGACCTTATGGAGCAAATTGGGAACAAAGCTTTTGTTTTCTACTTCAAGCCATCCACAAACCGATGGCCAAACTGAGGTAACAAATAGAACTTTAGGGGGCTCTATTTAGGGCACTTATTCAAAAAGAACTTGAAAAAGTGGGAAGAATGTTTACCTATAGCTGAATTTGCTTATAATCGTACGTTACATTCTACTACTAACAATTCACCTTTTGAAGTTGTTTATGGTTTTAACCCCCTTACCCCTTTAGATCTAATTCCTCTTCCTATTGATGAGTATTATAACATAGAAGGTGATTCAAGGGCTGACTTTGTTCAAAAGATACATTACGAAGTAGCAGAGAACATCAAGAAGAAAAATGACCGGAATGCACTTAAAATCAACAAAGGCCGCAAGGCTATCAATTTTGAAGTTGGTGATTGGGTATGGATACACTTTAGGAAAGAAAGATTTCCAAAGGAAAGGCAGTCCAAACTACATCCAAGAGGAGATGGCCCTTTTCAAGTCATTAAGAAGATAAATGACAATGCATACCAAATAGACTTGCAAGGTAAGTATGGTGTTCATTCTACTTTTAATGTTACTGACTTATCTCCTTTTGATGTCTCGGATTACATAGATGAAGATGATGATGATTCGAGGTCGAATCCTTTTCAAGGGGGAGGGATGATACGGGACCATCTACAAAGATACATCATCCTTTACAAAGGATCCATAGACCAATGACTAGATCAAGAACAAGACAAAGGAATCAAGAACTAGCCACATTGGTCCGAGAGTTGAAGTCCAAAGAAGAAGCTAAGCTTCATTTAGAAGATGAAGTACAAGTTCAACTTCTAACTCTTGAAAGCATTCAATTCGGCCCAAACAAGCATTTTGGCTAAAAAGGGTATTTTAGTCTTTTCACATATTAAAGTCTATTTTAGCCTATTGTAGACTATTCTAGACTTTAATTATAGTAAGTATTATTATTTTCCTATTTCTAGCCGTGTAATAGCAAGTTGCTAAATAAAGGACATGTTGTCCATAAGTTAGTTAGTTTGTTATTAAGAGTCCTAATGCAACTAGGACTCTTCATTATTTGGTAGTTATTTCTTTATTATGCCGCCAAGATAATAGGTACATGTCCCTATTATCTTGTTTAGGTAGTTACTTGATAGCAAGTTGTTATTCAAGAGTCCTACTTCTTCAAGGACTCTTATTTCCCTTTTCCTAGTTTGAGTTAGATTGGTTCTCTTGTAACCGAAATACTCTATTTAATAGAGATTTCGGCAGCCATGTAACTTAGACTTGATATATTGATATTTTGATTAAGGTTAATCCTTTGATACTTGTTTATGACTTCCGATTGAAGTTCATATTTCTTTAAGTTACAGTATCAACTAGTTAGTTTATCTAGTTGTGGTGTTTCAACCTCCATTGATACTTAGCCTTTCCGGGACTGTGTTAAGTATATTCCCCCATAAACTATTCGAGATAGAGAAAGATCTAAATTTCAACCGAGTCTTGATATAAACCATCAAGATTTCGCATCAAGATACATAATTGGAAGGAAAACGGTTGAAAGGGTATTTTAGTCCTTTGATAATTAAAGTCTATTCTAGACTTTAATTATATTTCAGATTTATTATATTGTTTAATTAGCCGTGTTGGCCAAAATAAGCTAGCTAAATAATAGGACATGTTGTCCTTGATGTTAGGTAGTGTTTTTAGTTATCTAGGAGTTGTAGAGTCCTAATCCTTAAAGGACTCTTATTTGTGGGTTATTTTTGGACGAAATTCCACTCTATTTAAGAGGGATTTCAGCCATGTTATTGTTAGACTTGATAGATTGATATTTTGATTTAAGGTTATTCCTTAGTTACTTTGTGTTTGATTCTCTGGGTAGAATTCATTCATGTTTGAGTTACTGTATCAATAAGTTTGGTTTATACTTATTGTGGTGTTTCAGCCCCCATTGATATTCAACCTTGCGGGAGAAAGGTTGTTTATATTCCCCCATAAGCTGTTCGAGATAGAGAAAGATCGGGCATTCAAGCTGAACCATCGTATTCGTACAACGGTTTCGCATCAGGTGGTATCAGAGCAAAAGGTTGATCTCTATCTTGGTGTATCTTTATTTCTTTCTTTAAATTTTTTTGGGCAGAAAATTACTGTTTGCGGATTACTGTTCACGGCATTGTTCATCATTACTGTTCACGACACTGTTCATCGTTACTGTTCACGGCACTGTTCACCCGAGAGCCAAATCAGATTTTTGGCTACTGTTCATCCGAACCAAAAATCAAGAATCAAGAATCAAGAAAATCAAGAAACGTCAATATTGATTCGAATTTCTAGGGGCATTCGTGAGTTCAAGAAGATCAACTTTCAAGTAAATCAAGAAGCTTAAAGGCTCCATCTTTTTAAAGATTTCAACAAATTCATGCAAAGATGTGGCAACAATTTGATCATGAAGATGACAACTTTTATTATGATGATAAATGGTATGGCTTCCCACATATAACAAAATCAAGATATGATGATTCTTATTTTTATCCATATGAGCCGCAAAGGGATCCAAAATTTCAGCAAGTTGGCAACCCTTCTTGGTGCAATCAAGATTCCATCTTTTGAAGGTACGAATGAGCCGGAATTATTATTTGAATGGATACATAAACTTAATGATATGTTTGCTTGTCATGATTATTCGGAGGGTATAAAGGTAAAGATGGCAGCCAAGGGATTTTTTCGTAATGCATCAAATTGGTGGCAAGATGAAAGTATAATTAGGAGAAGAGTGGGACAACGACCTATTGATGGTTGGAATGAATTGAAAGCTGAGATGAAACGGAGATTTGTTTCCTCATATTACTTAGAGGAACAAACCAAACGTTTACAAATGCTTACACAAGGTTCTAAATCGGTAGATGAATATTATGAAGCCATGAGGTTAGCCATGAATCGACTTGACATTCAAGAAAATAGGAAAACTGCATTGAATCGGTTCTTATCAGGTTTGAATGATGACATTAGGCCAATTGTGGAAATAGCTTGTCATGTTGATGTTATGGAGATGGTTGATCATGCGGAGCAAATTGAGATGCAAATCAAAGCGAAGGAATCTATGAAAGAACTATGGAAATGCATGGAACGACTAGATGAATGCATCAAAAATGGGGAAATTCAAGAAGAAGCCAATACCATAGTAGCAAGCTTGCCAAATAATAATATAATACAAGATGATACAAATTTGGAAAGTGAAGAAGACAAGGATGAAGCCGAGCCAAAATTAGAAAGTTTGCCAAATGAAGAGTTGAAAGAAAAGAGTAACGATTCGGGAAGAGAAGATTGATATTGTAATTACATCCCACGATCTAGAAGATTCGAGGGACGAATCCATTAAAAGAGGGAGGGGATATGAAAGATTTTCAAGAAGGAGAGAATGATACGGGATCATATATGAAGCTTAAAGAGGTCATTTGGATAAATGACCTCATCAACATTCCAAATACGAGCTTCCGAGTAAAGCCTTTGTTCCAAGTGTTGAAAGTATCTATTATAAAGGTTCAAGAGTTAAAGAAGCCTTCAAATAAAGCTAGACACAAGGATCAAAGCCATCTAATAGCATTTGAAGGAAAGATACATAATTGGAAGGAAAACGGTTGAAAGGGTATTTTAGTCCTTTGATAATTAAAGTCTATTCTAGACTTTAATTATATTTCCGATTTATTATATTGTTTAATTAGCCGTGTTGGCCAAAATAAGCTAGCTAAATAATAGGGCATGTTGTCCTTGATGTTAGGTAGTGTTTTTTAGTTATCTAGGAGTTGTAGAGTTCTAATCCTTAAAGGACTCTTATTTGTGGGTTATTTTTTGGACGAAATTCCACTCTATTTAAGAGGGATTTCAGCCATGTTATTGTTAGACTTGATATATTGATATTTTGATTTAAGGTTATTCTTTAGTTACTTTGTGTTTGATTCTCTGGGTAGAATTCATTCATGTTTGAGTTACTGTATCAATAAGTTTGGTTTATACTTATTGATGTGTTTCAGCCCCCATTGATATTCAACCTTGCGGGAGAAAGGTTGTTTATATTCCCCCATAAGCTGTTCGAGATAGAGAAAGATCGGGCATTCAAGCCGAACCATCGTATTCGTACAACGGTTTCGCATCAGGTTGACTTGTACAACATTCCTAGATGTAATTTAGAGTCCTCTTTGTATCTTAATACATGTTCCCTTGAGTTGGGCAGCCCCAAGGTTGGTACCGTATCATCCCCTCCCTCTTGAAAAGGATTCGTCCCTCGAATCATCCCAAAAATCAGCTTTATAATCTGAAAAATGAATAAAAGGGAGCAAGTTAGTAATGTAGAAAGTAGAAATTAGATCGTACTTACCTTTTAACCCGGATCTTATGGCGGCTGTCCCCAAAAGAAATCTTCTATGTTCATTGCATTCAAGGTAGCAAGCTTGCTAAGATTATGAACCAAATGTTGATAAAAACTTGCTAACTCAAATGATGATCGATGTTGATTTGTACTAGTTGAATTCGGCCATTCCTCAATTGTATTAACTCTTGCGGTTCAACTTGATGGATGATGGAACTTGGGTAAGTGATGAAGAGGAAGCCGAGGGACACATTATTGGGAGATGAAGCCGAGGGCAATGGTGAGCCTCCACAGATGATGGTAATTTTCTTTTGGTCAATATGCAACTTTTACATTCTCAACCATTAGATAATTTGCATCAACACCGTAGTAATCTTTTTTCAAACTAAGTGCACTATTAAAGATAGAACATGTTTAGTTATTATTGATAATGGTAGCTGCACTAACGTTTGTTCTTATGAGATGGTAACCGCTTTAGATTTACCTACAAAAGCACATCCAATGCCATACAAGCTTTCTTGGTTAAACAATAGCGGGGAAATTAAAGTGGATAAACAGGTAGAATTTGACTTCGGCATTGGGAACTTCAAAGATACTGTTTTATGTGATGTAGTACATATGACCGCAAGTCACATTATTCTGGGAAGACCTTGGCAATATGATAGGTTCGCAGATCATATTGGCCGAAAGAATGTCTACAAGGTAACCAAAGACAACATTCGGTACACACTACTTCCTATGACACCGAATCAGGTTTGTGAGACTCAAAGACTACTTGCCGAGGGGAGGGAAAAGAGGCTAAAAGAACAAGAGTTGAAAAAAAAGAGTGAACCTACCCCTAAGATTCAAGCCGTGGTAAAAAGGAAGGACAAAACCGAGAACATTATGAAGTCATGTGGCCTAAAAGATAAGAAAGAATGTTTATTCATTAATTTTGCAAAGGTAGAAAGTGGCGTTACGTGCAAATAAACCCCCTTGTTTTACTTGTTTTTTACGTAAACCGAAAGGTTAACTCTCCTTAACACTTTTGATGATTTAACTTCTTCTCTTCCTAGTGTATGTATTGATGTTTTGAAGGAATTCAAGGAGCTTTTTCTAAAAGAGTTGCCGAAAGGTCTACCTCCAATCCGAGGCATTGAACATCAAATCGACTTCATTCCGGGATCAAATCTTCCAAATAAGGCAGCCTATAGAGCAAATAATGAGACTCGAGAAATCCAAAGGCAAGTCGATTTACTCTTAGAAAAAAGAGCAGTACGTGAATTTTTAAGTCCTTGTGCTAGTCCGGTTATTTTGGTACCTAAAAGAGAAGGCACTTTCAGATTATGTACGGATTGTCGCGATATTAATAAGATAACTATTAAATATAGACATCCTATACCTCGCTTAGATGATATGCTAGATGAGTTAAGTGGTGCTTTAATCTTTTCTAAAATTGATTTAACTCAAGGCTATCACCAAATTAAAATGAAATTGATAATGGTAGCTGCACTAACGTTTGTTCTTATGAGATGATAACCGCTTTAGATTTACCTACAAAAGCACATCCAATGCCATACAAGCTTTCTTGGTTAAACAATAGCGGGGAAATTAAAGTGGATAAACAGGTAGAATTTGACTTCGGCATTGGGAACTTCAAAGATACTGTTTTATGTGATGTGGTACCTATGACCGCAAGTCACATTATTCTGGGAAGACCTTGGCAATATGATAGGTTCGCAGATCATATTGGCCGAAAGAATGTCTACAAGGTAACCAAAGACAACATTCGGTACACACTACTTCCTATGACACCGAATCAGGTTTGTGAGACTCAAAGACTACTTACCGAGGGGAGGGAAAAGAGGCTAAAAGAACAAGAGTTGAAAAAAAAGAGTGAACCTACCCCTAAGATTCAAGCCGTGGTAAAAAGGAAGGACAAAACCGAGAACATTATGAAGTCATGTGGCCTAAAAGATAAGAAAGAATGTTTATTCATTAATTTTGCAAAGGTAGAAAGTGGCGTTACGTGCAAATAAACCCCCTTGTTTTACTTGTTTTTACGTAAACCGAAAGGTTAACTCTCCTTAACACTTTTGATGATTTAACTTCTTCTCTTCCTAGTGTATGTATTGATGTTTTGAAGGAATTCAAGGAGCTTTTTCTAAAAGAGTTGCCGAAAGGTCTACCTCCAATCCGAGGCATTGAACATCAAATCGACTTCATTCCGGGATCAAATCTTCCAAATAAGGCAGCCCATAGAGCAAATAATGAGACCCGAGAAATCCAAAGGCAAGTCGATTTACTCTTAGAAAAAGAGCAGGTACGTGAATTTTTAAGTCCTTGTGCTAGTCCGGTTATTTTGGTACCTAAAAGAGAAGGCACTTTCAGATTATGTACGGATTGTCGCGATATTAATAAGATAACTATTAAATATAGACATCCTATACCTCGCTTAGATGATATGCTAGATGAGTTAAGTGGTGCTTTAATCTTTTCTAAAATTGATTTAACTCAAGGCTATCACCAAATTAGAATGAAAGAAGGTGATGAATGGAAAACTGCTTTTAAGACTAAATATGGATTATATGAATGGATTGTAATGCCTTTTGGTCTAAGTAATGCACCTAGTACTTTCATGAGATTAATGAACTACATATTCCGTCATTGTTTTGGTAAATTTGTTGTAGTTTATTTTGATGATATACTTGTATATAGTAAGACCTTAGAAGAACATGTTGAACATCTTAAGGCTTTTTTTACTATATTAAGGGAACAAACCTTGTATGCCAAGCTTGATAAATGTGTTTTTTGCACTAATTCTATTAACTTCCGTGGATACATTGTTAGTTCAAGTGGAATTCAGAGTTGATCCAATCAAAATTGAATCAATTGTGAGCTGGCCGAGGCCAACAAGTGCAACACAAGTGAGATCATTCTATGGTTTGGCAAGCTTTTTATAGACGTTTTGTTCGTGATTTTAGCTCAATTGCCGCACCATTAAATGAAGTTGTAAAGAAAGATATCTCGTTCTTTTGGGATAAGCCGCAAGAAGATAGTTTTAATAAGCTTAAGCAATTACTAACTTCTTCCCCTGTTTTATCTTTACCTAATTTTACACTAACTTTTGAAGTTGAATGTGATGCTTCGGGTATAGGTATTGGGGCTGTTTTGCAACAACAAGGGAAACCTTTAGCATATTTTAGTGAGAAATTGAGTGGCGCTGCCCTTAATTATCCTACGTATGATAAAGAGTTATACGCTATTGTTCGAGCATTGGAAACATGGCAACACTACTTGGTGGGCCGAGAGTTTGTGATTCACACAGATCATGAATCCATCAAGTATCTCAAGGGACAAAGTAAGTTAAACAAGAGACATGCAAGGTGGGTTTCCTTCATTGATACCTTTCCATATGTGATCAACTACAAAAAAGGTAAGGAAAACGTTGTTGCCGATGCTCTTTCTAGAAGGTACTCTTTACTTTCTCTTCTACATACTAAATTACTTGGTTTTGAACATTTAAAAGCTTTGTATATACATGATAATGAGTTTTCAGATTTGTTTACATCTTGTCATGTCTCGGCAAAACAAGATTTTTACATATTTGAAGGCTTCTTATTTAAAGGTAACAAACTATGTGTTCCATCATGTTCTATTAGAGAATTAATTGTTAGGGAGGCACATAGTGGCGGCTTAATGGGTCATTTTGGTGTTATTAAAACATTGGATATTTTACAAGAACACTTTTATTGGCCTAAAATGAAAAGAGATGTTCAAATGTGAACTTTGTTTTAAGTGCAAACAAAGCTAAAAGTACTTCAAAAGCTCACGGATTACTCATGCCTCTTCCAATACCTTCTTCACCTTGGATTGATCTTTCCATGGATTTTATTTTGGGATTGCCGAGATCTACAAGAGGTAATGATAGTATAATGGTTGTTGTGGATAGATTTTCTAAAATGGCACACTTTATTTCTTGTAGGAAAACAAATGATGCTAGCCATGTTGCGAATCTATTCTTTAAAGACATCATTCGGTTACATGGTGTTCCAAAAACAATCGTAAGTGATAGGGATGTCAAATTCCTAAGTTATTTTTGGAAGACCTTATGGAGCAAATTGGGAACAAAGCTTTTGTTTTCTACTTCAAGCCATCCACAAACCGATGGCCAAACTGAGGTAACAAATAGAACTTTAGGGGCTCTATTTAGGGCACTTATTCAAAAGAACTTGAAAAAGTGGGAAGAATGTTTACCTATAGCTGAATTTGCTTATAATCGTACGTTACATTCTACTACTAACAATTCACCTTTTGAAGTTGTTTATGGTTTTAACCCCCTTACCCCTTTAGATCTAATTCCTCTTCCTATTGATGAGTATTATAACATAGAAGGTGATTCAAGGGCTGACTTTGTTCAAAAGATACATTACGAAGTAGCAGAGAACATCAAGAAGAAAAATGACCGGAATGCACTTAAAATCAACAAAGGCCGCAAGGCTATCAATTTTGAAGTTGGTGATTGGGTATGGATACACTTTAGGAAAGAAAGATTTCCAAAGGAAAGGCAGTCCAAACTACATCCAAGAGGAGATGGCCCTTTTCAAGTCATTAAGAAGATAAATGACAATGCATACCAAATAGACTTGCAAGGTAAGTATGGTGTTCATTCTACTTTTAATGTTACTGACTTATCTCCTTTTGATGTCTCGGATTACATAGATGAAGATGATGATGATTCGAGGTCGAATCCTTTTCAAGGGGGAGGGGATGATACGGGACCATCTACAAAGATACATCATCCTTTACAAAGGATCCATAGACCAATGACTAGATCAAGAACAAGACAAAGGAATCAAGAACTAGCCACATTGGTCCGAGAGTTGAAGTCCAAAGAAGAAGCCAAGCTTCATTTAGAAGATGAAGTACAAGTTCAACTTCTAACTCTTGAAAGCATTCAATTCGGCCCAAACAAGCATTTTGGCTAAAAAGGGTATTTTAGTCTTTTCACATATTAAAGTCTATTTTAGCCTATTGTAGACTATTCTAGACTTTAATTATAGTAAGTATTATTATTTTCCTATTTCTAGCCGTGTAATAGCAAGTTGCTAAATAAAGGACATGTTGTCCATAAGTTAGTTAGTTTGTTATTAAGAGTCCTAATGCAACTAGGACTCTTCATTATTTGGTAGTTATTTCTTTATTATGCCGCCAAGATAATAGGTACATGTCCCTATTATCTTGTTTAGGTAGTTACTTGATAGCAAGTTGTTATTCAAGAGTCCTACTTCTTCAAGGACTCTTATTTCCCTTTTCCTAGTTTGAGTTAGATTGGTTCTCTTGTAACCGAAATACTCTATTTAATAGAGATTTCGGCAGCCATGTAACTTAGACTTGATATATTGATATTTTGATTAAGGTTAATCCTTTGATACTTGTTTATGACTTCCGATTGAAGTTCATATTTCTTTAAGTTACAGTATCAACTAGTTAGTTTATCTAGTTGTGGTGTTTCAACCTCCATTGATACTTAGCCTTTCCGGATCTGTGTTAAGTATATTCCCCCATAAACTATTCGAGATAGAGAAAGATCTAAATTTCAACCGAGTCTTGATATAAACCATCAAGATTTCGCATCAAGATACATAATTGGAAGGAAAACGGTTGAAAGGGTATTTTAGTCCTTTGATAATTAAAGTCTATTCTAGACTTTAATTATATTTCAGATTTATTATATTGTTTAATTAGCCGTGTTGGCCAAAATAAGCTAGCTAAATAATAGGACATGTTGTCCTTGATGTTAGGTAGTGTTTTTAGTTATCTAGGAGTTGTAGAGTCCTAATCCTTAAAGGACTCTTATTTGTGGGTTATTTTTTGGACGAAATTCCACTCTATTTAAGAGGGATTTCAGCCATGTTATTGTTAGACTTGATAGATTGATATTTTGATTTAAGGTTATTCCTTAGTTACTTTGTGTTTGATTCTCTGGGTAGAATTCATTCATGTTTGAGTTACTGTATCAATAAGTTTGGTTTATACTTATTGTGGTGTTTCAGCCCCCATTGATATTCAACCTTGCGGGAGAAAGGTTGTTTATATTCCCCCATAAGTCGCTCGAGATAGAGAAAGATCGGGCATTCAAGCCGAACCATCGTATTCGTATCAACGGTTTCGCATCGAGTGGTATCGGGAGCAAAAGGTTGATCTCTATCTTGGTGTATCTTTATTTCTTTCTTTAAATTTTTTTGGGCAGAAAAATTACTGTTTGCGGATTACTGTTCACGACACTGTTCATCGTTACTGTTCACGCACACTGTTCATCGTACTGTTCACGACACTGTTAACCCGTGAGCCAAATCAGATTTTTTGGCTACTGTTCATCCGAACCAAAAATCAAGAATCAAGAAAATCAAGAAACGTCAATATTGATTCGAATTTCTAGGGGCATTCGTGAGTTCAAGAAGATCAACTTTCAAGTAAATCAAGAAGCTTAAAGGCTCCATCTTTTTAAAGATTTCAACAAATTCATGCAAAGATGTGGCAACAATTTGATCATGAAGATGACAACTTTTATTATGATGATAAAAGGTATGGCTTCCCACATATAACAAAATCAAGATATGATGATTCTTATTTTTATCCATATGAGCCGCAAAGGGATCCAAAATTTCAGCAAGTTGGCAACCTTCTTGGTGCAATCAAGATTCCATCTTTTGAAGGTACGAATGAGCCGGAATTATTATTTGAATGGATACATAAACTTAATGATATGTTTGCTTGTCATGATTATTCGGAGGGTATAAAGGTAAAGATGGCAGCCAAGGGATTTTTTGGTAATGCATCAAATTGGTGGCAAGATGAAAGTATAATTAGGAGAAGAGTGGGACAACGACCTATTGATGGTTGGAATGAATTGAAAGCTGAGATGAAACGGAGATTTGTTTCCTCATATTACTTAGAGGAACAAACCAAACGTTTACAAATGCTTACACAAGGTTCTAAATCGGTAGATGAATATTATGAAGCCATGAGGTTAGCCATGAATCGACTTGACATTCAAGAAAATAGGAAAACCGCATTGAATCGGTTCTTATCGAGTTTGAATGATGACATTAGGCCAATTGTGGAAATAGCTTGTCATGTTGATGTTATGGAGATGGTTGATCATGCGGAGCAAATTGAGATGCAAATCAAAGCGAAGGAATCTATGAAAGAACTATGGAAATGCATGGAACGACTAGATGAATGCATCAAAAAATGGGGAAATTCAAGAAGAAGCCAATACCATAGTAGCAAGCTTGCCAAATAATAATATAATACAAGATGATACAAATTTGGAAAGTGAAGAAGACAAGGATGAAGCCGAGCCAAAATTAGAAAGTTTGCCAAATGAAGAGTTGAAAGAAAAGAGTAACGATTCAGAAGAGAAGATTGATATTGTAATTACATCCCACGATCTAGAAGATTCGAGGACGAATCCATTAAAAGAGGGAGGGGATATGAAAGATTTTCAAGAAGGAGAGAATGATACGGGATCATATATGAAGCTTAAAGAGGTCATTTGGATAAATGACCTCATCAACATTCCAAATACGAGCTTCCGAGTAAAGCCTTTGTTCCAAGTGTTGAAAGTATCTATTATAAAGGTTCAAGAGTTAAAGAAGCCTTCAAATAAAGCTAGACACAAGGATCAAAGCCATCTAATAGCATTTGAAGGAAAGATACATAATTGGAAGGAAAACGGTTGAAAGTGGTATTTTAGTCCTTTGATAATTAAAGTCTATTCTAGACTTTAATTATATTTCCGATTTATTATATTGTTTAATTAGCCGTGTTGGCCAAAATAAGCTAGCTAAATAATAGGGCATGTTGTCCTTGATGTTAGGTAGTGTTTTTTAGTTATCTAGGAGTTGTAGAGTTCTAATCCTTAAAGGACTCTTATTTGTGGGTTATTTTTTGGACGAAATTCCACTCTATTTAAGAGGGATTTCAGCCATGTTATTGTTAGACTTGATATATTGATATTTTGATTTAAGGTTATTCTTTAGTTACTTTGTGTTTGATTCTCTGGGTAGAATTCATTCATGTTTGAGTTACTGTATCAATAAGTTTGGTTTATACTTATTGATGTGTTTCAGCCCCCATTGATATTCAACCTTGCGGGAGAAAGGTTGTTTATATTCCCCCATAAGCTGTTCGAGATAGAGAAAGATCGGGCATTCAAGCCGAACCATCGTATTCGTACAACGGTTTCGCATCAGGTTGACTTGTACAACATTCCTAGATGTAATTTAGAGTCCTCTTTGTATCTTAATACATGTTCCCTTGAGTTGGGCAGCCCCAAGGTTGGTACCGTATCATCCCTCCCTCTTGAAAAGGATTCGTCCCTCGAATCATCCCAAAAATCAGCTTTATAATCTGAAAAATGAATAAAAGGGAGCAAGTTAGTAATGTAGAAAGTAGAAATTAGATCGTACTTACCTTTTAACTGGATCTTATGGCGGCTGTCCCAAAAGAAATCTTCTATCTTCATTGCATTCAAGGTAGCAAGCTTGCTAAGATTATGAACCAAATGTTGATAAAAACTTGCTAACTCAAATGATGATCGATGTTGATTTGTACTAGTTGAATTCGGCCATTCCTCAATTGTATTAACTCTTGCCGGTTCAACTTTAATACCTTGTAAACTCATCATGTAATTAAGAAGATTAATAGAATGAGTGTAATAAACATAATTATCTATCTTAGTATACAAAGTATGTGCTTTTTAAATAGTAAAAACTGTCCTAAGATGCTCAATATGATTCTCTCTGATGCGAAATCTTGATGGGTTATATCAAGACTCGGCTTAATTAGCAGATCTTTCTCTATCTCGAATAGTTTATGGGGGAATACACTTAACACAGTCCCGGAAAGGCTAAGTATCAATGGAGGTTGAAACACCACAACTAGATAAACCAACTAGTTGATACAGTAACTTAAAGAAATATGAACTTCAACCGGAAGTCATAAACAAGTATCAAAGGATTAACCTTAATCAAAATATCAATATATCAAGTCTAAGTTACATGGCTGCCGAAATCTCTATTAAATAGAGTATTTCGGTTACAAGAGAACCAATCTAACTCAAACTAGGAAAAGGGAAATAAGAGTCCTTGAAGAATTAGGACTCTTGAATAACAACTTGCTATCAAGTAACTACCTAAACAAGATAATAGGCACATGTTCCTATTATCTTGGTGGCTGAAATAAAAGTAACTACCAAATCTATGAAGAGTCCTAGTTGCATTAGGACTCTTATTAACCAACTAACTATCACATGGACAACATGTCCTTTATTATAGCAACTACTTGCTATACACGAAATTATAATAAGTAAATATGCTGAAAATAATTAAAGTCTAGTATAGACTTTAATTGTACATAAAAAGACTAAAATGCCCTTTAGATTCGTCCCCATTCTGGACAGCTTGTTGGGCCAACTTGCACGACAATATAGGATATCAAGAAGGCAGAATCTGATCTTGTGATCTTCATGAAAGTTGTAGATCTGCCTCTTATCTTTAATATGCAACTGGAATCAGCTCCATTGGATAAGTATATAGAAAGATATGATCATTCTTCCAAACAGTAGCAAAGCTGTCCATTCCTTGTACACTTGTGATACTTAAGAGGTTGACTTGGGAAACATTTCCTAGATGTAATTTAGAGTCCTCTTTGTATCGTAACACACGTTCCCTTGAGTTGGGCAGCCCCAAGGTTGGTACCGTATCATCCCCTCCCTCTTGAAAAGGATTCGTCCTCGAATCATCCCAAAAACCAGCTTTATAATCTAAAAAAATGAACAAAAGGGAGCAAGTTAGAAATATGGAAAGTAAAAATTGCATTGTCCTTACCTATCAAGGAGATTCTCTTGCGGCTGTCCCAAATAAATGGTGTCTTGTCCTTCTTAATTGAAATTAATGAGGCAAGTAAGCTTTGCAAAAAATCGTGAACAAAACGCTTTATAAAAGCTTGCCAACTCATATGTTGAACGAACTTGAAGGATACTAGTTGTTCTCGGCCATTCCTTTATTGCATTATCTTTTGCCCCGATCAACTTGAATACCTTGTAAACTTAACATATAACTAAGAAGATTAATAGAATGAGTGTAATAAACATAATTATCCATCTTAGCATACAAGGTTTGTGTATTTATAATAGAAAAAACAGCCCTAAGATGTGTACTAACATGTTCTCGGTTTTGACTATTAATAAATATTTTATCAAAGCAATAAATTGGATGTCTATACTGAAAAGTTATGTGATTAACATGTAGACTATCCGTATATAATCTAAAAGTCCTTTCTTGCTTTGGTACAATTTTCCCTGACTAACATATGGACTTAAAGACATACTTACCTTCTTCTTTTCAAGAATTAAATCACCTTGGTTGTGAATTTGCTGAATTGTACCCGAAGATGGTTTATACCTTTCACGATTTTGAAGGCTAAAAAGTAACCTTTTCGCAACTCCTTAGGGAAGACTTCATGAAACTTCTAAAAAATAGCAAGACTAGATGTAGAAAAAGATGTTAGAGTAAAAGAAAAAAGTGTTAGTAAATAGGTTCCTTGCGTTCCTTTGAAATCTAACAAAACAACAAGTTGTTTTGCTTGAATTATCCTATCTACCTTCCTGGGATTTAATGAACAAACATTCTTTTCTCACTTTTTGAGCTATTGCCTTTTTTTCTTACCATGCTTGCGGCTTTTTTCAGCTCTTTTTTACCTCTGATTTTACCTTTTTGCTTGTCAAACTCTCGGCTTTTTTCAGCTAATTTGGCCTCGGCTTCACTCTTTTTCTTAAGCTCATTTTCTTTCCTTTTTATTTTCTCTACTCTCAGCCATTTTCTCTTGTAATTCACACACCTTACTTAGTGGCATAGGATGTAAATGATGCTTAATTTGATCCTTTGACACCGTATAGATGTTTTTTCCGACCACAATGGTTAGCATACCTATCATATTGCCAAGGTCTTCCCAAAATTATGTGGCATGCGGTCATGGGAACCACATCACATAAAACCGTGTCCTTGAAACCTCCAACACTGAAATCTATCTCAACCTGTTTGTCCACCCTAATATCACCACAATTGTTTAACCAAGATAGTTTATATGGCATAGGATGTGATTTCAAAGGTAAATTCAAAGCAGTTATCATATCATATGAACAAACATTAGTACAACTGCCATTATCAATTATCACTAAACATAGTTTATCTTTTACTTTGCACATTGTATGAAAGAGATTACTTCTATGTTGATGCACTTCATCCAATGGTTTAGTATGTAGTAAATTCATAGTGACTAAAAGAAATGTACCTTGATTCTCCGGGAGGGCATTGTTACCCCTGATTCATCCTCAAAAAAATGGTTCCTCGGTTTCAAGTTCAAAACTTTCGGCTTCAATGTCCCACTCCGCCTCAAAACTTCCGGTTTCTTGAGATTCTTGATTTTCTTGAACATCTTGATCATCTATGGTCACTTCTTGATGCAAAGTACCTTCACTAAAAGACATTATCTTTGCAAAGAAAAATTCACACAAAGAATCGTTAGTGGAAAAAGATATTAAAGATTGGATCTTTTCACAAAATCTGTGAATAGTAATATGTGAATAGTAGTCTGTGAATAGTACCCAGTGAATAGTAATCCGTGAATAGTAATCTGTGAATAGTGATCTGTGAATAGTAATCCGTGAATAGTAATCCGTGAATAGTAATCTGATTGTGTATTCTCTCAATATTGAATCTTTTCTCTCGATTTTTCCAAAAATACTTGTCAAGAACTTCCAACTTTGAATGTTTGAATGGTTATAATGATGGAAGGCTGAAAAATATATCAAAGAAACCAAATCTTGACCTTAACAAAAAGTCTAAGGAAAAAGTGTAAGAGTTTTGTGTTGCCAAACAAGAAAAAGATGTGATCTTTACCTTTCTTGATTTTCTGTTTTCTTGAAATAGCTCGTTCTTGAAATCTTTTCTTACCTTTTTGCCCGAGACTTACCCTTATCTTGGCCACAAAATCAAAAGCTCTTGATTGATGACGGTTGTGCTAGATCGAAAAGTCTTGATAGTGGCTAATTCAAGATGAAGGGGGAACAAGTACCAATTCCTTTATACAAAGGAAGTTTGCTTTTGGCCTTGAATCCTTGTCTATTTTGGGTAACCCGGCTGCCAATTTCTTTACTTCCGGGTGGCTTTTTCGTTGGGGTAAAAAAAAAATTTTTGTTATCTATCGGCTATCTCAAGCAAACAAGAAATTTTTTTTTTCAAGAAAGCAATAAAGTACACCAAGATAGAGATCAACCTTTTGCTCTGATACCACTTGATGCGAAATCTTGATGGGTTATATCAAGACTCGGCTTAATTAGCAGATCTTTCTCTATCTCGAATAGTTTATGGGGGAATACACTTAACACAGTCCCGGAAAGGCTAAGTATCAATGGAGGTTGAAACACCACAACTAGATAAACCAACTAGTTGATACAGTAACTTAAAGAAATATGAACTTCAACCGGAAGTCATAAACAAGTATCAAAGGATTAACCTTAATCAAAATATCAATATATCAAGTCTAAGTTACATGGCTGCCGAAATCTCTATTAAATAGAGTATTTCGGTTACAAGAGAACCAATCTAACTCAAACTAGGAAAAGGGAAATAAGAGTCCTTGAAGAATTAGGACTCTTGAATAACAACTTGCTATCAAGTAACTACCTAAACAAGATAATAGGCACATGTTCCTATTATCTTGGTGGCTGAAATAAAAGTAACTACCAAATCTATGAAGAGTCCTAGTTGCATTAGGACTCTTATTAACCAACTAACTATCACATGGACAACATGTCCTTTATTATAGCAACTACTTGCTATACACGAAATTATAATAAGTAAATATGCTGAAAATAATTAAAGTCTAGTATAGACTTTAATTGTACATAAAAAGACTAAAATGCCCTTTAGATTCGTCCCCATTCTGGACAGCTTGTTGGGCCAACTTGCACGACAATATATGATATCAAGAAGGCAGAATCTGATCTTGTGATCTTCATGAAAGTTGTAGATCTGCCTCTTATCTTTAATATGCAACTGGAATCAGCTCCATTGGATAAGTATATAGAAAGATATGATCATTCTTCCAAACAGTAGCAAAGCTGTCCATTCCTTGTACACTTGTGATACTTAAGAGGTTGACTTGGGAAACATTCCTAGATGTAATTTAGAGTCCTCTTTGTATCGTAACACACGTTCCCTTGAGTTGGGCAGCCCCAAGGTTGGTACCGTATCATCCCCTCCCTCTTGAAAAGGATTCGTCCTCGAATCATCCCAAAAACCAGCTTTATAATCTAAAAAAATGAACAAAAGGGAGCAAGTTAGAAATATGGAAAGTAAAAATTGCATTGTCCTTACCTATCAAGGAGATTCTCTTGCGGCTGTCCCAAATAAATGGTGTCTTGTCCTTCTTAATTGAAATTAATGAGGCAAGTAAGCTTTGCAAAAATCGTGAACAAAACGCTTATAAAAGCTTGCCAACTCATATGTTGAACGAACTTGAAGGATACTAGTTGTTCTCGGCCATTCCTTTATTGCATTATCTTTTGCCCCGATCAACTTGAATACCTTGTAAACTTAACATATAACTAAGAAGATTAATAGAATGAGTGTAATAAACATAATTATCCATCTTAGCATACAAGGTTTGTGTATTTATAATAGAAAAAACAGCCCTAAGATGTGTACTAACATGTTCTCGGTTTTGACTATTAATAAATATTTTATCAAAGCAATAAATTGGATGTCTATACTGAAAAGTTATGTGATTAACATGTAGACTATCCGTATATAATCTAAAAGTCCTTTCTTGCTTTGGTACAATTTTCCTCGGACTAACATATGGACTTAAAGACATACTTACCTTCTTCTTTTCAAGAATTAAATCACCTTGGTTGTGAATTTGCTGAATTGTACCCGAAGATGGTTTATACCTTTCACGATTTTGAAGGCTAAAAAGTAACCTTTTCGGCAACTCCTTAGGGAAGACTTCATGAAACTTCTGAAAAATAGCAAGACTAGATGTAGAAAAAGATGTTAGAGTAAAAGAAAAAGTGTTAGTAAATAGGTTCCTTGCTCTAGAATCTAACAAAACAACAAGTTGTTTTGCTTGAATTATCCTATCTACCTTCCGGATTTAATGAACAAACATTCTTTTCTCACTTTTTGAGCTATTGCCTTTTTTCTTACCATTCTTGCGGCTTTTTCAGCTCTTTTTTACCTCTGATTTTACCTTTTTGCTTGTCAAACTCTCGGCTTTTTTCAGCTAATTTGGCCTCGGCTTCACTCTTTTTCTTAAGCTCATTTTCTTTCCTTTTATTTTCTCTACTCTAGCCATTTTCTCTTGTAATTCACACACCTTACTTAGTGGCATAGGATGTAAATGATGCTTAATTTGATCCTTTGACACCGTATAGATGTTTTTCCGACCACAATGGTTAGCATACCTATCATATTGCCAAGGTCTTCCCAAAATTATGTGGCATGCGGTCATGGGAACCACATCACATAAAACCGTGTCCTTGAAACCTCCAACACTGAAATCTATCTCAACCTGTTTGTCCACCCTAATATCACCACAATTGTTTAACCAAGATAGTTTATATGGCATAGGATGTGATTTCAAAGGTAAATTCAAAGCAGTTATCATATCATATGAACAAACATTAGTACAACTGCCATTATCAATTATCACTAAACATAGTTTATCTTTTACTTTGCACATTGTATGAAAGAGATTACTTCTATGTTGATGCACTTCATCCAATGGTTTAGTATGTAGTAAATTCATAGTGACTAAAAGAAATGTACCTTGATTCTCCGGGAGGGCATTGTTACCCTCGGATTCATCCTCAAAAAATGGTTCCTCGGTTTCAAGTTCAAAACTTTCGGCTTCAATGTCCCAATTCGCCTCAAAACTTCCGGTTTCTTGAGATTCTTGATTTTCTTGAACATCTTGATCATCTATGGTCACTTCTTGATGCAAAGTACCTTCACTAAAAGACATTATCTTTGCAAAGAAAAATTCACACAGAGAATCGTTAGTGGAAAAAGATATTAAAGATTGGATCTTTTCACAAAATCTGTGAATAGTAATATGTGAATAGTAGTCTGTGAATAGTACCCAGTGAATAGTAATCCGTGAATAATGATCTGTGAATAGTAATCCGTGAATAGTAATCCGTGAATAGTAATCTGATTGTGTATTCTCTCAATATTGAATCTTTTCTCTCGATTTTTCCAAAAATACTTGTCAAGAACTTCCAACTTTGAATGTTTGAATGGTTATAAAGATGGAAGGCTGAAAAATATATCAAAGAAACCAAATCTTGACCTTAACAAAAAGTCTAAGGAAAAAGTGTAAGAGTTTTGTGTTGCCAAACAAGAAAAAGATGTGATCTTTACCTTTCTTGATTTTCTGTTTTCTTGAAATAGCTCGTTCTTGAAATCTTTTCTTACCTTTTTGCCCGAGACTTACCCTTATCTTGGCCACAAGATCAAAAGCTCTTGATTGATGACGGTTGTGCTATATCGAAAAGTCTTGATAGTGGCTAATTCAAGATGAAGGGGGAACAAGTGCCAATTCCCTTATTCAAGGGAAGTTTGCTTTTGGCCTTGAATCCTTGTCTATTTTGGGTTAACCCGGCTGCCAATTTCTTTACTTCCGGGTGGCTTTTTTGTTGGGGTAAATTTTTTTTGTTAATTTTCGGCTATCTCAAGCAAACAAGAAATTTTTTTTTTCAAGAAAGCAATAAAGTACACCAAGATAGAGATCAACCTTTTGCTCTGATACCACTTGATGCGAAATCTTGATGGGTTATATCAAGATTCGGCTGAATTTAGATCTTTCTCTATCTCGAATGGTTTCTATGGGAATATACTTAACACAGTCCCGGAAAGGCTAAGTATCAATGAATGTTGAAACACCACAACTAGAGAAACCAAACTAGTTGATACAAGAACTTAAAGGTTTATGAAATTCAACCGGAAGTTCATAAACAAGTAACAAAGGTTTAACCTTAATCAAAATATCAATATATCCAGTCTAAGTTACATGGCTGCCCAAAGCTCTATTAAATAGAGTATTTTGGCTATAAGAGAACCAAACTAACTTAAACTAGGAAAAGGAAAATAAGAGTCCTTGAAGAAGTAGGACTCTTGAATAACAACTTGCTATCAAGTAACTACCTAAACAAGATAATAGGGACATGTGCCTATTATCTTGGCGGCATAATAAAGAAATAACTACTAATAATGAAGAGTCCTAGTTGCATTAGGACTCTTAATAACAAACTAACTACCACATGGACAACATGTCCTTTATTATAGCAATTCTAGTTGCTATACACGGCTAAAGTAATAACATAACAATAATAAATAATTAAAGTCTAGAATAGTCTAGAATAGACTTTAATATGTAAAAAGACTAAAATGCCCTTTTTAGCCACTTTGCTTGTTTGAGGTCGAAATAAGTATCTTTGAGAGTTAGAAGTTGAACTTGGACTTCATGTTCTAGTTGTAGCTTGGCTTCTTCTTTAGACTTTAACTCTCGGATCAATGTAGCTAGTTCTTGTTCCATTTGAATGGTTCTTGATCTAGTCATTGGTCCATTCATGCTTGATAAAGGATGTGGGTAATGGTGTAGTCTTCTAGATGGTCCCGTATCATCCCTCTCCCTCTTGAAAAGGATTCGACCTCGAATCATCATCATCATCTAAGTAATCCGAAACATCAAAAGGAGATAAGTCAGTAACATTAAAAGTTGAATGAACACCACACTTACCTTGCAAGTTGATTTTGTATGCATTGTCATTGATCTTGCCAACAACTTGAAAAGGTCCATCTCCTCTAGGATGTAATTTTGACTTCCTCTCTTTAGGAAATCTGTCTTTCCTAAAGTGTATCCACACCCAATCACCAATTTCAAAAGTAAGTGGCCTTGCGCCTTTGTTGGCCTTAGTTGCCATTTTATCATTCTTCTTCTTGATGTTCTCTGCTACCTCATAATGTATTCTTTGGACAAAGTCAGCCCTTGAATCACCTTCTATATTGTAATACTCATCAATAGGAAGAGGAATTAGATCTAAAGGGGGTAAGGGGGTTAAAACCGTAAACAACTTCAAAAGGTGAATTATTAGTAGTTGAATGTAACGTACGATTATAAGCAAATTCAGCAATAGGTAAACATTCTTCCCACTTTTTTAAATTCTTTTGAATAAGTGCCCCTAAGTAGAGCCCCCTAAAGTTCTATTTGTTACCTCGCTATGGCCATCGGTTTGGGGGATGACTTGATGTAGAAAATAACAGCCTTAGTCCCCAATTTACTCCATAAGGTCTTCCAAAAATAACTTAGGAAATTTACGTCCCTATCACTTACGATTGTTTTTTGGAACACCATGTAACCGAATGATGTCTTTGAAGAATAGATCCGCAACATGGCTTGCATCATTTGTTTTTCCTACAAGGAATAAAGTGAGCCATTTTAGAAAATCTATCAACAACCACCATTATACTATCATTACCTCTTTTGGATTGCGGTAATCCGAGAATAAAATCCATTGAAAGATCAATCCATGGAGAGGAAGGAATTGGTAGAGGCATGAGCAATCCGTGAGCTTTGGAAGTACTTTTTGCTTGTTTGCATTTAAAACAAAGTTCACAAATTTTCTGCACATCTCTTTTCATCTTAGTGCCAATAAAAGTGTTCTTGCAAAATATCTAATGTTTTAACAACACCAAAATGACCCATCAATCCGCCACTATGTGCTTCCCTAACAATTAATTCTCTAATAGAACAAGAGGGAACACATAATTTGTTACCTTTAAACAAGAATCCTTCAAATATGTGAAAATCTTTTTGTGCCGAAACATGACAAGATTTAAACAAATCTGAAAACTCATTATCATCTACATACAAAGCTTTTCAAATGTTCAAAACCAAGTAATTTAGTATGTAGAATAGAAAGTAAAGAGTACCTTCTAGAAAGAGCATCTGCAACAATGTTTTCCTTTACCTTTCTTGTATTTGATCACATATGGAAAGCTATTAATGAAGGAAACCCACTTTGCATGTCTCTTGTTTAACTTACTTTGTCCTTTGAGATACTTGATTGATTCATGATCCGTGTGAATCACAAATTCTCGGCCAACCAAGTAGTGATGCCATGTTTCCAAAGCTCGAACAATCGCATATAACTCTTTATCATACGTAGGATAATTAAGGGCAGCGCCACTCAATTTCTCACTAAAATATGCTAAAGGTTTCCTTGTTGTTGCAAAACAGCCCCAATACCTATACCCAAGCATCACATTCAACTTCAAAAGTTAGTGTAAAATTTGGTAAAGATAAAATAGGGGAAGAAGTTAGTAATTGCTTAAGCTTATTGAAACTATCTTCTTGCGGCTTATCCCAAAAAGAATGAGACATCTTTCTTCACAACTTCATTCAATGGTGCGGCAATTGAGCTAAAGTCACGCACAAAACGCCTATAAAAACTTGCTAAACCATAGAATGATCGGACTTGTGTGGCTGATGTTGGTCTCGCCAGCTTGTAATGGACTCAATTTTGACCGGATCAACCTTAATACCACTTGAACTAACAATATATCCAAGAAAGTTAATAGAATTAGTGCAAAAAACGCATTTTTTCGATCTTGGCATATAATGTTTGTTCTCTTAATATAGTAAAAACAGCCTTAAGATGTTGAACATGCTCTTCTAAGGTTTTACTATAAAACAAGAATATCATCAAAATAAACTACAACAAATTTACCAAAACAATGACTGAATATGTAGTTCATTAATCTCATGAAAGTACTAGGTGCATTACTTAGACCAAAAGGCATTACAATCCATTCATATAATCCATATTTAGTCTTAAAAGCAGCTTTTCCATTCATCACCTTCTTTCATTCTAATTTGGTGATAGCCTTGAGTTAAATCAATTTTAGAAAAGATTAAAGTACCACTTAACTCATCTAGCATATCATCTAAGTGAGGTATAGGATGTCTATATTTAATAGTTATCTTATAAATATCGCGACAATCCGTACATAATCTGAAAAGTGCCTTCTCTTTTAGGTACCAAAATAACCGGACTAGCACAAGGACTTAAAGATTCACGTACTCGCTTCTTTTTTCTAAGAGTAAATCGACTTGCCTTTGGATTTCTCGGTCTCATCCGGATTTGCTCTATAGGCTGCCCTATTTGGAAGATTTGATCCCTGAATGAAGTCGATTTGATGTTCGATGCCTCTGATTGGAGGTAGACCTTTCGGCAACTCCTTTGGAAAAAGCTCTTTGAATTCCTTCAAAACATCAATACATATACTAGGAAGAGAAGAAGTTAAATCATCAAAAGTGTTAAGGAGAGTTAACCTTTCGGTTTCTCTAAAAACAAGTAAAAACAAGGGGGTTTATTTGCACGTAACGCCCTTTCTACTTTTGCAAAATTAATGAATAAACATTCTTTCTTATCTTTTAGGCCAAAAGACTTCATAATATTCTCGGTTTTGTCCTTCCTTTTACCACTGCTTGTATCTTAGTGGGTAGGTTCACTGCTTTTTTTCAACTCTTGTTCTTTTAATCTCTTTTCCTCCCCTGTAAGTAGTCTTTGAGTCTCACATACCCGATTCGGTGTCATTGGAAGCAATGTGTATCGAATGTTATCTTTGGTAACTTTGTAGACATTCTTTCTACCAATATGATCCGCGAACCTATCATATTGCCAAGGTCTTCCCTGCATCAATGTGACTTGCGGTCATAGGCACCACATCACATAAAACAAGATCTTTGAAATTCCCAATGCCGAAGTCAAATTCTACCTGCTTATCCACTTTAATTTCTCCGCTATTGTTTAACCAAGAAAGCTTGTATGGCATCGGATGTGCTTTCGTAGGGTAAATTTAAAGCGGTTACCATCTCGTAAGAACAAACGTTAGTGCAGCTACCATTATCAATAATAACTAAACATGTTCGATCTTTAATAGTGCACTTAGTTTGAAAAAGATTACTACGATGTTGATGTAAATTATCTAATGGTTGCGAATGTAAAAGTTGCATATTGACCAAAAGAAAATTACCATCATCTACTGGAGGCTCACCATTGCCCTCGGCTTCTTCTCCCAATAGTGTGTCCTCGGCTTCCTCTTCATCACTTACCCAAGTTCCATCATCCATCATAATCATGGTACTTTTATTAGGACAATCTCTAGCAAAGTGTCCTTTGCCTTGACACTTAAAACATTCCCGATCATTTGATGTAGTTGATTTAGTTCGCAAATCGGTTGGTTTTGAAGTGTTTGATGTCCTTGCTGCCCCAAAAGAAGCCGTGGCCACTTTTGTAGTTCCCAAACTGCCCTTAGCATTAATTGGGCTCGGCAAAACAGTAGAATTGTTTAGTGGACTGATTTGGCCGCTTTCCAAGATTGGAAATTAGCCGAATAAGTCCTTGAACTCTTCTCTTTTGCTGCCTCTCAACTTGTTCAAAGAAAAATAAACCATATCAATAAGAGAAGTAAGGTTAGCACGTTCTACCTTGGGTCTAATTTTGTCATTTAGACCAGCCAAGAAACGAGCCAAAGTAGCCGCATTTGCTTCCCGAATATTAGCTCTAATCATGGACATTTCCATCTCCTTGAAGTATGCATCAACGGTCTTTGTCCCTTGCCTCAATCTTTGGAGTTGATTATACAACTCACTGTTAAAATTCTCGGGGTACAAATCGCCGTGACATAACCGCTTTCATGTCCTCCCAATTATCAATTGGTCTTTGCTCCGCTCTTCTTCTTTCACTTACCTCATGATCCCACCAAATGGATGCGTATTCTCCAAATTCCATGGCTGCTAATTTAACCTTTTTTCTCTTCTGAGTAATTATGGACATCAAAAACATGGTTAACTTTTCGTGTCCAATCAAAAAAATAAAATAGGATCATTAGTACCAAGAAAAGGAGGAATCTTGGTCTTGATTGAACCAAGATTATTATCAAACCTTTGAGCTTGATAATTTGGTCTCGGTTCATCAAGATCAAAGGGTCTAGGATCATACCTTTGATTGTTTGGCCTCTGCTCATTATTAAAAAGAGGATTTGGATCATACCTTTGATTTTGATGATGGAATGGTCTCGGCTCAATTCTCTCTTCATGACCAAAAGGTCTTGGATCATACCTTACATCTTGATGGTGTTGCCTTTGTTCATAGGCCGGATTTGGAATCATCTTTGGCACAACTCTCGCTTAAAATCATCATTGTGCCGAGGGTTGATTCTTGCATTGTGATCTATTGATGCTTGAGAGTCTTGATCTTCTTGATCATCTTGGACAGCCTTTTTACCTTTATCCGAATGGTTCTTGAATTCAAGAACATCCATTCGATCTTTTAAGTCATCAATGGATTGCAATACCGCTTTTCATTGTGTGTTGCATTGATTCTTTGAAAAGTTTATCGCTTTCCATGGCACCTTGCTCCAAGTACCTTCATTAAAAGACATTATCTTTGCAAAGAAAAAATTCACACAAAAATCGTTAGTAGAAAAAGATATAAAAGATTGAATCTTTTCACAAAATCTGGGAATAGTAATATGTGAATAGTGATCTGAGAATAGTAATCAGTGAATAGTAATCCGTGAATAGTAATCATGAATAGTAATCGATTGTGTATTCTCTCAATATTGAATCTTTTCTCTCGATTTATCCAAAAATACTTGTCAAGAACTTCCAACTTTGAATGTTTGAATGGTTATAATGATGGAAGGCTGAAAAAATATATCAAAGAAACCAAATCTTGACTTTAACAAAAAGTCGAAGGAAAAAAGTATAAGAGTTATTTGTTGCCAAACAAGAAAAAAGATGTGATCTTTACCTTTCTTGAATTTTCTGCTTTTCTTGAAATAGCTCGCTCTTGAAATCTTTTCTTACCTTTTTTGCCCGAGACTTACCCTTATCTTGGCCACAAGATCAAAAGCTCTTGATTGATGACGGTTGTGCTATATCGAAAAGTCTTGATAGTGGCTAATTCAAGATGAAGGGGGGAACAAGTGCCAATTCCCCTTATTCAAGGGAAGTTTGCTTTTGGCCTTGAATCCTTGTCTATTTTGGGTTAACCCGACTGCCAATTTCTTTACTTCCGGTGGCTTTTATAATGGTAAGTACCCGAATTGTATGACTAACCCTGCTGCCAATTTCTTTACTTCCGGGTGGCTTTTTCGTTTGGGGTAAAATTTTTTTTGTTAATTTTCGCTATCTCAAGCAAACAAGAATTTTTTTTTCAAGAAAGCAATAAAGTACACCAAGATAGAGATCAACCTTTTGCTCTGATACCACTTGATGCGAAATCTTGATGGGTTATATCAAGATTCGGCTGAATTTAGATATTTCTCTATCTCGAATGGTTTCTATGGGAATATACTTAACACAGTCCCGGAAAGGCTAAGTATCAATGAATGTTGAAACACCACAACTAGAGAAACCAACTAGTTGATACAGTAACTTAAAGGTTTATGAAATTCAACCGGAAGTTCATAAACAAGTAACAAAGGTTTAACCTTAATCAAAATATCAATATATCCAGTCTAAGTTACATGGCTGCCCAAAGCTCTATTAAATAGAGTATTTCGGCTATAAGAGAACCAAACTAACTTAAACTAGGAAAAGGAAAATAAGAGTCCTTGAAGAAGTAGGACTCTTGAATAACAACTTGCTATCAAGTAACTACCTAAACAAGATAATAGGGACATGTGCCTATTATCTTGGCGGCATAATAAAGAAATAACTACTAATAATGAAGAGTCCTAGTTGCATTAGGACTCTTAATAACAAACTAACTACCACATGGACAACATGTCCTTTATTATAGCAATTCTAGTTGCTATACACGGCTAAAGTAATAACATAACAATAATAAATAATTAAAGTCTAGAATAGTCTAGAATAGACTTTAATATGTAAAAAGACTAAAATGCCCTTTTTAGCCACTTTGCTTGTTCAGTCGAAATAAGTATCTTTGAGAGTTAGAAGTTGAACTTGGACTTCATCTTCTAGATGTAGCTTGGCTTCTTCTTTAGACTTTAACTCTCGGATCAATGTAGCTAGTTCTTGTTCCATTTGAATGGTTCTTGATCTAGTCATTGGTCCATTCATGCTTGATAAAGGATGTGGGTAATGGTGTAGTCTTCTAGATGGTCCCGTATCAGTTTTGTTCATGATTTTTGCAAGCTTGCTGCCCCATTAAATGCAATTGAGAAGGAAGAGATACAATTCTTTTGGGACAGCCGCCATAAAGTATCTTTAAAAGGTAAGTACAGTGAACATTCAACTTTCTATATTTCTAACTTGCTCCCTTTTTATAATTTTCATAGTATGAAGCTGATTGTGATGATGATTTGAGGACGAGTCAAGCTTTTCAAGGGGGAGGGGATGATACGGTACCAACCTCGAGGCTCCCCAATTCAAGGGATCACATACATAGACCAATGAGGATTAACATGAAGCAGATAACTACATCATTGGTTCGTATAATAAAGTACAAAGAGGATGCTAAGTTACACATAGAATATAAAGTGCAAGGCAGCCTCTCAAGTTCACAAGTGTACAATTAGGCCCTATCAAGCAAAGAGGCTAAGAAGGGCATTTTAGTGATCTTTCAAGCTGATGGACAGCTTTGCGACAGTTTGGTATAATGATCATAACTTTCGATGTATGTATCCAATGGACCTGATTCCAGTTGCATATTAAATTTAAGAGGCGGATCTACAACTACTATGAGACCACAAGATCAGATTCTTCCAGCTTGTTGTCCGAAACCGTCGCGCAACCTGATCCAAAAATCTGTCCAGAATTGGGACGAAATTAAAGGGCATTTTAGTCTTTGTACAATTAAAGTCTATGCTAGACTTTAATTATTTTCCAAATTTGTTATTTACTTTATTTAGAGTATTTAGGTGTGTATAGCAAGTAGTTAATAAAGGACATGTTATCCTAGTTGGTTATGTAGTTGTTAAGAGTCCCACATCTACTAGGACTCTTCACATAGTTAGTTTAATTTCAGCTTTATTAGTTGCTTTTAGCTGCCTATAACCAAGAGAATAGGACATGTTTTTATTTATCTTGTTTAGGTAGTTTACATGATTGCAAGTTGTTTTCCCAGAGTCCTACTTCTTCAAGGACTCTTCTTCCTATTGTTGTTAGGGACCGAAAATTCTCTATTTCAGAGTGATTTCGGCCTACATATTATTTAGGTTAGATATATTGATATTTTGGTAAGGTTATTCCTCAGCTTCTCGTGTTTGAACTTCTATGTAGAATTCATTCATTCTTTGAGTTACTGTATTAGCAAGATTAGTTTCTCTTGTTGATGAAGAAATTGTTGTACGAATACCAAGGTTCGGCTTAAAGGTCCAATCTTTCTCTATCTCGAACTGTTTATGGGGGAATATAAACAACCTTTCTCCCGCAAGGTTGAATATCAATGGGGGCTGAAACACCACCAAACTTATTGATACAGTAACTCAAACATGAATGATTCTACCCAGAGAATCAAACACAAAGTAACTAAGGAATAACCTTAAAATATCATATCAAGTCTAACAATAACATGGCTGAAATCCCTCTTAAATAGATTGGAATTTCGTCCAAAAATAACCCACAAATAAGAGTCCTTTAAGGATTAGGACTCTACAACTCCTAGATAACTAAAAACACTACCTAACATCAAGGACAACATGTCTTATTATTTAGCTAGCTTATTTTGGCCAACATGGCTAATTAAACAATATAATAAATCTGAAATATAATTAAAGTCTAGAATACACTTTAATTATCAAATGACTAAAATACCCATTCAACCATTTTCCTTCCAATTATGTATCTTTCCTTCAAATGATATTCGATGGCTTTGATCCTTGTGTCCAGCTTTCTTTGAAGGTTTCTTTACCTCTTGAACCTTTAGATTAGAGACTTTAAACACTTGGAACAAAGGCTTGACTTTGAAGCTCGTATTTGGGATGTATGAGTTAAGGATGAGGTCATTTATCCAAATGACCTCTCTAAGCTTCATGGCAGGTACCGTATCACTTGTTGTGGTGTTTCAGCCTCAGCCTCCATCGATAATTAGCCTTCCTTAGCGTTGCATTGATTATATTCCCTAGAAACTAGTTCGAGAATTAGAGAAAGATCGGGCTCAACTAAATGTCGAACTCTTTGGTACCATTGTACCATTCGGTTCTTCATCAGGTGGTATAAGAGCAAAAGGTTCTTCTCCAATTCCCGGTGTACCCTACACAAATTTTTTTTTCTTGTTTGCTAGATTGATAAAAAAGACAAAAAAAAAAATAAAAAAAAAAAAAAATAAAAAAAAATCACGGCATATATATTAAAAGAGCAGCCGATTCAAAAGACTCTTGGTGTAAAGAAATTGGCAGCCAAGTATAGATTAGAATAGAGAACTATAAAGCCATTAGCAAACTTCTTGCAAACGAAAGCGTTAGAGCCTCGTCCAAGAATTGGCAAATGTTCCCCCTTTTGTTTTGAGCCGTATTCAATAATCAAATACATTAAGTGTTGAAAGCGTTAGAGGCTCAATACTTGATATCATTCGGCCAAGGTCAAGGGAAAATTCAAGAAAGTGAGTTACTGTTCATCCGAATCAAGAACATCAAGAAGATCAAGAAAGACAAGAACCGGTTTCATTCTCGATTAGGATTTCGTTTCTTCATCTTTTTCTTTCTAAAGCTTTTCGTTTAGGTCAAAGATAGGATTTATTTCCATATTTTTCAGCTTTGTGTCAACGCACCAAGTTCGGAACCCATTCTTTAATCTAGAGTTTGAAGTTCTATACTAGCGGTGTTGAAATAAAGAGTGAATCTTTCTTTTCTATTTGACTTTTTTGAGTATTTGATACGGTACCAACCTTGGGGCTGCCCAACTCAAAGGAACGTGTATTAAGATACAAAGAGGACTCTAAATTACATCTAGGAATGTTGTACAAGTCAACCTCTTAGTATCACAAGTGTACAAGGAATGGACAGCTTTGCTACTGTTTGGTATAATGATCATAACTTTCGATATAGTTATCCAATGAAGTTGATTCCAGTTGCATATTAAAGATAAGAGGCAGATCTACACCTTCTATGAAAGATCACAAGATCAGATTCTGCATTCTTGATATCCGAAATAGTCGTACATGTTGGCCCAACAAGATGTCCAGAATTGGGACGAATTTAAAGGGCATTTTAGTCTTTTTGGGTACAATTAAAGTCTATACTAGACTTTAATTATTTTCAGCATATTATTTACTATAATTTCGTGTATAGCAAGTAGTTGCTATAATAAAGGACATGTTGTCCATGTGTTAGTTAGTTGGTTATTAAGAGTCCTATTGCAACTAGGACTCTTCTTTGTTTTGGTAGTTATTTTGATTCCATCCGCCAAGATAATAGGCACATGTCCCTATTATCTTGTATAGGTAGTTACTTGATAGCAAGTTGTTATTCAAGAGTCCTAATTTTCAAGGACTCTTATTTCCCTTTTCCTAGTTTGAGTTGGAATCGAATTACCTTCTACTTAAAGGGAATTTCGGCCACCTCTTTTAGTTAGACTTGATATATTGATATTTTGATTAAGGTTAATCCTTTGATACTTGTTTATGAACTTCCGGTTGAATTTCATATTCCTTTAAGTTACTGTATCAACTAGTTGGTTTCTCTAGTTGTGGTGTTTCAACCTCCATTGATACTTAGCCTTTCCGGGATTGTGTTAAGTGTATTCCCATAGAAACTATTCGAGATAGAGAAAGATCTGTTTTCAGCCGAATCTTGATATAACCCATCAAGGTTTCGCATCAAGTGGTATCAGAGCAAAAGGTTGATCTCTATCTTGGTGTACCTTTATTGCTTTCTTGAAATTTTTTTTTCTTGTTTGCTTGAGATAGCCGAAAGATTCCAAAAAAAAATTTACCCCAACGAAAAAGCCACCCGGAAGTAAAGAAATTGGCAGCCGGGTTAGCCCAAAATAGACAAGGATTCAAGGCCAAAAGAAAACTTCCTTGGTCATATGGAATTGGCTCTTGTTCCCTCTTCATCTTGAATTAGTCACCATCAAGGTAAAAATATCAAGGTAACATCTTCCTACCATAGAAGTTCTTGATCTGTGTGGCCAAGATAAGGGTAAGTCTCGGGCAAGAAGGTAAGAAAAGATTTCAAGAACGAGCTATTTCAAGAAAACAGAAAATCAAGAAAGGTAAAGATCACATCTTTTTCTTGTTTGGCAACACATAACTCTTATACTTTTTCCTTAGACTTTTTGTTAAGTCAAGATTCGGATTCTTTGATATATTTTCCACCCTTCCATCACCATAACCATACCATCATTCAAAGTTGGTAGTTCTTGACAAGTATTTTGTGGGATATTGAGAGAATAAAAAAAAATCTGATTACTATTCACTGTTTACTATTCACAGATTACTATTCACGGATTACTATTCACAGACTACTATTCCCAGAATACTATTCACAGATTTTGTGAAAAGATTCAATCTTTAATATCTTTTTATACTAACGATTCTTTTTGTGAAGTTTTTCTTGCAAAGATAATGTCTTTTAGTGAAGGTACTTCGCAGCAAGGTGCCATGGAAGAAGACAAGCTTTTTCGAGAGTCAATACATCAAACAATGCAAAATTTGATGCGATCCATAGATGAGATAAAAGATCGGTTGGAGTATCTTGAAATCAAAGCCAACTCGGATAAAGGAAAAGGGGCAGCAAAAGTTGATCAAGATAATCAAGATTTCCAAGAATCCATTGAACATCTTCAAGAAACAACATTCGGCACAATCTTGACTTTCAGCTGAAAGTTGTTACAAGAATGATGGATAATTCTGCCTATGAACCGAGGAAAAATCAACAAGATGTAAGGTATGATCCGAGACCTTTTGGTAATAATGAGAGCTTTGAGCCGAGGCAAAACCAACCAGCCCAAAGGTATGATACTAGACCTTTTATTAATGAAGATAGATTTGAACCAAGAGCAATCCATCAAGCTCAAAGGTATGATAATAATCTTGGTTCTATAAAGACCAAGATCCCTTCTTTTCTAGGTACTAATGATCCTAATTTATTTTTTGATTGGACACAAAAAGTTAACCATGTTTTTGATGTCCATAATTATTCCGAAGAGAAAAAGGTAAAATTAGCAGCCATGGAGTTTGGAGACTATCCATCAATTTGGTGGGACCATGAGATCAATGAACGGTTAAGAACGGAGCAAAGACCAATTGATACATGGCATGATATGAAAGCGGTCATGACAAGAAGATTTGTACCTCAGAATTTTAACCGTGAGTTGTACAATCAACTCCAAAGATTGAGGCAAGGAACAAAGACCGTTGATGCATACTACAAAGAGATGGAGATGTCCATGATTAGAGCAAACATTCGGGAAGCTAGTGAAGCTACTTTGGCTCGTTTCTTGGCTGGTCTAAATGACAAAATTAGACCAAAGGTAGAACGTGCTAACCTTACTTCTCTTATTGATATGGTTTATTTTGCTGAACAGGTTGAAAGACAGCAAAAAGAGAAGAGTTTGAGGGCTTCTTCGGCTAATTTCCAACCTTGGAAAAGGCCGAATCAGCCCCAAACAATGCTACTATTTTGCCGAACCAAAATCAAGCCAAGGGCAGTTTGGGAAGTGCTAAAACAGCCACGGTTGCAAGTGGGGCAGCAAGGTTACCAATTGCATCAAAACAAACCGATTTGAGAGCTAATGCACCTACAACACATGATCGGGAATGTTTTAAATGTCATGGTAAGGGTCACTTTGCTCGGGATTGTCCAACTAAAAGTACCATGATCATGTTGGACGATGGAACGTGGGTAAGTAATGAGGAAACAACGAAAGATCCTATTTTTGAGGATGAATACGAGGGTAACAATGCCCTCCCGGAGAATGAAGGTACATTTCTTTTAGTAACTATGAATTTACTACATACTAAACCATTGGATGAAGTACATCAACATAGAAGTAATCTCTTTCATACAATGTGCAAAATAAAAGATAAACTTTGTTTAGTAATCATTGATAATGGAAGTTGTACTAATGTTTGTTCATTTGATATAGTAAATGCTTTAGATTTACCTATGAAATCACATCCTATGCCATATAAACTTTCATGGTTGAACAATTGTGGTGATATTAGGGTGGACAAACAGGTTGAGATAAATTTTAGTGTGGGAAGCTTCCAGGACACGGTTTTATGTGATGTGGTTCCCATGACCGCATGTCACATAATCTTGGGAAGACCTTGGCAATATGATAGGTATGCAACCCATTGTGGAAGGAAAAATATCTATACGGTGTCAAAAGATCAAAGTAAGCATCATTTACATCCTATGACACTAGGTAAGGTATGTGAAATACAAGAAAAAATGGCCGAGAGTAGAGAAAACAAACGAAAAGAAAGTGAGCTTAAAAAGAAGAATGATCTTAATCTTGAGGTAAAATCCGAGGTAAAGAAAGCTGAAAAAGCCGTGAGTATTGTGAGCAAAGAGGCTTATTCACAAAGAGAGAAGAAAGAATGTTTATTTGTCAATTTTGGAAAGGTAGATAGGGCTTTACGGGCACATAAATCCCTTGTTTTGTTGATTTACAGGGAAACCGAAAGGTTAACCCTCAATACTAACTTTTCCTTTGATCTTGTGACTTCTTCTCTCCCTAGTCTTTGTGTTGATGTTTTGCAGGAATTCAAGGATCTATTTCCTAAGGAGTTGCCGAGAAAGTTACTTGTTAGCATTCAAAATCCTGAAAGGTATAAACCATCTTTGGGTACAAATCAGCAAATTCAAACCCAAGGTGATTTAATTCTTGAAAAGAAGACAGTAAGTATGTCTTTAAGTCCTTATGTTAATCCGGGGAAAATTGTACCAAAGCAAGAAAGGACTTTTAGATTATATACGGATAGTCTCAATGTTAATAACTTAATATTTAAGTATAGACATCCGATTCCTTACTTTGATAAAGTACTTGTTGCTAGTAAAAACCGAGAGAATCATATTGAGCATCTTAGAACAGTTTTTACTATTTAAAAAGCACATACTTTGTATACTAAGATAGATAATTATGTTTATTACACTCATTCTATTAATCTTCTTAGTTACATGATGAGTTTACAAGGTATTAAAGTTGAACCGGCAAGAGTTAATACAATTGAGGAATGGCCGAATTCAACTAGTACAAATCAACATCGATCATCATTTGAGTTAGCAAGTTTTTATCAACATTTGGTTCATAATCTTAGCAAGCTTGCTACCTTGAATGCAATGAAGAGAGAAGATTTCTTTTGGGACAGCCGCCATAAGATCCAGTTAAAAGGTAAGTACGATCTAATTTCTACTTTCTATATTACTAACTTGCTCCCTTTTAATCATTTTTCAGATTATAAAGCTGATTTTTGGGATGATTCGAGGACGAATCCTTTTCAAGAGGGAGGGGATGATACGGTACCAACCTTGGGGCTGCCCAACTCAAAGGAACGTGTATTAAGATACAAAGAGGACTCTAAATTTCATCTAGGAATGTTGTACAAGTCAACCTCTTAGTATCACAAGTGTACAAGGAATGGACAGCTTTGCTAGTGTTTGGTAAAATGATCATAACTTTCGATATAGTTATCCAATGAAGCTGATTCCAGTTGCATATTAAAGACAAGAGGCAGATCTACAACTTCTATGAAGATTACAAGATCAGATTCTGCCTTCTTGATATCCAAAATAGTCGGACAAGTTGGCCCAACAAGCTGTCCAGAATTGGGACGAATTTAAAGGGCATTTTAGTCTTTTTGTGTACAATTAAAGTCTATACTAGACTTTAATTATTTTCAGCATATTATTTACTATAATTTCGTGTATAGCAAGTAGTTGCTATAATAAAGGACATGTTGTCCATGTGTTAGTTAGTTGGTTATTAAGAGTCCTATTGCAACTAGGACTCTTCTTTGTTTTGGTAGTTATTTTGATTCCATCCGCCAAGATAATAGGCACATGTCCCTATTATCTTGTTTAGGTAGTTACTTGATAGCAAGTTGTTATTCAAGAGTCCTAATTCTTCAAGGACTCTTATTTCCCATTTCCTAGTTTGAGTTGGAATCGATTTACCTTCCACTTAAAGGGAATTTCGGCCACCTCTTTTACTTAGACTTGATATATTGATGTTTTGATTAAGGTTAATCCTTTGATACTTGTGTATGAACTTCCAGTTGAATTTCATATTCCTTTATGTTACTGTATCAACTAGTTGGTTTCTCTAGTTGTGGTGTTTCAACCTCCATTGATACTTAGCCTTTCCGGGATTGTGTTAAGTGTATTCCCATAGAAACTATTCGAGATAGAGAAATATCTGTTTTCAGCCGAATCTTGATATAACCCATCAAGGTTTCGTATCAGTATTTTTCTTGCATTATAAATGTCTTTTCAGGGATCTCCATCCTAGAAAGGTGAAAACTTTGATATGGAAAAGTTATATATGATGATGGCAGATATGGCGAGAAATGTGGCTCATATGATGGGGCGAATGGAAGCAATAGAGATTCAAAATCAGCAATGTAATGTTAAGGACTATAATCTTGGTTCCATAAAGCCAAAGATTCCGTCTTTCGAAGGTACAAATGATCCCAAATTGCTTTTCGATTGGATTCGTAAAATTAACCATGTTTTTGTTGTTCATAAGTATTCGGAGGAAAAGAGAGTAAAACAAGCAGCCATGGAGTTTTATGGATATGCTTCTATTTGGTGGGATAAAGAAACCAAGACAATGGAAAACGTGGAACAACCAGAAATTGCAACTTGGGCCGAGATGAAAGCGGTGGTGAAACGACGTTTTGTTCATCTAGATTACATAAGGGAACTTTACAACCGTTTACAAAGGTTAAAGAAAGGAGAGAGTTCGGCCGATGAGTATTACAAGGCAATAAAAATAGCAATGATTCAGGCCGATATTAATGAGGAAGATGAGGCAACAATGGCTCGGTTCTTGGCTGGTCTAAATAATAAAATCCGATCAAAGGTAGAATTTTCTAATCTTAATAATATTACAACTATGTTATATTATGTAGAACAAATCGAAAGACAACAAAAGGAAAAGAGTTCGAGGGCAAAAACGACAACTTTCCAAACTTGAGAGAAGCCGAAACAGCCCCAGATTTTTTCTACTGTTTTGCTGAGACAAAGCAAGGTTAAATAGGTCATAAATGATGCAAAAACAGCCACGGGTCAGTTTGAGGCAGTAAGGTCACAAAATCCAACCAATTCGTCCAATACGAGGGTAAATTGTACTCCAAATCTTGTTCGGGAATGTTTTAAATGTAGGGGCAAAGGACACTTTTCTATGGACTGCCCTAACATGAGTATAATGATAAAATTGGATGATGGATCATGGATAAGTGAAGAAGAAGCCGAAATGGCCGTTTTAGAGGAGAAAAAAGAGCGACAGAGAGAGAGAGAGAGAGAGAGAGAGAGAGAGAGAGAGAGAATAGAAATGAGTGATCCTACCCATGAGGTAAAATTCGAGGGGAAAAAAGGATACAAAAGCCATGAGCTTAGTGAGAAAAAAGGCAAGCTCACAAAAAGGGAGAAAATAGTGTTTATTCATTAATCCCGGAAAGGTAGATAGGGAAATTAAAGAAAAACAACAGGAACCGCAAGGAACCGCAATTACTAACATTTTTTCTTTTGATCTAACATCTTTTTCAACATCTAGTCTTGCTATTTTTCAGAAATTTCAAGAAGTCTTCCCTAAGGAGTTGCGGAAAAGGTTATTTATGAGCTTTCAAAATCGTGAAAGGTATATAAAGCATCTTCGGTTAAAAATCAAAAATTCGAAACCAATGTATTGAAGCTAATCCGACAAAATTTAATGCAATGGAGGAATGGCCGCGCACAACTATTGCAATTCAAATGCATTCATCATATGAGTTAGCAAGCTTTTACAAACATTTTGTTCATGATTTTTGCAAGCTTGCTGCCCTATTAAATGCAATTGAGAAGGAAGATATACAATTCTTTTGGGACAGCTGCCATAAAGTATCTTTAAAAGGTAAAGTACAGTGACCATTCTACTTTCTATATTTCTAACTTGCTCATTTTTTATAATTTTTCATATTATGAAGCTGATTGTGATGATGATGATTTGAGGACGAGTCAAGCTTTTCAATGTGGAAGGGATGATACGGTACCTGATGCGAAACCTTGATGGGTTATATCAAGATTCGGCTGAAAACATATCTTTCTCTATCTCGAATAGTTTCTATGGGAATACACTTAACACAATCCCGGAAAGGCTAAGTATCAATGGAGGTTGAAACACCACAACTAGAGAAACCAACTAGTTGATACAGTAACTTAAAGGAATATGAAATTCAATCGGAAGTTCATAAACAAGTATCAAAGGATTAACCTTAATCAAAATATCAATATATCAAGTCTAAGTAAAAGAGGTGGCCGAAATTCCCTTTAAGTAGAAGGTAATTCGGTTCCAACTCAAACTAGGAAAAGGGAACAAGTTGGAGGAACTTTCGGAAGATGGGAATCAACCTTTGGTTTCGATAAAGCTACTTCATTCACAACCTTTAGATGATGCGCCGAGAGAGAAAAAAGAGAGTGAGTTGAAAAATACGAGTGATCCTACCCATGAGGTAAAATCTGAGGTAAAAATCATAGAAAAAGCCGAGCCAAAAGTGAGAAAAAAGGCCATTACTCTAAGTGTGAGAAAAGAATGTTTGTAAGTTAATCCCGGAAAGGTAGATAGGGTGATTCAAGCAAAACAACTTGTTGTTTTGTTGGATTTAAAAGGAACCGCAAGGAACCTTTTTACTAACGCTTTTTCTTTTACTCTAACATCTTTTTCTACATCTAGTCTTGCTATTTTTCACAAAATTCCATGAAGTCTTTCCTAAGGAGTTGCCAAGAAGGTTGCTTATTAGCCTTCAAAACCAGGGTGAGTTAATTTGTACAAAGAAGGAGGTAAGTAAGTCTTTAAGTCCTTATTTTATTCCGGTAAATGAACCTAAGCATGAAAGGACTTTTAGAATATATACGGATAGTCTACATATTAATCAGATAACTTTTAAGTATATTGCTTTGATAATATATTTATTGATAGTGAAAACCGAGAGCAATTTAGTGCACATCTTAGGGCTGTTTTTTCTATTATAAATACACACACCTTGGATGCTAAGATGGAAAAGTATGTTTATTACACTCATTCTATTAACCTTCTTAGTTGCATCATGAGTTTTCAAAGTATTAAAGTTGAACCGGCGGAAGTTACAACAATTGAGGAATGGCCGAACACAACTAGTTCAAATCGCATTCGTTCATCATTTGAGTTGACAAGTTCTTGTAAGCGTTTTGTTCGAGATCGTAGCAAGCTTGCTGCCATAAGGGAGAAAAAAGAGATACATTTCTTTTGGGACAGCCGCCATAAAATCTCTTTACAAGGTAAGTACGATGGACATTCTACTTTCTTTATTTTCTAACTTGCTCCCTTTTGCAAATTTTTCAGATTATGTGACTGATCTTGGTGATGATGATTCGAGGACGAATCAGGCTTTTCAAGGGGGAGGGGATGATACGGTACCAGCCTCGAGGCTTCCCAAGTCAAAGGGTCACATACATAGACCAAGGACGAAGCGTAGAACGAGGAATATGAAGCAGATAACTACATCATTGGTTCGTATATTAAAGTACAAAGAGGATGCTAAGTTACACATAGAATATAAAAGGCAGCCTCTCAAGTTCACAAGTATACAATTAGGCCCTATCAAGCAAAGAGGCTAAGAAGGGTGTTTTAGTAATCATACAAGATGATGAGGGATTGGACAGCTTTACAATAGTTTGGCAGAATGGTCATAACTTTCTATCCGTTTATCCAATGGAGCTGATTCCAGTTGCATATTAAAGATAAGAGGCAGATCTACAACTTTCATGAAGAACCCGAGATCAGATTCTGCCTTCTTGACATCCGAAATCGTCATGCAAGCTGTCCAGAATTGGGACGAATTTAAAAGGGCATTTTAGACTTTTTGTGTACAATTAAAGTCTATGCTAGACTTTAATTATTTTCCAGCTTTATTATTTACCTAATTTCGTGTATAGCAAGTAGTTTCTATAATAAAGGACATGTTGTCCATGTGTTAGTTAGTTGGTTAATAAAGAGTCCTAATGCAACTAGGACTCTTCATAGAAACTAGTTCGAGAATTGAAGAAAGATCGGGCTCAAACTTAAATCGAACCTTGCGGTTCTTCATCACTTACCTTGCAAGTCTATTTGGTATGCATTGTCATTTATCTTTTTGATCACTTGAAAAGGTCCATCTCCTCTTGGATGTAGTTTGGACTGCCTTTCTTTTGAAAATCTCTCTTTCCTAAAGTGTATCCAAACCCAATCTCCAACTTCAAAGTTGATTGCCTTGCGGCCTTTGTTGGATTTAAGTGTAATCCGTGCATTCTTCTTTTTGATGTTTTCGGCTACTTCATAATGTATCCTTTGAACAAAGTCAACCCTTGAATCACCTTCTAGGTTATAATACTCATCAATAGGAAGAGGAATAAGATCTAAAGGGGTTAGGGGGTTAAAATCGTAAACAACTTCAAAAGGTGAATTATTAGTAGTGGAATGCAATTTACGATTATAAGCAAATTCAACAATAGGTAAACATTCTTCCCAATTTTTCAAATTCTTTTGAATAAGTGCCCTATGTAGAACCCCTAAAGTTCTATTTGTTACCTCAGTTTGGCCATCGGTTTATGGATGGCTTGAAGTAGAAAACAAAAGCTTTGTTCCCAACTTGCTCCATAAGGTCTTCCAACAATAACTTAGGAATTTGACATCCCTATCACTTACGATTGTTTTTGGAACACCATGTAACCGAATGATGTCTTTGAAGAATAGATCCGCAACATGGCTTGCATCATTTGTTTTCCTACAAGGAATAAAGTGAGCCATTTTAGAGAATCTATCGACAACAACCATTATACTATCATTACCTCTTTTGGATTGCGGTAATCCTAGAATAAAATCCATGGAAAGATCAATCCAAGGTGAAGAAGGTATTGGTAGAGGCATGAGTAATCCGTGAGCCTTTGAAGTACTTTTTGCCTGTTTGCACTTAAAACAAAGTTCACAAATTCGTTGTACATCTCTTTTCCTTTTAGGACAATAAAAGTGTTCTTGTAAAATATCCAATGTTTTAATAACACCAAAATGACCCATTAACCCGCCACTATGTGCTTCCCTAACAATTAATTCTCTAATAGAACATGATGGAACACATAGGTTGTTACCATTAAACAAGAAGCCTTCAAATATGTGAAAATCTTTTTGTGCCGAGACATGACAAGACTTAAACAAATCTGAAAACTCATTATCATCTACATACAAAGCTTTTAAATGTTCAAAACCAAGTAATTTAGTATGTAGAATAGAAAGTAAAGAGTACCTTCTAGAAAGAGCATCGGCAACAACGTTTTCCTTACCTTTCTTGTATTTGATGACATATGGAAAACTATCAATGAAGGAAACCCATTTTGCATGTCTCTTGTTTAACTTACTTTGTCCTTTGAGATACTTGATGGATTCATGAACCGTGTGAATCACAAATTCTCGGCCAACCAAGTAGTGATGCCATGTTTCCAAAGCTCGAACAATAGCGTATAACTCTTTATCATACGTAGGATAATTAAGTGAAGCCCCACTTAGTTTCTCACTAAAGTATGCTAAAGGTTTACCTTGTTGTTGCAAAACAGCCCCAATACCTATACCTGAAGCATCGCATTCAACTTCAAAAGTTATTGAAAAATTAGGTAAAGATAAAATAGGGGAAGAAGTTAGTAATTGCTTAAGCTTGTTAAAACTATCTTCTTGCGGATTATCCCAAAAGAATGAGATATCTTTCTTCACAACTTCATTCAAAGGTGCGGCAATTGAGCTAAAATCACGAACAAAGCGTCTATAAAAGCTTGCTAAACCATAGAATGATCGAACTTGTGTTGCATTTGTTGGCCTCAGCCAGCTCATAATTGACTCAATCTTGATTGGATCAACCTGAATTCCACTTGAACTAACAATGTATCCAAGAAAGTTAATAGAATTAGTGCAAAAAACACATTTTTCAAGCTTGGCATACAAGGTTTGTTCCCTTAATATAGTAAAAACAGCTTTAAGATGTTCAACATGCTCTTCTAAGGTTTTACTATAAACAAGTATATCATCAAAATAAACTACTACAAATTTACCAAAACAATGGCGGAATATGTAGTTCATTAATCTCATGAAAGTACTAGGTGCATTACTTAGACCAAAAGGCATTACAATCCATTCATATAATCCATATTTAGTCTTGAAAGCAGTTTTCCATTCATCACCTTCTTTCATTCTGATTTGGTGATAGCCTTGAGTTAAATATATTTTAGAAAAGATAAAAGCTCTACTTAACTCATCTAGCATATCATCTAAGCGAGGTATAGGATGTCTATATTTTATAGTGATCTTATTAATATCTCGACAATCTGTACATAATCTGAAAGTGCCTTCCTTTTTAGGAACGAGAATAACAGGACTAGCACAAGGACTTAAAGATTCACGTACCTGCTCTTTCTCTAAAAGTAAATCAACTTGCCTTTGTATTTCTCGGGTCTCATCCGGATTTGCTCTATAGGCTTCTCTATTTGGAAGATTTGATCCCGGAATGAAATCAATTTGATGCTCTATGCCTCGGATTTTACCTCAAGAGTAAGATCACTCGTCTTTTTAAGCTCACTTTCTTTTCTGATACGGTACCAACCTTGGGGCTGCCCAACTCAAGGGAACGTGTGCTACGATACAAAGAGGACTCTAAATTACATCTAGGAATGTTGCCCAAGTCAACCTCTTAAGTATCACAAGTATACAAGGATTTGACAGCTTTGCTACTGTTTGGTATAATGATCATATCTTTCGATATAGGCATCCAATGAAGCTGATTCCAATTTCATATTAAACATAAGAGGCAGATCTACAACTTCTATGAAGATCACAAGACCAGATTCTGCCTTCTTGATATCCATTATTGTCGTACAAGTTGGCCCAACAAGCTGTCCAGAATGGGGACGAATTATAAAGGGCATTTTAGTCTTTTTGTGTACAATTAAAGTCTATACTAGACTTTAATAATTTTCAGCATATTTAATTACTATAATTTCGTGTATAGCAAGTAGTTGCTATAATAAAGGACATGTTGTCCATGTGTAAGTTTGAGCAAGATGAATAAAAGCAATGCAAAACCCAACAACAAGACAAAGGATTTATAGTGGTTCGACTCACTCAGAATCTACATCCACTACCTTGAGCCGTACCCAAGGATTTTAAACAACTTCACTAAGAAGAATGTTTACACTTGTGGCTAACTCACTAAGAGTTTTACAACACAACCACACAAGAAAAACTCACTAAGAGCTTGCCCACACAAAGTAGGACTTTTACAGCTTGCCCACACAAAGTAGGACTTTACAACCAAAACCCAATCACTAAGAAAGGGATGCCCACACAAAGTAGGACTTACAATAATAACCCTATCACTAAGAAAGGGAATTAAGAATGTTAAAGAACAAGGTTGTTCACTCTTCTAAGTGAAAGATATACCTTTGAAGTACAACAAATTTCAGCTCTCTTTGAACATATGAAGCACACTCTTTGTCTTGCTTTTGAAATTCACCTTTGAATGATTTAGATCATGGCAATGAAGTGCATTTTTCTTTGAAGGTGTTTAGACTTGATGAGAAATCAATGAGAATATGTTTTGCAAGCCCTGGAGTCATTCTCTAGCTTTGGAGTATTTATACATTTCAAAATATGCTGAAAAACGACTCTTTAACGGTCAAATAACGGCTAGTTTCTCGCAGAGTTCGGTTGACCGAACACAGACCTCGGATGACCAAAAGGCAACCTCGGTTGAGCCGAACCTAGGTCGGTCGACCGACCCTGACCTTAGGTCGACCGAAGCCAATCTTTACACCTCTCAGTTTCTCTTCGGTTGATCCGAGCTTGAGCTCGGTTGACCGAACTTCCTAAGTATGAGAGATGTTGATTTTTCACACGTTTTGAAATCTATTGAAGTCTAAAAGGTTTTCTAAATATGAAACAAGTAAGAGCATTTAGAAAACCGTTTTAAAAGACTTATACTTTGAAATCAAAGGCTTTTGAGATATGAACACATATGAGAATCATTTTGAAACTTTAGCCTTTTGAAAACGTGTTTGTGAAAACATGCAAGACTAGAGTGTAGAGCTTATGTTCATGAGAGCTTTGGTTAGAGCTTTATAAGATAACGACTTATGACGACAAAGCTAAACTAACCAAACCAAACCTAAGTCTTCAATCTTCAATCTTGATAAATGAGCCTTGCATAACTTTGAATCTTGATACCAATGGCTTGATTGAAGTACTTAGAGCTTCCATAATGAGTTCTGATATTCTATCACAAAGATTAAGATCATTAGACACAACATCAAAAGTTTGTCCAATATCAAAAACTGAGTTTGTTCGTCCTTAGGGCTTACACTAATTTTTCAAGGACTCTTATTTCCTTTTCCTAGTTTGAGTTGGAACCGAATTACCTTCTACTTAAAGGGAATTTCGGCCACCTCTTTTACTTAGACTTGATATATTGATATTTTTATTAAGGTTAATCCTTTGAAACTTGTTTATGAACTTCCGGTTGAATTTCATATTCCTTTAAGTTACTGTATCAACTAGTTGGTTTCTCTAGTTGTGGTGTTTCAACCTCCATTGATACTTAGCCTTTCCGGGATTGTGTTAAGTGTATTCCCATAGAAACTATTCGAGATAGAGAAAGATCTGTTTTCAGCCGAATCTTGATATAACCCATCAAGGTTTCGCATCAAGTGGTATAAGAGCAAAAGGTTGATCTCTATCTTGGTGTACCCTTTACAGTTTTTCTTGAAATTTTTTTTCTTGTTTGCTTGAAAATAGCCGAAAGATAACAAAAAAAATTATACCCCAACGAAAAAAGCCACCCGGAAGTAAAGAAATTGGCAGCCGGGTTAGTACAATACGGGTTCATTACCCAAAGAAAAAGCCACTCGGATATAAAGAAATTTGCAACCAAGTTATCCCACAAAAGACAAGGATACAATCCAAAAGCAAACTTTCTTCAACAAGGAATTGGCTCTTGTTCCCTCTTCATCTTGAATTAGTCACCATCAAGGTAAAAATATCAAGGTAACATCTTCATACCATAGAAGTTCTTGATCTGTGTGGCCAAGATAAGGGTAAGTCTTGGGTAAGAAGGTAACAAAAGCTTCAAGAAAAAGCAATTTGGAGAAGAAAGAAAATCAAGAAATGTAAAGGTTACATCTTTTTAACGATTACTCTTTTTCTTTCTTTCTAAACTTTTTAGGTCAAGAAAGTAGTTCTTGAAATATTTTTTCAGCCTTCCATCATTATAACCATTCAATCATTCAAAGTTGGAAGTTCTTGACAAGTATTTGGGGAAAAACCGAAAGAAAGATTCAATATTTCACAGATTACTATTTTGAGGGATATTGAGAGAATACAAAATCTGATTACTATTCATTGATTACTATTCTCAGATCACTATTCACAGATTACTATTCTCAGATCACTATTCACAGACTACTATTCACAGATTACTATTCCCAAATTTTGTGAAGATCCAATCTTTAATATTTTTTTTTCTTCTAACGATTTTTGTGTTTCTTTTCTTGCAAAAATAATGTCTTTTAATGAAGGTACTTTGCAGCAAGAAGTGACCATAGATGATCAAGATGTTCAAGAACATCAAGAATCTCAAGAAACCGAAAATTTTGAGGCGAATTGGGACATTGAAGCCGAAAGTTTTGAACTTGAAACCGAGGAACCATTTTTTGAGGATGAATCCGAGGGTAACAATGCCCTCCCGGAGAATCAAGGTACATTTCTTTTAGTCACTATGAATTTACTACATACTAAACCATTGGATGAAGTACATCAACATAGAATTAATCTCTTTCATACAATGTGCAAAATAAAAGATAAACTTTGTTTAGTAATCATTGATAATGGAAGTTGTACTAATGTTTGTTCATTTGATATGGTAACTGCTTTAGATTTACCTATGAAATCACATCCTATGCCATATAAACTTTCATGGTTGAACAATTGTGGTGAGATTAGGGTGGACAAACAGGTTGAGATAAATTTTAGTGTGGGAAGCTTCCAGGACACGGTTTTATGTGATGTGGTTCCCATGACCGCATGTCACATAATCTTGGGAAGACCTTGGCAATATGATAGGTATGCAACCCATTGTGGGAGGAAAAATATCTATACAGTGTCAAAAGATCAAAGTAAGCATCATTTACATCCTATGACACTAGGTAAGGTATGTGAAATACAAGAAAAAATGGCCGGAAGTAGAGAAAACAAACGAAAAGAAAGTGAGCTTAAAAAGAGTGATCATACTCTTGAGGTAAAATCGGAGGTAAAGAAAGCTGAAAAAGACGAGAGTATTGTGAGCAAAAAGGCTTATTCACAAAGAGAGAAGAAAGAATGTTCATTTGTCAATTTTGGAAAGGTAGATAGGACAATTCATGCAAAACAACTTGTTGTTTTGTTAGATTTGCAAGGAACCTATTTACTAACACTTTTTCTTTTACTCTAACATCTTTTTCTACATCTAGTCTTGCTATTTTTCAGAAGTTTCATGAAGTCTTCCCTAAGGAGTTACCAAAAAGGTTACTTATTAGTCTTCAAAATCGTGAAAGGTATAAACTCTCTTTGGGTACAAATAAGCAAAATACAACCCAAGGTGATTTCATTCTTGAAAAGAAGAAGGTAAGTATGTCTTTAAGTCCTTATGTTAATCCGGGGAAAATTGTACCAAAGCAAGAAAGGACTTTTAGATTATATACGGATAGTCTCAATGTTAATAACTTAATGTTTAAGTATAGACATCCGATTCTTTACTTTGATAAAGTACTTGTTGCTAGTAAAAACCGAGATAATCATATTGAACATCTTATGGCTGTTTTTACTCATTTAAAAGCACAAACTTTGTATGCTAAGATTGGAAATTATGTTTCATACACTAATTCTATTAACCTTCTTAGTTACATTGTGAGTTTTCAAGGTATTAAAGTTGTTCGGGCAAAAGTTAATGCGATGGTGGAATGGCCGAGAACAACCAATACAATTCCATGCTGTCCAACATATGAGTTAGCAAGCTTTGATAAACATTTTGTTCGTGATTTTAACAAGTTTGCTGCTTCATTAATTTCAATTAAGAAGGACAATACACCATATATTTGGGACAGCCGCAAGAGAATCTCCTTGATAGGTAAGGACAATGCAATTTTTAATTTACATATGTCTAACTTGCTCCCTTTTATTCATTTGTCAGATTATACCGCTGATTCTTGGAATGATTCGAGGACGAATCCTTTTCAAGAGGGAGGGGATGATACGGTACCAACCTTGGGGCTGCCCAACTCAAGAGAACGTGTGCTACGATACAAAGAGGACTCTAAATTACATCTAGGAATGTTGCCCAAGTCAACCTCTTAAATATCACAAATATACAAGGATTGGACAGCTTTGCTACTGTTTGGTATAATGATCATATCTTTCGATATAGGCATCCAATGAAGCTGAATCCAATTGTATATTAAACATAAGAGGCAGATCTACAACTTCTATTAAGATCACAAGACCAGATTCTGCCTTCTTGATATCCATTATTGTTGTACAAGTTGGCCCAACAAGCTGTCCATAATGGGGACGAATTATAAAGGGCATTTTAGTCTTTTTGTGTACAATTAAAGTCTATACTAGACTTTAATAATTTTCAGCATATTTAATTACTATAATTTCGTGTATAGCAAGTAGTTGCTATAATAAAGGACATGTTGTCCATGTGTTAGTTAGTTGGTTAATAAGAGTCCTAATGCAACTAGGACTCTTCATAGATTTGGTAGTTATTTTGATTCTAGCCGCCAAGATAATAGGAACATGTGCCTATTATCTTGTTTAGGTAGTTACTTGATAGCAAGTTGTTATTCAAGAGTCCTAATTCTTCAAGGACTCTTATTTCCTTTTCCTAGTTTGAGTTGGAACCGAATTACCTTCTACTTAAAGGGAATTTCGGCCACCTCTTTTACTTAGACTTGATATATTGATATTTTGATTAAGGTTAATCCTTTGATACTTGTTTATGAACTTCCGGTTGAATTTCATATTCTTTTAAGTTACTGTATCAACTAGTTGGTTTCTCTAGTTGTGGTGTTTCAACCTCCATTGATACTTAGCCTTTCCGGGATTGTGTTAAGTGTATTCCCATAGAAACTATTCAAGATAGAGAAAGATCTGTTTTCAGCCGAATCTTGATATAACCCATCAAGGTTTCGCATCATTTTCGTTTGTTTTCTCTACTCTCGGCCATTTTTTCTTGTATTTCACGTACCTTACCTAGTGTCATAGGATGTAAATGATGCTTACTTTGATCTTTTGACACTGTATAGATATTTTTCCTTCCACAATGGGTTGCATACCTATCATATTGCCAAGGTCTTCCCAAGATTATGTGACATGCGGTCATGGGAACCACATCACATAAAACCGTGTCATGGAAGCTTCCCACACTAAAATTTATCTCAACCTGTTTGTCCACCCTAATATCACCACAATTGTTCAACCATGAAAGTTTATATGGCATAGGATGTGATTTCATAGGTAAATCTAAAGCAGTTACCATATCAAATGAACAAACATTAGTACAACTTCCATTATCAATGATTACTAAACAAAGTCTATCTTTTATTTTGCACATTTTATGAAAGAGATTACTTCTATGTTGATGTACTTCATCCAATGGTTTAGTATGTAGTAAATTCATAGTGACTAAAAGAAATGTACCTTCATTCTCCGGGAGGGCATTGTTACCCTCGGATTCATCCTCAAAAATAGGATCTTTCGTTGTTTCCTCATCACTTACCCACGTTCCATCGTCCAACATGACTATGGTACTTTTAGTTGGACAATCCCGAGCAAAGTGACCCTTACCATGACATTTAAAACATTCCCGATCATGTGTTGTAGGTGCATTAGCTCTCAAATCGGTTTGTTTTGATGCAATTGGTAACCTTGCTGCCCCACTTGCAACCGTGGCTGTTTTAGCAATTCCCAAACTGCCCTTGGCTTGATTTTGGTTCGGCAAAACAGTAGCATTGTTTAGGGGCTGATTTGGCCTCTTCCAAGGTTGGAAATTAGCCAAAGAAGCCCTCAAACTCTTCTCTTTTTGCTGTCTTTCAACCTGTTCAGCAAAATAAACCATATCAATAAGAGAAGTAAGGTTAGCACGTTATACCTTTTGTCTAATTTTGTCATTTAGACCAGCCAAGAAACGAGCCAAAGTAGCTTCACTAGCTTCCCGAATGTTTGCTCTAATCATGGACATCTCCATCTCTTTGTAGTATGCATCAACGGTCTTTGTTCCTTGCCTCAATCTTTGGAGTTGATTGTACAACTCACGGTTAAAATTCTGAGGTACAAATCTTCTTGTCATGACCGCTTTCATATCATGCCATGTATCAATTGGTCTTTGCTCTGCTCTTATCCGTTCATTGATCTCATGGTCCCACCAAATTGATGGATAGTCTCCAAACTCCATGGCTGCTAATTTTACCTTTTTCTCTTCGGAATAATTATGGACATCAAAAACATGGTTAACTTTTTGTGTCCAATCAAAAAATAAATTAGGATCATTAGTACCTAGAAAAGGAGGGATCTTGGTCTTTATAGAACCAAGATTATTATCATACCTTTGAGCTTGATGGATTGCTCTTGGTTCAAATATATCTTCATTAATAAAAGGTCTAGTATCATACCTTTGGGCTGGTTGGTTTTGCCTCGGCTCAAAGCTCTCATTATTACCAAAAAGGTCTCGGATCATACCTTACATCTTGTTGATTTTGCCTCGGTTCATAGGCAGAATTATCCATCATTCTTGGAACAACTTTCAGCTGAAAATCAAGATTGTGCCGAATGTTGTTTCTTGAAGTATGTTCAATGGATTCTTGGAAATCTTGATTATCTTGATCAACTTTTGCTGCCCCTTTTCCTTTATCCGAGTTGGCTTTGATTTCAAGATACTCCAACCGATCTTTTATCTCATCTATGGATCGCATCAAATTTTGCATTGTTTGATGTATTGACTCTCGAAAAAGCTTGTCTTCTTCCATGGCACCTTGCTGCGAAGTACCTTCACTAAAAGACATTATCTTTGCAAGAAAAACTTCACAAAAAGAATCGTTAGTATAAAAAGATATTAAAGATTGAATCTTTTCACAAAATCTGTGAATAGTAATCTGTGAATAGTATTCTATGAATAGTAATCAGATTTTTATTCTCTCAATATCCCACAAAATACTTGTCCAGAACTTCCAACTTTGAATGATTGTATGGTTATGGTGATGAAAGGTTGGAAAAATATGGCAAGAAATCTTATCTTGACTTACAAAAAGTCTAAGGAAAAAGTATAAGAGTTATTTGGTGCCAAACAAGAAAACGATGTGATCTTTACCATTCTTGATTTTCCGTTTTCTTGAAATAGTTTGTTCTTGAAATCTTTTCTTACCTTCTTGCCCGAGACTTACCCTTATCTTGGCCACACAGATCAAGAACTTCTATGGTAGGAAGATGTTACCTTGATATTTTTACCTTGATGGTGACTAATTCAAGATGAAGAGGGAACAAGGGCGAATTCCTTATGACCAAGGAAGTTTGCTTTTGGCCTTGAATCCTTGTCTATTTTGGGCTAACCCGGCTGCCAATTTCTTTACTTCCGGGTGGCTTCTTCGTTGGGGTAAATTTTTTTTTTTTGGAATCTTTCGGCTATCTCAAGCAAACAAGAATTCTTTTTTCAAGAAAGCAATATAGGTAAACCAAGATAGAGATCAACCTTTTGCTCTGATACCACTTGATGCGAAACCTTGATGGGTTATATCAAGATTCAACTGAAAACAGATCTTTCTCTATCTCGAATAGTTTCTATGGGAATACACTTAACACAATCCCGGAAAGGCTAAGTATCAATGGAGGATGAAACACCACAACTAGAGAAACCAACTAGTTGATACAGTAACTTAAAGGAATATGAAATTCAACCGGAAGTTCATAAACAAGTATCAAAGGATTAACCTTAATCAAAATATCAATATATCAAGTCTAAGTAAAAGAGGTGGCCGAAATTCCCTTTAAGTAGAAGGTAATTCGGTTCCAACTCAAACTAGGAAAAGGGAAATAAGAGTCCTTGAAGAATTAGGACTCTTTAATACTCCCTCCGTCCCAAATTATCTGTCCACTTTGTATTTTGCACGGGGATTAAGGTTTCATCAAATTCTAGAGTGAAATATGATAAAATGTCAAACATAACCTTATTTAATGTTACTCCCAATTTAATTCACCTCCTTTTCTCTCTTTATTTCTCTCTCTCCAATATTTAATGTTAAGGGTAGGATTGGAAAAATCATCATTAATGAACCCTTTAATTAGAAAGTGGACAAATGATTTGGGACACACTAAAAAGGAAATGTGGACAGATAATTTGGGACGAAGGGAGTAACAACTTGCTATCAAGTAACTACCTACACAAGATAATAGGGACATGTACCTATTATCTTGGCGGATGGAATCAAAATAACTACCAAAACAAAGAAGAGTCCTAGTTGTATTAGGACTCTTAATAACCAACTAACTAACACATGGACAACATGTCCTTTATTTAGCACAACATGCTATTATACGGCTAGAAATAGGAAATTAACAATACTAAAAATAATTAAAGTCTAGAATAGGCTATAATAGACTTTAATGTGTGAAAAGACTAAAATGCCCTTTTTTATCCACTTTGCTTGTTTGGGCCGATTTGAATTCTTTCAAGTGTTAAGAGTTGAACTCGTACTTCATCTTCTAGATGAAGCTTGGCTTCTTCTTTAGATTTTAACTCTTGGACCGATATAGCTAGTTCTTGATTCCTTTGGCGTGTTCTTGATCTAGTCATTGGTCTATTTATGCTTGACAAAGGATGATGTAGTCTTCTAGATGGTCCCGTATCAGTACCAACCTCGAGGCTCCCCAATTCAAGGGATCACATACATAGACCAATGACGAGGAACATGAAGCAGATAACTACATCATTGGTTCGTATAATAAAGTACAAAGAGGATGCAAAGTTACACATATAATATAAAGTACAATGCAGCCTCTCAAGTTCACAGGTATACAATTAGGCCCTATCAAGCAAAGAGGCTAAGAAGGGCATTTTAGTGATCTTTCAAACTGATGGACAGCTTTGCGACAGTTTGGTATAATGATCATAACTTTCGATGTATGTATCCAATGGACCTGATTCCAGTTGCATATTAAATTTAAGAGGCGGATCTCCAAGTTGATACGGTACCAACCTTGGGGCTGCCCAACTCAAGGGAACGTGTGTTACGATACAAAGAAGACTCTAAATTACATCTAGGAATGTTGCCCAAGTCAACCTCTTAAGTATCACAAGTGTACAAGGAATGGACAGCTTTGCTACTGTTTGGTATAATGATCATATCTTTCGATATAGATATCCAATGGAGCTGATTGCAATTGCATATTAAAGATAAGAGGCAGATCTACAACTTCTATGAAGATCACAAGATCAGATTCTGCCTTCTTGATATCCGAAATAGTCGTGCAAGTTGGCCCAACAAGCTGTCCAGAATTGGGACGAATTTAAAAGGGCATTTTAGTCTTTTGTACATTAAAGTCTATTCTAGACTTTAATTATTTTCAGCATATTATTTATTATATTTAGGCTTATTTTCGTGTATGGCAAGTAGTTGCTATAATAAAGGACATGTTGTCCATGTGTTAGTTAGTTGGTTAATAAGAGTCCTAATGCAACTAGGACTCTTCATAGATTTGGTAGTTGCTTTTATTTTAGCCGCCAAGATAATAGGAACATGTGCCGATTATCTTGTTTAGGTAGTTACTTGATAGCAAGTTGTTATTCAAGAGTCCTAATTCTTCAAGGACTCTTATTTCCTTTTTCCTTGTTCAAGTTGGAACCGAAATCCCTCTACTTAAAGAGTAATTTCGGCCACCTTTTACTTAGACTTGATATATTGATATTTTGATTAAGGTTAATCCTTTGATACTTGTTTATGAACTTCCGGTAGAACTTCATATTCTTTGAGTTACTGTATCAACTAGGTTGTTTCTCTAGTTGTGGTGTTTCAGCCTTCATTGATACTTAGCCTGCCCGGGGTTGTGTTAAGTATATTCCCATAGAAACTAATTCGAGATAGAGAAAGATCTGCTAAAAGGACGAACCTTGATATAAAACATCACGGTTTCGCATCAAGTGATATCAGAGCAAAAGGTTGATCTCTATCTTGGTGTACCTTTATTGCTTTTTTGAAGAAAAAAAATTCTTGTTTGCTTGAGATAGCCGAAAGATAACAAAAAAATTTTACCCCAACGAAAAAGCCACCCGGAAGTAAAGAAATTGGCAGCCGGGTTAGCCCAAAATAGACAAGGAATCAAGACCAAAAGCAAACTTCCTTTGTATAAAGGAATTGGCTCTTGTTCCCTCTTCATCTTGAATTAGCCACAATCAAGACTTTTCGTTCAAACACAACCGTCATCAATCAAGAGCTTTTGATATTGTGGCCAAGATAAGGGTAAGTCTCGGGGGTAAGAAGGTAAGAAAAGATTTCAAGAACAAGCTATTTCAAGAAAAAGAAAATCAAGAAAGGTAAAGATCACATCTTTTTTCTTGTTTGGTTACAAATACTCTTATACTTTCTCCTTGGACTTTTTGTAAGTCAAGATAAGATTTCTTGCCATATTTTTCCAACCTTCCATCAACATAACCATTCAATCATCCAAAGTTGGAAGTTCTTGACAAGTATTTTGTGGAATATTGAGAGAACAAAAATCAGATTACTATTCACGGATTACTATTCACAGATTTTGTGAAAAGATTCAATCTTCAATATCTTTTTCTACTAACGATTTTTGTGTGAATTTTTCTTTGCAAAGATAATGTCTTTTGATGAAGGTACTTCGCAGCAAGGTGCCATGGATGGCGACAAGCTTTACAAAGAATCCAAGCAACAAACAATGAAGTCTTTGATGCAATCCATCAATGAACTTAAAATGGAGGTTCGTGAACTCAAGAACCATTCGGATAAGGGTAAAGGGGCAGCCAAGGATGATCAAGAAGATCAAGATTCCCAAGAATCCTTTGAACAAATTGCAAGGGACAACTTTCGGCACCAAAAAGAATTTCAGCCGAGAGCAATCCCAAGAATGGTGGACAACTTTGCATATGATCCGAGACCAAATCAGCAAAATGCAAGGTATGATCCGAGACCATTGGTTCATAATGAAAGATTTGAGCCGCAAGAATATCATCAAGATCAAAGGTTTGATCCGAGACCAAATGCTCACAACCAAAGGTATGATGCGAGAGACAATGTTCAAGATCAAAGGTATGATAAAAATGTTGGTGCTATTAAGACCAAGATCCCTCCTTTCTTGGGTACTAATGACCCTCAATTATTTTTAGATTGGACACGAAAAGTTAAATTGGCAGCCATGGAGTTTGGAGAGTATGCAACAATTTGGTGGGATAATGAGTACTATGATCGGAGAAGAACGGGACAAAGACAAATTGATTCAAGGGATGAGATGAAAGCAGCCATGACACGGATTTTTGTACCTAAAAGTTATAATCATGATTTACACAATAAATTACAAAGATTGAGGCAAGGGACAAAGACCGTTACTGAATATTACAAAGAGCTGGAGATGGCAATGATTAGATTGAATATTTAGGAAGATAATGAAGCAACTTTGCCTCGGTTCTTGGCTGGTCTAAATGACAAAATCAGACCTAAGATAGAACGTGCTAATCTTTATAATATTACATCTATGTTGTATTATGCAGAACAGATTGAAAGGCAGCAAAAGGAAAAGAGTTTAAGGGCAAAACCGGCAACTTTCCAAACTTGGGAGAAGCCGAATCCACCCCAGATTGTTTCTACTGTTTTTCCAAGCCAAAGCAAGGGTAAAGAGGTCATAAATGGTGCAAAAACAGCCATGGGTCAGTTTGAGGCAGTAAGGTCACAAAATCCAACCAAATCGGCCAATACGAGGGTAAATTCTACTTCAAATCTTGTTCAGGAATGTTCTAAATGTGGGGGCAAAGGACACTTTGTTATGGACTGCCCTAACAAGAGTACAATGATAAAATTGGATGATAAATCGTGGATAAGTGAGGAAAAAGCCGAAAGGGCTGTTTTAGAGGAGAAAAAAGAGCGAGATAGAAAAGAAACGAGTGACCCTACCCATGAGGTAAAATTCGAGGGAAAAAATGATACAAAAGCCGTGAGCTTAGTGAGAAAAAAGGCAAGCCCACAAAAAGAGAGAAAAGAGTGTTTATTCATTAATCCCGGAAAGGTAGATAGGACAATTCAAGCAAAACAACTTGTTGTTTTGTTAGATTTGCAAGGAACCGCAAGGAACCTATTTACTAACACTTTTTCTTTTACTCTAATATCTTTTTCTACATCTGGTCTTGCTATTTTTCAGAAATTTCATGAAATCTTCCCTAAGGAGTTGCCGAGAAAGTTACTTGTTAGCCTTCAAAATCGTGAAAGGTATAAACCATCTTTGGGTACAAATCAGCAAATTCAAACCCAAGGTGATTTAATTCTTGAAAAGAAGAAGGTAAGTATGTCTTTAAGTCCTTATATTAATCCGGGGAAAATTGTACCAAAGCAAGAAAGGACTTTTAGATTATATACGGATAGTCTCAATGTTAATAACTTAATATTTAAGTATAGACATCCGATTCCTTACTTTGAAAAGGTACTTGTTGCTAGTAAAAACCGAGAGAAATATATTGAGCATCTTCGAGCAGTTTTTACTATTTCTAAAGCACAAACTTTGTATACTAAGATAGATAATTATGTTTATTACACTCATTCTATTAATCTTCTTAGTTGCATGTTGAGTTTTCAAGGTATTAAAGTTGATCGGGCAAAGTTAATGCGATGATGGAATGGCCGAGAACAACCAATACAATTCCAGATCGTCCAACATATGAGTTAGCAAGCTTTGATAAACATTTTGTTCGCAATTTTAACAAGTTTGTTGCTCCATTAAATTCAATTAAGAAGGACAAGACACCATTTATTTGGGACAGCCGCAAGAGAATCTCCTTGATAGGTAAGGACAATGCAATTTTTACTTTCCATATTTCTAACTTGCTCCCGTTAATTCATTTTTCAGATTATAAAGCTGATTTTTGGGATGATTCGAGGGCGAATCCTTTTCAAGAGGGAGGGGATGATTCGGTACCAACCTTGGGGCAGCCCAACTCAAGGGAACGTGTGTTATGATACAAAGAGGACTCTAAATTACATCTAGGAATGTTTCCCAAGTCAACCTCTTAAGTATCACAAGTGTACAAGGAATGGACAGCTTTGCTACTGTTTGGTATAATGATCATATCTTTCGATATAGATATCCAATGGAGCTGATTCCAAATGCATATTAAAGATAAGAGGCAGATCTACAACTTCTATGAAGATCACAAGATCAGATTCTGCCTTCTTGATATCCGAAATAGTCGTGCAAGTTGGCCCAACAAGCTGTCCAGAATTGGAACGAATTTAAAAGGGCATTTTAGTCTTTTGTACATTAAAGTCTATTCTAGACTTTAATTATTTTCAGCATATTATTTACTATATTTAGGCTTATTTTCATGTATGGCAAGTAGTTGCTATAATAAAGGACATGTTGTCCATGTGTTAGTTAGTTGGTTAATAAGAGTCCTAATGCAACTAGGACTCTTCATAGATTTGGTAGTTGCTTTTATTTTAGCCCCCAAGATAATAGGAACATGTGCCTATTATCTTGTTTAGGTAGTTACTTGATAGCAAGTTGTTATTCAAGAGTCCTAATTCTTCAAGGACTCTTATTTCCTTTTTCCTTGTTCAAGTTGGAACCGAAATCCCTCTACTTAAAGAGTAATTTCGGCCACCTTTTACTTAGACTTGATATATTGATATTTTGATTAAGGTTAATCCTTTGATACTTGTTTATGAACTTCCGGTAGAACTTCATATTCTTTGAGTTACTGTATCAACTAGGTTGTTTCTCTAGTTGTGGTGTTTCAGCCTTCATTGATACTTAGCCTGCCCGGGGTTGTGTTAAGTATATTCCCACAGAAACTAATTCGAGATAGAAAAATATCTGCTTAAAAGCCGAACCTTGATATAAAACATCACGGTTTCGCATCACAACTACTATGAGACCACAAGATCAGATTCTTCCAGCTTGTTGTCCGAAACCGTCGCGCAACCTGATCCAAAAATCTGTCCATAATTGGGACGAAATTAAAGGGCATTTTAGTCTTTGTACAATTAAAGTCTATGCTAGACTTTAATTATTTTCCAAATTTGTTATTTACTTTATTTAAAGTATTTAGGTGTGTATAGCAAGTAGTTAATAAAGGACATGTTGTCCTAGTTGGTTATCTAGTTGTTAAGAGTCCCATATCTACTAGGACTCTTCACATAGTTAGTTTAATTTCAGCTTTGTTAGTTGCTTTTAGCCGCCTATAACCAAGAGAATAGGACATGTTTTTCATTATATTGTTTAGGTAGTTTACATGATAGCAAGTTGTTTTCCCAGAGTCCTACTTCTTCAAGGACTCTTCTTCCTATTGTTGTTAGGAACCGAAAATTCTCTATTTAAGAGTGATTTCGGCCTACATATTATTTGGGTTAGATATATTGATATTTTGGTAAGGTTATTCCTCAGCTTCTCGTGTTTGAACATCTATGTAGAATTCATTCATTCTTTGAGTTACTGTATTAGCAAGATTAGTTTCTCTTGTTGTGGTGTTTCAGCCTCAATCGATAATTAGCCTTTCCTTAGCGTTGCGTTGATTATATTCCCTAGAAACTAGTTCTAGAATTAGAGAAAGACCGGGCTCAACTAAATGTCGAACTCTTAGGTACTTTGTATTATTCGGTTCTTCATCACGTGGTATAAGAGCAAAAGGTTCTTCTCCAATTCCCGGTGTACCCTACACAATATTTTTTTCTTGTTTGCTAAATTGACAAAAAAGACACAAAAAAAAACTCACGGCATATATATTAAAAGAGAAGCCGATTCAAAAGACTCTTGGTGTAAAGAAATTGGCAGCCAAGTATAGATTAGAATAGAGAACTATAAAGCCATTACCAAACTTCTTGCAAACGAAAGCGTTAGAGCCTCGTCCAAGAATTGGCAAACGTTCCCCCTTTTGTTTTGAGCCGTATTCAATAATCAAATACATTAAGTGTTGAAAGTGTTAGAGGCTCAATACTTGATACCATTCGGCCAAGGTCAAGGGAAAATTCAAGATAGTGAGTTACTGTTCATCCGGATCAAGAAGATCAAGAAAGACAAGAACCGGTTTCCATTCTCGATTAGGATTTCGTTTCTTCATCTTTTTCTTTCTAAAGCTTTTCGTTTAGGTCAAAGATAGGATTTATTTCCTTATTCTTCAGCTTTGTGTCAACGCACCAAGTTAGGAACCCATTCTTTAATCTAGAGTTTGAAGTTCTATACTAGCGGTGTTGAAATAAAGAGTGAATCTTTCTTTTCTATTTGAATTTTTTGAGTGTTTTTCTTGCATTATAAATATGTCTTTTCGGGGATCTCCATCCAAGAAACGTGAAGACTTTGATATGGAAAAGTTATATATGATGATGGCAGATATGGCGAGAAACGTGGCTGATATGATGTAATGTTAAGGACTATAATCTTGGTTCCATAAAGCCAAAGATTCCGTCTTTCGAAGGTACAAATGATCCCAAATTGCTTTTCGATTGGATTCGTAAAATTAACCATGTTTTTGTTGTTCATAAGTATTCGGAAGAAAAGAGAGTAAAACAAGCAGCCATGGAGTTTTATGGATATGCTTCTATTTGGTGGGATAAAGAAACCAAGACAATGGAAAACGTGGAACAACCAGAAATTGCAACTTGGGCCGAGATGAAAGCGGTGGTGAAACGACGTTTTGTTCCTCTAGATTACACAAGGGAACTTTACAACCGTTTACAAAGGTTAAAGAAAGGAGAGAGTTCGGTCGATGAGTATTACAAGGCAATAAAAATAGCAATGATTCGGGCCGATATTAATGAGGGAGATGAGGCAACAATGGCTCGGTTCTTGGCTGGTCTAATTAATAAAATCCGATCAAAGGTAGAATTTTCTAATCTTAATAATATTACAACTATGTTATATTATGCAGAACAAATCGAAAGACAGCAAAAGGAAAAGAGTTCGGGGGCAAAAACGGCAACTTTCCAAACTTGGGAGAAGCCGAAACAGCCCCAGATTTTTTCTACTGTTTTGCTGAGACAAAGCAAGGTTAAATAGGTCATAAATGATGCAAAAACAGCCACGTGTCAGTTTGAGGCAGTAAGGTCACAAAATCCAACCAATTCGGCCAATACGAGGGTAAATTTTACTCCAAATCTTGTTCAGGGAATGTTTTAAATGTAGGGGCAAAGGACACTTTTCTATGGACTGCCCTAACATGAGTATAATGATAAAATTGGATGATGGATCATGGATAAGTGAAGAAGAAGCCGAAATGGCCGTTTTAGAGGAGAAAAAAGAGCAAGAGAGAGAGAGAGAGAAAAGAAACGAGTGATCCTACCCATGAGGTAAAATTCGAGGGGAAAAAAGGATACAAAAGCCATGAGCTTAGTGAGAAAAAAGGCAAGCTCACAAAAAGGGAGAAAATAGTGTTTATTCATTAATCCCGGAAAGGTAGATAGGGAAATTAAAGCAAAATAACCTGTTGTTTTGATCAATTTGAAAGGAACCGCAAGGAACCTTTTTACTAACACTTTTTCTTTTGATCTAACATCTTTTTCAACATCTAGTCTTGCTATTTTTCAGAAATTTCATGAAGTCTTCCCTAAGGAGTTGCGGAGAAGGTTATTTATGAGCTTTCAAAATCGTGAAAGGTATATAAAGCATCTTCGGTTAAAAATCAGAAATTCGAAACCAATGTATTGAAGCTAATCCGACAAAATTTAATGCAATGGAGGAATGGCCGCGCACAACTAGTGCAATTCAAATGCATTCATCATATGAGTTAGCAAGCTTTTACAAACGTTTTGTCAATTATTTTTGCAAGCTTGCTGCCCTATTAAATGCAATTGAGAAGGAAGATATACAATTCTTTTGGGACAGCCGCCATAAAGTATCTTTAAAAGGTAAAGTACAGTGAACATTCTACTTTCTATATTTCTAACTTGCTCCTTTTTTATAATTTTTCATATTATGAAGCTGATTGTGATGATGATGATTTGAGGACGTGATGCGAAACCTTGATGGGTTATATCAAGATTCGGCTGAAAACAGATCTTTCTCTATCTCGAATAGTTTCTATGGGAATACACTTAACACAATCCCGGAAAGGCTAAGTATCAATGGAGGTTGAAACACCACAACTAGAGAAACCAACTAATTGATACAGTAACTTAAAGGAATATGAAATTCAACCGGAAGTTCATAAACAAGTATCAAAGGATTAACCTTGATCAAAATATCAATATATCAAGTCTTAGTAAAAGAGGTGGCCGAAATTCCCTTTAAGTAGAAGGTAATTCGGTTCCAACTCAAACTAGGAAAAGGGAAATAAGAGTCCTTGAAGAATTAGGACTCTTTAATAACAACTTGCTATCAAGTAACTACCTAAAGAAGATAATAGGGACATGTGCATATTATCTTGGCGGATGGAATCAAAATAACTACCAAAACAAAAAAGAGTCCTAGTTGCATTAGGACTCTTAATAACCAACTAACACATGGACAACATGTCCTTTATTATAGCAACTACTTGCTATACACGAAATTATAGTAAATAATATGCTGAAAATAATTAAAGTCTAGTATAGACTTTAATTGTACACAAAAAGACAAAAATGCCCTTTAAATTCGTCCCAATTCTGGACAGCTTGTTGGGCCAACTTGTAAGACTATTTTGGATATCAAGAAGGCAGAATCTGATCTTGTGATCTTCATAGAAGTTGTAGATGTAGATCTGCCTCTTATCTTTAATATGCAACTGGAATCAGCTTCATTGGATAACTATATCGAAAGTTATGATCATTATACCAAACAGTAGCAAAGCTGTCCATTCCTTGTACACTTGTGATACTAAGAGGTTGACTTGTACAACATTCGTAGATGTAACCGCCACAATTCATGATCAAGATAGCCAAACAGCCGCCATTAAATCTTCAACTTGGAAGATAGATATGGATGAACTACGGGAATTGATCTACAAATTGTGCTCAAAGAATGATACAATACAGGATGAAACAAATTTGGAAAGTCAAGAAGACAAGGATGAAGCTGAGACAAAATTAGAAAGTTTGCCAAATGAGGAGTTGAAAGAAAAGAGTGAAGATTTAGAAGAAAATATTGATCATGTAATTGCATCCTGTGATTTAGAAGATTCGAGGACGAATCCTTTAATAGGGAGAGGGGATATGAAAGTTTTTCAAGAAGGAGAGGATGATACGGTACCAGCCATGAAGCTTATAGAGGTCATTTGGATAAATGACCTCATCCTTAACTCATACATCCCAAATACGAGCTTCAAAGTCAAGCCTTTGTTCCAAGTGTTTAAAGTCTCTAATCTAAAGGTTCAAGAGGTAAAGAAACCTTCAAAGAAAGCTAGACACAAGGATCAAAGCCATCGAATATCATTTTAAGGAAAGATACATAATTGGAAGGAAAACGGTTAAAAGGGTATTTTAGTCATTTGATAATTAAAGTCTATTTTAGACTTTAATTATATTTCAGATTTATTATATTGTTTAATTAGCCATGTTGGCCAAAATAAGCTAGCTAAATAATAGGACATGTTGTCCTTGATGTTAGGTAGTGTTTTTAGTTATCTAGGAGTTGTAGAGTCCTAATCCTTAAAGGACTCTTATTTGTGGGTTATTTTTGGACGAAATTCCACTCTATTTAAGAGGGATTTCAGCCATGTTATTGTTAGACTTGATATGATATTTTAAGGTTATTCCTTAGTTACTTTGTGTTTGATTCTCTATGTTAGAGTTCATTCTTCTTTGAGTTACTGTATCAATAGGTTTGGTTTATACTTATTGTGGTGTTTCAGCCCCCATTGATATTCAACCTTGCGGGAGAAAGGTTGTTTATATTCCCCCATAAACTGTTCGAGATAGAGAAAGATCGGACCTTTAAGCCGAACCTTGGTATTTGTACTTCGGTTTCGCATCAGTCCCTTATCATTCTCTCTTTCTTCAAAAAAGATTCGTCCTCGAATCTTGATTGTTGTGGTAAGATGACAAGAAGGGAACGATTATTTCTTTTACTTTTGAGCTTACCTTTTTGAGCTTGAATTTTCCCTTACCTTTGGCCGAGAGGTATCAATGAATGAGGCGCGATCACTATCAATTCTTGATGTATTTGGATCTTTTAGACACGGCTCAAATGGAAGGAGGAACGTTTGCCAATTCTTGGACGAGGCGCGATCACTATCAATCCAAGAAGTTTGCTTATGGCTTTATAGTTCGCTATTCAATCTATACTAACTCGGCTGCCAATTTCTTTACACCGAGAGGCTTTTTTTCATTTTGACAATTGGCTGCCAATATTCATATAATGCCGCGGCTGTTTTTGTAATTTTTGTCAATTTCTGCAAACAAGGAAAAAAATTTGTGCGTAGGGTACACCGGGAATTGGAGAAGAACCTTTTGCTCTGATACCACCTGATGAAGAACCGCAAGGTTCGATTTAAGTTTGAGCCCGATCTTTCTTCAATTCTCGAACTAGTTTCTATGGGAATTCAATCAACGCAACACTAAGGGAGTTTAATTAACAATGGAGGCTGAAACACCACAACTAGAGAAACAAGCTAGTTGGTACAGTAACTCAACAAGGAATGACAAGGTAAAAACCTCACATCATGTTCCAAAAATATCTTGTATTAAAACAACTAATCTAAATATTATGTTGGCCGAACCCTCCATTATATAGAGTAATAATTCGGTTCCAAACAACAACAAATAAGAGTCCTTGAAGAATTAGGACTCTTGATTAAACAACTTGCTATCAAGTAAAACACTTCAACAAGAAGAGTCCTAGTAGATGTGGAACTCTTAACAACTAGATAACTAACTAACTAACACATGGACAACATGTCCTTTATTATAGAAACTACTTGCTATACACGAAATTAAAGTAATTAAATATGCTGAAAATAATTAAAGTCTAGTATAGACTTTAATTGTACACAAAAAGTCTTAAATGCCCCCTTAATTTCGTCCCAATTCTGGACAGCTTGTTGGGCCAACTTGTACGACAATTTCGGATATAAAGAAAGAAGAATCTGATCTCGTGATCTTCATGAAAGTTGTAGATCTGCCACTTATCTTTAATATGCAATTGGAATCAGCTCCATTGGATTCCTGGATTGATAGATATGACGTTTATACCAAACTGTTGCAAAGCTGTCCAATCTCTTATCACAAGCAAAGTGGCTAAAAAGGGCATTTTAGTATTTTCACACATTAAAGTCTATTCTAGCCTATTCTAGACTTTAATTATTTTTAGTATTGTTATTTTATTATTCTAGCCGTGGATAGCAAGTAGTTGCTATAATAAAGGACATGTTGTCCATGTGTTAGTTAGTTGGTTATTAAGAGTCCTAATGATTATTTTGGTGGTAACTTTACTTTGTGCCACCAAGATAATAGGAACATGTGCCTATTATCTTGTTTAGGTAGTTACTTTATAGCAAGTTGTTATTCAAGAGTCCTAATTCTTCAAGGACTCTTATTTCCCTTTCCTAGTTCAAGTTGGAACCGAGATACATCTATTTAAAGAGTATTTCTGCCACCTTTTTAAAGGAGACTTGATATATTGATATTTTGATTAAGGTTATTCCTTTGATACTTGTTTATGAATTTCCGGTAGAACTTCATATTCTTTGAGTTATTGTATCAACAAGCTTGTTTTTCTAGTTGTGGTGTTTCAGCCTTCATTGATACTTAGCCTGCCCGGGGTTGTGTTGAGTATATTCCCATAGAAACTATTTCGAGATAGAGAAAGATCTGCTAAAAAAACTGAACCTTGATATAAAACATCACGGTTTCGCATCATCTATCTTGGTGTACCCTTACGCTTTTCAAAATTTTTTTTTCTTGTTTGCTTGGAATAGACCGAGAAAGATAACAAAAAAATTATTACTACCATACGCAAAAGCCACCCGGAAGTAAAGAAATTGGCAGCCGGGTTATCCTAGACACGGATCAAACCAAAAGCAAACTTCCTTGTCCGTTTGGACACAAAGGAATTGGCTCTTGTTCCCTCTTGTTCTTGAATTAGTCGCCATCAAACTCACCAAATCAAGGTAATATCTTCCTGACACGGAGTGCTTGATAAAGGCGGCCAAGAAAAGGGTAAGTCTCAAGGTATAAGGTAAAGAAAGAAATCAAGAAAACAAGGTTTTCAAGATTTTAAAATTTTCGGTTACTGTTCATGGCACTATTCATCCGAAAATTCAAAGTATATTTTCAAGAAATCAAGAAGCGTAAAGGTTACATCTTTTTAACGATTACTCTTATTCTTTCTTTCTTAACTTTTTGAATAGGTCAAGATAGGATTTCTTTCCATCCTTTTTCAGCCTTCCATCAACAAAACAATTCAATTTACCTAAATCATCTGGAGTTGGAAGTTCTTGACAAGTATTTTGTGGAATATTGAGAGAACAAAAATCAGATTACTATTCACAGATTACTATTCACGGATTACTATTCACTGATTACTATTCACAGATTTTGTGAAAAGATTTAATCTTCAATATCATTTTCTACTAACGATTTTTTGTGTGAAATTTTCTTTGCAAAGATAATATCTTTTGATGAAGGTATTTCGTAGCAAGAAGTGACCATAAATGTTCAAGATGTTCAAGATAATCAAGAATCTCAAGAATCCGAAAGTTTTGAGGCAAATTGGGAATTTGAGGCCGAATCTTTTGAAGATGAAGCCGAGGGCAATGATCAATATCCGGATGAGGGCAATCATCTTTTGGTAAATATGAATCTCTTACAATATCAACAATTAGATGATTTGCATCAACAAAGAAACAATCTTTTTCAAACAAAGTGCACCGTTCAAGGGAAGATTTGTTTACTTATTATTGATAGTGGTAGTTGCACTAACGTTTGCTCTTTTGATATGGTTACCGCTTTAGATTTGCCCTTGAAAGCACATCCAAAGCCATATAAGCTTTCTTGGTTAAATAATAGTGGTGAGATTAAAGTGGATAAACAAGTTGAGATTCAATTCAGCATTGGGAAATATGTGGATTCAGTTATTTGTGATGTAGTCCCTATGACCGCAAGTCATATAATTTTGGGAAGACCTTGGCAATATGATAGGTATGTGGATCATATTGGTCGAATGAATGTTTACATGGTTACAATGGATAATATTCGATACACTTTACATCCTATGTCACCAATTCAAGGTTGTGAGCATCAAAAGTTATTAGCCGAGGGTAGAGAGAAAAGAATGAAAGATCGTGAGTTTCAAAAAACGAGCGAACCTACCCAGAGGTAACAACCGAGGTAAAAAGAGTGGAAAAAGCCGCAAGCATGGTAAGAAAAAAGGCAATAGCTCAAAAAGTGAGAAAAGAATGTTTGTTCATTAAATCCGGAAAGGTAGATAGGACAATTCAAGCAAAACAACTTGTTGTTTTGTTAGATTTGCAAGGAACCGCAAGGAACCTATTTACTAACACTTTTTCTTTTACTCTAATATCTTTTTCTACATCTGGTCTTGCTATTTTTCAGAAATTTCATGAAATCTTCCCTAAGGAGTTGCCGAGAAAGTTACTTGTTAGCCTTCAAAATCGTGAAAGGTATAAACCATCTTTGGGTACAAATCAGCAAATTCAAACCCAAGGTGATTTAATTCTTGAAAAGATGAAGGTAAGTATGTCCTTAAGTCCTTGTGTTAATCCGGAGAAAATTGTCCCAAAGCAAGAAAGGACTTTTAGATTATATACGGATAGTCTCAATGTTAATAACTTAATGTTTAAGTATAGACATCCGATTCCTTACTTTGATAAAGTACTTGTTGCTAGTAAAAACCGAGAGAATCATATTGAGAATCTTAGGGCTGTTTTTACTCATTTAAAAGCACAAACTTTGTATGCTAAGATTGGAAATTATGTTTCTTACACTAATTCTATTAATCTTCTTAGTTACATTGTGAGTTTTCAAAGTATTAAAGTTCATCGGGCAAAAGTTAATGCGATGGTGGGATGGCCGAGAACACCCAATACAATTCCATTTCGTCCAACATATGAGTTAGCAAGCTTTGATAAACATTTTGTTCGTGATTTTAACAAGTTTGCTGCTCCATTAATTTCAATTAAGAAGGACAAGACACCATATATTTGGGACAGCCGCAAGAGAATCTCCTTGATAGGTAAGGACAATGCAATTTTTTCTTTACATATTTCTAACTTGATCCCTTTTATTCATTTTTCAGATTATACCGCTGATTTTTGGAATGATTCGAGGACGAATCCTTTTCAAGAGGGAGGGGATGATACGGTACCAACCATGGGGCTGCCCAACCCAAGGGAACGTGTGTTACGATACAAAGAGGCTCTAAATTACATCTAGGAATGTCGCCCAAGTCAACCTCTTAAGTATCACAAGTGTACAAGGAATGAACAGCTTTGCTACTGTTTGGTATAATGATCATATCTTTCGATATAGATATCCAATGGAGCTGATTCCAGTTGCATATTAAAGATAAGAGGCAGATCTACAACTTCTATGAGATCACAAGATCAGATTCTACCTTCTTGATATCCGAAAAAGTTGTACAAGTTGGCCCAACAGGCTGTCCAGAATGGGGACGAATTATAAAGGGTATTTTAATCTTTTTGTGTACAATTAAAGTCTATACTAGACTTTAATTATTTTCAGCATATTTCATTACTATAATTTCGTGTATAGCAAGTAGTTGCTAAAGGACATGTTGTCCATGTGTTAGTTAGTTGGTTAATAAGATTCCTAATGCAACTAGGACTCTTCATAGATTTGGTAGTTACTTTTATTTAAGCCGCCAAGATAATAGGAACATGTGCCTATTATCTTGTTTAGGTAGTTACTTGATAGCAAGTTGTTATTCAAGAGTCCTAATTCTTCAAGGACTCTTATTTCCCTTTTCCTAGTTCAAATTGGAACCGAAATACATCTACTTAAAGAGTATTTCAGCCACCTTTTTTACTTAGACTTGATATATTGATATTTTGATTAAGGTTATTCCTTTGATACTTGTTTATGAATTTCAGGTGGAACTTCATATTCTTTGATTTACTGTATCAACTAGCTTGTTTCTCTAGTTGTGGTGTTTCAGCCTCCATTGATACTTAGCCTGCCCGGGTTTGTGTTAAGTGTATTCCCATAGAAACTATTTCGAGATAGAGAAAGATCTGCTAAAAAGCCGAACCTTGATATAAAACATCACGGTTTCGCATCATATGTCTTTTCAGGGATCTCCATCCAAGAAAGGTGAAGACTTTGATATGGAAAAGATATATATGATGATGGCAGATATGGCGAGAAACGTGGCTGATATGATGGGGCGAATGGAAGCAAAAGAGATTCAAAATCAGCAATGTAATGTTAAGGACTATAATCTTGGTTCCATAAAGCCAAAGATTCTGTCTTTCGAAGGTACAAATGATCCCAAATTGCTTTTCGATTGGATTTGTAAAATTAACCAAGTTTTTGTTGTTCATAAGTATACGAAGGAAAAGAGAGTAAAACAAGCAGCCATGGAGTTTTATGGATATGCTTCTATTTGGTGGGATAAAGAAACCAAGACAATGGAAAAATTGGAACAACCAGAAATTGCAACTTGGGCCGAGATGAAAGCGGTGGTGACACGACGTTTTGTTCCTCTAGATTACACAAGGGAACTTTACAACCGTTTACAAAGGTTAAAGTAAGGAGGGAGTTCTGATACGAGACCAAGCCAAGGGCAGCCCTACCCTAAAGATCCTCTTGTAAACATTCAAAGACCAATGACAAGATCAAGAAGGAAGAATACTTTAAGGAATATAGCAGCCCTAATCCGAGACATTAAAGTTAAAGAGGAAGTGAACCTTCAACTAGAAGATAATGACAAAGTCAACCTCTTAACTTTTGAGAAGATACAAATCGGCCCAACCAAGCAAAGTGGCTAAAAAGGGCATTTTAGTCTTTTTACACATTAAAGTCTATTCTAGCCTATTCTAGACTATTCTAGACTTTAATTAATTTTAGTATTGTTATTTCATTATTCAGCCGTGTAATAGCAAGACATTACTATAATAAAGGACATGTTGTCCATGTGTTAGTTAGTTTGTTAAGAAGAGTCCTAATGCAACTAGGACTCTTCATAGATTTGGTAGTTAGAAGGGATTCTAGCTGCCACTTTATTGTTTAGGTAGTTACTTGATAGCAAGTTGTCATTCAAGAGTCCTAATTCTTCAAGGACTCTTATTTCCTTTCCTTGTTCAAGTAGAACCGAAATCTCCCTCTATATTAAGAGTGATTTCGGCTACCTTTATTTTGACGTTAGATATATTGATATTTTGGTAAGGTTATTCCTTAGCTTCTCGTGTTTGAACTTCTATGTAGAACTTCATTCATTCTTTGAGTTACTGTATCAACTAGCTTGTTTCTCTAGTTGTGGTGTTTCAGCCTCCATTGTCAATTAACCTCCCTTAGTGTTGCGTTGATTGAATTCCCATAGAAACTAGTTCGAGAATTGAAGAAAGATCGGGCTCAAACTTAAGTCGAACCTTGCGGTTCTTCATCAGGTGGTATCAGAGCAAAAGGTTCTTCTCCAATTTCCGGTGTACCCTACGCACAATTTTTTTTTTTCTTGTTTGCAGAAATTGACCAAAACAAAATACAAAAGCCGCGGCATACAAAAGCAATATAGAAAAAGCCTCTCGGTCTAAAGAAATTGGCAGCCGAGTTAGTATAGATTGAATAGCGAACTATAAAGCCATAAGCAAACTTCTTGGGTGATAGTGATCGAGCCTCATCCAAGAATTGGCAAACGTTCCTCCTTCCGTTTGAGCCGTGTCTAAAAGATTACCATACATCAAGAATTGATAGTGATCGCGCCTCATTCTTTGATACATTCCGGCCAAAGGTAAGGGAAAATTCAAGTAAACAAGAAAACCAGAAATTACTGTTCACAGTTTACTATTCACGGTTACTGTTCACAGTTACTATTCACGATTACTGTTCACAGACTATTCACAGGTTACTGTTCATCCGAAAAAGAAACATCAAGAAGATCAAGAACATCAAGAACATCAAGAAGATCATCAAGAACCGGTTTCTTTTCTCGATTAGGAATTCGTTCTTCATCTTTTTCTTTCTAAAGCTTTTTGTTTAGGTCAAAGATAGGATTTCTTTCCTTATTTTTCAGCCTTGTGTCAACGCAACGAGTTAGGAACCCATTCTTTAAATCTAGAGTTTGAAGTTCTATACGAGCGGTGTTGGAATAAAGAGTGAATCTTTCTTTGCTATCTAACGTTTTTGAGTGTTTTCTTTTGTTTTTCTTATCTTATAACAATGTCTTTTGAAGGATCTCCATCAAAGAAAGGTGAAACCTTTGATCAAGAAAAGATGTACAAGATGATAGAAGATATGGCAAGAAACATGGCTGCCATGACAAGTAAAATTGATAACTTACAAGACCATGTTCAACATCTTGAAAATCAGCAATGTCTTCCGCAAGACAATGCCGAGAATGTTCTTCCAAGAGTTGAGAACATGGAACCACCAAGGGCGCCACAATTGCCGAGAGTAAATGTGGTAAATCCGCAATTCAAGCAAATCGGATTAACAACAATCCGGTATTTCAGCCGAGAAGAGGGGAATACATTCAGCAAGTTGATGCCAATCTTGGTTCTATCAAGACCAAGATTCCCCCATTTGAAGGTACAAATGATCCCGAGTTATTTTTTAGATTGGATTCGTAAAATTAACCATGTTTTTTGCTGCTCATAACTATTCGGACGAAAAGAAAGTAAAGTTAGCAGCCATGGAGTTTTATGGATATGCATCCATTTGGTGGGACAAAGAATCCGCAACAAGGGCAAAAGTGGAACAACCGGAAATTTCCACTTGGGTTGAGATGAAAGCGGTTATGAAGCGACGTTTTGTTCCTTTAAACTACTTAAGGGAACTTTACAACCGTCTACAAAGATTAAAGCAAGGCGATAAATCCGTCGATGAATACTACAAAGCCATGGAAATTGCAATGATTCGCGCCGATATTTGTGAAAGTGATGAGGCAACAATGGCTCGGTTCTTGGCTGGCCTCAATGACAAAATCCGGATGAAGGTAGAACGTGCTAACTTTGATAATATTACTGATATGTTATATTTTTCTGAGCAAATTGAAAGGCACCAAAAGGAGAAGGGTTTAAATGCAAAACCGACAACTTTCCAAGCTTGGAGGAAGCCGAATTCAACTCAGCAATTTTCTACTGTTTTGCCGAGCCAAAACAAAGGCAAAGAGGTATTTTATGAGGGCAAAACAGCCCCGGGACAGTTTGGGGCAGCAAGGTTTCAAAACCCATCAAATCCGGGTAATACAAAGGTAAATTCGACTCCATTTGTGCCTCGTGAATGCTTTAAATGTAAGGGCAAAGGACATATTGCTAGGGACTGCCCTAGCAAGAGTACAATGATAATGTTGGACGATGGATCGTGGGTAAGTGATGAAGAATCCGAGACACCCAATTTTGAGGAAGAAACCGAACACATTGCGGAAGATTCGGGTAATGGTACAATTTTGGTTACACGGAAACTTCTTCATTCTCAACCTTTTGGATGATCTTCACCAACATAGAAGTAATCTCTTCCAAATCAAATGTGAGGTAAAAGGCCAACTGCTTTAGTCATTATTGATAATGGAAGTTGTACTAATGTTTGCTCTTATGATATGAGTTTCCCGCACTTGATTTACCATATAAGGCACATCCTATGCCTTATAAATTATCGTGGTTGAATAATAATGGTGAAATCAAGGTGGATAAGCAAGTTGAGATAGAGTTCGAGATCGGGAGATATAAGGACTCGGGTTTTATGTGATGTGGTCCCGATGACCGCAAGTCACATCATTTTGGGAAGGCCATGGCAATACGATCAAGTGCAAATCACATGGGTAGAGAAAATACATATTTACTTCAAAAGGATGATTTAAAGTTTAAACTAATTCCTTTATCTTTAAATGCAGCTTGTGAGATTCATAAACAAATGGCCATCAATAGAGAGAAGAGAGAAAAACAAAGAAAAGAGAGTGAGGGGGAAAAAGCCGAGTGTCCCAACCTTTCGAGGTAAAAACCGAGAGGAAAAATGAGGTAAAAGCCGTGAACTTAGTGAGACAAAAAGGCAAGTTCCATCAAAGAAAGAAAAGAGTGTTTGTTTATAAGCCCCGGGAAAGGTAGATAGAGCAATACGAGCAAAACAACCACTTGTTTTGTTGGTATTCCGAGAAACCGAAAGGTCTCTCCTTTCTAATGATTTTTCTTGTGATCTAACATCATCTTCTCTTCCTCGTATTGCTATTAATCTTTTGAAGGAATTCCAAGACGTATTTCCCAAGGAATTGCCGAGGGGGCTGCCTCCACTCGAGGAATCGAGCATCAAATCGACTTCATTCCCGGGAGCAAGTTTGCCAAACCGGGCTGCCTACCGAGCCAATCCGGATGAGACCCGAGAAATACAAAGGCAAGTCGATTTACTCCTTGAAAAGGAGCAGGTAAGAGAATCTTTAAGTCCTTGTGCTAGTCCCTGTCATTTTAGTACCTAAAAGAGAAGTGGACTTTCAGATTATGTACTGATTGTCGTGATATTAATAAAATAACTATTAAATATAGACATCCGATTCCTCGCTTAGATGATATGCTAGATGAGTTAAGTGGCGCTTTGATATTTTCTAAAATTGATTTAACTCAAGGCTATCACCAAATTAGAATGAAAGAAGGTGATGAATGGAAAACTCGCTTTTAAGACTAAATATGGATTATATGAATGGATTGTTATGCCTTTTGGTCTTACTAATGCACCTAGTACTTTCATGAGATTAATGAACTACATATTTAGACACTCGTTTTGGCAAGTTTGTTGTAGTTTATTTCGATGATATTCTTGTTTATAGTAAAAGCTTAGAGGAGCATCTAGAACATCTTAAAGTCTGTTTTTACTATTTTAAGAGAGGAAACCTTATATGCTAAACTTGAAAAATGTGTTTTTTGCACTAATTCGGTTAACTTTCTTGGCTATATAGTTAGTTCTCAAGGTATTTGTGTTGATCCGGTTAGAAATACAAGCCATTCAAGAATGGCCGAGACCAACAAGTGTGACACAAGTTAGATCGTTTTATGGGTTAGCAAGCTTTTATAGGCGTTTTATTCGTGATTTTAGCACGATGGCTGCCCCATTAAATGAAGTAATGAAGAAGGATGTCTCATTTTTTTTGGGACCAGCCCTGCAAGAGGAATGTTTTGAGAAGATGAAACAATTACTTACTTGTTCTCCCATTTTAGCTATACCTAATTTTGATTTAATGTTTGAAGTTGAATGTGATGCTTCGTGTTTAGGTATAGGGGCTGTTTTGCAACAACAAGGTAAGCCTTTAGCATATTTTAGTGAGAAATTAAGCAATGCTTCGCTTAATTATCCTACTTATGATAAAGAACTATATGCCATTGTTCGAGCCTTAGAGACTTGGCAACACTATTTGATCGCAAGAGAATTTGTCATTCATACCGATCACGAGTCAATCAAGTACCTTAAAGGCCAAAGTAAGTTGAATAAAAGACATGCAAGGTGGGTTTCTTTTATCGATACTTTTCCTTACATCATCAAATACAAGAAAGGTAAAGAAAACATCGTTGCCGATGCTCTCTCTAGAAGATATACTTTACTTTCTTTAATGCATGCTAAATTACTTGGGTTTGATCATATCAAAGCATTATATAATGATGATTCAGAATTTTCAGATTTATATGCTCAATGTGAGCTCTCGGCTCAAAATTCATATTATAGGTTTGATGATTTCTTGTTTAAAAACAATAGATTGTGTATTCCTTCATGTTCTATTAGAGAGTTAATTGTTAGGGAAGCACATTGTGGCGGTTTAATGGGTCATTTTGGTGTTGTTAAAACTTTAGATATTTTACATGAACACTTTTATTGGCCTAAAATGAAAAGGGATGTTAGGAAAATATGTGAACTTTGCTTCAAATGTAAACAAGCTAAAAGTACAAGCAAAGCTCATGGATTATATATGCCTTTACTGTTCCTTCTTCACCTTGGATTGACTTATCCATGGATTTCATCTTAGGATTACCGAGATCTCAAAGAGGTAATGATAGTATCATGGTCGTCGTAGATCGTTTTTCTAAAATGTCTCATTTTGTTCCTTGTAGGAAAACAAACGATGCAAGTCATGTGGCTGATTTATTCCTAAAAGAAGTAGTGCGGCTTCATGGAATTCCGAGAACAATAGTAAGTGATAGGGACGTAAAGTTCTTAAGTTACTTTTGGAAGACATTATGGAATAAATTGGGGACTAAATTGCTATTTTCCACATCTAGTCATCCTCAAAGCTGACGGCCAAACCGAGGTAACAAATAGAACCGTAGGGGGTTTTACTTCGTGCTTTAATTCAAAAAGAACTTAAAAAGGTGGGAAGAATGTTTACCTATTGCTAAATTTGCATATAATAGAACTTTACATTCTACTACAAATAATTCTCCATTTGAAGTTGTTTATGGTTTTAATCCTTTAACCCCGTTGGATTTAACTCCTTTACCTGTTGATGAGTATTATAATATAGAAGGTGACTCTAGAGCTGATCATATACAAAGGTTACATCAACAAGTAGCCGAGAATATCCAGAAAAGGAATCAACAAATGGCAAATCAAGCCAACAAGGGCCGCAAGCACATTTCATTTGATGTTGGTGATTGGGTTTGGTTACACCTTCGGAAAGATCGTTTCCCAAATGAAAGAAAGAGTAAATTACATCCAAGGGGAGATGGACCATTCCAAGTCGTTGCAAGGGTCAATGACAATGCATACAAGATAGATTTAAAAGGTGAGTATGGCGTACATTCTACTTTTAATGTTTCTGACTTATCTCCTTTTGAATTTGATGAAGATTGGATGGCTGTTCATGATGATGATTCGAGGACGAATCATGCTTTTCAAGAGGGAGGGGATGATACGAGACCAAGCCAAGGGCAGCCCTACCCTAAAGATCCTCTTGTAAACATTCAAAGACCAATGACAAGATCAAGAAGGCGAGAATACTTTAAGGAATATAGCAGCCCTAATCCAGAGACATTAAAGTTAAAGAGGAAGTGAACCTTCAACTAGAAGATAATGACAAAGTCAACCTCTTAACTTTTGAGAAGATACAAATCGGCCCAACCAAGCAAAGTGGCTAAAAAGGGCATTTTAGTCTTTTTACACATTAAAGTCTATTCTAGCCTATTCTAGACTATTCTAGACTTTAATTAATTTTAGTATTGTTATTTCATTATTCAGCCGTGTAATAGCAAGACATTACTATAATAAAGGACATGTTGTCCATGTGTTAGTTAGTTTGTTAAGAAGAGTCCTAATGCAACTAGGACTCTTCATAGATTTGGTAGTTAGAAGGGATTCTAGCCGCCACTTTATTGTTTAGGTAGTTACTTGATAGCAAGTTGTCATTCAAGAGTCCTAATTCTTCAAGGACTCTTATTTCCTTTCCTTGTTCAAGTAGAACCGAAATCTCCCTCTATATTAAGAGTGATTTCGGCTACCTTTATTTTGACGTTAGATATATTGATATTTTGGTAAGGTTATTCCTTAGCTTCTCGTGTTTGAACTTCTATGTAGAACTTCATTCATTCTTTGAGTTACTGTATCAACTAGCTTGTTTCTCTAGTTGTGGTGTTTCAGCCTCCATTGTCAATTAACCTCCCTTACTGTTGCGTTGATTGAATTCCCATAGAAACTAGTTCGAGAATTGAAGAAAGATCGGGCTCAAACTTAAGTCGAACCTTGCGGTTCTTCATCAAGTTCGGTCGATGAGTATTACAAGGCAATAAAAATAGCAATGATTCGGGCAGATATTAATGAGGGAGATGAGGCAACAATGGCTCGGTTCTTGGCTGGTCTAAATAATAAAATCCGATCAAAGGTAGAATTTTCTAATCTTAATAATGTTACAACTATGTTATATTATGCAGAACAAATCGAAAGACAGCAAAAGGAAAAGAGTTCGAGGGCAAAAACGGCAACTTTCCAAACTTGGGAGATGCCGAAACAGCCCCAGATTTTTTCTACTGTTTTTCTGAGACAAAGCAAGGGCAAATAGGTCATAAATGATGCAAAAAACAGCCGCGGGTCAGTTTGAGGCAGTAAGGTAAAAAAATCCAAGCAATTCGGCCAATACGAAGGTAAATTTTACTCCAAATCTTGTTCGGGAATGTTTTAAATGTAGGGGCAAAGGACACTTTTCTATGGACTGCCCTAACATGAGTATAATGTTAAAATTGGACGATGGATCATGGATAAGTGAAGAAGAAGCCGAAATGGCCGTTTTAGAGGAGAAAAAGAGAGAGAGAGAGAGAGAGAGAGAGAGAGAGAGAGAGAGAAAAGAAACGAGTGATCCTACCCATGAGGTAAAATTCGAGGGGAAAAAAGGATACAAAAGCCATGAGCTTAGTGAGAAAAAAGGCAAGCTCACAAAAAAGGAGAAAATAGTGTTTATTCATTAATCCCGAAAGGTAGATAGGGAAATTAAAGCAAAACAACCTGTTGTTTTGATCGATTTGAAAGGAACCGAAAGGAACCGCAAGGAACCTTTTTACTAACACTTTTTCTTTTGATCTAACATCTAGTCTTGCTATTTTTCAGAAATTTCATGAAGTCTTACCTAAGGAGTTGCGGAGAAGGTTATTTATGAGCTTTCAAAATCGTGAAAGGTATATAAAGCATCTTCGGTTAAAAATCAGAAATTCGAAACCAATGAATTGAAGCTAATCCGACAAAATTTAATGCAATGGAGGAATGGCCGCGCACAACTAGTGCAATTCAAATGCATTCATCATATGAGTTAGCAAGCTTTTACAAACCTTTTGTTCATGATTTTTGCAAGCTTGCTGCCCCATTAAATGCAATTGAGAAGGAAGATATACAATTCTTTTGGGACAGTCGCCATAAAGTATCTTTAAAAGGTAAAGTAAAGTGAACATTCTACTTTCTATATTTCGAACTTGCTCCTTTTTTATAATTTTACATTTTATGAAGCTTATTGTGATGATGATGATTTGAGGACGAGTCAAGCTTTTCAATGGGGAGGGGATGATATGGTACCAACCTCGAGGCTCCCCAATTCAAGGGATCACATACATAGACCAATGACGAGGAACATGAAGCAGATAACTACATCACTGGTTCGTATAACAAAGTACAAAGAGGATGCTAAGTTACACATAGAATATAAAGTACAAGGCAGCCTCTCAAGTTCACAGGTGTACAATTAGGCCCTATCAAGCAAAGAGGCTAAGAAGGGCATTTTAGTGATCTTTCAAGTCGATGGACGACTTTGCGGCAGGTTTGGTATAATGATAATAACTTTCAATGTATGTATCCAATGGACCTGATTCCAGTTGCATATTAAATTTAAGAGGCGGATCTACAACTACTACGAGACCACAAGATCAGATTCTTCCAGCTTGGTGTCCGAAACCGCCGCGCAACCTGATCCAAAAATCTGTCCAGAATTGGGACGAAATCAAAGGGCATTTTAGTCTTTGTACAATTAAAGTCTATGCTAGACTTTAATTATTTTCCAAATTTGTTATTTACTTTATTTAGAGTATTTAGGTGTGTATAGCAAGTAGTTAATAAAGGACATGTTGTCCTAGTTGGTTATCTAGTTGTTAAGAGTCCCACATCTACTACGATTCTTCACATAGTTGGTTTAATTTCAGCTTTGTTAGTTGCTTTTAGCCGCCTATAACCAAAAGAATGGGACATGTTTTTCATTATCTTGTTTAGGTAGTTTACATGATAGCAAGTTGTTTTCCCAGAGTCCTATTTCTTCAAGGACTCTTCTTCCTACTGTTGTTAGGAACCGAAAATTCTCTATTTAAGAGTGATTTCGGCCTACATATTATTTAGGTTAGATATATTGATATTTTGGTAAGGTTATTCCTCAGCTTCTCGTGATTGAACTTCTATGTAGAATTCATTCATTCTTTGAGTTATTGTATTACCAAGATTAGTTTCTCTTGTTGTGGTGTTTCAGCCTCCATCGATAATTAGCCTTCCTTAGCGTTGCGTTGATTATATTCCCTAGAAACTAGTTCGAGAATTAGAGAAAGATCGGGCTCAACTAAATGTCGAACTCTTTGGTACCTTGTACCATTCGGTTCTTCATCAGGTGGTATAAGAGCAAAAGGTTCTTCTCCAATTCCCGGTGTACCCTACACAATTTTTTTTTCTTGTTTGCTAGATTGACAAAAAAAACAAAAAAAAAAAAAACTCACGGCATATATGTTAAAAGTGCAGCTGATTCAAAATTCTCTTGGTGTAAAAAATTGGCAGCCAAGTATAGATTAGAATAGAGAACTATAAAGCCATTAGCAAACTTCTTGCAAACGAAAGCGTTAGAGCCTCATCCAAGAATAGGCAAACGTTCCCCCTTTTGTTTTGAGCCGTATTCAATAATCAAATACATTAAGTGTTGAAAGCTTTAGAGCCTCAATACTTGATACCATTCGGCCAAGGTCAAGGGAAAATTCAAGATAGTGAGTTACTGTTCATCCGAATCAAGAACATCAAGAAGATCAAGAAAGACAAGAACCGGTTTCCATTCTCGATTAGGATTTCGTTTCTTCATCTTTTTCTTTCTAAAGCTTTTCGTTTAGGTCAAAGATAGGATTTATTTCCTTATTCTTCAGCTTTGTGTCAACGCACCAAGTTAGGAACCCATTCTTTAATCTAGAGTTTGAAGTTCTATACTAGCGGTGTTGAAATAAAGAGTGGATCTTTCTTTTCTATTTGATTTTTTTGAGTGTTTTTCGTGCATTATAAATATGTCTTTTCAGGGATCTCCATCCAAGAAAGGTGAAGACTTCGATATGGAAAAGTTATATATGATGATGGAAGATGTGGCGAGAAACGTGGCTGATATGATGGGTCGAATGGAAGCAATAGAGATTCAAAATCAGCAATGTAATGTTAAGGACTATAATCTTGGTTCCATAAAGCCAAAGATTCCGTCTTTCGAAGGTACAAATGATCCCAAATTGCTTTTCGATTGGATTCGTAAAATTAACCATATTTTGTTGTTCAAAAGTATTCGGAGGAAAAGAGAGTAAAACAAGCAGCCATGGAGTTTTATGGATATGCTTCTATTTGGTGGGATAAAGAAACCAAGACAATGGAAAAAGTGGAACAACCAGAAATTGCAACTTGGGCCGAGATGAAAGCGGTGGTGACACGACGTTTTGTTCCTCTAGATTACACAAGGGAACTTTACAACCGTTTACAAAGGTTAAAGTAAGGAGGGAGTTCGGTCGATGAGTATTACAAGGCAATAAAAATAGCAATGATTCGGGCCGATATTAATGAGGGAGATGAGGCAACAATGACTCGGTTCTTGGCTGGTCTAAATAATAAAATCCGATCAAAGGTAGAATTTTCTAATCTTAATAATGTTACAACTATGTTATATTATGCAGAACAAATCGAAAGACAGCAAAAGGAAAAGAGTTCGAGGGCAAAAACGGCAACTTTCCAAACTTGGGAGATGCCGAAACAGCCCCAGATTTTTTCTACTGTTTTGCTGAGACAAAGCAAGGGTAAATAGGTCATAAATGATGCAAAAGCAGCCACGGGTCAGTTTGAGGCAGTAAGGACACAAAATCCAACCAATTCGGCCAATACTAGGGTAAATTTTAATCCAAATCTTGTTCGGGAATGTTTTAAATGTAGGGGGCAGAGGACACTTTTCTATGGACTGCCCTAACATGAGTATAATGATAAAATTGGATGATGGATCATGGATAAGTGAAGAAGAAGCCGAAATGGCCGTTTTAGAGGAGAAAAAAGAGCGAGAGAGAGAGAGAGAGAGAAAAGAAACGAGTGATCCTACCCATATGGTAAAAATCGAGGGGAAAAAAGGATACAAAAGCCATCAGCTTAGTGAGAAGAAAGGCAAGGTCACAAAAAGGGAGAAAATAGTGTTTATTCATTAATCCCGGAAAGGTAGATAGGGAAATTAAAGCAAAACTTGATCGATTTGAAAGGAACCACAAGGAACCTTTTTACTAACACTTTTCTTTTGATCTAACATCTTTTTCAACATCTAGTCTTGCTATTTTTAGAAATTTCATGAAGTCTTCCCTAAGGAGTTGCGGAGAAGGTTATTTATGAGCTTTCAAAATCGTGAAAGGTATATAAAGCATCTTCGGTTAAAAATCAGAAATTCGAAACCAATGTATTGAAGCTAATCCGACAAAATTTAATGCAATGGAGGAATGGCCGCGCACAACTAGTGCAATTCAAATGCATTCATCATATGAGTTAGCAAGCTTTTACTAACGTTTTGTTCATGATTTTTGCAAGCTTGCTGCCCCATTAAATGCAATTGAGAAGGAAGATATACAATTCTTTTGGGACAACCGCCATAAAGTATCTTTAAAAGGTAAAGTACAGTGAACATTCTACTTTCTATATTTCTAACTTGCTCATTTTTTATAATTTCTCATATTATGAAGCTGATTGTGATGATGATGATTTGAGGATGAGTCAAGCTTTTCAATGGGGAGGGGATGATACGGTACCAACCTCGAGGCTCCCCAATTCAAGGGATCACATACATAGACCAATGACGAGGAACATGAAGAAGATAACTACATCACTGGTTCGTATAATAAAGTACAAAGAGGATGCTAAGTTACACATAGAATATAAAGTACAAGGCAGCCTCTCAAGTTCACAGGTGTACAATTAGGCCCTATCAAACAAAGAGGCTAAGAAGGGCATTTTAGTGATCTTTCAAGCTGATGGACAGCTTTGCGACAGTTTGGTATAATGATAATAACTTTCAATGTATGTATCCAATGGACCTGATTCCAGTTGCATATTAAATTTAAGAGGCGGATCTACAACTACTATGAGACCACAAGATCAGATTCTTCCAGCTTGGTGTCCGAAACTGCCGCGCAACCTGATCCAAAAATCTGTCCAGAATTGGGACGAAATTAAAAGGCATTTTAGTCTTTGTACAATTAAAGTCTATGCTAGACTTTAATTATTTTCCAAATTTGTTATTTACTTTATTTAGAGTATTTAGGTGTGTATAGCAAGTAGTTAATAAAGGACATGTTGTCCTAGTTGGTTATCTAGTTGTTAAGAGTCCCACATCTACTAGGACTCTTCACATAGTTGGTTTAATTTCAGCTTTGTTAGTTGCTTTTAGCCGCCTATAACCAAAAGAATAGGACGTGTTTTTCATTATCTTGTTTAGGTAGTTTACATGATAGCAAGTTGTTTTCCCAGAGTCCTATTTCTTCAAGGACTCTTCTTCCTATTGTTGTTAGGAACCGAAAATTCTCTATTTAAGAGTGATTTCGGCCTACATATTATTTAGGTTAGATATATTGATATTTTGGTAAGGTTATTCCTCAGCTTCTCGTGATTGAACTTCTATGTAGAATTCATTCATTCTTTGAGTTATTGTATTAGCAAGATTAGTTTCTCTTGTTGTGATAAATTTGGTCACACAAATGTTAGATGCTTTGTGAAGAAGAAGATTGAAAGGGGGAGTTAAAACCATTTGGAGAGTTAAGCGTATTTTAACTAACCCCCATGGACCCAAACAAAAGTGGGTACCATAAGTTACTCTTCCCTTGCTCTTATAGGTTCTTGTTAGTTAAAGGGAAGCTCCTGCTCTATGATGTTTCAATGTTTATGATTTTATCACATAACCGAAGAAGAAGAAGTGCTTATGAAAGGTGTCAAATCTCTTTGCAATGGAAATATCACTTTGGTGATAAAGCTAAAGATGAGTATGATAAAGAAGATTGAGAAGCTCAAAGAACTCATTGAAGGAACTCAAAGTGCAAAAGCATTCATCAAATTCAATGAGATATTACTAAACTCAATCTCTTTCATTTCCTTGAACAATTATTGATCTTACTTTCCATATAATGTTCGATTGTTCTTGAAATGGGCACCTTGGAGATTTTATAACATGTTTTGCTCTTCATTTGTTTTGATTGTTTTTGAGCATGTTATTAGAGAGCTTAATGATTTGATCTTTGTGATGAAATCTCCTTTTAACAACCCCTCCCTCTTTTTATTTAGTGTCTTATGCTTTGGGGGAGTTTGTATATGCTATGTTTAGTTTTTTACTTGATCTTTATTGCATATAGGGGTGTTGGTGTGTTTATATTCAAGTCTATAGCATTAATCTTATGTGGTTGATCGTCTAGATGCTTGACTTAGGATGTAAACTCTATATGTGATGTATGCTCAATTGTCTTATTTTACATCATCACATCACTTGTTGGCTTGCCTTTCATCTTTTATATCTTATAGCAAACTTGTGTAAGTTATTTTGGAAGTTATATGTGTTATAAATGTTTATGTCTTTAATTGGTATCACATATACTCTCCCTTAATAACTTTGAGATCATCTTCTTCATTTTCTTATCCATTGTGATCTCATTATAGTTTTTGGTTAGTATCACTTTAAGAGTTGCTACACTAATTTAGCTAACCATTAACTTGTTAGAGGAATGTATTCAAAGTGTTATCTTACACTTCCTCTACTTCTTTTGGTTGTGATACATGTGCTTAACTTATGAATTCATGGTATCACTTCCACTAGTACTTTGTTAACTATATTTTCAAACGTGTGTTACAATTGGCTATATTTACAATTGGTATCATGTTTTACAATTGGTCAATTGGTATCAAACTTGGTTTTATCTCAAATAGCTAACATCGTATGTTTTATAAACGGGGAGATTGTGCTTAAAGGTTATATTCCTTATCTCCTTTGTTTTTAGCTTAGGTTGATATTCTTTTTGAGCCATATATAACCATCTTTATATTTATGTGTCATTATGGACTCTTTGTATTTTGAAATCAACCAAGCTTACTCAAAAAGATCATTCTTCAGAAAATTGGTGTATTAACTTTGCTTGTGCTATGAACTGTTTATGTTTTTGCAACTACACCCTTATATCTTTGGAGTTTGAAGTCTTTTTGATTATGCCAAAGGGGGAGAAAAATTGTGTATTAATCTTGCTAAAATGGTGTATTAATCTTGGTGTATTAATCATGTTTTTTATCCTTTCTGGCATGTTTTGAGGGGGAGCTTTTTATATATCTTATGTCTCAAAACATATTAAATGGAAGGAAGGAGGAAAGGAGGTTGGTTGGGAAATAGGGCTCTTCTAAGAGTCCCTAGATTATATTGCAAAAAGAAGTTATCATGACTAAGTGCTTTTGTCTTCATTGGTTTTATCTTTTAAAGCACTAGTCATTGCTCTTAATTGATCTTTAACTTTTTGCCATGCTTCCTTGTTCTTAATTTTGTCCATATTCTATCTTATTACATAAAAGTTTGTCATAATCAAAAAGGGGGAGATTGTAAGCCCTAAGGGCGAACAAACTCAGTTTTTGATATTGGACAAACTTTTGATGTTGTGTCTAATGATCTTAATCTTTGTGATAGAATATCGGAACTCTTTATGGAAGCTCTAAGTACTTCAATCAAGCCATTGGTGATGAGAACTTATATACGGATCCTTTAAAGAATGATGAGGTTTGGGTAATGTCTAAAAGGAGATATAGGAGGCAATATTTAACATCACATCACTCATTTTGGAGGCCCAAAAGACTCAAAAGAATGAAGACTATCATCAACTTGGATAAACATTAAATTCAGCTTTGTGACAGTTTGGTGTAATTGTCATAACTTGCGATCCAGGAATCCAATGAAGCTAATTCTAGATGATATGGAAAGATAAGAGGCATATCTACAACTTTCATGAAGAACACAAGATCAGATTATGCCTTTATGAAGTCCTAAATTGTCGTGCAACTTACTACACCATGCTGTCCAGATTTTCAGCGAGAATTAATCTTGTTTTTTTAAAGTTTAGCATTTATTTAATTTCCAGATTTTAGTATATTATTAATTTCGAAATATTACTTAAATAAAGGACATGTGGTCCATTTAGCAAGTAGTTTATGCTTTAGCATATTCTTTAGCAAGTAGTTTATTCTTTAGCATATTCTTTAGCAAATAGTTTATTCTTTAGCATATTCTTTAGAAGTATAATCCTAGTCCATTTAGGACTTAGCTTGTTTAGGGATTTTCAGCTGAAATCTTTCTCTATATAAAGAGAGGTTTCGACCACATATTAGGGGGACTTGATTAATGATAATTGTGAGGTTTATTCCTTTGTTGCTTTGTGAATTGAATTTCTTTTTAGATCTTCCTTTCATTGTTACTAATCAACAAGCTAGTTTCCTTGTTGTGGTGTTTCTTCATCCATTTAGTGTTCTTCTGCCTAGGTAGCCAAGTGCTTATCGCTGCTTGGAGGTCTAGTGTGTCGAATACTCTGAAAGTCCTTTGCTATAGTAGTCAAGTGCTTATCGCTGCTTGGAGGTTGTAGTAAGGCATTCACGTGAACTCAATTCAAGTAAGAGAAAGATCCTATTTTCCTTGTGTCGAATCTTGATTCCGTCAAGGTTCCTCATCATATTCCAATTGATCTCCCTTTGCGGAAAGTCCCTCTACCGGTATCCACGCGACGAAACGGGCAGCGATTGCTAGCTCTTCGTTTTCTGAGATTCGGGAATTAGAGAGAAAAGGGAGAGGCAAGAATAGAAAACGGTTTTTCGATTCTATGTATTATTTCAGTTTGAAAACATTAGTCATCTAGGTTTCGGCTAAGAGATGTTATATAGAGTGTAAGAGTTCGTTACTAGAACAACTCCCACCTCTATTCAACTTCTCTCGGCAGTGGGAGTCTCGGAATCCCACGTTCCTCAGACTTTTACTGGTAGTGGGAGTCCTTATCGGATAATAACTCCCACGTAATCCCAGGGCTATGGGTAAAATACCGAAATTGCCCTCTATCTCTAATTCGAATAATAAACAGTTTATTATTTTTCGGAAAAGTGAATGTCGGATACAACGAACCTAGACACATTCTAGATTCATTGAATCCGTACATGAAGCTCGTTAGCTCGTCTATGCGTGTGACCCCTGTAGGTTCATCTCACAATGGCAATGAAAACACACTTAGTAGTAGTGTGAGTTCATAAATCACAAGCGGTCCCCTAGCGAGGGACATTGTGACTACCCAAAGTGAATGAATATACAACGGAACCTAATATCAATCCACTATTTAATCCCTTTGTCTCACGATATCCTAATTAAGCATATGGCATGGTGGTCGTCACCCTTATTAAGCTTAATTGTATTTATGCTCGATCTCCGGGTAGATCTGTTTCGACAAATAGCATTTGATAACCACTTTATCAAATACATTTGAGCACGGGCATGCATTTAAACAGATCTTTTCCCTATCGAGGGGCCCATGGATATCTCTCTCAATAATAGAGAGGGACAAATTCCTTGCAATGTCTCTCACATTCAAGCTATGATAGGACACTACATCCGATCATCAGTCGTATTGATTACTCTGTTACAAGTAACGTCCGACCGAGTCAAAACGTGGCTCCATTCATACTAGAATCAATGAAGACATAAGGTCTAAGGATTCTAAAATAGTATTGAGGAAGTAATACTTTGACTTAAGACCATGAAGTATTACTTCTCGACTGGATCACGTCCCAATACAATGTATCCCTATATATTGCATCTATGATGTGATTTGTATCCATTACACATGATCGAGTAAAACAAGATCATCAATCAACAATCATACTAGTTTTATTTTATAGTAATTAAGCATTACATAAAACTAGGGACTTCTAGAATAGTAATTACATAAGCTAATGAGTTTTACTATCAAATCACACATTTGATAATCAAAAGCAAAATTAACTATTCAATTACGTGCTCAAAAGATAATAAAACGCACAACATGTGCTAATGGTCCTTGGGCACTACTAACAAAGACTTCATGAAACTTCTGAAAAATAGCAAGACTAGATGTAGAAAAAGATGTTAGAGTAAAAGAAAAAGTGTTAGTAAATAGGTTCCTTGTGGTTCCTTTCAAATCTAACAAAACAACAAGTTGTTTTGTTTGAATTGTCCTATCTACCTTTCCGGATTTAATGAACAAACATTCTTTTCTCACTTTTTGAGCTATTGCCTTTTTTCTCATGTTTCAGCCTCCATCGATAATTAGCCTTCCTTAGCGTTGCGTTGATTATATTCCCCTAGAAACTAGTTCGAGAATTAGAGAAAGATCCGGCATAATTAAAGTTGTCGTACTTAGTACCTCTCGGTTCTTCATCATATTTCCTTCTCGGCAGTCCTCAACATGTTCAACAATTATGGGAGAGGTTTTTCTATCTCAATTATGTTGTATTTACTCAATGTTTCAGGAAACGATTGCATAATCAAATCAGGTAATAGCTCCTGGCCTAGTGGAAATCACAGTCTTTCAAGGCTCTCAATATAGCATATCATTTTCAGAACGTGAGTTCTGACTGGTGTTCTGATGAAGAACCGCAAGGTTCGACTTAAGTTTGAGCCCGATCTTTCTTCAATTCTCGAACTAGTTTAACGGGGGAATACAATCAACGCGACTCCAAGAAGGTTGATCATCAATGGAGGCTGAAACACCACAATAAGCGTAAACTAAACTTATTGATACAGTAACTCAAGAGGAAAGACAAGGTAAAAACCTCACATCATGTTCCAAAAATATCTTGTATTAAAACAACTAATCTAAATATTAAAGTGGCCAAAATCTCCCTTAAGTAGGTTGAGATTTCGGTTACAACCAATAAAAGAAATAAGAGTCCTTAAAGGATTAAGACTCTTGAAAACAAATAAGAGTCCTTGAAGAATTAGGACTCTTGAATAACAACTTGCTATCAAGTAACTACTTAACAATAAAAGTGGCGGCTAGAATATAATCCAACTACCAAATCTATGAAGAGTCCTAGTTGCATTAGGACTCTTTATTAACAAACTAACTAACACATGGACAACATGTCCTTTATTATAGCAATACTACTTGCTATACACGAAAATAATGTAAATAATATGCTGAAAACAATTAAAGTCTAGCATAGACTTTAATTGTACAAAGACTAAAATGCCCTTTAATTTCGTCCCAATTCTGGACAGCTTGTTGGGCCAACTTGTGCGACAATTTCGGATATTAAGAAGGCAGAATCTGATCTCGTGATCTTCATGAAAGTTGTAGATCTGCCTCTTGTCTTTAGTATGCAATTGGAACCAGCTCCATTGGATTCCTGGATTGATATATATGACATTTATACCAAACTGTTGTAAAGCTGTCCAATCCCTTATCACTTTTACTTGGGCAGTCCATACCAAGATGGCCTTGTTCGTGATACTTATAGCATTCCGTTGGAATTGAAGATGAACAATTTTTCTTCCAAGTTGAAGAAGAGATGGAGGCTGTTTGGATAGCCCTATTTGAGCCGTGGCTGTTTTGGCAGCCTCTATTGGCTCTTTATCCTCTATCTTGCTCGACCAATAAGGTGAACTAGAAGGGGGTTGATTTGGTCATTTCCAAGATTGGAATTGAAGATGAACAATCCCATACATGGGTTTGATATTTATGTCTTGCATTCTTTGAAGGTTTCTTTGTCCCATGACCCTTTAGATTAAATGCTTTAAGAACTTGACTCGTCGAGTTTCTTCGAAAACTTGGACTTGGAATGACTAAGTTAAGAACTTGGTCATTTGGATGAATGATCTTGTGCAGCTTTAGATATGAGTCTTTTAGCTTCATGGATGGATCCTCATCAAATAGCTCTTATTCGGATATTCCGAGCCAACGGAAAATCTTAGGTCAATCTAAAGATAGAAAAGCAATAAATATTATCTATTGTCTTCCGCCTCCTTGTGCTTTCCTCCATCTGATTGACACATTTCTTCATCACTTGTTACATATGTAAAAACATAAAAACCTATTCTATACTTTTACATAATTGAAATAATTCTCAAGTTACATTCGAGATTAAATTTACAATAAGAATTGATAAGATAAGGCACGACACGCATGTCGTATTGATAGGATAAAGCAGGATTACGTTTCTCTATATGATCTACTCACAAGAAAGAACCAAACCTCTGAGTTAGCAAGTATACATTTAAGTCGATCTAATCGATGTTTCCCGGATTCTGCTACTAAGAACCACCAACAACAGTTTCCGATTCCTATCTCTATTGGTATCCACACACTAACCTTTAAACTTTTTACTCCGCGTCTTAGATGCTAGTCCAAAGAACTCCGAAGTTTGAAAACACTTTTCCCGGAATCCAGACAGTATAGATGATGGAGACCAACCAAGGGCAACCAATCCAAGCAAAGGAGATCCTTTTCAAATTCATGGAAGTCCTATTACAAGAGAAAGAGCTAAACAAATTAATAAAGCTATGATGAGTCTAGTTGCTGAAATTAAAGACATAGTACAAGAGAACTCATTAGAAGACCAAATGGTGAATGTTCTTCAAGTTATTGGGCCGAAATGCATCCAAGAAGATGGGCTAGAGCTAAAATATGAATTTGGCACTTAAATTGCTGATTGTGGGCTGCCAAATTCGTGCAAGACATGAAGCCCAAGAAGAAGTTTTCATTTAATTAATTTTCAGCCTAGAAAATGTGTTTTTAAGCCACTTAATTAGTCAAACTCTTTAGGTATTCAAGGAGTCTCTTAGTATAGTTTCAAGAAGTCATTTATATTTCCTAAATGTATTAAATTCAGTCAAAGAGGCCTTTGAATTCCCTTAGGTAAGCTGAATTTCGGGATTCACTTGAAAAGCCTTCATGTTTGCCTATAAAAGGCCATATAATGCTATGTAAAATTCAGACTTTCATAAATAGAAATAGACATTTGCCTTGTGAGATTAAATTCTCTTTGTTGAGCTTCTATAGTTCAAGAACTTATCAAGATCGGTGAGCAAGATTTTGTGGCGTTCATCATACCTTTGGTTATTGGTTCTCTTATAACCAACGGGTCAAGGTTTCCTTTGCTCTTGGTAAGATCAAACTAGATTCTCGATCTAGGGAGACCGCTACCAATCATTATTGATGTGAAACCTTGATGGGTTATATCAAGATTCGGCTGAAAACAGATCTTTCTCTATCTCGAATAGTTTCTATGGGAATACACTTAACACAATCCCGTAAAGGCTAAGTATCAATGGAGGTTGAAACACCACAACTAGAGAAACCAACTAGTTGATACAGTAACTTAAAGGAATATGAAATTCAACCGGAAGTTCATAAACAAGTATCAAAGGATTAACCTTAATCAAAATATCAATATATCAAGTCTACCTAAAAGAGGTGGCCGAAATTCCCTTTAAGTAGAAGGTAATTCGGTTCCAACTCAAACTAGGAAAAATGAAATAAGAGTCCTTGAAGAATTAGGACTCTTGAATAACAACTTGCTATCAAGTAACTACCTAAACAAGATAATAGGGACATGTGCCTATTATCTTGGCGGATGGAATCAAAATAACTACCAAAACAAAGAAGAGTCCTAGTTGTATTAGGACTCTTAATAACCAACTAACTAACACATGGACAACATGTCCTTTATTTAGCATACTTGCTATTATACGGCTAGAAATAGGAAATTAACAATACTAAAAATAATTAAAGTCTAGAATAGCTTTAATGTGTGAAAAGACTAAAATGCCCTTTTATCCACTTTGCTTGTTTGGGCCGATTTGAATGCTTTCAAGTGTTAAGAGTTGAACTCGTACTTCATCTTCTAGATGAAGCTTGGCTTCTTCTTTAGATTTTAACTCTTGGACCAATGTAGCTAGTTCTTGATTCCTTTGACGTGTTCTTGATCTAGTCATTGGTCTATTGATGCTTGACAAAGGATGAAGTAGTCTTCTAGATGGAATGAGATATCTTTCTTACAGCTTCATTCAAAGGTGCGGCAATTGAGCTAAAATCACGAACAAAGCGTCTATAAAAGCTTGCCAAACCATAGAATGATCGAACTTGTGTTGCATTTGTTGGCCTCAGCCAGCTCATAATTGACTCAATCTTGATTGGATCAACCTGAATTCCACTTGAACTAACAATGTATCCAAGAAAGTTAATAGAATTAGTGCAAAAAACACATTTTTCAAGCTTGGCATACAAGGTTTGTTCCCTTAATATAGTAAAAACAGCTTTAAGATGTTCAACATGCTCTTCTAAGGTTTTACTATAAACAAGTATATCATCAAAATAAACTACAACAAATTTACCAAAACAATGGCGGAATATGTAGTTCATTAATCTCATGAAAGTACTAGGTGCATTACTTAGACCAAAAGGCATTACAATCCATTCATATAATCCATATTTAGTCTTGAAAGCAGTTTTCCATTCATCACCTTGTTTCATTCTGATTTGGTGATAGCCTTGAGTTAAATCTATTTTAGAAAAGATAAAAGCTCCACTTAACTCATCTAGCATATCATCTAAGCGAGGTATAGGATGTCTATATTTTATAGTGATCTTATTAATATCTCGACAATCCGTACATAATCTGAAAGTGCCTTCCTTTTTAGGAACGAGAATAACAGGACTATCACAAGGACTTAAAGATTCACGTACCTGCTCTTTCTCTAAAAGTAAATCAACTTGCCTTTGTATTTCTCGGGTCTCATCCGGATTTGCTCTATAGGCTGCCCTATTTGGAAGATTTGATCCCGGAATGAAATCAATTTGATGCTCTATGCCTCGTTTAGGAGGTAGACCTTTCGGCAACTCCTTAGGAAAAAGATCCTTGAATTCCTGGAAAACATCAACACAAAGACTAGGGAGAGAAGAAGTCACAAGATCAAAGGAAAAGTTAGTATTGAGGGTTAACCTTTCGGTTTCCCTATAAATCAACAAAACAAGGGGTTTATGTGCACGTAAAGCCCTATCTACCTTTCCAAAATTGACAAATAAACATTCTTTCTTCTCTCTTTGTGAATAAGCCTTTTTGCTCACAATACTCACGGCTTTTTCAGCTTTCTTTACCTCGGATTTTACCTCAAGAGTAAGATCACTCTTCTTTTTAAGCTCACTTTCTTTTCGTTTGTTTTCTCTACTCTCGGCCATTTTTTCTTGTATTTCACATACCTTACCTAGTGTCATAGGATGTAAATGATGCTTACTTTTATCTTTTGACACTGTATAAATATTTTTCCTTCCACAATGGGTTGCATACCTATCATATTGCCAAGGTCTTCCCAAGATTATGTGACATGCGGTCATGGGAACCACATCACATAAAACCGTGTCCTGGAAGCTTCCCACACTAAAATTTATCTCAACCTGTTTGTCCACCCTAATATCACCACAATTGTTCAACCATGAAAGTTTATATGGCATAGGATGTGATTTCATAGGTAAATCTAAAGCAGTTACCATATCAAATGAACAAACATTAGTACAACTTCCATTATCAATGATTACTAAACAAAGTCTATCTTTTATTTTGCACATTGTATGAAAGAGATTACTTCTATGTTGATGTACTTCATCCAATGGTTTAGTATGTAGTAAATTCATAGTGACTAAAAGAAATGTACCTTCATTCTCCGGGAGGGCATTGTTACCCTCGGATTCATCCTCAAAAATAGGATCTTCCGTTGTTTCCTCATCACTTACCCACGGTCCATCATCCAACATGATCATGGTACTTTTAGATGGACAATCCCGAGCAAAGTGACCCTTACCATGACATTTAAAACATTCCCGATCATGTGTTGTAGGTGCATTAGCTCTCAAATCGGTTTTGTTTTGATGCAATTGGTAACCTTGCTGCCCCACTTGCAACCGTGGCTGTTTTAGCACTTCCCAAACTGCCCTTGGCTTGATTTTGGTTCGGCAAAATAGAAGCATTGTTTAGGGACTGATTTGGCCTTTTCCAAGGTTGGAAATTAGCCGAAGAAGCCCTCAAACTCTTATCTTTTGGCTTTCTTTCAACCTGTTCAGCAAAATAAATCATATCAATAAGAGAAGTAAGGTTAGCACGTTCTACCTTTGGTCTAATTTTGTCATTTAGACCAGCCAAGAAACTAGCCAAAGTAATTTCACTAGCTTCCCGAATGTTTGCTCTAATCATGGACATCTCCATCTCTTTGTAGTATGCATCAACGGTCTTTGTTCCTTGCCTCAATCTTTAGAGTTGATTGTACAACTCACGGTTAAAATTTTGAGGTACAAATCTTCTTGTCATGACCGCTTTCATATCATGCCATGTATCAATTGGTCTTTGCTCCGTTCTTATCCGTTCATTGATTTCATGGTCCCACCAAATTGATTCATAGTCTCCAAACTCCATGGCTGCTAATTTTACCTTTTTCTCTTCGGAATAATTATGGACATCAAAAACGTGGTTAACTTTTCGTGTCCAATCAAAAAATAAATTAGGATCATTAGTACCTAGAAAAGGAGGGATCTTGGTCTTTATAGAACCAAGATTATTATCATACCTTTGAGCTTAATGGATTGCTCGTGGTTCAAATCTATCTTCATTAATAAAAGGTCTAGTATCATACCTTTGGGCTGGTTGGTTTTGCCTCGGCTCAAAGCTCTCATTATTACCAAAAGGTCTCGGATCATACCTTACTTCTTGTTGATATTGCCTCGGTTCATAGGCAGAATTATCCATAATTCTTGGAATAACTTTCGGCTGAAAATCAAGATTGTGCCGAATGTTGTTTCTTGAAGTATGTTCAATGGATTCTTGGAAATCTTGATTATCTTGATCAACTTTTGCTGACCCTTTGCCTTTATCCGAGTTGGCTTTGATTTCAAGATACTCCAACCGATCTTTTATTTCATCTATGGATCGCATCAAATTTTGCATTGTTTGATGTATTGACTCTCGAAAAAGCTTGTCTTCTTCCATGGCACCTTGCTGCGAAGTACCTTTGTACAAATCGTCGTGACATCACCGCTTTCATATCTTCCCATGAATCAATTGGTCTTTGTCCCGATCTTCTCAGTTCATGGTTCTCCTTATCCCACCAAATTGTATGCATATTCCTCATACAAGGCATCCCTTATCCAACATCATAGGACCAATGACTAGATCAAGAGCTAAGCAAGTTAATGAACAATTGTCTACATTGATCCGAGAGCTAAATCACAAAGAGGAGTCAAAGCTACATCTAGAAGATGAAGTTCAATTCCAACTAATAACTCTTGAAGGCATTCAAATCGGCCCAAACAAGCAAAGTGGCTAAAAAGGGCATTTTAGTCTTTTCACACATTAAAGTCTATTCTAGCCTATTCTAGACTATTCTAGACTTTAATTATTTTAAGTATTGTTGTTTTATTAATTTCAGCCGTGTATAGCAAGTAATTGCTATAATAAAGGACATGTTGTCCATGTGTTAGTTAGTTGGTTATTAAGAGTCCTAATGCAACTAGGACTCTTCTTTATTTTGGTAGTTACTTTACTTTATGCCGCCAAGATAATAGGCACATGTCCCTATTATCTTGTTTAGGTAGTTACTTGATAGCAAGTTATTATTCAAGAGTCCTAATTCTTCAAGGACTTTTATTTCCTTTCCTAGTTTGAGTTGGAACCGAATTTCCTTCTACTTAAAGGGAATTTCGGCCACCTCTTTTACTTAGACTTGATATATTGATATTTTGATTAAGGTTAAACCTTTGATACTTGTTTATGAACTTCCGGTTGAATTTCATATTCCTTTAAGTTACTGTATCAACTAGTTGGTTTCTCTAGTTGTGGTGTTTCAACCTCCATTGATACTTAGCCTTTCCGGGATTGTGTTAAGTGTATTCCCATAGAAACTATTCGAGATAGAGAAAGATCTGCTAAAAGCCAAATATTGATATAACCCATCAAGATTTCGCATCAAGTGGTATCAGAGCAAAAGGTTGATCTCTATCTTGGTGTACCTTTATTGCTTTCTTGAAAAAAAAATTCTTGTTTGCTTGAGATAGCCGAAAGATAACAAAAAAAATTTAACCCCAACGAAAAAGCCACCCGGAAGTAAAGAAATTGGCAGCCGGGTTATTCATACAATTCGGGTATTTTACCTCATAAAAGCCACCCGGAAGTGAAGAAATTGGCAGCCGGGTTAGCCCAAAATAGACAAGGATTCAAGGCCAAAAGCAAACTTCCTTGTCCGCTTGGACACAAAGGAATTGGCTCTTGTTCCCTCTTCATCTTGAATTAACCACTATCAAGACTTTTCGATCTAGCACAACCGTCATCAATCAAGAGCTTTTGATCTTGTGGCCAAGATAAGGGTAAGTCTCGGGCAAGAAGGTAAGAAAAGATTTCAAGAACGAGCTATTTCAAGAAAATAGAAAATCAAGAAAGGTAAAGTTCACATCTTTTTCTTGTTTGGCAACACATAACCCTTATACTTTTTCCTTAGACTTTTTGTTAAAGTCAAGATTTGGTTTCTTTGATATATTTTCCGACCTTCCATCACCATAACCATACAATCATTCAAAGTTGGAAGTTCTTGACAAGTATTTTGTGGGATATTGAGAGAATAAAAAAATATGATTACTATTCACAGATTACTATTCACGGATTACTATTCCCAAATTACTATTCACAGATTTTGTGAAAAGATTCAATCTTTAATATCTTTTTCTACTAACGATTCTTTTTGTGAAGTTTTTTTTCTTGCAAAGATAATGTCTTCCGATGAAGGTACCTCGCAGCAAGGTGCCATAGATGGGGACAAACTTTTTAGAGAATCCATACAACAAACAATGAAATCCATGATGCAATCCATCAATGAGCTCAAGATGGAGGTTCTTGAAATCAAGAACCCTTCGGATAAAGGTAAAAGGGCAGCAAAAGATGATCAAGAAGATCAAGATTCACATGAGTCCTTTGATCAACTTCCAAGGGACAACTTTCGGCAACAAAGGGAATTTCAGTCGAGACCAATCCCAAGGATGGTAGACAATCATGCCTATGATCCGAGGCCAAATCAGCAAAATCAAAGGTATGAACCAAGACCCTTTGTTCATGATCAAGAATTCTTGCCGAGGCCAAATCAAAGAAGGGAGGATCCATTGAATTTTGAGCCGAGAGCAAATTTCCAAAACCAAAGGTATGATGAGAGATACAATGTTCAAGATCAAAGGTATGATAATAATCTTGGTGCTATTAAGACCAAGATCCCTCCTTTCTTAGGTACTAATGACCCTCAATTATTTTTAGATTGGACACGAAAAGTTAACCATGTTTTTTATGTTCATAATTACCACTTGATGCGAAACCGTGATGTTTTATATCAAGGTTCGGCTTTTAAGCAGATCTTTCTCTATCTCGAATTAGTTTCTATGGGAATACACTTAACACAACCCCGGGCAGGCTAATTATCAATGGAGGCTGAAACACCACAACTAGAGAGACAAGCTAGTTGATACAGTAACTCAAAAGAATATGAAGTTCTACTGGAAGTTCATAAACACGTATCAAAGGATTAACCTTAATCAAAATATCAATATATCAAGTCTAAGTAAAAAGGTGACCGAAATACTCTTTAAGTAGATGTATTTCGGTTCCAACTTGAACTAGGAAAAGGGAAATAAGAGTCCTTGAAGAATTAGGACTCTTGAATAACAACTTGCTATCAAGTAACTACCTAAACAAGATAATAGGCACATGTTCCTATTATCTTGGCGGCACAAAGTAAAGTAACTACCAAAATAATGAAGAGTCCGAGTTGCATTAGGACTCTTATTAACCAACTAACTAACACATGGACAACATGTCCTTTATTATAGCAACTACTTGCTATACACGAAATTATAGTAATGAAATATGCTGAAAATAATTAAAGTCTAGTATACACTTTAATTGTACACAAAAGACTAAAATGCCCTTAATATTTGCCCCAATTCTGGACAGCTTGTTGGGCCAACTTGTACGACAATAATGTATCTCTAGAAGGCAGAGTCTGGTCTTGTGATCTTCATATAAGTTGTAGATCTGCCTCTTATCTTTAATATGCAATTGGAATCAGCATCATTGGATGCCTATATCGAAAGATATGATCATTATACCAAACAGTAGCAAAGCTGTCCATTCCTTGTACACTTGTGATACTTAAGAGATTGACTTGGGAAACATTCCTAGATGTAATTTATAGTCCTCTTTGTATCGTAACACGTTCCCTAGAGTTGGGCAGCCCCAAGGTTGGTATCGTATCATGGACGAGGCTCTATCGCTTTCGTTGGCAAGAAGTTTGCTATTGGTTTTATAGTTCTCTATTCTATATTTGGCTTCCAATTTCTTTATACCAAATGGCTTTTTTTTTCTTTGTAATCGGCTGCCTTTTCTTGATTAATGTTGTGGCTCTCTCTTTTTTTTTTTTTTTTTTTTTGTCAATCTAGCAAACAAGAACAATTTAATGAAAGCAGTAAAGATACACCAAGAAAGAGATAAACCTTTTGCTCTGATACCAAATGATGCGGATCCGAGGTACAAAGTACCAAGAATTCGACAACGAAAAGGTTTCGGATCTTTCTCTCTCTCGAAATCAGTTTAACGGGGGAATATAATCAACGCGACTCCAAGAAGGTTGATCATCAATGGATGCTGAAACACCACAATAAGCGTAAACTAAACTTATAGGATGTCTATATTTAATAGTTGTCTTATTAATATCGCGACAATCCGTACATAGTCTGAAAGTGCCTTCCCTTTTAGGTACCAAAATAACCGGACTAGCACAAGGACTTAAAGATTCACGTACCTGCTCTTTTTTCTAAGAGTAAATCGACTTGCCTTTGGATTTCTCGGGTCTCATCCGGATTTGTTCTATAGGCTGCCCTATTTGGAAGATTTGATCCCGGAATGAAGTCGATTTGATGTTCGATGCCTCGGATTGGAGGTAGAACTTTCGGCAACTCCTTTGGAAAAAGCTCCTTGAATTCCTTCAAAACATCAATACATACACTAGGAACAGAAGAAGTTAAATCATCAAAATTGAAAGTGTTAAGGAGAGTTAACCTTTTGGTTTCTCTAAAACCAAGTAAAACAAGGGGTTTATTTGCACGTAACACCCTTTCTACCTTTGCAAAATTAATGAATAAACACTCTTTCTTATCTTTTAGGACACATGACTTCTTCCTCATAATGTTCTCAGTTTTGTCATCCCTTTTTACCACGGTTTGGACCTTAGGGATAGGTTCGCTCTTTTTTTTTTCAACTCTTGTTCTTTTAACCTCTTTTCCCTCCCCTCGGTTAGTAGTCTTTGAGTCTCACAAACCTGATTCGGTGTCATAGGATGCAATGTGTACCGAATGTTATCTTTGGTAACCTTGTAGACATTCCTTCGGCCAATATGATCCGCGAACCTATCATATTGCCAAGGTCTTCCCAGAATAATGTGACTTGCGGTCATAGGTACCACATCACATAAAACAGTATCTTTAAAGCTCCCAATGCCGAAGTCAAATTCCACCTGCTTATCCACTTTAATCTCCCCGCTATTGTTTAACCATGAAAGCTTGTATGGCATTGGATGTACTTTCGTAGGTAAATCTAAAACGGTTACCATCTCATAAGAACAAACGTTAGTGCAGCTACCATTATCAATAATAACCAAACATGTTTTATCTTTAATAGTGCACTTAGTTTGAAAAAGATTACTACGGTGTTGATGCAAATTATCTAATGGTTGAGAATGTAAAAGTTGCATATTGACCAAAAGAAAATTACCATCATCTGCGGGAAACTCACCATTGCCCTCGGCTTCATCTCCCAATAATGTGTCCTCGGCTTCCTCTTCATCACTTTCCCAAGTTCCATCATCCATCATGATCATGGTACTTTTGTTAGGACAATCCCGAGCAAAGTGACCCTTACCGTGACACTTAAAACATGCCCGATCATTTGATGTTGTTGATTTAGCCCTCAAATCGGTCGGTTTTGAAGTGTTTGATGTCCTTGCTGCCCCAAAAGAAGCCGTGGCTACTTTTGTGTTCCCCAAACTGCCCTTAGAATAGACTTTAATTGTACACAAAAAGACTAAAATGCCCTTTATAATTCGTCCCCATTCTGGACAGCTTGTTGGGTCAACTTGCACGACAATATGGGATATCAAGAAGGCAGAATCTGATCTTGTGATCTTCATGAAAGTTGTAGATATGCCTCTTATCTTTAATATGCAACTGGAATCAGCTCAATTGGATAAGTATATCGAAAGATATGTTCATTCTGCCAAACAGTAGCAAAGCTGTCCATTCCTTGTACACTTGTGATACTAAGAGGTTGACTTGTACAACATTCCTAGATGTAATTTAGAGTCCTCTTTGTATCTGAATGCACGTTCCCTTGAGTTGGGCAGCCCCAAGGTTGGGACCGTATCATCCCCTCCTTCTTGAAAAGGATTCGTCCTCGAATCTTCCCAAAAATCAGCTTTGTAATCTGCAAAATGAAGAAAAGGGAGCAAGTTAGAAATATGGAAAGTAGAAAGTACATTGTACTTACCTATCAATGAGATTCTCTTGCGGCTGTCCCAAATGAAAGGTGTATTTTCCTCCTTAATTGCAATTAATGAGTTAGCAAGCTTGCTAAAATCACGAAACAAATGTGTATAAAAGCGTGCCAACTCATATGTTGAACGATCTTGAAGGATAATAGTTGTTCGTGACCATTCCCTTATTGCATTATCTTTTGCTAGAACAACTTGAATACCTTGAAAACTCACAATGTAACTAAGAAGGTTAATAGAATTAGTGTAAGAAACATAATTTCCAATCTTAGCATACAAAGTTTGTGCTTTTAAAATAGTAAAAACAGCCATAAGATGTTCAATAAGATTCTCTCGGTTTTTACTCGTAACAAGTACTTTATCAAAGTAAGGAATTGGATGTCTATACTTAAACATGAAGTTATTAACATTGAGACTATCCGTATATAATCTAAAAGTCCTTGCTTGCTTTGGTATGATTTTTCCCGGATTAACAAAAAGACTTAAAGACATACTTACCTTCTTTTGTTCAAGAATTAAATCACCTTGGGTTTGAATTTGCTGATTTGTACCCAAAGATGGTTTATATCTTTCATGATTTTGAAGACTAACAATTAATCTTCTCGGCAACTCCTTAGGGAAGTCTTCATGAAATTTCTGAAAAATGGCAAGACTAGATGTAGAAAAAGATGTTAGATAAAAAGAAAAAGTGTTAGTACAAAGGTTCCTTGTGGTTCCTTTCAAAGGAATTGCCCTATCTACCTTTTCGGGAGTAATGAATAAACACTCTTTTCTCTCTTTTTGCGAGCTTGCCTTTTCTTTCACTAAGCTCAAGGCTTTTGTATCCTTTTTTCCCTCGAATTGTACCTCATGGATAGGATCACTTGTTTCTTTTCTATCTCGCTCTTTTTTCACCTCTAAAACAGCCCTTTCAGCTTCTTCCTCACTTATCCACGATCCATCATCCAATTTTATCATTGTACTCTTGTTAGGGCAGTCCATAGCAAAGTGTCCTTTGCCCCCACATTTAGAACATTCCCGAACAAGTTTTGGAGTAGATTTTACCCTCGTATTGGCCGCATTTGATGGATTTTGAGACCTTGCTGCCCCAAACTGACCAGTGGCTGTCATTGCACCATTTATGACCTCTTTACCCTTGCTTTGGCTTGAAAAAACAGTAGAAAAAATCTGGGGTGGATTCGGCTTCTCCCAAGTTTGGAAAGTTGCCGGTTTTGCCCTTAAACTCTTTTCTTTATGTTGCCTTTCAATCTGTTCAGAAAAATAAACCATATCAATAAGATTATGAAGATTAGCACGTTGTACCTTAGGTCTGATGTTGTCATTTAGACCAGCCAAGAACCGATCTAAAGTTGTGTCTTTATCTTCTTGAATATTCAATCTAAACATCACCATCTCCATCTCTTTGTAGTATTCATCAACGGTCTTTGTTCCTTGCCTCATTCTTTGGAGTTGATTGTACAACTCATGATTAAAAATTTGAGGTACAAATCGTCGTGACATGATCGCTTTCATATCTTCCCATGAATCAATTGGTCGTTGTCCCGCTCTTCTGCGTTCATTGGTCTCATTATCCCACCACTTTGATGCATAGTCTCCAAACTCCATGGCTGCCAATTTAACCTTTTTATCCTCCGAATAATAATGAACATCAAAAACATGGTTAACTTTTCGTGTCCAATCAAAAAATAAATGAGGATCATTCGTACCTAAAAAAGGAGGGATCTTGGTCTTGATAGAACCAACATTATTATCATACCTTTGAGCTTGATGATTTGCTCTTGGCTCAAATCTATCATCATTAATGAAAGGCCTAGGATCATACCTTTGAGCTTGATAATTTGCTCTCGGCTCAAATCTATCATCATGACCAAAAGGACTTGGATCATACCTTGTATCTTGTTGATTTTGCCTCGGTTCATAGGCAAAATTGTCCATCATTCTTGGAGTTGCTCTCGGCTGGTATTGATTATTATCAACTTTGTGCCGAAAATTGTCTCTCCAAGGTGGTTCAAAGGATTCTTGGGAATCTTGATCATCTTTCGCTGCCCCAAGAACCTCTAACCGATCATTCATCTCACCAATGGATTGCATCATTTTTTTCATTGTTTGATGCATTGATTCTCGGAAAAGCTTGTCTTCATTCATGGCACCTTGCTGCGAAGTACCTTCACTAAAAGACATTATCTTTGCAAAACAAACTTAACAAAAAGAATTGTTAGTAGAAAAAGATGTTAAAGATTGAATCTTTCACAAAATCTGTGAATAGTGTTCTGTGAATAGTAATCTGGGAATAGTAATCTGTGAATAGTACCCAGTGAATAGTAATCCGTGAATAGTAATCAGATTTTTATTCTCTCAATATCCCTCAAAATACTTGTCAAGAACTTCCAACTTTGAATGATTGAAATGGTTATAAGGATGGAAGGCTGAAAAAATATATCAAGAAGTAGTTTCTTGACTTAACAAAAAGGCTAGGGAAAAAGTATAAGTGTAATTGTAACAAGAGCAAGAAAAAGATGTAACCTTTATGTTTCTTGATTTTCTTTCTTCTTGAAATTGCTTTTTCTTGAAGCCTTTCTTCCCTTCTTACCCAAGACTTACCCTTATCTTGGCCACATGGGATCAAGAACTTCTATGGTATGAAGATGTTACCTTGATATTTTTACCTTGATGGTGACTAATTCAAGATGAAGAGGGAACAAGAGCCAATTCCTTGTTGAAGGAAGTTTGCTTTTGGATTGTATCCTTGTCTTTTGTGGGATAACTCGGTTGCCAATTTCTTTATATCCGAGTGGCTTTTTTCTTTGTACTAACCCGACTGCCAATTTCTTTACTTCGGGTGGCTTTTTCGTAGGGGGTATAATTTTTGTGTTATCTTTCGGCTATTCTCAAGCAAACAAGAAAAAAAATTTCAAGAAAAAGCGTAAAGGGTACACCAAGATAGAGATCAACCTTTTGCTCGATACCACTTGATGCGAAATCTTGATGGGTTATATCAAGACTCGGCTTAATTAGCGAGATCTTTCTCTATCTCGAATAGTTTATGGGGGAATATACTTAACACAGATCCGGAAAGGCTAAGTATCGGTGGAGGTTGAAACACCACAACTAGATAAACCAACTAGTTGATACAAGAACTTTAAAGAAATATGAACTTCAACCGGAAGTCATAAACAAGTATCAAAGGATTAACCTTAATCAAAATATCAATATATCAAGTCTAAGTTACATGGCTGCCGAAATCTCTATTAAATAGAGTATTTCGGTTATAAGAGAACCAAACTAACTCAAACTAGGAAAAGGGAAATAAGAGTCCTTGAAGAATTAGGACTCTTGAATAACAACTTGCTATCAAGTAACTACCTAAACAAGATAATAGGCACATGTTCCTATTATCTTGGTGGCTGAAATAAAAGTAACTACCAAAATAATGAAGAGTCCTAGTTGCATTAGGACTCTTAATAACAAACTAACTAACACATGGACAACATGTCCTTTATTATAGCAACTACTTGCTATACACGAAATTATAGTAAATAAATATGCTGAAAATAATTAAAGTCTAGAATAGACTTTAATTGTACACAAAAAGACTAAAATGCCCTTTATAATTCGTCCCCATTCTGGACAGCTTGTTGGGTCAACTTGCACGACAATATGGGATATCAAGAAGGCAGAATCTGATCTTGTGATCTTCATGAAAGTTGTAGATCTGCCTCTTATCTTTAATATGCAACTGGAATCAGCTCAATTGGATAAGTATATCGAAAGATATGTTCATTCTGCCAAACAGCAGCAAAGCTGTCCATTCCTTGTACACTTGTGATACTAAGAGGTTGACTTGTACAACATTCCTAGATGTAATTTAGAGTCCTCTTTGTATCTGAATGCACGTTCCCTTGAGTTGGGCAGCCCCAAGGTTGGGACCGTATCATTTATTTTGATGATATTCTTGTTTATAGTAAAACCTTAGAAGAGCATGTTCAGCATCTTAAGGCTGTTTTTACTATATTAAGAGAGCAAACATTGTATGCCAAGCTTGAAAAATGCATTTTTTGCACTAATTCTATTAACTTTCTTGGATACATTGTTAGTTCAAGTGGTATTCAGGTTAATCCGGCCAAAATTGAGTCAATCATAAGTTGGCCGAGACTAACATCAGCAACACAAGTTCGTTCATTCTATGGTTTAGCAAGCTTTTATAGGCGATTTGTTCGTGATTTTAGCTCAATAGCCGCACCATTGAATGAAGTTGTGAAGAAAGATGTATCCTTTTTTTGGGATAAGCCGCAAGAAGAAAGCTTCATTAAGCTTAAGCAATTACTCACTTCTTCCCCTATTTTATCTTTACCTCAATTTAATCTAACTTTTGAAGTTGAATGTGATGCTTCAGGTATAGGTATTGGGGCTGTTTTACAACAACAAGGCAAACCTTTGGCATATTTTAGTGAGAAATTAAGTGGCGCTTCACTTAATTATCCTACATATGATAAAGAGTTGTACGCTATTGTGAGAGCTTTAGAAACATGGCAGCATTACTTGATTGCAAAAGAATTTGTAATCCACACGGATCATGAATCAACCAAGTATCTCAAAGGGCAAAGTAAGCTAAACAAGAGACACGCAAGGTGGGTTTCTTTTATTGATACCTTTCCTTATGTCATCAAATACAAAAAGGTAAGGAAAATGTTGTTGCGGATGCTCTATCTAGAAGGTACACTTTACTTTGAATTTTGTAAACTAAATTACTTGGTTTTGAACATTTGAAAGCATTGTACAAAGATGATAACGATTTTTCTGATTTATACTCAGCTTGCCATGTCTCGGCTAAAAAGGATTTTTATATATTTGAAGATTTCTTGTTTAAAGGCAATAGATTATGTGTACCATCTTGTTCTATAAGAGAATTAATGGTAAGAGAGGCACATAGTGGCGGCTTAATGGGACATTTTGGTATTGTTAAAACATTAGATATTTTACAAGAACACTTTTATTGGCCTAAAATGAAAAAGGATGTGATTAAAATTTGTGATCTCTGTTTTAAGTGCAAACAGGTTAAAAGTACATCCAAGGCTCACGGATTGCTCATGCCTTTACCAATTCCATCTTCACCATGGATAGATCTTTCCATGGATTTTATTCTTGGTTTACCTACGTCGAGTAGGGGTGTCAACGGGTTCGGGCGGCCCAAACCCGGCTCACATAGCTCGAAAAAATGTGAGCGTGAGCTTAATATTCAAGCTCGCTTCTTATGTGAGCTGAGCGTGAGCTTGACCCCGCTCAGCCCGAAAAAAGCTCGAACCCAAATAAGATTAATATAATTAAAATATTATATATATATAATAATAATAATAATAATAATAATAATAATAATAATAATAATAATAACAATAATGATTGTTGGATCAAAATTTTTGGATCAAACAAGGATCAAATAGTATAAAATGAAAATGATTGTTAGAATTTAATGTGGCTTTATGCCTTCTTGATCCAAATTTGATCCCAAATTTTTGATCCAATAATCACTACCCTAATAATAATACTAATTTAAAAAAAACTTATATACATTATAATTATAATTATAATGTGTGGATTAACTCAATAATCTTTTTTTTGGGTAGAAAGGAGATTATATTAAAGAAGGAGTCTTACAACAGGAAAGAGACAGGTACAAAAGTTAAAGGAAGAGAGAAAACAGGAAAAGACAGCGTGGAAAACACAGTACAAAATAAATTGGGATGAATCACAACAAAAAGTGAGATGGTGTAGAAGAATTCAATGGGATTGTCAAAATTGGAGTTGCCACCGACAACAATGGAATTAAATCAATCTTTTGAAATTTGCAAATTTATCATTTGTTAAAAATTTAAGTGCATGGATTCTCTTGTTTTTTATTTTTTCGTTTTTTTATATAAAACTCCTTTTATTAACATATCAAACAATTCTGAAACTTTTGCTTCTTTTTGTGTATTTTTGTCCAAATTTAGTTTTAAGGCTCATTGTATTATGCTATTCTTGAAACAGAATTTTCGTTTTCTTCGCTAATATAAGTGAGCTTGGGAAGCTCGTGAGCTAAGCTCAAGCTCGTGTTAAAATGTGAGCTGAGCGTGAGCTCAAGGTTTATGAGCTTTTCCGGGCTGAGCGTGAGCGTGAGCTTTTGAATTTTTATGTGAATTGAGCGTGAGCTATGCCAAGCTCAGCTCACATAGCTCGATTGACACCCCTAACGTCGAGAAGAGGTAATGATAGTATAATGGTTGTTGTTGATAGATTTTCTAAAATGGCTCATTTTATACCTTGTAGGAAAACAAATGATGCAAGCCATGTTTCGGATCTATTCTTCAAAGAAGTCATTCGGTTGCATGGTGTTCCAAAAACAATCGTAAGTGATAGGGACGTAAAGTTCCTAAGTTATTTTTGGAAAACATTATGGAGTAAATTGGGGACTAAATTGCTATTTTCTACATCAAGTCACCCCCAAACCGATGGACAAACCGAGGTAACCAATCGAACTCTAGGTATTACTTAGGGCACTTATTCAAAAGAACTTAAAAAGGTGGGAAGAATGTTTACCTATTGCTGAATTTGCATATAATCGTACTTTACATTCAATTACTAATAATTCACCTTTTGAAGTTGTTTACGGTTTTAACCCCCTAACCCCTTTAGATCTAACCCCTCTAGATCTAACCCCTCCTCTTCCTATTGATGAGTACTATAATATAGAAGGTGATTCAAGGGCTGATTTTGTCCAAAGACTACATCTTGAAGTTGCCGCCAATATCAAAAGGAAGAATGAGCGTATTGCCATACAAACCAACAAAGGCCGCAAGCCAATTGCATTTGAACCGGGTGATTGGGTTTGGATACATTTTAGGAAGGAAAGATTTCCTAAAGAGAGAAAAAGTAAACTCCATCCCCGAGGAGATGGACCATTTCAAGTTGTGACCAAGATCAATGACAACGCATACAAAATCAACTTGGAAGGTAAGTATGGAGTACATTCCACTTTTAATGTTACTGACTTATCTCCTTTTGAATTTGATTTAGATTATGTTGATCCCGATGATGATTCGAGGTCGAATCCTTTTCAAGAAGGAGGGGATGATGCGGGACCATCTAGAGGGCTGCCTCATACAAGGCATCCCTTATCCAACATCATAGGACCAATGACTAGATCAAGAGCTAAGCAAGTTAATCAACAATTGTCTACATTGATCCGAGAGCTAAAGCACAAAGAGGAGTCAAAGCTACATCTAGAAGATGAAGTTCAATTCCAACTAATAACTCTTGAAGGCATTCAAATCGGCCCAAACAAGCAAAGTGGCTAAAAAGGGCATTTTAGTCTTTTCACACATTAAAGTCTATTCTAGCCTATTCTAGACTATTCTAGACTTTAATTATTTTTAGTATTGTTGTTTTATTAATTTCAGCCGTGTATAGCAAGTAATTGCTATAATAAAGGACATGTTGTCCATGTGTTAGTTAGTTGGTTATTAAGAGTCATAATGCAACTAGGACTCTTCTTTATTTTGGTAGTTACTTTACTTTATGCCGCCAAGATAAAAGGCACATCTCCCTATTATCTTGTTTAGGTAGTTACTTGATAGCAAGTTGTTATTCAAGAGTCCTAATTCTTCAAGGACTCTTATTTCCTTTCCTAGTTTGAGTTGGAACCGAATTTCCTTCTACTTAAAAGGAATTTCGGCCACCTCTTTTACTTAGACTTGATATTTTGATTAAGGTTAATCCTTTGATACTTGTTTATGAACTTCCGGTAGAACTTCATATTCCTTTGAGTTACTGTATCAACTAGTTGGTTTCTCTAGTTGTGGTGTTTCAGCCTTCATTGATACTTAGCCTACCCGGGGTTGTGTTAAGTATATTCCCATAGAAACTGATGCGAAATCTTGATGTGTTATATCAAGATTCGGCTTTTAGCAGATCTTTCTCTATCTCAAATAGTTTCTATGGGAATATACTTAACACAATCCCGGAAAGGCTAAGTATCAATGGAGGTTGAAACACCACAACTAGAGAAACCAACTAGTTGATACAGTAACTTAAAGGAATATGAAATTCAACCGGAAGTTCATAAAAAAGTATCAAAGGATTAACCTTAATCAAAATATCAATATATCAAGTCTAACTAAAAGAGGTGGCCAAAATTCCCTTTAAGTAGAAGGTAATTCGGTTTCAACTCAAACTAGGAAAAGGGAAATAAGAGTCCTTGAAGAATTAGGATTCTTGAATAACAACTTGCTATCAAGTAACTACCTAAACAAGATAATAGGGACATGTGCCTATTATCTTGGCGGATGGAATCAAAATAACTACCAAAACAAAGAAGAGTCCTAGTTGCATTAGGACTCTTAATAACCAACTAACTAACACATGGACAACATGTCCTTTATTATAGCAACTACTTGCTATACACGAAATTATAGTAAATAATATGCTGAAAATAATTAAAGTCTAGTATAGACTTTAATTGTACACAAAAAGACTAAAATGCCCTTAATATTCGTCCCAATTCTGGACAGCTTGTTGGGCCAACTTGTACCACTATAATGGATATCAAGAAGGCAGAATATGGTCTTGTGATCTTCATAGAAGTTGTAGATCTGCCTCTTATCTTTATTATGCAATTGGAATCAGCTTCATTGGATGGCTATATCGAAAGATATGATCATTATACCAAACAGTAGCAAAGCTGTCCATTCCTTGTACACTTGTGATACTTAAGAGATTGACTTGGGAAACATTCCTAGATGTAATTTAGAGTCCTCTTTGTATCTGAATGCACGTTTCCTTGAGTTGGGCAGCCCCAAGGTTGGTACCGTATCAGAAACTGTTCGAGATAGAGAAAGAACTGCTTAAAAGCCGAACCTTGAGATAAAAACCTCACGGTTTCGCATCAACTGATCTCTTGTTCGACTCTCCAATAAATTGTTTTTTCTCCAATAATATATGCCGATGAGATTGTTTTTTCTGAAGTGAGAAGTTTTCATGGGCTTGCAAGTTTCTATAGGAGGTTTGTAAAGGACTTTAGCACCATAGTTGCACCATTGAATGAGATTGTGAAGAAAGAAATTGGGTTTCATTGGGGAGAGAAAAACAACATGCTTTTGATCTTCTGAAAGAAAAACTAACCACTGCACCAATTCTTGTGTTACCTAATTTTGATAAAACTTTTGAACTTGAAGGTGATGCATCAGGTGTTGGTGTAGGAGCTGTTTTGATGCAGGAAAGAAAACCAATTGATTACTTTAGTGAGAAGCTGAAAGGAGCTCTGATGCGAAACCGTGAAGTTTTATATCAAGGTTCGGCTTTTTAGCAGATCTTTCTCTATCTCGAAATAGTTTCTATGGGAATATACTCAACACAACCCCGGGCAGGCTAAGTATCAATGAAGGCTGAAACACCACAACTAGAGAAACAAGCTAGTTGATACAGTAACTCAAAGAATATGAAGTTCTACCGGAAATTCATAAACAAGTATCAAAGGAATAACCTTAATCAAAATATCAATATATCAAGTCTTAGTAATATGTTGGCCGAAATCTCTCTTAAATAGAGTGAAGATTTCGGTTCCAAGCAACAAATAAGGAAGAGTCCTACTTTAGGTAAGACTCTTGAATCCTAACTTAAGTAAACTTCCTAAAACAAAACATTACCTAATATGATGGACAACATGTCCTTTATTATAGCAATTACTTGCTATACACGAAAATAAGCCTAAATATAGTAAATAATATGCTGAAAATAATTAAAGTCTAGAATAGACTTTAATGTACAAAAGACTAAAATGCCCTTTAAATTCGTCCTAATTCTGGACAGCTTGTTGGGCCAACTTGCATGACAATAATGAATATCAAGAAAGGATAATCTGGTCTTGTGATCTTCACGAAAGTTGTAGATCTGCCTCGTATATTTCATATGCAACTGGAATCAGCTTCATTGGATAACTATATCGAAAGTTATGATCATTATACCAAACAGTAGCAAAGCTGTCCATTCCTTGTACACTTGTGATACTTAAGAGGTTGACTTGTACGAAAGTTATGATCATTATACCAAACAGTAGAAAGGAATTAGGAGTCCTAGACCATATAGGAAAAGGAATAGAAATTAATTAGGAGTCCTAGACCTTATAGGAAAAGGAATAGAAAAATTGAAGGTAATTGATGCGAAACCGTTGTACGAATACGAAGGTTCGGCTTGAATGCCCAATCTTTCTCTATCTCGAACAGTTTATGGGGGAATATAAACAACCTTTCTCCCGCAAGGTTGAATATCAATGGGGGCTGAAACACCACAATAAGTATAAACCAAACTTATTGATACAGTAACTCAAACATGAATGAATTCTACCCAGAGAATCAAACACAAAGTAACTAAGGAATAACCTTAAATCAAAATATCAATATATCAAGTCTATCAAGTCTAAGTAATAACATGGCTGAAATCCCTCTTAAATAGAGTGGAATTTCGTCCAAAAATAACCCACAAATAAGAGTCCTTTAAGGATTAGGACTCTACAACTCCTAGATAACTAAAAACACTACCTAACATCAAGGACAACATGTCTTATTATTTAGCTAGCTTATTTTGGCCAACATGGCTAATTAAACAATATAATAAATCTGAAATATAATTAAAGTCTAGAATAGACTTTAATTATCAAATGACTAAAATACCCTTTCAACCGTTTTCCTTCCAATTATGTATCTTTCCTTCAAATGCTATTAGATGGATTTGATCCTTGTGTCTAGCTTTATTTGAAGGCTTTTTTAACGCTTGAACCTTTATAATAGATACTTTCAACACTTGGAACAAAGGCTTGACTTGGAAGCTCGTATTTGGAATGTTGATGAGGTCATTTATCCAAATGACCTCTTTAAGCTTCATATATGATCCCGTATCATTCTCTCCTTCTTGAAAATCTTTCATATCCCCTCCCTCTTTTAATGGATTCGTCCTCGAATCTTCTAGATCGTGGGATGTAACTACAATATCAATCTTTTCTTCTGAATCGTTACTCTTTTCTTTCAACTCTTCATTTGGCAAACTTTCAAATTTTGGCTCAGCTTCATCCTTGTCTTCTTCACTTTTCAAATTGTATCAACTTGTATTATATCATTATTTGGCAAGCTTTCTACTATGGTATTGGCTTCTTCTTGAATTTCCCCATTTTTTATGCATTCATCTAGTCGTTCCATGCATTTCCATAGTTCTTTCATAGATTCCTTCGCTTTGATTTGCATCTCAATTTGCTCCGCATGATCGACCATCTCCATAACATCAACATGACAAGCTATTTCCACTATTGGCCTAATGTCATCATTCAAACCTGATAAGAACCGATTCAATGCAATTTTCCTATTTTCTTGAATGTCAAGTCGATTCGTGGCTAACTCATCGCTTCATAATATTCATCTACCGATTTAGAACCTTGTGTAAGCATTTGTAAACGTTTGGTTTGTTCCTCTAAGTAATATGGGGAAACAAATCTCCGTTTCATCTCAGCTTTCAATTCATTCCAACTATCAATAGGTCGTTGTCCCACTCTTCTCCTAATTATACTTTCATCTTGCCACCAATTTGATGCATTACCAAAAAATCCCTTGGCTTCCATCTTTACCTTTATACCCTCCGAATAATCATGACAAGCAAACATATCATTAAGTTTATGTATCCATTCAAATAATAATTCCGGCTCATTTGTACCTTCAAAAGATGGAATCTTGATTGCACCAATAGGGTTGCCAACTTGCTGAAATTTTGGATCCCTTTGCGGCACATATGGATAAAAATAAGAATCATCATATCTTGATTTTGTTATATGTGGGAAGCCATACCTTTTATCATCATAATTAAAGTTATCATCTTCTTGATCAAATTGTTGCCACATATTTGCATGAATTTGTTGAAATATTTAAAAAGATGGAGTCTTTAAGCTTCTTGATTTACTTGAACTCACGACTGCCCCTAGAAATTCGAATCAATATTGACGTTTCTTGATTCTGGATTTTTGGTTCGGATGAACAGTAGCGTGAACAGTACCCCCGACAATCTGATTTTTGGTTTGGATGAACAATGTCGTGAACAGTACCAATGAACAGTGTCGTGAATAGTAACGATGAACAGTAATCCACAAATAGTAATTTTTTTTTGCAATTTTCTGCCCAAATTTTTTAAAGAAAGCAATAAAGATACACCAAGATAGAGATAAACCTTTTGCTCTGATACCACCTGATGCGAAACCGTTGTACGAATACGAAGGTTCGGCTTGAATGCCCGATCTTTCTCTATCTCGAACAGTTTATGGGGAATATAAACAACCTTTCTCCCGCAAGGTTGAATATCAATGGGGGTCTGAAACACCACAATAAGTATAAACCAAACTTATTGATACAGTAACTCAAACATGAATGAATTCTACCCAGAGAATCAAACACAAAGTAACTAAGGAATAACCTTAAATCAAAATATCAATATATCAAGTCTATCAAGTCTAAGTAATAACATGGCTGAAATCCCTCTTAAATAGAGTGGAATTTCGTCCAAAAATAACCCACAAATAAGAGTCCTTTAAGGATTAGGACTCTACAACTCCTAGATAACTAAAAACACTACCTAACATCAAGGACAACATGTCCTATTATTTAGCTAGCTTATTTTGGCCAACATGGCTAATTAAACAATATAATAAATCTGAAATATAATTAAAGTCTAGAATAGACTTTAATTATCAAATGACTAAAATACCCTTTCAACCGTTTTCCTTCCAATTATGTATCTTTCCTTCAAATGCTATTAGATGGCTTTGATCCTTGTGTCTAGCTTTATTTGAAGGCTTCTTTAACTCTTGAAACTTTATAATAGATAATTTCAACACTGGGAACAAAGGCTTTACTTGGAAGCTCGTATTTGGAATGTTGATGAGGTCATTTATCCAAATGACCTCTTTAAGCTTCATATATGATCACGTATCATTAATAAAGGAAAGTTGGTATTCTAGACCTAAAGTGAAATGAAGTACTCTTTTGAGGTATCCTTTTGTGTTTAGGACTCAAATGATCTCAATCTTCCTTTATAGACTTAGAAACACTTTTGGAAGTTTTCGAATATTTTCTTGCCCCTTTGCTCTTTCTTTTTTTTAGCCGAAATAGAGAGACCAAATAATTGGTAATTGGCTAGTTTCTTTCTTTCTTTTTTGTCAAAATCAACAGACCATGTAATTTGGGTAATTGGCTATTTTCTTTCTTTTTTTTGTCTCGGCTAAAGGTAAATAAAATAGAGCAGAATTTTTTTTTTATCAAGAAAGCTAGAAAAGATACACCAAGAAAAAGATCAACCTTGAGCTCTAATACCAATCTAATGAAGAACCTTGACAGTTTGATTTATAAAGATTCAGCACAAAAGGAAAAGAATGATCTTTTTGTTAGTAGTGCCCTAGGAACATTAGCATATGTTGTACGTTTTATTTCTTTTGAGCATGTCTCTGAATAGTTAATTTTGCTTTTGAACATCAAATGTATGATTTGATAGTAAAACTCATTAGCTTATACAATTACTATTCTAGTAGTCCCTAGTTTTATGTAACGTTCTTTACAATGAAATAAAACTAGTATGATGTATGATTGATGATCATGTTTTACTGATCATGTGTAATGGATACAAATCATATCATAGATGCAATATATAGGGATACATTGTATTGGACGTGATCCGTTAGAGAAGTAATTGATACGAAACCGTGATGTTTTATATCAAGGTTCGGCTTTTAAGCAGATCTTTCTCTATCTCGAATTAGTTTCTATGGGAATACACTTAACACAACCCTGGGCAGGCTAAGTATCAATGGAGGCTGAAACACCACAACTAGAGAAACAAGCTAGTTGATACAGTAACTCAAAAGAATATGAAGTTCTACCGGAAGTTCATAAACAAGTATCAAAGGAATAACCTTAATCAAAATATCAATATATCAAGTCTAATTATAATGGTGGCCGAATTTGCTCTATATATAGAGGGATTTCGTTTCCAACATCAACTAGGAAAAGAAAATAAGAGTCCTTGAAGAATTAGGACTCTTGAATAACAACTTGCTATCAAGTAACTACCAAATCTATGAAGATTTGGTGGCTAAAATAAAAGTAACTACCAAATCTATGAAGAGTCCTAGTTGCATTAGGATTCTTATTAACCAACTAACTAACACATGGACAACATGTCCTTTATTATAGCAACTACTTGCTATACACGAAATTATAGTAATTAAATATGCTGAAAATAATTAAAGTCTAGTATATACTTTAATTGTACACAAAAAGACTAAAATGCCCTTTAAATTAGTCCCAATTCTGGACAGCTTGTTGGGCCAACTTGTACGACTATTTCGGATATCAAGAAGGCAGAATCTGATCTTGTGATCTTCATAGAAGTTGTAGATCTGCCTCTTATCTTTAATATGCAACTGGAATCAGCTTCATTGGATAACTATATCGAAAGTTATGATCATTATACCAAACAGTAGCAAAGCTGTCCAATCCTTGTATACTTGTGATACTCAAGAGATTGACTTGGGCAACATTCCTAGATGTAATTTAGAGTCCTCTTTGTATCGTAGCACACGTTCCCTTGAGTTGGGCAGCCCCAAGGTTCGTACCGTATCAGTAATACTTCATGGTCCTTAGTCATAAGTATTACTTCCTCAATACTATTTTGGAATCCTTAGACCTTATGTGTCTATTGATTCTAGCATGAATAGAACCACGTTTTGACTCAGTCAGACGTTACTTTTAATCGAGTAATCAATACGACTGATGATCGGATGTAGGATCCTATCATGGCTTGAATGTGAGAGACATTGTAAGGAATTTGTCCCTCTCTATTATTAGAGAGAGATATCCATGGGCCCCTCGATAGGGAAGACTGTCTAAATGCATGTCCGTGCTCAAATGTATTTGATAAAGTGGTTATTAAATACTATTTGTTGGAACAGTCTACCTGGAGATCGAGCATAAATACAATTAAACTTAATAAGGGTGACGACTACCATGCCTTATGCTTAATTAGGATATCGCGAGACAAAGGGATTAAACAGTGGATTGATATTAGGTTCGACCGTAAATTCATTCACTTTGGGTAGTCACAATGTCCTGCTAGGGACCGCTTGTCATTTATGAACACATACTACTACTAAGTGTGTTTTCATTGCCATTGTGATATGAACCTACATGGTCACAAGCATAGACGAGCTAATGAGCTTCATGTCCAGATTCAATGAATCTAGAATGTGTCTAGGTTCATTGTATCTAATATTTATTTCTCTGAGAATAATAAAGCATTATTATTTGAATTAGAGATTAAGGAGGGGCATTTTCAGTATTGAATTATAGCTGGGATTACGTGGGAGTTATTATCCGATAAAGACTCCCACTACCAGCAGAAGTCTAGAGGACGTTTGAGTTAAAGACTCCCACTACTGGGAGAGTTGGTAAGGACGTGAGTTATTTTTTAAACAACCTCTTACACCCTATATTAACTTCTCTTGGCCGAAACCCTAGATAGTAATTTTTCAGCCGCAAAAATACCTAAAAAGGGAAATCAGATTTCTGGTCTTGCAGCCTCCTTTTCCCTCTAGAATCCAAAACTCAGAAGAACGAGGAGCTAGCACTCGCTGCCCGTTTCGTCGCGTGGATACCGGTAGGGAGTAATTCCGCAAGGGAGGACTCAAGGTGGTTGTTGCTGAGAGCCGAAAACCAGAATCTTTCACCAAGAAAACCAGAATCTTTCATCAAGAAACGTAAGTCTTTTCGGTTTTATTCGATTCATTTTTTGTACGAGCGGATCCTTCAGGGGAGGACTCATGGGTGTTTAGAACGAGTTTCTGCCCATGAATCCCTTCACTTTCTCTAACTTCAAATTAATTCACGTGAATGCTTCACTAAGACCTCTAAGCAGCGATAAGCACTTAGCTACCTTGGTAGAAGAATACTAGATGGATGATGAAACACCACAACAAAGGATTTAACTTGTTGATACAGTAAAAATGAAGAAAGATCTAAAAAGAAATTCAATCACAAAAAATTTAAGGAATAACCTTTTTTATATCAAATCTAAATAATAATGAGACCGAAATCTCTCTTAAATAGAGAGGGGATTTCGGCCAAGACTTACTAAAGAGTCCTAATTGGACTAAAACTAAAGTCATCACAAGTATGTAAAGTAACATAAACTATTACTTGCTATAATCAAAATAATTAATTGGACTACTTGTCCTATATTAATACTAATCTCGGTTAAATAATGAAATAAATAAAAGCTAAAAATTAATTAAAGTCTAAGATAGACTTTAATTGACAAACTTTCTAAAAATGCTCTTTAGCCACTTTGAGTATAGGATCCGTGAATACGTAGGGTCATGAGATGGACTTGTCTTTTATACGTAGAGTCATTTAATAGTATTCTTGCTTCCTCCTTAGTTTGAACCTCTTGAATTAATGTAGTTAAAGCTTGGTTCATGGCTTTCCTTCTAGCTCGTGTCATTGGACCTTGAGTGTTGATCAATGAATCACTTCAATGCCTAGACTTAAGCAGCTTGGATGTGTCCTCATCACATATTAAAGTTAATACAACAAGAATGATTCTTAGTTGGTTTAAGCATGTAAGAGCAAGAATCCTTTAAGTTAATGATGTTACATCTTATAGATAACTTAACAAGGGAGACATATAGCATATGGAAATCATGCTTCAAGTTATCTACATGTATATGGTCATCAAGAGGAAATGATGCAACACAATAAGATTACAAGCATAAATGTCAAAAACACGTTTCAAATTATTAATATCATCAATTAAAAAGCTTTGAGAAAGTGAAGTCGATACCTTTGCTTTCTTACCAAGTGATGAGAAGTATGGATTGACGTTGTAGCCTTTGTCATCACTTGAAATGGTGCTTTTAAGCATCTTGGTTCCTCAAATTGTATAGGTTTATATATTTGAGCTTTCCAAGAGCTATGGAGTGTTTTTTATTTCTTCCTTCTTGAACATCTCCATTCCACTTCTTCATTTTTCATAGAATGATCAATCCTTAAGCCACTTCTTTTTTAGTTTATTTCTTTGAAGCTAAGTGGCAATTTCTTTCTATTCTTTAAACAATGTATGTAACTTTCATCATCTTCATCATAGTTTATATCTGTATGAAGGTCATCATGAATCCACCATTTCTTCCACATTCTCATCTTGTGAAGGCTCAAGTTTTTTTTGCTAAATAAAGAAATTTTCCAATAATCACAAAATAGCCGAGGCCATTACAATCAAAGGCTCAAGTTGTAGATTGATTTTTGAGCTTAATTAAGATTGACTTTTGTGTTGATGCGGATCCGAGGTACAACGTACCAAGAATTCGACAACGAAAAGGTTTCGGATCTTTCACTTTCTCGAAATCAGCTTATTGGGGGAATATATTCAACGCGACTCCAAGAAGGTTGATTATCAATGGAGGCTGAAACACCACAATAAGCGTAAACTAAACGTATTGATACAGTAACTCAAGAAGGAATGACAAGGTAGAAACCTCACATCATGTTCCAAAAATATATTGTATTAAAACAACTAATCTGATTAATATGTGGGCCAAATTCCCCTTTATATAGAGGTGAAATTCGGCTATCTTAGCCTTTCAAATGAAGAGTCCTAATTGGATTAGAGCTCTTCAATCTCTAGCATAACAAACTAACTATAAAAGAAACACTATCTAAGATAATGGACAACATGTCCTATTATCTAGCAACCACTAATATTATGTGCCTAAAACACTTAATAATAATAATAATAATAATAATAATAATAATAATAATAATAATAGCTGAAATCCAATTAATAATTAAACTGAAATAACAAGATTAATTCTCGTCCAAAATCTGGACAGCTTATTGGACCAAGTTGCACGAAAATTTCGGACTCCGTAACGGTAGAATCTCATATTGTGATCTCATGAAAGTTGTAGATCTGCCTCTAATCTTTCAGATGCAACTTGAATCAGCTCCATTGGATTCTTGGATTAATAGATATGACGTTTATACCAAACTGTTGCAAAGCTGTCCAATCCCTTATCATGTGTTCTCCTTTATCACACTATTTGATTAAATAAAGATTTTCTTGAGTTCTGATTAATATTTCTTCAATGCCTTCACAAGATTCAGTCCCCAAACCTTTGATTGCCACCTTTGGCTCTTTCAATTCAACTTCACCTTTGTAGGATGCTTCAAGAACATTCCACATAGAGTAGGAATCCTCACATTCATGGACATTGTTACGAGCTTCTTCATTTAATGCACAAGAAAGGACATTCATGGCTTTGAAGTTGAGTGTCATCTTTCCATAGTTCTCTTCATTTAAATCTCTTCTTGACTGTGGCATCTTGACACCTTGTATAATAATTGAAGGAACAAAAGGTCATTTTATTATAATTCTCAACAAGGTAAAGTCATTAGAAGACAAAAAGAGTTTAAACATATATTGCCAACAAGAGAAGTTGGAACCATAAAAAATGATGCGAAACCGTGATGTATTATATCAAGGTTCGGCTTTTAAGCAGATCTTTCTCTATCTCGAATTAGTTTCTATGGGAATACACTTAACACAACCCCGGGCAAGCTAAGTATCAATGGAAACTGAAACACCACAACTAGAGAAACAAGCTAGTTGATACAGTAACTCAAAGAATATGAAGTTCTACCGGAAGTTCATAAACAAGTATCAAAGGAATAACCTTAATCAAAATATCAATATATCAAGTCTAAGTAAAAGGTGGCCGAAATTACTCTTTAAGTAGAGGGATTTCGGTTCCAACTTGAACTAGGAAAAGGGAAATAAGAGTCCTTGAAGAATTAGGACTCTTGAATAACAACTTGCTATCAAGTAACTACCTAAACAAGATAATAGGCACATGTTCCTATTATCTTGGCGGCTAAAATAAAAGTAACTACCAAATCAATAAAGAGTCCTAGTTGCATTAGGACTCTTATTAACCAACTAACTAACACATGGACAACATGTCCTTTATTATAGCAATTACTTGCTATTACACGGCTAGAATAATAAAATAACAATACTAAAAATAATTAAAGTCTAGAATAGGCTAGAATAGACTTTAATGTGTGAAAAGACTAAAATGCCCTTTTTAGACACGTTGCTTGTTTGGGCCGAAGTAAATATCTTTGAGAGTTAGAAGTTGAACTTGTACTTCATCTTCTAGATGTAGCTTGGCTTCTTCTTTAGACTTTAACTCTCGGATCAATGTAGATAGTTCTTGTTCCATTTGAATGGTTCTTGATCTAGTCATTGGTCCATTGATGCTTGATAAAGGATGTATGTAATGAGGTAGTCTTCTAGATGGTCCCGTATAAAAAAAGAGCTAGGCTAGATGGGGAATGGTCATCTATGGAAGAAGTAGAAAATCAAGAAGCCATGGATCCTACTAGGATGTAAGTCCAACAAAAAAGAGACTAGGCCCTGATACCAGTTTAAATACTCGATAGGGTTGAACCTAAGAGGGGGTGAATTAGGTTCTAAAACTTTTTCGCTTTTCTACAACTTCTTTGCCTAAGTGATCACCTTAACAACAAGTATACTGATTAAGCATATAAGGTGAATTAAATGTGATTACGAACCTTGACAACTAGATTTATCAAGATTCAACACAAAAGGAAAAGAATGATCTTTCTCTTCTTGAAACTTAGTTCACGTGAACGCTTCACTAAGACCTCTAAGCAACCATAAGAACTTAGCTACCTTGGCAGAAGAATCCAAAAGGATTATGAAACTGAAACAAGGGAGCTAGTCTGTTGATAAAGTAACAATGAAAGAAGTTCTAAAAGAAGTCCAATCACAAAGGGATGAAGGAATAACCTCGCAATTTATATTATATCAAGTCTAATTAATAAGTTGGCCAAAATCTTTTTTAAATAGAGAAGGAAGATTTCGGCTAAAGGCTTACAAAGAGTCCTAATTGGACTAAAACTAAAGCAATCACAAGTATAGTAAATGTTGGAGTTTACATTTGATATAGGTGCTCAATTGGATTGGACAGGCTCAATTGGATTGGGCAAAAGACCCGGTCGACCGAGAGTTGTCTCGGGTCGACCGAACTTATTGTCACTACGGTCGGCCGAGAACCATTTCTCCGGTCGACCTGACCAGTTAGACTTGGTCAAAACCGGCACATCTACATGTGTGAGGGAGTGTGTGAGGTGGGAGAGAAATAAGGGGAGAGTGGGGTGAGTGGGTAATTCCACTTACCCCACACTAGATGAAAATAGTTTTCATTCTAACACTCTCTAGATTGGAATTCTCTAATTTTCTCTCTACTCTAGCCGAAAATCCTGGAAGCAAAAATCTGATTTTTTCTTCTTTATTTTACCCATTCTCAAGAACAATCAAGAAAAGAAAATTTTATTTTCTTGTCTCTTTGATTCCGGTTTTCCTAAGTAACCTATACTTTTTGGATTCCGGGAAAATTGTTTTCTACCTTCGTAGTTATTAAACTAGCATCTGAAACACGGAGTAACAAGCATAAGGTTGGCATGTGGATACCAGTAGAGACAAGAGTCATTTGGCTGATGTGGTGGTTCTTAGTAGAAGAATCCAGGCAACGTCGATTAGATCGACATAAAGGTATAATTCCTAACTCAGGTTTTTGGTTCTTTCTCGTGAGTAGATCCTTTAAAGGAACGTAATCCCCGCGCTTTTATTTTCGCTGCGTTTATAATTTTTTCCTTCAAGTGGTATCAGAGCCTTTCACGAGAACCCAATAATCTTGTTTGTGTGTTATCTTGTTGTATTAGTAGTTGATAATGGATGTCATGGGATGTTTTACTTTTTACAGGCACTGGTAAGTCGTTTAAGTGTTAAACGAATCCCATAACGAATTGTAAAATTCGTGTTTTTGGTTGTTTTCTATTTTTTGGCAAATATTCGCTCGACCGGAAGAGGTTCGCGGAAGACCGAACATGAGTTAGAAAATAGGATTTTTCTATTGCCTAGATTTCGGACGACCGATGAGCAATCACAGTCGACAGAAGCTAGTCTATTTTCAGGCCGATCGAACAGAAGTGTTCTGGGTCGACCGAGGTGGCCTAATGTTTACAATGATTTGGTTATTGCCTTATCGCGGTCGACCGAGAGTATGGCCTCGGTCGACCGAAAAGGGGCAGGCAATATGTATTTTCTCTCTTAGCATGATTTTGTGTTTGTTTTGAGCATGGTGCATAGTAATAGGCTATGATCAGTGGTTTTTTTTTATTATAATACGGTTTGGATGTCGTGCCTTATCTATTATCTCTTGTTGTAAATTTTTAATCTCGAATGTAACTCGAGAATTCTTTCAATTATGTAAAAGTTTTAGAATAGGATTCTATTTATCTTACATATGTAACAAGTGATGAAGGAAGTCGTCCATCAGATGGAGGAAACCACAAGGAGGCAGAAGACAATAGATAGGATTTATTGCTTTTCCACCTTTAGATTGACCTAGGATTTTTCGCTGGCTCGGAAAATCCGCATAGGGTCTATTACTATGTCACATTTTATTTACTGTTTTATGTATTTTGCATGAGATGTCTGATGCATGTTTACAGTATTTATTTAGCATGTGATGCATATTCAAACGTATAATCAGATTATACACTGTTTGCTGAGACAAACTTTTAAAAAATCCCTCAAATTTTAAATATTAAGTTTATTGCCTTCCAAGCGGGGCCCTCGTCAAGGCCAAGATTGACAATAGTGTGAACTTCCGAGTGGAATAAGTGCCTGTCTATCCTGGTGAGGCGCGAAGGATAAGTTAGTGATATTCGTCGGTCAACCTTGGGTTATACTTAACCGGATTACCTCAATCGTTGAGAATATAGAGGCAAAAGGGTTAAGATGTGTATTTATGTACTAAGGGTAATCGTTACCTACTTAACCAACCAAGATTCACATAATTGATGTGATTAGCAAACGTTGCTTACTTAAAGCGTCTTCTTGAGTATAATTGATACGGTACCAGCCATGAAGCTTAGAGAGGTCATTTGATAAATGACCTCATCCTTAACTTATACATCCCAAATACGAGCTTCAAAGTCATGCAATGATGAGGCAGCATTTTGAACAAGAAGATGACAACTTTGATTATGATGATAAAAGGTATGGCTTCCAACAAACAACAAATTCAAGATATGATGATTCCTATTTGTTTTCTTGTGAGCCGCAAAGGGATTACAAAAATCAGCAAGTTGACAACTCTGTTGGTGCAGTCAAGCTCCCATCTTTTGAAGGTACGAATAGGCCTGACTTATTATTTGAATGGATACAAGAAGCATAAAGATGGGAGCCTATTCGTACCTTCAAAAGATGGGAGCTTGACTGCACCAACAGAGTTGTCAACTTGCTGATTTTTGTAATCCCTTTGCGGCTCACAAGAAAACAAATGGGAATCATCATATCTTGAATTTGTTGTATGTTGGAAGCCATACCGTTTATCATCATAATCAAAGTTGTCATCTTCTTGATCAAAATGTTGCCTCATCATTGCATGAATTTGTTGAAATCTTTAAAAAGATAGTCTTTATGCTTCTTGATTCTCTTGAAAGTTGATTTCTTTATTCTTGATTTTTCAATCCGGATGAACAGCAGTATGAACAGTAGCAAAATCTGATTTTTGTTCTCGGATGAACAGTAATCCGTGAACAGTACGCGTGAATAGTAATCGTGAACAGTAATTATTTGTAATTTTCTTGGGAAAAAAACTTAAAGAAAGAAATAAAGATACACCAAGATAGAGATAAACCCTTTGCTCTGATACCACCTGATGGTAAACCGATGTACAAAATACCAAGGTTCGGCTAAAGGTCCTATCTTTCTCTATCTCGAACAGTTTATGGGGGATATAATCAACAATCCTCCCGTAAGGTTGATTATCAATGGGGGCTGAAACACCACGATAAGTATAAACCAAACTTATTGATACAGTAACTCAAAGGAATTAATGAATTCTACCCAAAGAATCAAACACAACGTAACTAAGGAATAAACCTTAAAATATCATATCAAGTCTAATAATATCATGGCTGAAATCCCTCTTAAATAGAGTGGAATTTCATCCAAAAAGAACCCACAAATAAGAGTCCTTTAAAGATTAGGACTCTACAACTCCTAGATAACTAAAAACACTACCTAACATCAAGGACAACAAGTCCTATTATTTAGCTAGCTTATTTTGGCCAACATGGCTAATTAAAATAAACAATAAAGATGAAAATATAATTAAAGTCTTTAATAGACTTTAATTTACAAGTTTCCTAAAATACCCCTTCAACCGTTTTCCTTCCAATTATGTATCTTTCCTTCAAATGATATTCGATGGCTTTGATCCTTGTGTCTAGCTTTCTTTGAAGGTTTCTTTACCTCTTGAACCTTTAGATTAGAGACTTTAAACACTTAGAACAAAGGCTTGACTTTGAAGCTCGTATTTGGGATGTATGAGTTAAGGATGAGGTCATTTATCCAAATGACCTCTCTAACTTCATGGCTGGTACCGTATCAATAATAGCCAAAGCTGCATTGAGAATGATGAAATATGGATCTTGGTCCTACTGGAAAGTCTTGAACTTTCCGAATGAATACTTGAGGGTTATTCATTTGAAGAAATAGTGGGAGAATCGTTAAATAAAATCTTTTTAATGATTTTAAAATATGACAACTAAAACTTTGCAAATTCTTCTTTGTAGATAAAATGGCAAATGTAATCGTTGCATCAAACTCACTATCGTTGTGATTCGTCTTTGAGAAGGACAAACTTGAGGGAGGAAACTTCCTCGACTGGTATAGAAACCTGAGAATCGTTCTCAAGCACGAGAAAAAGTTGTATGTTCTCGAGGAACAAATTCCCGATCCACCAATTGCAGGGGATCTGCCCGCTAAAAGAAATGCTTATCGTAAGCACTTAGATGACGCATTAGATGTGTCTAGTCTTATGTTAGTGACCATAACCTCTGTAAGCAACATGAGGAAATGGGAGCTTTCGTTATGATTAATAATCTAAGGCAACTCTTTCAGGGTCAAACCCGCCAGTAGAGATTAGATTTGTCGAAGTCTCTCTTTCAGTGCAAAAAGGCAGAGGGAACACCAGTCGGAACTAACGTTATGAAAATGATATGCTATATTGAGAGCCTCGAAAAACTGGAATTTTCTTTGGGCCATGAGCTATCCACTGATTTGATTCTGCAATCGTTGCCTGAATCAGCCAGTCAGGTTATACTAAACTACAATATAATGAGATAGACAAACCTCTCCCAGAATTGTTAAACCTGTTGAGGACAGTCGAGAAGGAAATAGGCAAGTTCAAGGCCATTTACATGGTCTACAACAACAAGGGCAAGGGTTTTGGTAAGCTTAAGGGCAAGCCTAACCATTCTGAGAAAGCATTAAAAAGGCATTAAAGCCCAAGGGCGCTGTGGCTAAGGATGGAAATTGTTTCAATTGTGGTCAGAAAGGACACTGGAAGAGAAACTTCCCTAATTATCTTGCCGGTAAAAAGCTTGGAAAGGGAGCAAACGTTGCTTCTGGCTCAGGTATTTATGTTATTGAGATTAACTTGTCTACTACTACTTCCTCATGGGTATTAGATATCGGATATGGTTCTCACATTTGCATGAATGTGCAGGGACTACAAAGGAGTAGGGAGTTGGCAAAAGGCGACGTGGACCTACGCGTTGGCAATGGAGCAAGAGTTGCTGCATTAGCTGTAGGAACATATAGTCTTAGTTTGCCTTCTGAAATTGTTCTAGATTTAGACAGTTGTCTTTATGTACCTGCTTTAATAAAAAATATTATTTCGATCTCTTGTTTGGACAAGATGGGGTTTGATATTCATATTAAAAACCAACGAATGTCGTTATCGTAAAATAATGTCTTTTATTGTAGTGCTACATTGGTGAATGGTTTATACTTGTTAGACCTAGAGTCGCCGGTTTATAACATAAATACAAAGAGGATAAAGACTAAAGAATCTAATCCTACATACCTCTGGCATTGTCGCATAGGCCATATAAACGAAAAGTGCATTTCCAAACTCCATAAAGTTGGATTGTTGGAATCATTTGATTTTGAATCATATGATACATGCGAACCTTGTTTAATGGGTAAGATGACTGTTTCTCCTTTTACTAGAACGGGAGAATGAGCAAAGGAGTTGTTGGAACTAATACATAGTGATGTATGTGGTCCATTCAATATCCATGCAAGAGGTGGTTATCTATATTTCATTACTTTTACTGACGATTTCATTTCTTTTTGGATACGTGTTTCTGATGAAACACAAGTCTGAGGCCTTTGAAAAGTTCAAAGAGTACAAGAAAGAAGTAGAAAACCAGCTTGGTAAAAGTATTAAGTTGCTTCGATCCAATCGAGGTTGGGAATGAAGGGATTCATAGGCAGAAACTTGTTCTAAACACCCATGAGTCCTCCCCTGAAGGATCCGCTCATACAAAAACGAATCGAAAAATACAAGAAAAGACTTACGTTTCTTGGTTCAAGAATCTGTTTCTTGAGTGAAAAGGTTCTGTCTTTGGCTCTCGGTTGCAACCACCTTGAGTCCTCCCTTGCGGAATTACTCTCTACCGGTATCCACGCGACGAAACGATCAACGAGTGCTAGCTCTTCTGATTTTCTGAGTTTCGGAAATTTAGAGAGAAAATGAGAGACAGAAAGCAAGAAATCTGATTTCTTGGTTTTTGGTAATTTTGCGGCTGGAAAAACTATCCCCTATGGTTTCGACCAAGAGAGGTTTATATAGTGTGTGAGAAGTTGTTTCAAAAACAACTACCACGTCCTTACCACCTCTCCCGGCAGCGGGAGTCTTTAACTCCCACGTCCCCTAGACTTTTGCTGGTAGGGGGAGTCTTTATCGGATAATAACTCCCACGTAACCCAGCTATACCGAAAATGCCCCTTATCTCTAATTCGAAAAATAACGCTTTATTATTCTCAGAAAAATAAATGTCAGATACAATGAAGCTAGACACATTCTAGATTCATTGAATATGGACATGAAGCTCGTTAGCTCGTCTATGCGTGTGACCCTGTAGGTTCATATCACAATGGCAATGAAAACACACTTAGTAGTAATATGTGTTCATAAATCACAAGCGATCCCTAACAGGACAATGTGACTACCCAAAGTGAATGAATTTACGGTGGAACCTAATATCAATCCACTATTTAATCCCTTTGTCTCGCAATATCCTAATTAAGCATAAGGCATGGTAGTCGTTACCCTTATTAAGCTTAATTGTATTTATGCTCGATCTCCATGTAGACTGTTCCAACAAATAGTATTTAATAACCACTTTATCAAATACATTTGACCACGGCCATGCATTTAGATAGTCTTCCCTATCGAGGGGTCCATGGATATCTCTCTCTAATAATAGAGAGGGACAAATTCCTTACAATGCCTCTCACATTCAAGCCATTATAGGACGCTACATCCGATCATCAGTCATATTGATTACTCGATTAAAAGTAACGTCCGACTGAGTCAAAACGTGGCTCCATTCATGCTAGAATCAATGGAGACATAAGGTCTAAGGATTCTAAAATAGTATTAAGGAAGTAATACTTATGACTAAGGACCATGAAGTATTACTTCTCTAACAGATCACGTCCGATACAATATATCTCAATACATTGCATCTATGATATGATTTGTATTAATTACACATGATTAGTAAAACATAATCATCAATCAAGCATCATACTAGTTTTATTTCATTGTAAAGAAGCTTACATAAAACTAGGGACAACTAGAATAGCAATTACATAAACTAATGAGTTTTACTATCAAATCACGCATTTGATGTTCATAAGAAAAATTAGCTATTTAATTACATGCTCAAAAGATATAAAACGTACAACATATGCTAATGGTCCTACGGCACTACTAACAGGGAATACCTAAGTCAAGAGTTTTGTGACTATCTAAAGAGTTGTTGAATTGTTTCACAACTTTCTCTTCCTGTCACTCCTCAATGGAATGGTGTATCCGAAAGGAGAAATCGAACTCTATTAGAAGTGGTTTGATCAATGATGAGTCGCGCGAGCCTTCCAAACTCCTTTTGGGGACATGCTATAGAAGCAACAACTTAACACTAAACAGAGTTCCATTTAAATCTGTTGAAACGACAACATATCAGATATGTACTAGAAGGCGTCCTAGTATGTCTTTCTTGAAGATTTGGGGTTGTGAGGCGTTTGTGAAACGTCCAACTTTGGACAAGCTTAGCCCAAAGTCGGTCAAGTGCACCTTTGTGGGGTATCCTAAAGAAACTAAATGGTACTATTTCTACATCCCGAACGAGAACAAAGTGTTTGTTGCTCGTAACGGAGTTTTTCTAGAAGAGGAATTCATTTCTAGGAAAACAAGTGGCAGCCACGTGGAACTTAATGAAGTTCCACAACCTGGTGAAATTCCGAGGGAACTTGGTGAAGTTCCAAATTGGAACAAGCTACACAAGCTGTTGTGGAGCCAGTTCCAGAAACACAAGAATTGCGTAGGTCTAGTAGACTTCGTAGATCACCAAAAAAAAATTGGATTTTTCGTAACAAAACATGGAGATGTTATGTTTATTGATCACGATGAACCTACAACCTACAAACAAGAAATTAGAAATCTAGATTATGAGAAATTTCTTAAGACCATTTATGGACTAAAGCAAGCTTCTAGAAGTTGGAATTGACGTTTTGATGAACCTTGTGTTTATAAGAAGTTTAGTGGGAAATTGGTGGTATTTCTTGTTTTGTATGTAGACGACATACTACTCATAGGGAATGACATTCCAATCTTGGGATCTGTAAAGGTTTGGTTGGGGCAATGTTTCTCTATGAAGGACTTAGGTGAAGCAAGCTTCATATTAGGAGTCAAGATCTATAGAGATAGATCACGTAGACTTCTTGGCCCAAGTCAGAGTACTTATATAGACAAAGTGCTAAATCGGTTTAGCATGCAAGAATCCAAAGATATCCTTTGTCATATAGAATTTTGTACGGTTATTTCAAGACAATAGTTCACTAAGATACTGCATGAGAAAGAACGCATGCATGAGATTCCATATGCTTTGGCAATTGGACCAATCATGTATACCATGTTGTGAACTCGACCAGATGTCTCATATGCTTTGAATATAACGAGCAGATGCCAGTCTACAATAACTCAAAGAATATGAAGTTCTACCGGAAATTCATAAACAAGTATCTAAGGAATAACCGTAACCAAAATATCAATATATCTAACATAAATATAAAGGTGGTTGAAATCACTCTTAAATAGAGGGAGATTTCGGTTCCATCCAACAATAAGAGGAAGAGTCCTTGAAGAAGTAGGACTCTTGGAAAACAACTTGCTATCAAGTAAAACACTTAAACAAGATAATAGACAACATGTCGTATTATCTTGCATCTAGGCGGCTATAATAACAAACTAAGGCTGAAATTAACTAATTATGTGAAGAGTCCTAATAGATGTGGGACACTTAACAACTAGATAACCAACTATACAACCACTATGGACAACATGACCTTTATTATAGCAAATATATGCTATACACGCCTAAATAAAGGAAATAACATTGCTCAAAATAATTAAAGTCTAGAATAGGCTAGAATAGACTTTTTAATGTACAAAAAGAAAAAAATGCCCCTTTTAGCCACTTTGCTTGTTTGGGCCGAAGTGAATCTCTTGGAGAGTTAGAAGTTGGACTTGAATCTCATCTTCTAAATATAGCTTAGCTACCTCTTTGGACTTTAACTCTAGGATCAATGTAGATAATTCTTGATCAACTTGCTTGGCTCGTGATCTAGTCATTGGTCCAAATATGCTCGATAAGGGATGCTTAATATAAGGCAGCCCTCTAGATGGTCCCATGATACGGTACCAACCTCGAGGCTTCCCAAGCCAAAGGAGCGCATTCATAGACTAATAACGAGGATTAGAACAAGGGACGTGAAGCAACTATCAACATCATTGACCCGAGTTCTAAAGTATAAAGAGGATGCTAAGTTACATCTAGGAATGTTGTACAAGTCAGCCTCTCAAGTTCACAAGTGTACAATTAGGCTCTATCGAGCAAAGTGGCTAAAAGGGCATTTTAGTAATCATACAAGATGATGAGGGATTGGACAGCTTTACAACAGTTTGGGAGAATGATCATAACTTTGGATCCAGTTAACCAATGGATCTGATTCCAATTGCATATTAAAGATAAGAGGCAGATCTACAACTTTCATGAGAACCCGAGATCAGATTCTGCCTTCTTGACAACCGAAATCGTCGTGCAAGTTGGCCCAACAAGTTGTCCAGAATTGGGACGAATTTAAAGGGCACTTTAGTCTTTTTGTGAACAATTAAAGTCAATACTAGACTTTAATTATTTTCAGCATATTTAATTACTTTAATTTCGTGTATAGCAAGTAGTTGCTATAATAAAGGACATGTTGTCCATAGTTGGTTATCTAGTTGTTAAGAGTTCCACATCTACGAGGACACTTCTTGTTTAGGTAGTTACTTGATAGCAAGTTGTTATTGAAGAGTCCTAATTCTTCAAGGACTCTTATTTGTTTTCAAGAGTCTTAATCCTTCAAGGACTCTTATTTCCTTTTATGGTTGTAAACGAAATCTCAACTTACTTAAGGGTGATTTCGGCCTTCTTTAATGGGTACGTTAGATATATATTGATATTTTGGTAAGGTTATTCCTTAGCTTCTCGTGTTTGAACATCTATGTAGAACTTCATTCATTCTTTGAGTTACTGTATCAACAAGTTTAGTTTCTCTTGTTGTGGTGTTTCAACCTCCATTGTTAATTAGCCATCCTTAGTGTTGCGCTGATTAAATTCCCATAGAAACTAGTTCGAGAATAGAAGAAAGATCGGGCTCAACTTAAGTCGAACCTTGCGGTTCTTCACCAGGTGGTATCAGAGCAAAAGGTTCTTCTCCAATTCCCGGTGTACCCTACGCACAAATTTTTTTCTTGTTTGCAGAAATTGACCAAAACAAAATACAAAAAAAGCCGCGGCACAAAAAAAAATTATTGGGCAGCCGATTACAAAATTCAAAAAGCCTCTCGGTGTAAAGAAATTGGCAGCCGAGTTAGTATAGATTGAATAGCGAACTATAAATCCATAAGCAAACTTCTTGGATTGATAGTGATCGCGCCTCGTCCAAAGCTTAGGATTTCGTTTCTTCATCTTTTTCTTTCTAAAGCTTTTTGTTTAGGTCAAAGATAGGATTTCTTTCCTCATTTTTCAGCTTTGTGTCAACGCAACAAGTTAGGAACCCATTCTTTAAATCTAGAGTTTGAAGTTCTATACGAGCGGTGTTGGAATAAAGAGTGAATCTTTCTTTGCTATCGAACATTTTTTAGTGTTTTCTTATCTTATAACAATGTCTTTTCAAGGATCTCCATCAAAAGAAAGATGAAACCTTTGATCAAGAAAAGATGTGCAAGATGATGGAGGAAATGGCGAGAAACATGGCTGCCATGACGGGGAAAATTGATGACTTAAAAGACCATGTTCAACATCTTGAAAATCAGCAACGTTTTCCTCAAGACAATGCCGAGAACAATCTTCAATTGGTTGATGAAGTTGAGCAGCCTAGGCCACCTCCAAATCCGCCACCAAATCGGTTGATCAAAAATCATATTTTTGAGCCGAGAAGAGGGGACCAATTTCAGCATTATGACAACAATCTTGATTCAATCAAGACGAAGATTCCGTCTTTCGAAGGTACAAATGATCCCAAATTGTTTTTTGATTGGATTTATGAAGTTAACCATGTTTTTGATGTTCATAACTATTCGGAGAAAAAGAAAGTAAAGCTAACAGCCATGGAATTTTATGGATATGCTTCTAGTTGGTGGAATAATGAAACCAAGACACGGATAAAAGTTGAACAACCAGAAATTGCAACTTGGGCCGAGATGAAAGCAGTAAAGAAACGGCGTTTTGTTCCTCTAGATTACATAAAGGAACTTTACAACCGTTTACAAAGCTTAAACCAAGGAGAGAGTTCGGTCGATGAATACTACAAGGCAATGGAAATTGCAATGATTCGGGCCGATATTAGTGAAGGAGATGAGGCAACAATGGCTCGGTTCTTGGCTGGTCTAAACGACAAAATCTGAACAAAGGTAGAACGTGCTAATCTTGATAATATTACGTCTATGTTATATTATGCAGAGCATATCGAAAGACAGCAACAGGAAAAGAATTTAAGGGCAAAACCGGAAACTTTCCAACCTTGGAAGAAGCCGAATCCACCCCAGAATTTTTCTACTGTTTTTCCGAGCCAAAGCAAGGTTAAAGAGGTATTTAATGATGCAAAAACAGCCACGGGGCAGTTTGGGGCAGTAAGGTCACAAAATTCAACCGTTTCGGCCAATACAAGGGTAAATTCTACTCCAAAACTTGTTCGGGGATGTTTAAAATGTATGGGAAAAGGACACTTTGCTTGGGACTGCCCTAACAAGAGTAATGTGATCATGTTGGATGATGGAACGTGGGTTAGTGATAATAAAGTTGAAGAATCTGATTTTGAGAAAGAAACCGACAAGTTGGAGGAACTTCCGGAAGATGGGAATCAACCTTTGGTTACGATAAAGCTACTTCATTCACAACCTTTAGATGATGTTCCAAGAGAGACAAAAAGGGAGTGAGTTGAAAAATACGAGTGATCCTACCTATGAGGTAAAATCTGAGGTAAAAATCATAAAAAAAAGACGAGCCAAAAGTGAGAAAAGAATGTTTGTACGTTAACTCCAGAAAGGTAGATAGGGCGATTCAAGCAAAAAAACTTGTTGTTTTGTTGGATTTAAAAGGAACCGCAAGGAACCTTTTTACTAACGCTTTTTCTTTTACTCTAACATCTTTTTCTACATCTAGTCTTGCTATTTTTCAGAAATTCCATGAAGTCTTCCATAAGGAGTTGCCGAGAAGGTTGCTTATAGCCTTCAAAATCGTGAAAGGTATAAACCATCTTCGGGTACAAATCAGCAAATTCAAAACCAGGGTGAGTTAATTTGTGCAAAGAAGGAGGTAAGTAAGTCTTTAAGCCCTTATTTTATTCCGGTAAATGAACCTAAGCATGAAAGGAATTTTAGAACATATACGGATTTGATAATATATTTATTTATAGTGAAATCCGAGACTATTTAAGTGAAAATCTTAGGGCTGTTTTTTCTGTTAGTAGTGCCCTAGGACCATTAGCACATGTTGTGCGTTTTATTATCTTTTGAGCATGTAATTGAATAGTTAATTTTGCTTTTGATTATCAAATGTGTGATTTGATAGTAAAACTCATTAGCTTATGTAATTACTATTCTAGAAGTCCCTAGTTTTATGTAATGCTTAATTGCTATGAAATAAAACAAGTATGATTGTTGATTGATGATCTTGTTTTACTGATCATGTGTAATGAATACAAATCATATCATAGATGCAATATATAGGGATACATTGTATTGGACGTGATCCGTCAGAGAAGTAATACTTCATGGTCATAAGCATTACTTCCTCAATACTATTTTAGAATCCTTAGACCTTTTGTCTTCATTGATTCTAGTATGAATGGAGCCACGTTTTGACTCAGTCGGACGTTACTTGTAACAGAGTAATCAATACGACTGATGATCGGATGTAGTGTCCTATCATAGCTTGAATGTGAGAGACATTGTAAGGAATTTGTCACTCTCTATTATTAGAGAGAGATATCCATGGGCCCATCGATAGGGAAAGATTGTTTAAATGCATGGCCGTGCTCAAATGCATTTGATAAAGTGGTTATCAAATGCTATTTGTCGAAACAGTCTACCTGGAGATCGAGCATAAATACAATTAATCTTAATAAGGGTGACGACCACCATGCCTTATGCTTAATTAGGATATCGCAAGACAAAGGGATTAAATAGCGGATTGACATTAGGTTCCGTTGTAAATTCATTCACTTTGGGTAGTCACAATGCCCTGCTAGGGGCAGCTTGTGACTTATGAACTCACACTAATACTATGTGTGTTTTCATTGCCATTGTGATATGAACCTACAGGGTCCCACGCATAGACGAGCTAACGAGCTTCATGTCCAGATTCAATGAATCCAGAAAGTGTCTAGTTTCATTGTATCTGACGTTTGTCTTTCTGAAAATAATAAAGTGTTTATTACTTGAATTAGAGATAGGGGCAATTTCGGTATTTTACCTATAGCTGGGATTACGTGGGAGTTATTATCTGATAAGGACTCCCACTACCAAAGTGAAAGTCTAGGAACGTGGAATTCTGAGACTCCCACGCCGAGAGAAGTTGAGTAGAGGTGGGAGTTGTTCTAGCAACAGACTCTCACACTCTATATAACATCTCTTAGCCGAAACCTAAAAGGCTAATGCTTTTCAGCCGAAATACCTTAGTATCCAGAAAAGAGTTTTCTGCCTCTCCCTTTTCTCTCTGATTCACGAAACCCAGAAAGACGAAGAGCTAGCAATCGCTGCCCGTTTCGTCGCGTGGATACCGGTAGAGGGACATTCCGCAAAGGGAATTCCGTTGGTGGCAGATTAGCATCCAAGAAACGTCATCCTCCATTCAAGAATTAGCTTCTTGAATCCAAGAAACGTAAGTTCTTTATTGCTATTTTCGAATTGTTTCATATGAGCGGATCCTTCAGGGGAGGATCCATGGGTGTTTGGAACGAGTTTCCGCCCATGAATCCCTTCATTTTCTATTATAAATACACACACCTTAGATGCTATGATGAAAAAATATGTTTATTACACTCATTCTATTAACCTTCTTAGTTGGATCATGAGTTTTCAAAGTATTAAAGTTGAACCGGCAGAAGTTACAACAATTGAAGAATGGCCAAACACAAGTAGTTCAAATAGCATTCGTTCATCATTTGAGTTGACAAGCTTTTGTAAGCGTTTTGTTAATGATCTTAGCAAGCTTGCTGCCACAATGGGGAAAAGAGAGATACAATTCTTTTGGGACAGCGGCAAAAGAATTTCTTTAAAAGGTACGTACGGTGAACGTTCTACTTTCTATATTTCTAACTTGCTCCCTTTTAAAAAAATTTCAGATTATGTGGCTGATCGTGATGATGATTCGAGGACGAATCAGGCTTTTCAAGGGGGAGGGGATGATACGGTACCAACCTCGAGGCTTCCCAAGCCAAAGGAGCGCATACATAGACTAATAACGAGGATTAGAACAAGGGACGTGAAGCAACTATCAACATCATTGACCCGAGTTCTAAAGTATAAAGAGGATGCTAAGTTACATCTAGGAATATTGTACAAGTCAGCCTCTCAAGTTCACAAGTGTACAATTAGGCTCTCAAGTGTACAAGTGTACAAGAACCGCTTTCCATTCTCGATTAGGATTTCGTTTCTTCATCTTTTTCTTTCTAAAGCTTTTTGTTTAGGTCAAAGATAGGATTTCTTTCCTCATTTTTCAGCTTTGTGTCAACGCAACAAGTTAGGAACCCATTCTTTAAATCTAGAGTTTGAAGTTCTATACGAGCGGTGTTGGAATAAAGAGTGAATCTTTCTTTGCTATCTAACGTTTTTGAGTGTTTTTCTTATCTTATCACAATGTCTTTTCAAGGATCTCCATCAAAGAAAGATGACACCTTTGATCAAGAAAAGATGTGCAAGATGATGGAGGAAATGGCGAGAAACATGGCTGCCATGACGGGGAAAATTGATGACTTAAAAGACCATGTTCAACATCTGGAAAATCAGCAACGTCTTCCTGAAGACAATGCCGAGAACAATCTTCAATTGGTTGTGATACGGGATTATACCAAGGGCAGCCCTACTCCAAAGATCCACTAAAGAACCTTCAAGGACCAATTACAAGATCAAGGGCAAAGATGACAATGGACAAAGTATCATCATTGATCCGTAGTATCAAAACTAAAGAGGAAGCTAATCTTCACCTAGAGGAAGACATTCAATTCACCCTCTTAAGTTTTACAAGTGTTCAACACGGCCCAACCAAGCAAAGTGGCTCAAAGGGAGATTTCGGCCATTGTAATACTTACGTTAGATATATTGATATTTTGGTAAGGTTATTCCTTAGCTTCTCGTGTTTGAACTTCTAAGTAGAAATTCATTCATTCTTGAGTTACTGTATCAACAAGTTAGTTTCTCTTGTTGTGGTGTTTCAGCCTCCATTGTTAATTAACCTCCCTTAGTGTTGCGTTGATTAAATTCCCATAGAAACTAGTTCGAGAATTGAAGAAAGATCGGGCTCAAACTTAAGTCGAACCTTGCGGTTCTTCATCAGGTGGTATCAGAGCAAAAGGTTCTTCTCCAATTCCCGGTGTACCCTACGCACAATGTTTTTTTCTTGTTTGCAGAAATTGACAAAAAGAAAAGAAAAAAGCCACGGCATTATAATACTGGCAGCCGATTGTCATAAAGAAAAAGCCTCTCGGTGTAAAGAAATTGGCAGCCGAGTTAGTATAGATAGAATAGTGAACTATAAAGCCAAAAGCAAACTTCTTGACCAACGAAAGAGATAGAGCCTCGTCCAAGAATTGGCAAACGTTCCTCCTTGCAATTTTGAGCCGAAATACATACTATAAATCGAGTATTGAAAGTGATAGAGCCTCACTACTTGATAAATTCGGTCAAGATCAAGGGAAAATTCAAGCAAACAAGAAGATCAAGAAAATCAAGAACATCAAGAAGATCAAGAAAATCAAGAAGATCAAGATCATCAAGAACCGGTTTCTTTTCTCGATTAGGAATTCGTTTCTTCATCTTTTTCTTTCTAAAGCTTTTTGTTTAGGTCAAAGATAGGATTTCTTTCCTTATTTTTCAGCCTTGTGTCAACGTAACAAGTTAGGAACCCATTCTTTAAATCTAGAGTTTGAAGTTCTATACGAGCAGTGTTGGAATAAAGAGTGAAACTTTCTTTGCTATCTAACGTTTTTGAGTGTTTTCTTTTGTTTTTCTTATCTTATAACAATGTCTTTTGAAGGATCTCCATCAAAGAAAGGTGAAAATTCTGATATGGAAAAGTTGCTTCAAATGATGGCGGAGATGACGGGAAGAATGGATTCGATGCAAGGACAAATGGCCGCAACAAATAATAATGTTCAACAAATTGTAAATCAGCAACGTCTTCAACAAGACAATGCCGAGAATTATGATCAAAGGGTTGAGAACATGGAACCGCCAAGGGGTCCACAAATTCCGAGAGTAAATGTGGTAAATCCGGTAATTCAAGCAAATCGGATTAACAACAATCCGGTATATCAGCCGAGAAGAGGGGACTACATTCAGCAAGTTGATGCCAATCTTGGTTCCATCAAGACCAAGATTCCCCCTTTTGAAGGTACAAATGATCCCGAGTTATTTTTAGATTGGATTCGTAAAATTAACCATGTTTTTGCTGTTCATAACTATTCGGAAGAAAAGAAAGTAAGGTTAGCAGCCATGCAGTTTTATGGATATGCATCCATTTGGTGGGACAAAGAATCCGAAACAAGGGCAAAAGTAGAACAATCAGAAATTTCCACTTGGGTAGAGATGAAAGCGGTTATGAAGCGACGTTTTGTTCCTTTAAATTACTTAAGGGAACTTTACAACCGTCTACAAAGATTAAAGCAAGGCGACAAATCCGTCGATGAATACTACAAAGCCATGGAAATTGCAATGATTCGCGCCGATATTTGTGAAAGTGATGAGGCCACAATGGCTTTGTTCTTGGCTGGCCTAAATGACAAAATCCGAACAAAGGTAGAACGTGCTAACCTTGATAATATTACTGCCATGTTATATTATGCTGAGCAAATTGAAAGGCAACAAAAGGAAAAGAGTTTAAATGCAAAACCGGCAACTTTCCAAGCTTGGAGGAAGCCGAATTCAACTCAGCAATTTTCTACTGTTTTGCCGAGCAAAAGCAAGGGCAAAAAGGTATTTTATGAGGGCAAAACAGCCCCGGGACAGTTTGGGGCAGCAAGGTCTCAAAACCCATCAAATCTGGGCAATACAAAGGTAAATTCAACTCCATTTGTACCTCTTCAATGCTTTAAATGTAGGGGCAAAGGACATATTGCTAGGGACTGCCCTAACAAGAGTACAATGATAATGTTGGACGATGGATCGTGGGTAAGTGTTGAAGAATCCGAGACACCCAATATTGAGGAAGAAACCGAACACATTGCGGAAGATTCGGGTAGTGGTAAAATTTTGGTTACAAGGAAACTTCTTCATTCTCAACCTTTGGATGATCTTCACCAACATAGAAGTAATCTCTTCCAAATCAAATGCGAGGTAAAAGGCCAATCTGTTTTAGTCATTATTGATAATGGAAGTTGTACTAATGTTTGCTCTTATGATATGGTTTCCGCACTTGATTTACCATGTAAGGCCCATCCTATGCCTTATAAATTATCGTGGTTGAATAATAATGGTGAAATCAAGGTGGATAAGCAAGTTGAAATAGAGTTCGAGATCGGGAGATATAAAGACTCGGTTTTATGTGATGTGGTCCCGATGACTGCAAGTCACATAATCTTGGGAAAGCCATGGCAAATACGATCGAAGTGCAAATCACATGGGTAGAGAAAATACATATTTACTTCAAAAGGATGATTTAAAGTTTAAACTAATTCCTTTATCTTTAAATACAGCTTGTGAGATACATAAACAAATGGCCATCAATAGAGAGAAGAGAGAAAAGCAAAGAAAAGAGAGTGAGGGGAAAAAGCCGAGTGTCCCAACCCTTGAGGTAAAAACCGAGAGGAAAAATAAGGTAAAAGCCGTGAACTTAGTGAGACAAAAGGCAAGTTCCACTAAAGAGAGAAAAGAGTGTTTGTTTATAAGCCCGGGAAAGGTAGATAGAGCAATACGAGCAAAACAACCACTTGTTTTGTTAGTATTCCGAGAAACCGAAAGGTCTCTCCTTTCTAATGATTTTTCTTTTGATCTAACATATCATCTTCTCTTCCTAGTCTTGCTTTTGATCTTTTGAAGGAATTCCAAGACTTGTTTCCCAAGGAATTGCAGAGGGGGCTGCCTCCAATTCGAGGAATCGAGCATCAAATCGACTTCATTCCGGGAGCAAGTTTGCCAAACCGGGCTGCCTACCGAGCCAATCCGGATGAGACCCGAGAAATACAAAGGCAAGTCGATTTACTACTTGAAAAGGAGCAGGTAAGAGAATCTTTAAGTCCTTGTGCTAGTCCTGTCATTTTAGTACCTAAGAGAGAAGGGACTTTCAGATTATGTACAGATTGTCGTGATATTAATAAAATAACTATTAAATATAGACATCCGATTCCTCGCTTAGATGATATGCTAGATGAGTTAAGTGGCGCTTTGATATTTTCTAAAATTGATATAACTCAAGGCTATCACCAAATTAGAATGAAAGAAGGTGATGAATGGAAAACTGATTTTAAGACTAAATATGGATTATATGAATGGATTGTTATGCCTTTTGGCCTTACTAATGCACCTAGTACTTTCATGAGATTAATGAACTACATATTTAGACACTGTTTTGGCAAGTTTGTTGTAGTTTATTTCGATGACATTCTTGTTTATAGTAAAAGCTTAGAAGAGCATCTAGAACATCTTAAAGCTGTTTTTACTATTTTAAGAGAACAAACCTTATATGCTAAACTTGAAAAGTGTGTTTTTTGCACTAATTCGGTTAACTTTCTTGGTTATATAGTTAGTTCTCAAGGTATTTGTGTTGATCCGGTTAAAATTCAAGCCATTCAAGAGTGGCCGAGACCAACAAGTGTGACACAAGTTAGATCGTTTTATGGGTAGGCAAGCTTTTATAGGCGTTTTATTCGTGATTTTAGCACGATGGCTGCCCCATTAAATGAAGTAATGAAGAAAGACGTCTCATTCTTTTGGAACAAGCCGCAAGAAGAATGTTTCGAGAAGATGAAACAATTACTTACTTGTTCTCCAATTTTAGCTATACCTAATTTTGATATAATGTTTGAAGTTGAATGTGGTGCTTTTAGGTTTAGGTATAGGGGCTGTTTTGCAACAACAAGGTAAGCCCTTAGCATATTTTAGCGAGAAATTAAGCAACGCTTCGCTTAATTATCCTACTTATGATAAGGAGTTATATGCCATCGTTCGAGCTTTGGAGACTTGGCAACACTATTTGATCGCAAGAGAATTTGTCATTCATACCGATCATGAGTCCATAAAGTATCTTAAAGGCCAAAGTAAGTTGAATAAAAGACATGCAAGGTGGGTTTCCTTTATCGATACTTTTCCTTACATCATCAAATACAAGAAAGGTAAAGAAAACATCGTTGACGATGCTCTATCTAGAAGATATACTTTGCTTTCATTAATGCATGCTCAATTACTTGGGTTTAATCATATCAAAGCATTATATAAGGATGATTTAGAATTTTCAGATTTATATGTTAAATGTGAGCTCTCGGCTCAAAATTCCTTTTTTAGATTTGAAGATTTCTTGTTTAAAAGCAATAGATTGTGCATACCTTCATGTTCTATTACATAATTAATTGTTAGGGAAGCACATTGTGGCGGTTTAATGGGTCATTTTGGTGTTCTTAAAACTTTCGATATTTTACAAGAACACTTTTATTGGTCTAAAATGAGACAGGATGTTAGAAAAATATGTGAACTTTGCATTAAATGTAAACAGGCTAAAAGTACAAGCAAAGCTCATGGATTATACATGCCTTTACCCATTCCCTCTTCACCTTGGATTGACTTGTCCATGGATTTTATCTTAGGCTTGCCGAGGTCTCAAAGAGGTAATGATAGTATCTTGGTTGTCGTCGATCGTTTTTCTAAAATGTTGCACTTTATTCCTTGTAGGAAAACAAACAATGCAAGTCATGTTGCGGACTTATTCCTAAAAGAGGTGGTGCGGCTTCATGGGATTCCGAGAACCATAGTAAGTGATAGGGACGTAAAGTTCTTGAGTTACTTTTGGAAAACATTATGGAGTAAGTTGGGGACTAAATTGCTATTTTCAACATCAAGCCATCCCCAAACCGATGGCCAAACTGAGGTAACAAATAGAACTTTAGGGGTGTTACTTAGAGCTTTAATTTCAAAGAACTTAAAAAGGTGGGAAGAATGTTTACCTATTGCTGAATTTGCTTACAATAGAACTTTACATTTTACTACGAATAATTCTCCATTTGAAATTGTTTAACCCCTTAACCCCGTTGGATCTAATTTCTTTACCTGTTGATGAATATTATAATGTAGAAGGTGATTGTAGGGCAGAATATATACAACAACTTCATCAACATGTTACCGAGAGCATTAAGAAGAAAAATGCACAAACTTCAAAACATGTCAACAAAGGCCGAAAGCAACTTTGTTTTGATGTTGGAGATTGGGTTTGGTTACATCTTAGGAAAGATAGATTTCCAAAGGAAAGACAAAGTAAATTACATCCGAGAGGAGATGGTGTTAGAGGAATAACCGGGTCACACATAAATGCGCAGCGGAATAAAACTTGACCCGCCTCTACCAGGATCTTCCACGAGTAAGAACCTACGACTATGGGATAGTGTTTTACCTTATATTGATGCTAGAATGGCTGAAACACTTTCAGCGGTATGTTGTCACGAACGGAACACCACAATGCAGGCTCCGTCTCTCCCAGTATCCACTCGATCTTCCGAGGATGGTCTTCTACTGCTTGGTGCTAGCCAACGCCTTGTAGAAGATTTGAAGACACTCTTCAATGGAGTATGTATTTCAGACCTTATCAAAAGAATAAGATACAGGATTTCTAACTTCTTTTCTATTAGCAAAAAGCTAGAAAACAAGTCTAGAAATCTATCTTTTCTTTTCTCTCTAAAAACTCACTTTTCTCTCTACTCTCTAAGCTTCAAAATCTGGAGAAAAAATGATTAATATCAATGGGAAAAATCAGTATTTTTCCCTTAGTCTATCAAGAGAGAGTGGGGAGAGATAAAGGGGAAAGTGGGAGATCATGGAGGAAACCACTCCTCCACTTTCTCCACTCCTTTAACCTCTAGATAAGAGACATATGAGCTGAAAATATGTGTCCAATTTTCCAGCCATAAGGTCGGTCCAAAACGGGTCGGTCGGTCCAAAACGGGTCGGTCGGCCCAATCATATTGGTCGGCCCAACCCGATTAAGGGCCCAATCCAATCCCGGCCCGGCCCGGCCCAATCGAATTGGCGCACCTTAGATTAAATGTACTCCAACAAGCCCAATCCAGTTGATCTATGAGTGCGACCCAAGAGGTATCTATGACGTTGGCCGTGACATCATATGTCACAGGTAATGAGAGGTATCTAGCAACGCATCATTACCCCCAATTCATAAATATCTGGTGATTTATCATAATCACAACATTTGACATTTGTAGTTAAATCCGTTTGTCCTTGATATCTAGATTAAACACAAGTCATGGAAAAAGTCACACTTGTATTGTCCAATCTTTTAGTTTCTTGATTCGCGAGTAGACTAATCAAATGACATCAATATCATATACTGATTCATTTGTTCATGGCCATGAATTAGTCGACTCCATCAGGGGCCCAAGATATCGCCTCCCGCTATATAGGAGGGACAAAATCCTTTCTGCATCCCACTCATCCTGAACAAGATTCGTGATATACCTAATAAATGCCTTTATTGCTCACCCAGTTACGGATAGCGTTTAACATTATCAAAGCATAACACTAGCAATGCAAGAACTCTTGTGAGACCTCAAGTCGAAGGATCTCATATACAACCCTAGCCAAAAATTTGAGAAACACCGTTGACTATTATATAACAACCCATGGTGTGTTTCTCATGTCGAGTCTCGTCCCAAAGTATAATGATTCTCTAATCATATATACCTATGTGACGATCCGATATCTTATATCAATCACTCGCACATACTAGTCTTACGCATTATTATTGTCCTCGAAGATTCCAAAATAATGTTCGACTAGGGACGTTTCGTAATAGTATCTCATAACAATTATAAATACTATTCTAAGGACATATTATTTATTTATGTTGTTAAGAACGCAGTAAAACATAATGAATAATACCGAATTAATTGCCTTTTATTCATCAAAATGAAAATTACATTAAATACGTGTACAATAATCTCCCACTTGCACTAAAGACCCAAATTACAATAAATGGTCTTTAGGGCATACTAATGACTCGTCTCTAAAGATCATTCCTCCGGATATCGGATACCCATGGAGCTAGTGTGACGATCATGTTGCCGCCGCGACAGTGGGCTTGACGATAGATCGGCGACATTGTCTGCACGAGTCTACTCTACATATATGCACATCACCTCTCTCTATAATCTCGCGGATTAGGTGAAATTGCCGTAGTACATGTTTGGACCTCCGGTGAGATCTAGGTTCCTTAGATTGGGAAATAGCCCCATTGTTATCACAATAGAGGTCTATCGGGTTCGCAATACTAGGAACCACATCGAGGTCTGAAATAAATTTCCCGATCCAAACCGCCTCCTTAGCCGCTTCACAAGCCGCTATGTACTCGACTCGTCGTAGAATCTGCGATGGTTGATTGCTTTGAATCTGCGCCACCACAAAGCACCTCCATTCAAGTTAAACACATATCCCGGATTGCGATCGGAAATCATCTCTCGTCGGTTTGGAAACTAGCATCGGTGTAACCACTTACAACGAGCTCATCCGCCTCCATAAATCAAGAATGTATCCTTAGTCCTTCGTAAGTACTTGAGGATATTCTTGACCGAGATCCAGATGACGCTCACCATAATTAGATCGGGTATCTCGCTCGTAATGCTTAAGGCAAACGAGACATCCAGGGCGAGTACATATCATGTCGCATATGATGGATCCTATGGCGTAAGCATAAGGAATCTCTTTCATGCGTTCTAATTCGGCAAAGCGCTTTTAGAACACTTGCTCCTTCGACGTAACAGCACTCATGTGCCATAGGACAAAGTCCTTTCTTAGACTCTTGCATGCTAAACCGCTTTAGCACCTTGTCTATATATGTACTCGACTTAGGCCAATGAGTCTCCCGGATCTATCTCTATAGATCTTGACTACTGGGAATATAGTCGAGCTTCGCCTAGGTCTTTCATAGAGAAACACGTACTCAACCAAGCCTTTACAGCACTTTAAGGTTGGTATGTCGTTTCCAATGAGTAGTATGTCATCTACATACAAAACCAGAATACAATTGAGCTCCCACTAACCTTTTTGTAAACACAAGGTTCATCCTCATTTCTAATGAAGCCAAACTCACTGACGACATCATTAAAACGGATGTTCCAAACTTTTCGAGAAGCTCTGTTTGAGTCCATAAATGGATCTCTCAAGCTTACATACTTTTCCAAAGATTCTCCCGGGAGTGACAAAACCTTCAGTCGTGTCATATACACATCCTCATCAAGTTTTCCATTAAGGAAAGCGGTTTTGACATCCATTTGCCGACTCTACAATGTAGTTTGAGTATCTAGTCGCCTCTCAAGCAGCCTAAAGAAGCTCGTTTGGATCAAGAAGTTTGTTGATGAACTAGGTGTCGTCCCCTAGCATTGTGAACCCAGTGGACCTCTATTGTGATAGTACTCGGCGCCATTTCACAAGCTAAGGAACCTAGATCTCACCAACGATCCAAACACATTCTCAGACGCTTTCCATCCGATCGGAGAGATCATCGACGGAGGAGACGTTAGTATTTGCAAAGTTCATACGGACGACAACATTGCGGATCCATTGACCAAGCCACTCCCACAGCCCTAAACATGAGAGTCATACTAGGTCAATGGGATTGAGGATCATGTATGATCGAACTAGGGCAAGTGGGAGATTGTTAGTAGTGCCTCTAGGACCATTAGCACATGTTGTGCGCTTTTGTTATCTTTTTGAGCAAGTAATTGAATAGTTAATTTTGCTTTTGATTATCAAATGTGTGATTTGATAGTAAAACCTCATTAGCTTATGTAATTACTATTCTAGAAGTCCCTAGTTTTATGTAATGCTTAATTACTATGAAATAAAACTAGTATGATTGTTGATTGATGATCTTGTTTTACTCGATCATGTGTAATGGATACAAATCACATCATAGATGCAATATATAGGGATATATTGTATCGACGTGATCCGTCGAGAAGTAATACTTCATGGTCTTAAGTCATAAGTATTACTTCCTCAATACTATTTTTAGAATCCTTAGACCTTATGTCTTCATTGATTCTAGTATGAATGGAGCCACGCTTTTGACTCGACTGGACGTTACTTGTAACGAGTAGTCAATACGACCGATGATCGGATGTAGTGTCCTATCGTAGCTTGAATGTGAGAGACATCTGTAAGGAATTTGTCCCTCTCTATTATTAGAGAGAGATATCCATGGGCCCCTCGATAGGGAAAGATCATTTAAATGCATGGCCGTGCTCAAATGTGTTTGATAAAGTGGTTATCAAATGCTATTTGTCGAAACAATCTACCCGGAGATCGAGCATAAATATAATTAAGCTTAATAAGGGTTGACGACCACCATGCCTTATGCTTAATTAGGATATCGCGAGACAAAGGGATTAAATAGTGGATTGATATTAGGTTCCGTTGTATATTCATTCACTTTGGGTAGTCACAATGTCCTCGCTAGGGACCGCTTGTGATTTATGGACTCACACTACTACTAAGTGTGTTTTCATTGCCATTGTGAGATGAACCTACAGTGGTCACACGCATAGACGAGCTAACGAGCTTTATGTCCGCATTCAATGAATCTAGAATGTGTCTAGGTTCATTGTATCCGACATTTGTCTTTCTCGGAAATAATAAAGTGTTTATTATTCGAATTAGTAGATAGGGGGCAATTTCGGTATTTTACCTATAGCTGGGATTACGTGGGAGTTATTATCCGATAAGGACTCCCACTACCAGCAGAAGTCTAAGGGACGTGTGAGTTGAGGACTCCCATTGCCGAGAGGAGTTGAGGACGTGAGAGCACCCTATATAATAAACTCTTGGCCGAAACCCTAGACCTCAATTCTTTTAGCCGAAATTAACCAAGAAACCCGAAATTAGATTTCAGTTTCAGCCTCTCCCTTTTCTCTCTAATTCCCGAAAAATAGAAAAGACGAAGAGCTAGCGATCGCTGCCCATTTCGTCGCGTGGATACCGGTAGAGGGACTTTCCGCAAGGGAGATCAATTGGTGGCAGATTAGCATCCAAGAAACGCTATCCTCCATTCAAGAAGCAGCTTCTTGAATCCGTAAAATGTAAGTTTTTACCGCTATTTTCGATTCGTTTCATATGAGCGGATCTCAGTGAGGATCCATGGGTGTTTGGAACGAGTTTCGCCCATGAATCCCTTTCGGTAAGTGTTAAAGATGCCTGTCTCTAGTGCGTGTCCCCAAAAGGAATTGGGCAGGCTCGTGTGACTCATCATAGAACGAACCATATCTAATAAGGTTCTGTTCCTCCTTTCAGATACACCATTCCATTGTGGAGTAGAGCTGGAGGAGAAAGTTGTGAAACGATTCCACAAGCTTTTAGATAGTCACGGAAATTCTTGACTCAAGTATTCTCCTCCTTGATCGGATCGAAGAACCCTTAATACTCTTGCCAAGTTGGTTTTCTACTTCAAGTTTAAACTCTTTAAACTTATCAAATGCTTCTGATTTGTGTTTCATCAAGAACACATATCCATACCTACTGAAGTCATCAGTAAAGGTAATGAAGTAGAGGTAACCACCCCTTGCATGTATATTAAAAGGGCCACATACATCACTATGTATTAGTCCTAATAAAGCATCGCCTCTCTCACCTAGCTTAGTGAAAGGTGATGTCGTTATCTTACCCAACAAACAAGATTCGCATCGATCATAAGACTCGAAGTCAAATGATTCCAAATGTCCCATCTTTATGGAGTTTGGATATGCGATCTTCGTTTATGTGGCCTAAGCGAGAATGCCGGGAGGTATGTCGGATTAGAATCATTAGTCTTAATCCTTTTGGTATTTATGTTTAAAATTGGCATATCAAGGTCTAAAATATATATACCATTAATTAAAGAGGCGCTTATATAAAACATATTATCCGTAAATAACGACAATCGTTGGTTTTTGATCGAAATCTCAAAACCGTTCTTGTCCAAACAAGAAACCGAAATAATATTTTTTAATTAAACTAGGTACATAGAAACAGCTTTTCTAAACCCAAAACAAGCCCTCGAAGGCAAAGTAAAAGTACAAGTCCCTACAGCTAGGGGTCGCAACACGTGCTCCGTTGCCTACTCGTAGTTCCACTTCACCCCTTTGCCAACTCTCTACTCCTTTGCGGCTCCCCGCACATTAGTACAAATGTGACAACCACATCCCAGTATCAAATACCCAAGAAGTAGTTGTATTTAAATTGATATCAATCATATTAATATCTATAACATAAATACTCGAGCCCGTAGCAACAATTGCTTTCTCCTTTTCCAACCTTTTTCCCCTCGCAAGATAGCTTTTGCAGCTCCTTTTCCAGATGACCCTTCTCACCACAATGATGACGAGATAGAGTCCTTGGCTACACCACCCTTAGGTTTCGAGGCATTGTTGAAAGTGGTTTGCTTGCCCTCGGGCTTACCTTCTGGCTTTGCCTTTGGATCTCACAAAACCTTTCCCTTTGCCCTTTTGCACCATCAAGTATGGTGTTGGGCTTGGACTTGCCTATTTCCTTCTCGGCAGTCCCTCAGCGATGTTCAACAACTCGTGCAATGGCTTGTCAATTTCATTCATGTGATAATTCATAATGAACTCGATCGAATGACTCGTGCAACGATTACAAGATCAAATCAGTCGACGACTCTTGTCCCAAAGGAAATCCCAGCTTTTTCAAGGTTCGAACATAACCTATCATCTTAAGAACGTGAGTTCCCTACCGGCATTCCTCGGACATTTTAGACTCGAAGAGAGATTTCGATACATCGAATCTCTCTCGCGTGCTTGCCCCTCGATATAGTTGCTTCAGTGAGCCAAAGATCTCATAAGCCCCCCATGTCCTCATGTTGCTTCGAAGCTCGAGTTCATGGTGACAAGCATGAGGCTAGACACATCTAAAGCATCATTAACATGCTTCGATAAGCAGTCCTTTCAATGGCCGTAGCTACGAGCCTCTCGGTATAGCAGAATAGGTCTGCTCCGAGACATACAGACTTTCTTTCATGCTTGAGAACGATTCTCAAGTTCTTGAACCAGCTGAGGAAGTTAACTCCCTCTAATTTGTCCTTCTCAAGGACAGAACGCAGTGATAGTGTTTGGTTTGAATTTGCCATTTTCTACAACAAAATATATGCAAAGTAAGTACCGATTTAAAAATCATTATTAGGTCTTTATCTTTTTAATGATTTCTCCCACTATTTTCTTCGAGTGAATAACCCTCAATATCAACTCGGAAAGTTCGTTAACTTTCTAGCGGGCCAAGATCCATATTTCACCTCGTTCTGAGTCAGCTTTGGCCGATCGCCCAAAACTTAGTTATTTAGGTAGGCAACATTTGCCAATTACATCAAATTATGTAATTCTTGGTTAGTTGAGTGAATAACATTTATTCAAGCGTATCATTATACACTTTTCTCAACTCTTTTGCCTCTAGATCCTCAATCCATCTATTGAGATAATCTAGTTAACTAGGACCCTAAGTTTTAGCCGGCGGATATCACAACTTATCCTTCGCGCCTCACCCGGATAGACACGTATGCACAGCTTTGGCATGTCCCATACTAATGTCGATCTAGGCCTTGACGAGGGCCAAACTTAGGAAGGCACTAATTAATATTTTAAATGAGGGATTTCGTTTTTAACAATCTCACCAGAAAAGCATAAATAAAACAGTTTATGCTTATATACTTATGCATCCAATACATAAAATAAAATGCAATAGTAATCGCCATATCCTATTCGGTTTTTCCAAGCCAATGGAAAAACAGTGAAGTCAATCTAAGGGTGTAAAATGAAAAACATCTATTCTACACCGTCTTGACCTTCAGTTGGTTGCCTCCAAATCTTCATCATCTCAGCTGTACCTTCTCCTAATCTAGAATTACAAAATTTCTAAGGAAACCTCGAGTTACATTCGAGGGGATTTAATGAGATTAAAATTACAACTTTTGAATGATAAAATAGGCACGATACGCAGATCGTATTATAAAATAAAACCAACAGGGTAATGGCGACTACTATGCATCATGCTCAATTAACATAACAATTTATGAAAAATAATGAGCAACCAGCAAACAGAACATAGATTCATAATCTATATTCAAACACTATAACACATAAAGTCTATAGGGTACTCGTGAGTGGCTCTGATACCACTGTTAGAGGAATAACCGGGTCACACATAAATGCGCAGCGGAATAAAACTTGACCTGCCTCTACCAGGATCTTTCACGAGTAAGAACCTATGACTATGGGATAGTGTTTTACCTTATATTGATGCTAGAATGGCTGAAACGCTTTCAGCGGTATGTTGTCACGAACGGAACACCACAATGCAGGCTCCGCCTCTCCCAGTATCCACTCGATCTTCCGGGGATGGTCTTCTACTGCTTGGTGCTAGCCAACGCCTTGTAGAAGATTTGAAGACACTCTTCAATGGAGTACGTATTTCAGACCTTATCAAAAGAATAAGATACAGGATTTCTAACTTCTTTTCTATTAGCAAAAAGCTAGAAAACAAGTCTAGAAATCTATCTTTTCTTTTCTCTCTAAAAACTCACTTTTCTCTCTACTCTCTAAGCTTCAAAAGCTGGAGAAAAACTGATTAATATCAATGGGAAAAATCAGTATTTTTCCCTTAGTCTATCAAGAGAGAGTGGGGAGAGATAAAGGGGAAAGTGGGAGATCATGGAGGAAACCACTCCTCCACTTTCTCCACTCCTTTAACCTCTAGATAAGAGACATATGAGCTGAAAATATGTGTCCAATTTTCCAGCCATAAGGTCGGTCCAAAACGGGTCGGTCGGCCCAATCATATTGGTCGGCCCAACCCGATTAAGGGCCCAATCCAATCCCGGCTCGGCCCGGCCCAATCGAATTGGCGCACCTTAGATTAAATGTACTCCAACAGATGGACCATTCCAAGTTATTTCAAAGATCAATGATAATGCATACAAGATAGATCTCAAAGGTAAGTATGGCGTTCATTCTACTTTTAACGTTTCTGACTTGTCTCCTTTTGATTTTGATATAGACTATGGAGCTGATCACGAAGATGATTCGAGGACGAATCACGCTTTTCAAGGGGGAGGGGATGATACGGGATTATACCAAGGGCAGCTGATGCGAAACCGTTGTACGGATACCAAGGTTCGGCTAAAGGCCCGATCTTTCTCTATCTCGAACAGTTTATGGGGGAATATAAACAACCTTTCTCCCGCAAGGTTGAATATCAATGGGGGCTGAAACACCACAATAAGTATAAACCAAACTTATTGATACAGTAACTCAAACATGAATGAATTCTACCTAGAGAATCAAACACAAAGTAGCTAAGGAATAACCTTAAAATATCATATCTAGTCTAATAATAATATGGCTGAAATCCCTCTTAAATAGAGTGGAATTTCGTCCAAAAATAACCCACAAATAAGAGTCCTTTAAGGATTAGGACTCTACAACTCCTAGATAACTAAAAACACTACCTAACATCATGGACAACATGTCCTATTATTTAGCTAGCTTATTTTGGCCAACATGGCTAATTAAACAATATAATAAATCTGAAATATAATTAAAGTCTAGAATAGACTTTAATTATCAAATGACTAAAATACCCTTTCAACCGTTTTCCTTCCAATTATGTATCTTTCCTTCAAATGATATTCGATGGCTTTGATCCTTGTGTCTAGCTTTCTTTGAAGGTTTCTTTACCTCTTGAACCTTTAGATTAGAGACTTTGAACACTTGGATCAAAGGCTTGACTTTGAAGCTCGTATTTGGGATGTATGAGTTAAGGATGAGGTCATTTATCCAAATGACCTCTCTAAGCTTCATGGCTGGTACCGTAACACTTGGATCAAAGACTTGACTTTGAAGCTCGTATTTGGGATGTATGAGTTAAGGATGAGGTCATTTATCCAAATGACCTCTCTAAGCTTCATGGCTGGTACCGTATCAGCAGCCCTACTGATGCGAAATCTTGATGGGTTATATCAAGACTCGGCTTAATTAGCAGATCTTTCTCTATCTCGAATAGTTTATGGGGGAATACACTTAACACAGTCCCAGAAAGGCTAAGTATCAATGGAGGTTGAAACACCACAACTAGATAAACCAACTAGTTGATACAAGAACTTAAAGAAATATGAACTTCAACCTAAGTCATAAACAAGTATCAAAGGATTAACCTTAATCAAAATATCAATATATCAAGTCTAAGTTACATGGCTGCCGAAATCTCTATTAAATAGAGTATTTCGGTTACAAAATACCCAATCTAACTCAAACTAGGAAAAGGGAAATAAGAGTCCTTGAAGAATTAAGACTCTTGAATAACAACTTGCTATCAAGTAACTACCTAAACAAGATAATAGGCACATGTTCCTATTATCTTGGTGGCTGAAATAAAAGTAACTACCAAAATAATGAAGAGTCCTAGTTGCATTAAGACTCTTAATAACAAACTAACTAACACATGGACAACATGTCCTTTATTATAGCAACTACTTGCTATACACGAAATTATAGTAAATAAATATGCTGAAAATAATTAAAGTCTAGAATAGACTTTAATTGTACACAAAAAGACTAAAATGCCCTTTATAATTCGTCCCCCATTCCGGGACAGACTTGTTGGACCAACTTGTACGACAATAATGGATATCAAGAAGGCGAGAATCTGGTCTTGTGATCTTCATAGAAGTTGTAGATCCGCCTCTTATCTTAATATGCAATTGGAATCAGCTTCATTGGATGCCTATATCGAAAGATATGATCATTCTACCAAACAAGTAGCAAAGTCGTCCATTCCTTGTACACTTGTGATACTAAGAGGTTGACTTAGGCAACATTCCTATATGTAATTTAGAGTCCTCTTTGTATCGTAACGCACGTTCCCTTGAGTTGGGCAGCCCCCAAGGTTGGTACCGTATCATCCCCTCCCTCTTGAAAAGGATTCGTCCCTCGAATCATTCCAAGAATCAGCGGTATAATCTGAAAAATGAATAAAAGGGAGCAAGTTAGACATATGTAAATTAAAAATTGCATTGTCCTTACCTATCAAGGAGATTCTCTTGCGGTCTGTCCCAAATATATGGTGTCTTGTCCTTCTTAATTGAAATTAATGAAACAAAGAAACTTGTTAAAATCACGAACAAAATGTTTATCAAAGCTTGCTAACTCATATGTTGGGACGACATGGAATTGTATTGGTTGTTCTCGGCCATTCCACCATCGCATTAACTTTTGCCCGAACAACTTTAATACCTTGAAAACTCACAATGTAACTAAGAAGGTTAATAGAATTAGTGTAAGAAACATAATTTCCAATCTTAGCATACAAAGTTTGTGCTTTTAAATGAGTAAAAAACAGCCCTAAGATGTTCAATATGATTATCTCGGTTTTTACTAGCAACAAGTACTTTATCAAAGTAAAGAATCGGATATCTATACTTAAACATTAAGTTATTAACATTGAGACTATCCGTATATAATCTAAAAGTCCTTTCTTGCTTTGGTACAATTTTCCCCTGATTAACATAAGGACTTAAAGACATACTTACCTTCTTCTTTTCAAGAATGAAATCACCTTGGGTTGTATTTTGCTGATTTGTACCCAAAGATAGTTTATACCTTTCACGATTTTGAAGGCTAATAAGTAACCTTTTTGGCAACTCCTTTGGGAAGACTTCATGAAACTTCTGAAAAAATAGCAGGACTAGATGTAGAAAAAGATGTTAGAGTAAAAGAAAAGGTGTTAGTAAATAGGTTCCTTGCGGTTCCTTGCAAATCTAACAAAACAACAAGTTGTTTTGCATGAATTGTCCTATCTACCTTTCCAAAATTGACAAATGAACATTCTTTCTTCTCTCTTTGTGAATAAGCCTTTTTGCTCACAATACTCTCGGCTTTTTTCAGCTAATTTGGCCTCGGCTTCACTCTTTTTTTAAGCTCACTTTCTTTCCTTTTATTTTCTCTACTCTCGGCCATTTTCTCTTGTAATTCACACACCTTACTTAGTGGCATAGGATGTAAATGATACTTAATTTGATCCTTTGACACCGTATAGATGTTTTTCCGACCACAATGGTTAGCATACCTATCATATTGCCAAGGTCTTCCCAAAATTATGTGGCATGCGGTCATGGGGACCACATCACATAAAACCGTGTCATTGAAACCTCCAACACTGAAATCTATCTCAACCTGTTTGTCCACCCTAATATCACCACAATTGTTTAACCAAGATAGTTTATATGGCATAGGATGTGATTTCAAAGGTAAATTCAAAGCGATTACCATATCATATGAACAAACATTAGTACAACTGCCATTATCAATTATCACTAAACATAGTTTATCTTTTACTTTGCACATTGTATGAAAGAGATTACTTCTATGTTGATGCACTTCATCCAATGGTTTAGTATGTAGTAAATTCATAGTGACTAAAAGAAATGTACCTTGATTCTCCGGGAGGGCATTGTTACCCTCGGATTCATCCTCAAAAAATGGTTCCTCGGTTTCAAGTTCAAAACTTTCGGCTTCAATGTCCCAATTCGCCTCAAAACTTTTGGTTTCTTGAGATTCTTGATTTTCTTGAACATCTTGATCATCTATGGTCACTTCTTGATGCAAAGTACCTTCACTAAAAGACATTATCTTTGCAAAGAAAAATTCGCACAAATAATCGTTAGTAGAAAAAGATATTAAAGATTGGATCTTTTCACAAAATCTGTGAATAGTAATCTGTGAATAGTAGTCTGTGAATAGTAATCTGAGAATAGTAATCTGTGAATAGTACCCAGTGAATAGTAATCTGTGAATAGTGTTCTGTGAATAGTAATCTGAGAATAGTAATCTGTGAATAGTAATCCGTGAATAGTGATCTGTGGATAGTAATCAGATTTTTTTTCTCTCGATTTTTCCAAAAATACTTGTCAAGAACTTCTAACTTTGAATGTTTGAATGATTATGGTGATGGAAGGCTGGAAAAATATTTCAAGAAGTACTTTCTTGATTAATAAAAAGGCTAGAGAAAAAGTATAAGTGTAATTGTAACAAGAGCAAGAAAAAAGATGTAACCTTGATGCGGAACCTTTATGTTTCTTGATTTTCTTTCTTCTTGATATTGCTTTTTCTTGACGCCTTTCTTACCTTTTTACCCAAGACTTACCCTTATCTTGGCCACACAGATCAAGAACTTCTATGGGATGAAGATGTTACCTTGATATTTTAACGTTGATGGTGACTAATTCAAGATGAAGAGGGAACAATATCCAATTCCTTGTTGAAGGAAGTTTGCTTTTGGATTGTATCCTTGTCTTTTGTGGGATAACTCGGTTGCCAATTTCTTTATATCCGAGTGGCTTTTTTCAGTTGGGTAGTAAATTTTTGTTATCTTTCGGCTTTTCTCAAGCAAACAAGAAAAAAAAATTCAAGAAAGCAATAAAGGTACACCAAGATAGAGATCAACCTTTTGCTCTGATACCACTTGATGCGAAATCTTGATGGGTTATATCAAGACTCGGCTTAATTAGCAGATCTTTCTCTATCTCGAATAGTTTATGGGGGAATACACTTAACACAGTCCCAGAAAGGCTAAGTATCAATGGAGGTTGAAACACCACAACTAGATAAACCAACTAGTTGATACAGTAACTTAAAGAAATATGAACTTCAACCGGAAGTCATAAACAAGTATCAAAGGATTAACCTTAATCAAAATATCAATATATCAAGTCTAAGTTATATGGCTGCCGAAATCTCTATTAAATAGAGTATTTCGGTTACAAAATACCCAATCTAACTCAAACTAGGAAAAGGGAAATAAGAGTCCTTGAAGAATTAGGACTCTTGAATAACAACTTGCTATCAAGTAACTACCTAAACAAGATAATAGGCACATGTTCCTTGATAGCAAGTTGTTATTCAAGAGTCCTACTTCTTCAAGGACTCTTATTTGTTTTCAAGAGTCTTAATCCTTTAAGGACTCTTATTTCTTTTATTGGTTGTAACCGAAATCTCAACCTTACTTAAGGGAGATTTCGGCCATTGTAATACTTACGTTAGATATATTGATATTTTGGTAAGGTTATTCCTTAGCTTCTCGTGTTTGAACTTCTAAGTAGAAATTCATTCATTCTTGAGTTACTGTATCAACAAGTTAGTATCTCTTATTGTGGTGTTTCAGCCTCCATTGTTAATTAACCTCCCTTAGTGTTGCGTTGATTAAATTCCCATAGAAACTAGTTCGAGAATTGAAGAAAGATCGGGCTCAAACTTAAGTCGAACCTTGCGGTTCTTCATCAGGTTGATGAAGTTGAGCAGCCTAGGCCACCTCCAAATCCGCCACCAAATCGGTTGATCAAAAATCATATTTTTGAGCCGAGAAGAGGGGACCAATTTCAGCATTATGACAACAATCTTGATTCAATCAAGACGAAGATTCCGTCTTTCGAAGGTACAAATGATCCCAAATTGTTTTTTGATTGGATTTATAAAGTTAACCATGTTTTTGATGTTCATAACTATTCGGAGAAAAAGAAAGTAAAGCTAGCAGCCATGGAATTTTATGGATATGCTTCTAGTTGGTGGAATAATGAAACCAAGACACGGATAAAAGTTGAACAACTAGAAATTGCAACTTGGGCCGAGATGAAAGCAGTAAAGAAACGGCGTTTTGTTCCTCTAGATTACATAAAGGAACTTTACAACCGTTTACAAAGGTTAAACCAAGGAGAGAGTTCGGTCGATGAATACTACAAGGCAATGGAAATTGCAATGATTCGGGCCGATATTAGTGAAGGAGATGAGGCAACAATGGCTCGGTTCTTGGCTGGTCTAAACGACAAAATCCGAACAAAGGTAGAACGTGCTAATCCTTATAATATTACGTCTATGTTATATTATGCAGAGCATATCGAAAGACAGCAACAGGAAAAGAATTTAAGGGCAAAACCGGCAACTTTCCAACCTTGGAAGAAGCTGAATCCACCCCAGAATTTTTCTACTGTTTTTCCGAGCCAAAGCAAGGGTAAAGAGGTATTTAATGATGCAAAAACAGCCACGGGGAAGTTTGGGGCAGTAAAGTCACAAAATTCAACCGTTTCGGCCAATACAAGGGTAAATTCTACTCCAAAACTTGTTCGGGAATGTTTAAAATGTATGGGCAAAGGACACTTTCCTTGGGACTGCCCTAACAAGAGTAATGTGATCATGTTGGATGATGGAACGTGGGTTAGTGATAATAAAGTCGAAGAATCTGATTTTGAGAAAGAAACCGACAGGTTGGAGGAACTTCCGGAAGATGGGAATCAACCTTTGGTTACGATAAAGCTACTTCATTCACAACCTTTAGATGATGTTCCAAGAGAGAAAAAAGAGAGTGAGTTGAAAAATACGAGTGATCCTACCTATGAGGTAAAATATGAGGTAAAAATCATAGAAAAAGCCGAGCCAAAAGTGAGAAAAGAATGTTTGTACGTTAACTCCGGAAAGGTAGATAGGGCGATTCAAGCAAAACAACTTGTTGTTTTGTTGGATTTAAAAGGAACCGCAAGGAACCTTTTTACTAACGCTTTTTCTTTTACTCTAACATCTTTTTCTACATCTAGTCTTGCTATTTTTCAGAAATTCCTTGAAGTCTTCCATAAGGAGTTGCCGAGAAGGTTGCTTATTAGCCTTCAAAATCGTGAAAGGTATAAACCATCTTCGGGTACAAATCAGCAAATTCAAAACCAGGGTGAGTTAATTTGTGCAAAGAAGGAGGTAAGTAAGTCTTTAAGCCCTTATTTTATTCCGGTAAATGAACCTAAGCATGAAAGGACTTTTAGAACATATACGGACAACCTACATGTTAATCACATAACTTTTAAGTATAGACATCCGATTTCTCGCTTTGATAATATATTTATTTATAGTGAAAACCGAGACTATTTAAGTGAAAATCTTAGGGCTGTTTTTTCTATTATAAATACACACACCTTAGATGCTAAGATGGAAAAATATGTTAATTACACTCATTCTATTAACCTTCTTAGTTGCATCATGAGTTTTCAAAGTATTAAAGTTGAACCGGCAGAAGTTACAACAATTGAAGAATGGCCGAACACAACTAGTTCAAATAGCATTCGTTCATCATTCGAGTTGACAAGCTTTTGTAAGCGTTTTGTTAATGATCTTAGCAAGCTTGCTGCCACAATGGGGAAAAGAGAGATACAATTTTTTTGGGACAGCCACAAAAGAATTTCTTTAAAAGGTACGTACGGTGAACGTTCTACTTTCTATATTTCTAACTTGCTCCCTTTTACAAATTTTTCAGATTATGTGGCTGATCGTGATGATGATTCGAGGACGAATCAGGCTTTTCAAGGGGGAGGGGATGATACGGTACCAACCTCGAGGCTTCCCAAGCCAAAGGAGCGCATACATAGACTGATAATGAGGATTAGAACAAGGGATGTGAAGCAACTATCAACATCATTGACCCGAGTTCTAAAGTATAAAGAGGATGCTAAGTTACATCTAGGAATGTTGTACAAGTCAGCCTCTCAAGTTCACAAGTGTACAATTAGGCTCTATCAAGCAAAGAGGCTAAGAAGGGCATTTTAGTAATCATACAAGATGATGAGGGATTGGACAGCTTTACTACAGTTTGGGAGAATGATCATAACTTTCGATCCCTTAATCCAATGGAGCTGTTTCCAGTTGCATATTAAAGATAAGAGGCAGATCTACAACTTTCATGAAGAACCTGAGATCAGATTCTGCCTTCTTGACATCCGAAATCGTCGTGCAAGTTGGCCCAACAAGCTGTCCAGAATTGGGACGAATGTAAAGGGCATTTTAGTCTTTTTGTGTACAATTAAAGTCTATACTAGACTTTAATTATTTTCAGCATATTTAATTACTTTAATTTCGTGTATAGCAAGTAGTTGCTATAATAAAGGACATGTTGTCCATAGTTGGTTATCTAGTTGTTAAGAGTCCCACATCTACTAGGACTCTTCTTGTTTAGGTAGTTACTTGATAGCAAGTTGTTATTCAAGAGTCCTAATTCTTCAAGGACTCTTATTTGTTTTCAAGAGTCTTAATCCTTCAAGGACTCTTATTTCCTTTTATGGTTGTAACCGAAATCTCAACCTACTTGAGGGAGATTTCGGCCATCTTTAATGGGTACGTTAGATATATATTGATATTTTGGTAAGGTTATTCCTTAGCTTCTCGTGTTTGAACATCTATGTAGAACTTCATTCATTCTTTGAGTTACTGTATCAACAAGTTTAGTTTCTCTTGTTGTGGTGTTTCAGCCTCCATTGTTAATTAGCCATCCTTAGTGTTGCGTTGATTAAATTCCCATAGAAACTAGTTCGAGAATTGAAGAAAGATCGGGCTCAACTTAAGTCGAACCTTGCGGTTCTTCATCATCCCACATCATCCCCTCCCCCTTGAAAAGGATTCGACCACGAATTGATGCGAAACCGTGATGTTTTATATCAAGGTTCAGCTTTTTAGCAGATCTTTCTCTATCTCGAAATAGTTTCTATGGGAATATACTCAACACAACTCCAAGCAGGCTAGGTATCAATGAAGGCTGAAACACCACAAGCTAGTTGATACAGTAACTCAAAGATTATGAAGTTCTACCGGAAATTCATAAACAAGTATCTATGGAATAACCTTAATCAAAATATCAATATATCAAGTCTAAGTTTAAAGGTGGCCGAAATCACTCTTTAAATAGAGGGATTTCGGTTCCAACAATAAAAAGGAAAAGCATAAAAGAGTCCTTGAAGAAGTAGGACTCTTGGAAACAACTTGCTATCAAGTAAAACACTTAAACAAGATAATAGACAACATGTCCTGTATCTTGCATTCTAGGCGGCAAGCAAAACAAACAAATAACAAACAAATGAAGAGTCCTTGAAGTATGGGGACTCTTTAATAACTAACTAACCAACACTTGGACAACATGTCCTTTATTATCGCAATTAGGTTATACACGCCTAATAATAAAGTAAATAACATTGTGGAAAATAATTAAAGTCTAGAATAGGCTAGAATAGACTTTAATGTGTAAAAAGACTAAAATGCCCTTTTTAGATTCGTCCCAATTCTGGACAGCTTGTTGGGCCAACTTGCACTACAATATTGGATATCAAGAAGGCAGAATCTTGTCTTATGATCTCAGGAAAGTTGTAGATCTACCTCTTATCTTTCATATACAACTGGAATCAGCTTCATTGGATAACTATATCGAAAGTTATGATCATTAAACCAAACAGTAGCAAAGTTGTCCATTCCTTGTACACTTGTGATACTTAAGAGGTTGACTTGTACAACATTCATAGATGTAATTTAGAGTCCTCTTTGTATCTTAATACACGTTTCCTTGAGTTGGGCATCCCCGCGGATGGTACCGCATCACGAATCATCATCATCATCAACGTAATCTGAATCAAGATCAAAAGGAGATAAATCAACAACATTAAAAGTGGAATGGACGCCTTACTTACCTTTCAAGTTGATTTTGTACGCGTTGTCATTAATCTTGGCGGCGACTTGAAAAGGTGATGAAGAACCTGACGGAATCAAGATTCGACACAAGGAAAAAGGGATCTTTCTCTAACTTGAATTTAGTTTACGTGAATGCCTTACTACAACCTTCAAGCAGCGATAAGCACTTGACTACTATAGCAAAGGACTTTAAGAGTATTCGACACACTAGACCTCCAAGCAGCGATAAGCACTTGGCTACCTAGGCAGAAGAACACTAAACGGATGAAGAAACACCACACCAAGGAAACTAGCTTGTTGATTAGTAACAATGAAAGGAAGATCTAAAAAGAAATTCAATTCACAAAGCAACAAAGGAATAAACCTCACAATTATCATTAAAATCAAGTCTCCCTAATATGTGGTCGAAACCTCTCTTTATATAGAGAAAGATTTCAGCTGAAAATCCCTAAACAAGCTAAGTCCTAAATGGACTAGGATTATACTTCTAAAGAATATGCTAAAGAATAAACTACTTGCTAAAGAATATGCTAAAGAATAAACTAAAGAATAAACTACTTGCTAAAGAATATGCTAAAGAATAAACTACTTGCTAAAGAATATGCTAAAGCATAAACTACTTGCTAATTGGACCACATGTACTTTATTTAAGTAATATTTCGAAATTAATAATATACTAAAATCTGGAAATTAAATAAATGCTAAACTTTGAAAAACAAGATTAATTCTCGCTGAAAATCTGGACAGCATAGTGTAGTAAGTTGCACGACAATTTAGGACTTCATAAAGGCATAATCCGATCTTGTGTTCTTCATGAAAGTTGTAAATATGCCTCTTATCTTTCCATATCATCTAGAATGAGCTTCATTGGATTCCTGGATCGCAAGTTATGACAATTACACCAAACTGTCACAAAGCTGAATTTAATGTTTATCCAAGTTGATGATAGTCTTCATTCTTTTGAGTCTTTTGGGCCTCCAAAATGTGCGATGTGATGTTAAATCTTGCCTCCTATATCTCCTTTTAGACATTACCCAAACCTCATCATTCTTTAAAGGATCCGTATATAAGTTCTCATCATTCTCCCTTTCTTCAAAAAGATTCGTCCTCGAATCTTGTAATTTAAGGAAAGGACCTTAACTTTGGTTTGGTAGGAATATCTTTGTAGAAAATACAGCCTTGAACTCCTGCTTAAATATAAAATCAATACTAGGAAGAAGAGAAGTTGTTAGGTCAAGAGTAATGAAAAAAGTTGATGCTATCGACTCTTCAAAAATCATAGCTTCAAAAGGATGTTGTTCCTCATCAAGCAATTGTGTTACATCAAAAAGATCTTTTTCCTCATCAAGAAATTGTGTTTCACGCCAATACTGCAACTCGTCACGCACCACGTTTTTCTCATGTTGCAATTTTGTTTCTTTTTGTAATTTGGCCTCTTCTTGTAATCTTGCCTCTTCTTGCAATCTTGCATCTTCTTTTAATCTTTGCTCTCTTCTCTCGGCCATTTTTTTATGTACCTCACAAACTTCACTAGGAGTTAAAGGATATAATATGACATTCCTCTTATCCATATGCAATTGGTAGGTGTTCATTCTACCATCATGATCCGCACCTCTATCATATTTCCATGGTCTTCCTAAAATTATATGACTAGCGTTCATGGGCACAACATCACATAGAACACTATCTTTGAACTTGCCGATTTCAAAAGTAATTTCAACTTGCCTTTCCACCCTTAATTCTCCATTATTTGACAACCAAGATATCTCATAAGGATGTGGATGTTTCTTCCAAGGTAAGTCAAGAGTGTTAACTAAATCGGAAGAACAAACATTAGCACAACTACCATTATCAATGATAAGAAGACAAACCTTGCCTTGAACATGGCACTTAGTATGGAAGAGGTTGCTCTTTTGAAGATGTGTATCATTCCTTGGTTGTGTGTGCAATCTTGCCTCTTCTTGTAATCTTGTCTCTTCTTTCAATTGTAAATAATGTTCAAGACTGTTTGATAACCTCTTTGTGATTGCTAATATTTTTTGAGCAATCATCACGTATTAACTTTCTTTGTTGATATGAGAAATTCATCGTTGCTCAAATAAATATAATTTTGAGGTAAGACGGTAACATTAGAAAATGGGGGGAAAAATAGGAAAGTTCCTTGTTTTGTAGAAATTCAAGAAACCAAGAAATAGGTAATTTGGTTCTTGTCTTTCTTTTTCTTTTATCTCGGCTAAAAAAAATAAATAGGGTAGTATTTATTTTTTTTTATCGACAAAGCAATAAAAGATACACCAAGAAAGAGATCAACCTTGAGCTCTGATACCAATATGATGAAGAACCTTGACGGAATCAAGATTCGACACAAGGAAAAAGGGATCTTTCTCTAACTTGAATTTAGTTTACGTGAATGCCTTACTACAACCTTCAAGCAGCGATAAGCACTTGACTACTATAGCAAAGGACTTTAAGAGTATTCGACACACTAGACCTCCAAGCAGCGATAAGCACTTGACTACTATAGTAAAGGACTTTAAGAGTATTCGACACACTAGACCTCCAAGCAACGATAAGCACTTGGCTACCTAGGCAGAAGAACACTAAACGGATGAAGAAACACCACAACAAGGAAACTAGCTTGTTGATTAGTAACAATGAAAGGAAGATCTAAAAAGAAATTCAATTCACAAAGCAACAAAGGAATAAACCTCACAATTATCATTAAAATCAAGTCTCCCTAATATGTGGTCGAAACCTCTCTTTATATAGAGAAAGATTTCAGCTGAAAATCCCTAAACAAGCTAAGTCCTAAATGGACTAGGATTATACTTCTAAAGAATATGCTAAAGAATAAACTACTTGCTAAAGAATATGCTAAAGAATAAACTAAAGAATAAACTACTTGCTAAAGAATATGCTAAAGAATAAACTACTTGCTAAAGAATATGCTAAAGAATAAACTACTTGCTAAAGAATATGCTAAAGCATAAACTACTTGCTAAATGGACCACATGTACTTTATTTAAGTAATATTTCGAAATTAATAATATACTAAAATCTGGAAATTAAATAAATGCTAAACTTTGAAAAACAAGATTAATTCTCGCTGAAAATCTGGACAGCATAGTGTAGTAAGTTGCACGACAATTTAGGACTTCATAAAGGCATAATCCGATCTTGTGTTCTTCATGAAAGTTGTAAATATGCCTCTTATCTTTCCATATCATCTAGAATGAGCTTCATTGGATTCCTGGATCGCAAGTTATGACAATTACACCAAACTGTCACAAAGCTGAATTTAATGTTTATCCAAGTTGATGATAGTCTTCATTCTTTTGAGTCTTTTGGGCCTCCAAAATGAGTGATGTGATGTTAAATCTTGCCTCCTATATCTCCTTTTAGACATTACCCAAACCTCATCATTCTTTAAAGGATCCGTATATAAGTTCTCATCATTCTCCCTTTCTTCAAAAAGATTCGTCCCTCGAATCTTGTAATTTAAGGAAAGGACCATAACTTTGGTTTGGTAGGAATATCTTTGTAGAAAATACAGCCTTGAACTCCTGCTTAAATATAAAATCAATACTAGGAAGAAGAGAAGTTGTTAGGTCAAGAGTAATGAAAAAAGTTGATGCTATCGACTCTTCAAAAATCATAGCTTCAAAAGGATGTTGTTCCTCATCAAGCAATTGTGTTACATCAAAAAGATCTTTTTCCTCATCAAGAAATTGTGTTTCACGCCAATACTGCAACTCGTCACGCACCACGTTTTTCTCATGTTGCAATTTTGTTTCTTTTTGTAATTTGGCCTCTTCTTGTAATCTTGCCTCTTCTTGCAATCTTGCATCTTCTTTTAATCTTTGCTCTCTTCTCTCGGCCATTTTTTTTATGTACCTCACAAACTTCACTAGGAGTTAAAGGATATAATATGACATTCCTCTTATCCATATGCAATTGGTAGGTGTTCATTCTACCATCATGATCCGCACCTCTATCATATTTCCATGGTCTTCCTAAAATTATATGACTAGCGTTCATGGGCACAACATCACATAGAACACTATCTTTGAACTTGCCGATTTCAAAAGTAATTTCAACTTGCCTTTCCACCCTTAATTCTCCATTATTTGACAACCAAGATATCTCATAAGGATGTGGATGTTTCTTCCAAGGTAAGTCAAGAGTGTTAACTAAATCGGAAGAACAAACATTAGCACAACTACCATTATCAATGATAAGAAGACAAACCTTGCCTTGAACATGGCACTTAGTATGGAAGAGGTTGCTCTTTTGAAGATGTGTATCATTCCTTGGTTGTGTGTGCAATCTTGCCTCTTCTTGTAATCTTGTCTCTTCCTTCAATTGTAAATAATGTTCAAGACTGTTTGATAACCTCTTTGTGATTGCTAATATTTTTGAGCAATCATCACGTATTAACTTTCTTTGTTGATATGAGAAATTCATCGTTGCTCAAATAAATATAATTTTGAGGTAAGACGGTAACATTAGAAAATGGGGGGAAAAATAGGAAAGTTCCTTGTTTTGTAGAAATTCAAGAAACCAAGAAATAGGTAATTTGGTTCTTGTCTTTCTTTTTCTTTTATCTCGGCTAAAAAAAATAAATAGGGTAGTATTTTTTTTTTTTTTTTTATCGACAAAGCAATAAAAGATACACCAAGAAAGAGATCAACCTTGATCTCTGATACCAATATGATGAAGAACCTTGACGGAATCAAGATTCGACACAAGGAAAAAGGGATCTTTCTCTAACTTGAATTTAGTTTACGTGAATGCCTTACTACAACCTTCAAGCAGCGATAAGCACTTGACTACTATAGCAAAGGACTTTAAGAGTATTCGACACACTAGACCTCCAAGCAGCGATAAGCACTTGGCTACCTAGGCAGAAGAACACTAAACGGATGAAGAAACACCACAACAAGGAAACTAGCTTGTTGATTAGTAACAATGAAAGGAAGATCTAAAATGAAATTCAATTCACAAAGCAACAAAGGAATAAACCTCACAATTATCATTAAAATCAAGTCTCCCTAATATGTGGTCGAAACCTCTCTTTATATAGAGAAAGATTTCAGCTGAAAATCCCTAAACAAGCTAAGTCCTAAATGGACTAGGATTATACTTCTAAAGAATATGCTAAAGAATAAACTACTTGCTAAAGAATATGCTAAAGCATAAACTACTTGCTAAATGGACCACATGTCCTTTATTTAAGTAATATTTCGAAATTAATAATATACTAAAATCTGGAAATTAAATAAATGCTAAACTTTGAAAAACAAGATTAATTCTCGCTGAAAATCTGGACAGCATAGTGTAGTAAGTTGCACGACAATTTAGGACTTCATAAAGGCATAATCCGATCTTGTGTTCTTCATGAAAGTTGTAGAATGAGCTTCATTGGATTCCTGGATCGCAAGTTATGACAATTACACCAAACTGTCACAAAGCTGAATTTAATGTTTATCCAAGTTGATGATAGTCTTCATTATTTTGAGTCTTTTGTGCCTCCAAAATGAGTGATGTGATGTTAAATCTTGCCTCCTATATCTCCTTTTAGACATTACCCAAACCTCATCATTCTTTAAAGGATCCGTATATAAGTTCTCATCAAAAGGTCCATCTCCGCGGGGATGTAGCTTAGGCTTTCTTTCTTTAGGAAATCTATCTTTCCTAAAGTGTAACCAAACCCAATCATCAACTTCAAAGTTTATTGATTTGCGGCCTTTGTTGGTTTTAATTGCAATGTGATCATTCTTCTTCTTGATGTTGGCGATAACTTCATGATGTATTCTTTGAACAAAATCAGCCCGTGAATCACCTTCTATATTATAATACTCATCAATAGGAAGAGGGATTTGTTCTAAAGGGGTTAGGGGGTTAAAACCGTAAACAACTTCAAAAGGTGAATTATTAGTAGTTGAATGCAACGTACGATTAAATGAAAATTCAGCAATTAGGTAAACATTCTTCCCACTTTTTTCAAATTCTTTTGAATGAGTGCTCTAAGTAGAACCCCTAAAGTTCTATTTGTTACCTCTGTTTGGCCATCGGATTGGGGATGACTTGAAAGTAGAAAATAGTAACTTAGTCCCCAATTTACTCCATATGGTCTTCCAAAAATAACTTAGGAACTTGACGTCCCTATCACTTACGATTGTTTTTGGAATACCATGCAACCGTATGTGATACGGTACAAACCTTGGGGCTGCCCAACTCAAGGGAACGTGTATTAAGATACAAAGAGGACTCTAAATTACATCTAGGAATGTTGTACAAGTCAACCTCTTAGTATCACAAGTGTACAAGGAATGGACAGCTTTGCTACTGTTTGGTATAATGATCATAACTTTCGATATATTTATCCAATAAAGCTGATTCCAGTTTCATATTAAAGATAAGAGGCAGATCTACAACTTCTATGAAGATAACAAGATCAGATTCTTCCTTCTTGATATCCGAAATAGTCGTACAAGTTGGCCCAACAAGCTGTCCAGAATTGGGACGAAATTAAAGGGCATTTTAGTCTTTTTGTGTACAATTAAAGTCTATACTAGACTTTAATTATTTTCAGCATATTATTTACTATAATTTCGTGTATAGCAAGTAGTTGCTATAATAAAGGACATGTTGTCCATGTGTTAGTTAGTTGGTTATTAAGAGTCCTAATGCAACTAGGACTCTTCTTTGTTTTGGTAGTTATTTTGATTCCATCCGCCAAGATAATAGGTACATGTCCCTATTATCTTGTTGAGGTAGTTACATGATAGCAAGTTGTTATTCAAGAGTCCTAATTCTTCAAGGACTCTTATTTCCCTTTTCCTAGTTTGAGTTGGAACCGAATTACCTTCTACATAAAGGGAATTTCGGCCACCTCTTTTACTTAGACTTGATATATTGATATTTTGATTAAGGTTAATCCTTTGATACTTGTTTATGAACTTCCGATTGAATTTCATATTCCTTTAAGTTACTGTATCAATTAGTTGGTTTCTCTAGTTGTGGTGTTTCAACCTCCATTGATACTTAGCCTTTCCGGGATTGTGTTAAGTGTATTCCCATAGAAACCATTCGAGATAGAGAAAGATCTGTTTTCAGCCGAATCTTGATATAACCCGTCAAGGTTTCGCATCAGTATGACTTCTTTGAAGAATATATCCGCAACATGGCTTGCATCATTAGTTTTCCTACAAGGAATAAAGTGAGCCATCTTAGAAACCTATCAACAACAACCATTATACTATCATTACCTCTTCTGGATGTCGGTAATCCAAGAATAAAATCCATTGAAAGATCAATCCAAGGTGAAGAGGGTATTAGTAAAGGCATGAGCAATCCTTGAGCTTTTGATGTGCTTTTTGCCTTTTTGCACTTAAAACAAAGTTCACAAATTTTTCTCACATCTCTTTTCATCTTAGGCCAATAAAAGTATTCTTGTAAAATATCTAAAGTTTTAAAAACACCAAAATGCCCCATTAGTCCGCCACTATGTGCTTCTCTAACAATTAATTCTCTAATAGAACAAGAGGGAACACATAACTTATTGTCTTTAAACAAGAAACCTTCAAATTTGTAAAATTCCTTTTTGAGCTGAAACATCACAAGACAAAAACAAATCTAAAAAATCTTTATCATCCTTATACAATGCTTTTAAATGTTCAAAACCAAGTAATTTAGCATGCATAATGGAAAGTAAAGTGTACCTTCTAGATAAAGCATCCGCAACAATGTTTTCCTTACCTTTTTTGTATTTGATTATATAAGGAAAGATATCAATAAAGGAAACCCACCTTGCATGTCTCTTGTTTAACTTACTTTTCCCTTTAAGATACTTGATTGATTCATGATCCGTGTGGATGACAAATTCTCTTGCAATCAAGTAATGCTGCCATGTTTCCAAAGCTCTAACAATAGCGTATAACTCTTTATCATATGTAGGATAATTAAGCGAAGCACCACTTAATTTCTCACTAAAATATGCTAAAGGTTTACCTTGTTGTTGCAAAACAGCCCCAATACCTATACCTGAAGCATCACATTCAACTTCAAAAGTTATATTAAAATTAGGTAAAGATAATATAGGGGAAGAAGTTAGTAATTGCTTAAGTTTTGTAAAACTCTCTTCTTTCGGCTTTTCCCAAAAAAATGAGATATCTTTCTTCACAACTTCATTCAATGGCGTGGCAATTGAGCTAAAATCACGAACAAATCGTCTATAAAAGCTTGCTAAACCATAGAATGACCGGACTTGTGTTGCATTTGTTGGCCTCGGCCAGCTCACAATTGACTCTATTTTAGCCGGATCAACCTGAATTCCACTTGAACTAACAATGTATCCAAGAAAGTTAATAAAAATTGATACGGGACCAAGCCAATGGCAGCCCTACTCCAAAGAACCACTAAAGAACCTTCAAGGACCGATGACAAGATCAAGGGCAAAGATGACAATAGACAAAGTCTCATCATTGATCCGGGATATCAAAAGTAAAGAGGAAACTAAACTTCAACTAGAAGAAGACATCCAAATCAACCTCTTAAGTTTTACAAGTGTTCAAAGCGGCCCAAACAAGCAAAGTGGCTAAAAGAGCATTTCAGTCTTTTTACATTAAAGTCTATTCTAGACTTTAATTAGTTTTTAACTTTGTTATTTGCTTTAATTAGTTATTTAGGCGCATATAGCAAGTAGTTTCTATAATAAAGGACATGTTGTCTATAATGGTTAAGGAGTTGGTTATCTAGTTGTTAAGAGTCCTACTTCTTGAAGGACTCTTCACATTAGTAGTTATTTTTAGCCATGTTTAGCTATTTTAGGCGCCTAATATGCTAGATAATAGGACATGTTGTCCATTATCTTGTTTAAGTGTTTTACTTGATAGCAAGTTGTTTTCCAAGAGTCCTACTTCTTCAAGGACTCTTCTTTTTGGTTCATTGTAACCGAAATCTCTCTATTTAAGAATGATTTCGGCTCCCTTATTATTTACGTTAGATATATTTATATTTTGGTAAGGTTATTCCTTAGCTTCTCGTGTATGAACTTCTTTTAAGAATTCATTCATTCTTGAGTTATTGTATCAACAAGTTTAGTTTCTCTTGTTGTGGTGTTTCAGCTTCCATTGTTAATTAGCCTTCCTTAGCGTTGCGTTGATTAAATTCCCTAGAAACTAGTTCGAGAATTAGAGAAAGATCGGGCTCAACTAAAAGTTGAACTCTTTGGTACCTTGTACCATTCGGTTCTTCATCAGGTGGTATCAGAGAAAATGGTTCTTCTCAATTCTCGCTGTACCCTACGCAATTTTTTTTTTTCTTGTTTGCTAGATTGACAAAAAAAGACAAAAACTCACGGCATATATATTAAAAAAAAGCAGTCGATTCAAAAGCCTCTTGGTGTAAAGAAATTGGCAGCCAAGTATAGATTAGAATAGAGAACTATAAAGCCATTAGCAAACTTCTTGCAAACGAAAGCGTTAGAGCCTCGTCCAAGAATTGGCAAACGTTCCCCCTTTTGTTTTGAGCCGTATTCAATAATCAAATACATTAAGTGTTGAAAACGTGAGAGCCTCACCACTTGATACCATTCGACCAAGGTCAAGGGAAAATTCAAGAAAGTAAGTTACTGTTCACGTTACTGTTCATCCGAATCAAGAAAAACAAGAAGATCAAGAAAGACAAGAGCCGGTTTCCATTCTCGATTAGGATTTCGTTTCTTCATATTTTTCTTTCTTAAGCTTTTTGTTTAAGTCAAAGATAGGAATTCTTTCCTTATTTTTCAGTTTTGTGTCAACGCAACAAGTTAGGAACCCATTCTTTAATCTTGAGTTTGAAGTTCTATACGAGCGGTGTTGGAATAAAGAGTGAATATTTCTTTTCTATCTAACATTTTTTAGTGTTTTTCTTGCATTATAAATATGTCTTTTCGGGGATCTCCATCAAAGAAAGGTGAAACCTTTGATCAAGAACAGTTATACAAGATGATTTCGGAGATGACAAGACAAATGGCTGAATTAAGGGGAGAAGTGGTGGAGATAAGACTTCAAAATCAGCAACGGAATGCTCGGGATACTCCCGAGAATGATGATCAAATGGTTGGAGTTAATGAACCGCAAAGGATACCACCATTGCCGAGGGCAAATCCGGCTTTCCAAGTAAACCGGATTATAAACAATCCAGCATATCAGCCGAGAAGAGGGGACTATGTTCAGCATCCCGACCATAATCTTGGTTCCATCAAGACCAAGATTCAGTCTTTTGAAGGTACCAATGATCCCGAACTATTTTTAGATTGGATTCGTAAAATTAACCATGTTTTTTCTGTTCATAATTATTCGAAAGAAAATAAAGTAAAGCTAGCAGCCATGGAGTTTTATGGATATGCATCTATTTGGTGGGACAAAGAAACCGAAACAAGGGCAAAAGTGGAACAACCGGAAATTTCCACTTGGGTTGAGATGAAAGCAGTAATGAAACGACGGTTTGTTCCTCTAAATTATTTAAGGGAACTTTACAATCGTTTGCAAAGATTAAGGCAAGGTGATGAAACGGTCGATGAATACTACAAGGCAATGGAAATTGCAATGATTCGGGCCGATATTATGAAACGGTCGATGAATACTACAAGGCAATGGAAATTGCAATGATTCGGGCCGATATTAGTGAGGGAGATGAGGTAACAATGACTCGGTTCTTGGCTGGTCTAAATGACAAAATCCGAACAAAGGTAGAACGTGCTAATCTTGATAATATTACGTCTGATCTTGATAATATTACGTCTATGTTATATTATGCAGAGAAGATCAAAAGATAGCAACATGAAAAGAGTTTAAGGGCAAAACCGGCAACTTTCCAACCTTAGAAGAAGCCGAATCCACCCCAGAATTTTTCTACTGTTTTGCCAAGCCAAAGCAAGGGTAAAGAGGTCTTTAATGATGGAAAAACAGCCACGAGGTAGTTTGGGGCAGTAAGGTCTCAAAATCCATCAAATACGGCCAATTCAAAGGTAAATTCGCCTCCAATTTTTGCACGGGAATGTTTTAAATGTAAGGGAAAGGACACATTGCTAGGGACTGCCCTAACAAGAGTGCAATGATCATGTTGGATGATGGACCATGGGTGAGTGATGAAGAAACCGAGGAAGCAGATTATGAGGAGGAAACCGTGACAATTAAAGTAACTCCGTCTGTTGATAATCAACTTTTGGTTACGATGAAGCTACTTCATTCTGAACCTTTGGATGATTTTCATCAACATAGAAGTAATCTTTTTAAACCAAGTGTGACGTTAAAGGCAAGTCAATTTTAGTAATTGTTGATAATGGAAGTTGTACTAACGTTTGTTCTTATGATATGGTTTCCGCACTTGATTTACCATGTAGGGCACATCCTATGCCTTATAAGTTATCTTGGTTGAATAATAATGGTGAAATCAAAGTGGATAAGCAAGTTGAGATCGAGTTCGAAATTGGGAAATATAAGGATTCAATTTTGTGTGATGTGGTTCCGATGACCACAAGTCACATGATTTTGGGGAGACCATGGCAATATGATCTAAGTGCCAATCATATGGGACGAGAAAATACATATAGGCTTACGAAGGATAATATAAAGTTTCTTCTAACTCCTTTGTCTTTAAATGCAGCTTGTGAGGTACATAAAAAAATGGTCATAAATAGGGAGAAGAGAGAAAAGCAAAGAAAAGAGAACGAGAGAAAAAATACGAGTGATCCAACCTGATCGAAACCGTGATGTTTTATATCAAGGTTCGGCATTTTTAGCAGATCTTTCTCTATCTCGAAATAGTTTCTATGGGAATATACTCAACACAACTCCAAGCAGGCTAAGTATCAATGAAGGTTGAAGCACCACAACTTGAGAAACAAGCTAGTTGATACAGTAACTCAAATAATATGAAGTTCTACCGAAAATTCATAAACAAGTATCAAAGGAATAACCTTAATCAAAATATCAATACATCAAGTCCCACTAATAAGGGAGCCGAAATCACTATTAAATAGAGGGATTTCGGTTACAACAATAACAAATAGGAAGAGTCTTTGAAGAAGTAGGACTCTTGCCTAACAAACTTAAGTAAACTACTTTAAATGGAATTCTACCTAACATGATGGACAACATGTCCTATTAAGTAACAAACTCCTTTATTCTAGGTGGTCATCATGTCTAATAATAGTAAAAACTATAACCGAAATATATTAAAGTCTAGAATAGACTTTAAAGTAAAAAGACTAAAATTCGTCCAAATTCTGGACAGATTGTTGGGACCACCTTGCACGACAATTTAGGATACCCAGAAGGCGGAATATGATCTTGTGATCTCATAGAAGTTGTAGATCTGCCTCTTATCTTTAATATGCAACTAGAATCAGCTTCATTGGATACCTATATCGAAAGATATGATCATTATACCAAACAGTAGCAAAGCTGTCCATTCCTTGTACACTTGTGATACTTAAGAGGTCGACTTGTACAACATTCCTAGATGTAATTTAGAGTCCTCTTTGTATCTTAATACACGTTCCCTTGAGTTGGGCAGCCCCGAGGTTGGTACCGCATCATCCCCTCCCTCTTGAAAAGGATTCGTCCTCGAATCATCCCAAAAATCAGCGTTATAATCTGAAAAATGAATAAAAGTGAGCAAGTTAGAAATATGGAAAGTAAAAATTGCATTGTCTTTACCTATCAAGGAGATTCTCTTGCGGCTGTCCCAAATAAATGGTGTCTTGTCCTTCTTAATTGAAATTAATGGAGCAGCGAACTTGTTAAAATCACGAACAAAATGTTTATCAAAGCTGGCTAACTCATATGTTGGACGATCTGGAATTGTATTAGTTGTCCGATCAACTTTAATACCTTGAAAACTCACAATGTAACTAAGAAGGTTAATAGAATTAGTGTAAGAAACATAATTTCCCATCTTAGCATACAAAGTTTGTGCTTTTAAAATAGTAAAAACAGCTCTAAGATGTTCAATATATGATTATCTCGGTTTTTACTAGCAACAAGTATATTATCAAAGTAAGGAATCGGATGTCTATACTTAAAAGTTATGTTATTAATATTGAGACTATCCGTATATAATCTAAAAGTCCTTTCTTGCTTTTGTACAATTTTTAGCGGATTAACATAAGGACTTAAAGACATACATACCTTCTTTTTTTCAAGAATTAAATAATCTTGTCTTTGAATTTTCTGAATTTTACCCGAAGATGGTTTATATCTTTCACGATTTTGAAGGCGCTAACTAACAACCTTCTCGGCAACTCCTTGGGAAAAGTTTCTTGAATTTTCTGAAAAATAGCATAACTAGATATAGAAAAAGATGTTAGATAAAAAGAAAAAGTGTTAGTAACAAGGTTCCTTGCGGTTCCTTTCAAATCTAACAAAACAACAAGTTGTTTTGCTTGAATTGCCATATCTACCTTTCTGGATTTATTGAACAAACATTCTTTTCTCACTTTTTGAGCTATTGCCTTTTTTCTCACTTTTAGCTCGGCTTTTATATCCTTTTTTCCCTCGTTTTTTTTCAACTCACGCTCCTTCATTCTTTTCTCTCTACCCTCGGCTAATTTTTGTTGAAATCTATCTCAACTTGTTTATCAACCTTTATATCACCACTATTGTTTAACCAAGAAAGCTTGTATGGCATAGGATGTGCTTTCATAGGTAAATCCAAAGCGGTTACCATCTCAAATGAACAAACATTAGTGCAACTTCCATTATCATAGATAACTAAACAAGTTCTATCCTTCACGGTGCACAATGTATGAAATAGATTACTTCTATGTTGATGTCATCCATCAATGGCACCTTTGCCGCAAAGTGTCTTCCAAAGAGTGCTTTTCAAGATTCTCCAATCTTTCTTGTATGTCATCCATCAATGGCACCTTGCTGCGAAGTACCTTCATCAAAAGATATTATCATTGCAAAGAAAAAGAATCACACAAATCGTTAGGTAGGAAAGAAAATTGATCTCAATATTCCAACAATATTTGTCAAGAACTTCCAACTCTAGATGAATTTAAAGATTCCTAATGTTGTTTTGATGAAACGCTGAAAAAAATAGTGGAAAGAATTCCTATCTTGACCTACACGAATAGTTAAGAAAGAAAAATAAGAGTAATCGTTAAAAAAAAGGTGATCTTTACGTTTCTTGATTTCTTGAAAAATTGACTTTTAATTCCCAGTTGAATAGTAACGTGAACAGTACCAAGGGAAAAAAATTCTTGAAAAATTGAATCTTGATTTCTTTCTTTAACTTATACCTTTAGACTTACTCTTTTCTTGACCGCCTTTATCAAGAACTCCGTGTCAGGAAGATATTACCTTGATTTGATGACTTTGATGGCGACTAATTCAAGAACAAGAGGGAACAAGAGCGAATTCCTTTGTGTCCAAGCGGACAAGGAAGTTTGCTTTTGGTTTGATCCGTGTATAACGAGGATAACCCGACTGCCAATTTCTTTACTTCCGGGTGGCTTTTGCGTATGGTAGTAATATTTTTTTGTTATCTTTCTAAGTCTATTCCAAGCAAACAAAAAATTATTTTTGAAAACGTAAGGTACACCAAGATAGAGATCAACCTTTTGCTCTAATACCACTTGATGCGAAACCGTGATGTTTTATATAAGGTTCGGCTTTTTAGCAAATCTTTCTCTATCTCGAAATAGTTTCTATGGGAATATACTCAACACAACTCCAAGCAGGCTAAGTATCAATGAAGGCTGAAGCACCACAACTAGAGAAACAAGCTAGTTGATACAGTAACTCAAAGAATATGAAGTTCTACCGGAAATTCATAAACAAGTATCAAAGGAATAACCTTAATCAAAATATCAATATATCAAGTCCCACTAATAAGGGAGCCGAAATCACTGTTAAATAGAGGGATTTCGGTTACAATAATAACAAATAGGAAGAGTCCTTGAAGAAGTAGGACTCTTGCCTAACAAACTTAAGTAAACTACTTTAAATGGAATTCTACCTAACATGATGGACAACATGTCCTATTAAGTAACAAACTCCTTTATTCTAGGTGGTCATCATGTCTAATAATAGTAAAAACTATAACCGAAATATATTAAAGTCTAGAATAGACTTTAATGTAAAAAGACTAAAATTCGTCCAAATTCTGGACAGATTGTTGGGACCAGCTTGCACGACAATTTAGAATACCCAGCAGGCAGAATCTAATCTTGTGATCTTCATAGAAGTTGTAGATCTGCCTCTTATCTTTAATATGCAACTAGAATCAGCTTTATTGGATACCTATATCGAAAGATATGATAATTATACCAAACAGTAGCAAAGCTGTCCATTCCTTGTACACTTGTGATACTTAAGAGGTCGACTTGTACAACATTCTTAGATGTAATTTAGAGTCCTCTTTGTATCTTAATACACGTTCCCTTGAGTTAGGCAGCCACGAGGTTGGTACCGCATCACAACCCATGAGGTAAAATTCGAGGGAAAAAGAGGATGTAAAAGTCGTTAGCTTAGTGAGACAAAAGGCAAGCTCACAAAAAGAGAGGAAATAGTGTTTATTGATCAACCCGGGAATGGTAGATAGGACGATACGAGCAAAACAAGCAATTGTTTTGTTAGTATTCAGAGAAACCGAAAGGTCTCTCCATTCTAATGATTTTTCCTTTGATCTAACATCTTCTTCTCTACCTTGTCTTGCTATTGATCTTTTACAGGAATTCAAAGACATATTTCCCAATGAGTTGTCGAGGGGGCTGCCTCCTATTCGCGGAATTGAGCATCAAATCGACTTCATTCTGGAAGAAATATTGCCAAACCGGGCTGCCTACCGAGCCAATCCGGATGAGACCCGAGAAATACAAAGGCAAGTCGATTTCCTTCTTCAGAAGGAGCAGGTAAGAGAATCTTTAAGTCCTTGTGCTAGTCCGGTAATTTTAGTACCTAAGAAATAAGGGACTTTCAGATTATGTACGTATTGTCGCGATATTAATAAGATAACTGTTAAATATAGACATACGATTCCTCGCTTAGATGATATGCTAGATGAGTTAAGTGGTGCTTTAATATTTTCTAAAATTGATTTAACTCAAGGCTGTCACCAAATTAGGAAGAAAGAAAGTGATGAATGGAAAATCGCTTTCAAGACTAAATATGGATTATATGAATGGATTGTCATGCCTTTTGGTCTTACTAATGCACCTAGTACTTTCATGAGATTAATGAACTACATATTTCGTGATACGGGACCATCTAGAAGACTACATCATTACCCACATCCTTTATCAAGCATGAATGGACCAATGACTAGATCAAGAACCATTCAAATGGAACAAGAATTATCTACATTGATCCGAGAGTTAAAGTCTAAAGAAGAAGCCAAGCTACATCTAGAAGATGAAGTACAAGTTCAACTTCTAACTCTCAAAGATACTTACTTCGGCCCAAACAAGCAAAGTGGCTAAAAAGGGCATTTTAGTCTTTTCACACATTAAAGTCTATTCTAGACTATTCTAGACTTTAATTATTTTTAGTATTGTTACTTTATTATTTCTAGCCGTGTATAGCAAGTAGTTGCTATAATAAAGGACATGTTGTCCATGTGTTAGTTAGCTGGTTATTAAGAGTCCTAATGCAACTAGGACTCTTCATTGTTTTGGTAGTTATTTCTATTTGTGCCGCCAAGATAATAGGAACATGTGCCTACACAAAAGGTAACATCCGAGGTAAAAGGGGCTGAAAAAGCCGAGAGTATGACAAGAAAAAAGGCATACTCACAAAGAGAAAAGAAAGAGTGTTTATTTATCAATTTTGCAAAGGTAGAAAGGACTTTACGTTCAAATAAACCCCTTGTTTTACTTGTTTTTAGAGAAACCGAGAGGTTAACTCTCCTTAACACTTTCAATTTTGATGATTTAACTTTTTCTGTTCCTAGTGTATGTATTGATGTTTTGAAGGAATTCAAGGAGATTTTTCCAAAGGAGTTGCCGAGAGGTCTACCTCCAATCCGAGGCATCGAACATCAAATCGACTTCATTCAGGGATCAAATCTTCCAAATAGGGTAGCCTATAGAGCAAATCCGGATAGACCCGAGAAATCCAAAGGCAAGTCGATTTACTCTTAGAAAAAGAGCAGGTACGTGAATCTTTAAGTCCTTGTGCTAGTCCAGTTATTTTGGTACCTAAAAGAGAAGGCACTTTCAGATTATGTACGGATTGTCGCGATATTAATAAGATAACTATTAAATATAGACATCCTATACCTCGCTTAGATGATATGCTAGATGAGTTAAGTGGTGCTTTAATCTTTTCTAAAATTGATTTAACTCAAGGCTATCACCAAATTAGAATGAAAGAAGGTGATGAATGGAAAACTGCTTTTAAGACTAAATATGGATTATATGAATGGATTGTAATGCCTTTTGGTCTAAGTAATGCACCTAGTACTTTCATGAGATTAATGAACTACATATTCCGTCATTGTTTTGGTAAATTTGTTGTAGTTTATTTTGATGATATTCTTGTTTATAGTAAAACCTTAGAAGAGCATGTTAAACATCTTAAGGCTGTTTTTACTATATTAAAAGAGCAAACATTATATGCCAAGTTAGAAAAATGCGTTTTTTGCACTAATTCTATTAACTTTCTTGGATATATTGTTAGTTCAAGTGGTATTCATGTTGATCCGGCCAAAATAGAGTCCATCATAAGCTGGCCGAGACCAACATCAGCAACACAAGTCCGATCATTCTATGGTTTAGCAAGCTTCTATAGACGTTTTGTTCATGATTTTAGCTCAATTGCCGCACCATTGAATGATGTTGTAAAGAAAGATATCTCATTCTTTTGGGATAAGCCGCAAGAAGATAGTTTTAATAAGCTTAACCAATTACTAACTTCTTCCCCTATTTTATCTTTACCTAATTTTACACTAACTTTTGAAGTTGAAAGTGATGCTTCAGGTATAGGTATTGGGGCTGTTTTACAACAACAAGGTAAACCCTTAGCATATTTTAGTGAGAAATTGAGTGGCGCTGCCCTTAATTATCCTACGTATGATAAAGAGTTATACGCTATTGTTAGAGCTTTGGAAATATGGCAGCACTACTTGGTTGGCCGAGAGTTTGTGATTCACACGGATCATGAATCAATCAAGTATCTCAAAGGACAAAGTAAGTTAAACAAGAGACATGCAAAGTGGGTTTCCTTCATTGATAGCTTTCCACATGTGATCCAATACAAGAAAGGTAAAGAAAACATTGTTGTCGATGCTTTATCTAGAAGGTACTCTCTACTTTCTGTTCTACATGCTAAATTACTTGGTTTTGAACATTTAAAGGCATTGTATGAAGATGATAAAGACTTTTCAGATTTGTTCAAATCTTGTGAGGTTTCGGCCTAAAAAGATTTTCACAAATTTGAAGGTTTCTTGTTTAAAGGTATCAAATTGTGTGTTCCCTCTTGTTCTATTAGAGAATTAATTGTTAGGGAAGCACATAGTGGCGGATTAATGGTGCATTTTGGTGTTTTTAAAACATTGGATATATTGCAAGAACACTTTTTTTGGCCTAAGATGAAAAGAGATGTGCAGAAAATTTGTGAACTCTGTTTTAAGTGCAAACAAGCAAAAAGTACTTCAAAAGCTCACGGATTGCTCTTGCCTCTACCAATTCCTTCCTCTCCATGGATTGATCTTTCAATGGATTTTATTCTCGGATTACCGTAATCCAGAAGAGGTAATGATAGTATAATGGTGGTTGTTGATAGATTTTCTAAAATGGCTCACTTTATTCCTTGTAGGAAAACAAATGATGCAAGCCATGTTGCGGATCTATTCTTCAAAGACATCATTCGGTTACATGGTGTTCCAAAAACAATCGTAAGTGATAGGGACGTAAAGTTCCTAAGTTATTTTTGGAAGACCTTATGGAGTAAATTGGGGACTAAACTGCTATTTTCTACATCAAGTCATCCTCAAACCGATGACCAAACTGAGGTAACCAATAGAACTTTAGGGGCTCTACTTAGGGCACTTATTCAAAAGAATTTGAAAAGGTGGGAAGAATGTTTACCTATTGCTGAATTTGCTTATAATCTTACGTTACATTCAACTACTAATAATTCACCTTTTGAAGTTGTTTACGGTTTTAACACCTTTATATCTAATTCCTCTTCTTATTGATGAGTAATATAATATAGAAGGTATTCAAGGGCTGACTTTGTCCAAAGAATACATTATGAAGTCGCCGAGAACATCAAGAAGAAGAATGACAAAACGGCAACTAAGGCCAACAAAGGCCGCAAAGCCCTTACTTTCGAAATTGGTGATTGCGTGTGGATACACTTTAGGAAAGACATATTTCCTAAAGAGAGAAAGTCAAAATTACATCCCCGAGGAGATGGACCTTTTCAAGTGTTGGAGTACATTTAATCTAAGGTGCGCCATTTCGATTGGGCCGGGCCGGGATTGGATTAAGCCCTTAATCGGGTTGGGCCGACCAATATGATTGGGCCGACCGACCCGTTTTGGACCGACCTTATGGCTGGAAAATTGGACACATATTTTCAGCTCATATGTCTCTTATCTAGAGGTTAAAGGAGTGGAGAAAGTGGAGGAGTGGTTTCCTCCATGATCTCCCACTTTCCCCTTTATCTCTCCCCACTCTCTCTTGATAGACTAAGGGAAAAATACTGATTTTTCCCATTCATATTAATAAGTTTTTCTCCAGCTTTTGAAGCTTAGAGAGAAGAGAGAAAAGTGAGTATTTAGAGAGAAAAGAAAAGATAGATTTCTAGACTTGTTTTCTAGCTTTTTGCTAATAGGAAAGAAGTTAGAAATCCTGTATCTTATTCTTCTGATAAGGTCTGAAATACATACTCCATTGAAGAGTGTCTTCAAAGCTTCTACAAGGCGTTGGCTAGCACCAAGCGGTAGAAGACCATCCCGGAAGATCGAGTGGATACTTTGGGAGAGACGGAGCTCGCATTGTGGTGTTCCGTTCGTGACAACATACCGCTGAAAGCGTTTCAGCCATTCTAGCATCAATATAAGCGTTTCAGCCATTCTAACATACCGCTGAAGGTCAAGACGGTGTAGAATAGATGTTTTTCATTTTACACCCTTAGATTGACTTCACGGTTTTTCCATTGGCTTGGAAAAACCGAATAGGATATGGCGATTACTATTGCATTTTATTTTATGTATTGGATGCATAAGTATATAAGCATAAAGCTGTTTTATTTATGCTTTTACGGGTGAGATTGTTAAAAAGCGAAATCCCTCATTTAAAATATTAATTAGTGCCTTCCTAAGTTTGGCCCTCGTCAAGGCCTAGATCGACATTAGTATGGGACATGCCAAAGTCAGTGCATACGTGTCTATCCGGGTGAGGCGCAAGGATAAGTTGTGATATCCGTCGGCTAAAACTTAGGGTCCTAGTTAACTAGATTATCTCAATAGATGGATTGAGGATCTAGAGGCAAAAGAGTTGAGAAAAGTGTATAATGATACGCTTGAATAAATGTTATTCACTCAACTAACCAAGAATTACATAATTTGATGTAATTGGCAAACGTTCCCTACCTAAATAACTAAGTTTTGGGCGATCAGCCCAAAAGTCGACTCGAAACGAGGTGAAATATGGATCTTGGCCCGCTAGAAAGTTAACGAACTTTCCGAGTTGATATTGAGGGTTATTCACTCGAAGAAAATAGTGGGAGAAATCATTAAAAAGATAAAGACCTAATAATGATTTTTAAATCGGTACTTACTTTGCATATATTTTGTTGTAGAAAATGGCAAATTCAAACCAAACACTATCACTGCGTTACTGTCCCTTGAGAAGGACAAATTAGAGGAGTTAACTTCCTCGATCGGGTTCGAGAACTTGAGAATCGTTCTCAAGCATGAAAGAAAGCTGTATGTCCTGGAACAACCTATTCCTACTATACCAGAGGCTCGTGCTACGGCCGCTGAAAGGACTGCTTATCAGAAGCATGTTAATGATGCTTTAGATGTGTCTAGCCTCATGCTTGTCACCATGAACTCTGAGCTTCAGAAGCAACATGAGGACATGGGGGCTTATGAGATGCTCGCTCACTCGAAGCAACTATATCAGGGCAAGCACGCCAAGAGAGATTCGATGTATCGAAATCTCTCTTCGAGTGCAAAATGTCCGAGGAATGTCGGTAGGAACTCACGTTCTTAAGATGATAGGTTATGTTCGAACCTTGAAAAACTGGGATTTCCTTTGGGACAAGAGTTGTCGACTGATTTGATCTTGCAATCGTTGCCTGAGTCATTCAGTCAATTCATTCTGAATTATCACATGAATGAAATTGACAAGCCATTGCCTGAGTTGTTGAATATGCTAAGGACTGCCGAGAAGGAAATAGGCAAGTCCAAGCCCAACACCATACTGATGGTGCAAAAGGGCAAAGGCAAAGGTTTTGCGAAACCCAAAGGCAAACCGAAAGGTAAGCCCAAGGGCAAGCAAACCACTTTCAACAATGCACTGAAACCTAAGGGTGGTGTAGCCAAGGACTCTATCTGTCATCATTGTGGTGAGAAGGGTCACTGGAAAAGGAACTGCAAAAGCTATCTTGCAGGGAAAAGGCTGGAAAAGGAGAAAGCAATTGTTGCTACGGGCTCAGGTATTTATGTTATAGATATTAATATGATTGATATCAATTTAAATACAACTACTTCTTGGGTATTTGATACCGGATGTGGTTCTCACATTTGTACTAATTCTGCGGGGGACTGCAAAGGAGTAGAGAGTTGGCAAAGGGTGAAGTGGAACTACGAGTAGGAAACGGAGCACGTGTTGCAGCCCTAGCTGTAGGGACTTGTACTTTTACTTTGCCTTCAGGGCTTGTTTTGGGTTTAGAAAACTGTTTCTATGTACCTAGTTTAATTAAAAATATTATTTCAGTTTCTTGTTTGGACAAGAACGGTTTTGAGATTTCGATCAAAAACCAACGATTGTCGTTATTTCTGGATAATATGTTTTATGCAAGCGCCTCTTTAATTAATGGTCTATATATTTTAGACCTTGATATGCCAATTTTAAACATAAATACCAAAAAGGTTAAGACTAATGATTCTAATCCGACATACCTCTGGCATTGTCGCTTAGGCCACATAAACGAAGATCGCATATCCAAACTCCATAAAGATGGGCTGTTGGAATCATTTGACTTCGAGTCTTATGATCGATGCGAATCTTGTTTGTTGGGTAAGATGACAGCATCACCTTTCACTAAGCTAGGTGAGAAAGCCGATGCTTTATTAGGACTAATACATAGTGATGTATGTGGCCCTTTTAATATACATGCAAGGGGTGGTTACCTCTACTTCATTACCTTTACTGATGACTTCAGTAGGTATGGATATGTGTTCTTGATGAAACACAAATCCGAAGCATTTGCTAAGTTTAAAGAGTTTAAACTTGAAGTAGAAAACCAACTTGGCAAGAGTATTAAGGTTCTTCGATCTGATCGAGGAGGAGAATACTTGAGTCAAGAATTCTGTGACTATCTAAAAGCTTGTGGAATCATTTCACAACTTTCTCCTCCAGCCTACTCCACAATGGAATGGTGTATCCGAAAGGAGGAATGTAACCTTATTAGATATGGTTCGCTCTATGATGAGTCACACGAGCCTCGCCCAATTCCTTTTGGGGACACGCACTAGAGACAAACGATCTTTAACACTTAACCGCTGCTCCATCTAAATCGAGCTGCAAAGACGCCATACGAGTTATGGGACTGGGAAGCGTCCCCAGTTTGTCTTTCCTCAAGATTTGGGGCCGTGAAGCGTTTGTAAAAACGCTCGCCTTCCGATAAGTCGGCTCCAAAATTTGAAAAGTGCATATTTGTAGGTTATCCTAAGGAAACTAAAGGATACTACTTTTTATATCCCTAACGAGAACAAAGTGTTTGTTGCTCGCACGGGAGTCTTTCTAGAAAAAAGAATTTGTTTCTAGAAACACAAGTGGGAGTAGCGTAGAACTTTCTGAAGTTCCGGACTCTCAAACTAGCACTAATGATGAGATGGAAAATGAACAGACTCCACAAGTTGTTGTGCAGCGAAAGTGCCACAAACAGTTATGCGGCAAAGACCAGCTCAAGAAACACGGGAATTGCGTAGAGTCCGGTAGAGTTCGTCGTCCCACCTCCCGAGAAAAAATTTGGATTTTTCATAGCGTAACATGGTGATGTTATGTTTGTGGATCACGATGAACCTTCAACCTACAAACAGGGCAATTAATAGGCCGGATTCGAGAAATGGCTTGAGGCCATGAGATCTGAAATGGACTCCATGTACACAAACCAAGTCCGGATCTTGGTTGATCCACTGAAGGGTAACTCCCATAGGGTGCAAATGGGTTTTTAAGATTAAAAGCGAGCATGGAAGGGAATGTACAAAGCGTACAAGGAGCGACCGAGTCGCGAAAGGTTTCAAACAAATTCATGGTATTGACTATGATGAGACCTTTTCCCCTATAGTTATGTTCAAGTCCATTCGGATTTTGCTTGCTATCGCGACTTACTATGACTACGTAAATCGGCAAATGGATGTCAAAACCGCTTTCCTTAATGGAAAACTTGATGAGGATGTGTATATGACACGACTGAAGGTTTTGTCACTCCCGAGAATCGTTTGGGAAAAGTATGTAAGTTTCAGAGATCCATTTATGGACTCAAACAGCTCCTCGAAAGTCGGGAACATCCGCTTTTAATGATGCCGTCAGTGAGTTTGGCTTCATTAGAAATGAGGATGAACCTTGTGTTTACAAAAAGGTTAGTGGGAGCTCAATTGTATTCCCTGGTTTTGTATTGAGATGACATACTACTCATTGGAAACGACATACCAACCTTAAAGTCTCGTAAAGGCTTGGTTGAGTACGTGTTTTTCTATGAAAGACTTAAAGCGAAGCTGACTATATTCAGTAGTCAAGATCTATAGAGATAGATCCGGGAGACTCATTGGCCTAAGTCGAGTACATATATAGACAAGGTGCTAAAGCGGTTTAGCATGCAAGAGTCTAAGAAAGGACTTTGTCCTATGGCACATGGTACTCGTTGCATCGAAGGAACAATGTTCTAAAACGCCTGCCGAATTAGAACGCATGAAAGAGATTCCTTATGCTTCACGCATAGGATCCATCATGTACGCCATGATATGTACTCGCCTGGATGTCTCGTTTGCCTTAAGCATTACGAGCGGATACCCGACCTAATTACGGTGAACGTCACTGGATCTCAGTCAAGAATATCCTCAAGTACTTACGAAGGACTAAGGATACATTCTTGATTTATGGAGGGACGGATGAGCTCGTTGTAAGTGGTTACACCGATGCTAGTTTCCAAACCGACAGAGATGATTTCCGATCGCAATCCCGGATATGTGTTTAACTTGAATGGAGGTCTTGTGAGTCAGGGCGCAGCTTCAAAGCAATCAACCATCGCAGATTCTACGACAGAGGTCGAGTACATAGCAGCTTGTGAAGCGAGCTAAGGAGCGGTTTGGATCGGGAAATTTATTTCCGACCTCGATGTGGTTCCTAGTATTGCGAACCCGATAGACCTCTATTGTGATAACAATGGGGCTATTTCCCAATCTAAGGAACCTAGATCTCACCAGAGGTCCAAACATGTACTACGGCAATTTCACCTAATCCGCGAGATTATAGAGAGAGGTGATGTGCATATATGTAGAGTAGACTCGGCAGACAATGTCACCGATCCACTGACGAAGCCACTGTCGCAGCAGCAACATGATCGTCACACTAGCTCCATGGGTATCCGATATCTGGAGGACTGATCTTTGGAGACAGTCATTAGTATGCCCTAAAGACCATTTATTGTAATTTGGGTCTTTAGTGCAAGTGGGAGATTATTGTACCGTATTTAATGTAATTTTCATTTTGATGAATAAAAGGCAATTAATTCCAGTATTATTCATTATGTTTCTGCGTTCTTAACAACATAAATAAATAATATGTCCTTAGAATAGTATTTATAATTGTTATGAGATACTATTCTGAAACGTCCCTAGTCGAACATTATTTTGGAATCTTCGAGGACAATAATAATGCGTAAGACTAGTATGTGCAGATGATTGATATAAGATATCGGATCGTCACATAGGTATATATGATTAGAGAATCATTATCATCGACAGAATCTGACATGAGAAACACACCATGGGTTGTTATATAATAGTCAACGGTGTTTCTCAAATTTTTGACTGGGTTGTATATGAGATCCTTCGACTTGAGGTCTCACAAGAGTTCTTGCATGGCTAGTGTTATGCTTTGATAATGTTAAACGCTATCCGTAACTGGGTGAGCAATAAAGGCATTTATTGGGTATATCACGAATCTTGTTCAGGATGAGTGGGATGCAGAAAGGATTTTGTCCCTCCTATATAGCAGGGGAGCGATATCTTGGGCCCCCTTGATGGAGTCCGACTAATTCATGGCCATGAACAAGTGAATCAAGTATATGATATTGATGTCATTTGATTAGTCTACTCGCGAATCAAGAAACTAAAAGATTGGACAATACAAGTGTGACTTTTTCCATGACTTGTGTTCAATCTAGATATCAAGGACAAAAGGATTTAACTACAAATGTCAAATGTTGTGATTATGATAAATCACCAGATATTTATGAATTGGGGGGTAATGATGCATTGCTAGATACCTCTCATTACCTCGTGACATATGATGTCACGGCCAACGCCATAGATACCTCTTGGGTCGCACTCATAGATCAAGCTGGATTGGGCTTGTTGGAGTACATTTAATCTAAGGTGCACCAATTCGATTGGGTCGGGCCGGGCAGGGGATTGGATTGGGGTCATATCGGGTCAGGGCGACCAATATGATTGGGCCGACCGATCCGTTTTGGACCGACCTTATGGCTGGAAAATTGGACACATATTTTCAGCTCATATGTCTCTTATCTAGAGGTTAAAGGAGTGGAGAAAGTGGAGGAGTGGTTTCCTCCATGATCTCCCACTTTCCCCTTTATCTCTCCCCACTCTCTCTGATAGACTAAGGGAAAAATACTGATTTTTTCCCATTCATATTAATAAGTTTTTCTCCAGCTTTTGAAGCTTAGAGAGAAGAGAGAAAAGTGAGTTTTTAGAGAGAAAAGAAAAGATAGATTTCTAGACTTGTTTTCTAGCTTTTTGCTAATAGGAAAGAAGTTAGAAATCCTGTATCTTATTCTTCTGATAAGGTCTGAAATACATACTCCATTGAAGAGTGTCTTCAAAGCTTCTACAAGGCGTTGGCTAGCACCAAGCAGTAGAAGACCATCCCCGGAAGATCGAGTGGATACTGGGAGAGACGGAGCCTGCATTGTGGTGTTCCGTTCGTGACAACATACCGCTGAAAGCGTTTCAGCCATTCTAGCATCAATATAAGGTAAAACACTATCCCATAGTCGTAGGTTCTTACTCGTGGAAGATCCTGGTAGAGGCGGGTCAAGTTTTATTCCGCTGCGCATTTATGTGTGACCCGATTATTCCTCTAACATCAAGTTGTTGGCAAGATCAATGACAATGCATACAAAATCAACTTACAAGGTAAGTATGGTGTTCATTCAACTTTTAATGTTACTGACTTATCTCCTTTTGATGTTTCAGATTACATAGATGATGATGATGATGATTCGAGGTTGAATCCTTTTCAAGAAGGAGGGGATGACACGGGACCATCTAGAAGACTACATCATTACCCACATCCTTTATCAAGCATGAATGGACCAATGACTAGATCAAGAACCATTCAAATGGAACAAGAATTATCAACATTGATCCGAGAGTTAAACTCTAAAGAAGAAGCCAAGCTACATCTAGAAGATGAAGTACAAGTTCAACTTCTAACTCTCAAAGATACTTACTTCGGCCCAAACAAGCAAAGTGGCTAAAAAGGGCATTTTAGTCTTTTCACACATTAGAGTCTATTCTAGACTTTAATCATTTTTAGTATTGTTACTTTATTATTTCTAGCCGTGTATAGAAAGTAGTTGCGATAATAAAGGACATGTTGTCCATGTGTTAGTTAGTTGGTTATTAAGAGTCCTAATGCAACTAGGACTCTTCATTGTTTTGGTAGTTATTTCTATTTGTGCCGCCAAGATAATAGGAACATGCGCCTATTATCTTGTTTAGGTAGTTACTTGATAGCAAGTTGTTATTCAAGAGTCCTAATTCTTCAAGGACTCTTATTTCCCTTTTCCTAGTTCAAGTTGGAACCGAAATACATCTACTTAAAGAGTATTTCGGCCACCTTTTACTTAGACTTGATATATTGATATTTTGATTAAGGTTATTCCTTTGATACTTGTTTATGAACTTCCGGTAGAACTTCATATTCTTTTGAGTTACTGTATCAACTAGCTTGTTTCTCTAGTTGTGGTGTTTCAGCCTCCATTGATACTTAGCCTGCCCGGGGTTGTGTTAAGTGTATTCCCATAGAAACTAATTCGAGATAGAGAAAGATTTGCTTAAAAGCCGAACCTTGATATAAAACATCACGGTTTCGCACCATTTCGGCATTGTTTTGGCAAATTTGTTGTAGTTTATTTTGATGATATTCTTGTTTATAGTAAAAACTTAGAAGAGCATATAGAACATCTTAAAACTGTTTTTACTATTCTAAGAGAGCAAACTTTATATGCTAAGCTTGAAAAGTGTATTTTTTGCACTAATTCGGTTAACTTTCTTGGATATATAGTTAGTTCTCAAGGTATTTGTGTTGATCCGAGGCAAAAATACAAGCCATTCAAGAGTGGCTGAGAAATTAAGCAATGCCTCGCTTAATTATCCTACTTATGATAAAGAGTTATATTCAATCGTTAGAGCTTTGGAAATTTGGCAACACTACTTGATGACAAGAGAATTTGTCATTCATACCGATCTTAAAGGCCAAAGTAAGTTGAATAAAAGACATGCAAGCTGGGTTTCCTTTATTGATACTTTTCCATACATCATCAAGTACAAGAAAGGTAAGGAAAACATCGTTACCGATGCTCTATCTCGAAGATATACTTTGCTGATGAGGGACCAACCTCAGGGCTGCCCAACTCAAAAGATTGCTTACACGAACCAATGATGCGGCCTCGAACAAGGGACGTGATTCAACTAACCACATCATTGATTCGTATATTAAAGTACAAAGAGGATGCTAAGTTACACATAGAATATAAAAGGCAGCCTCTCAAGTTCACAAGTGTACAATTAGGCCCTATCAAGCAAAGCGGCTAAGAAGGGTATTTTAGTAATCATACAAGATGATGAGGGATTGGACAGCTTTACAACAGTTTGGTAGAATGATCATAACTTTCGATCCATTTATCCCATGGAGCTGATTCCAGTTGCATATTAAAGACAAGAGGCAGATCTACAACTTTCATGAGATCGCAAGATCAGATTCTGCCTTCTTAATATCCGAAATCGTCATACAAGTTGGCCCAACAAGCTGTCCATAATTGGGACGAAATTAAAGGGCATTTTAGTCTTTGTACAATTAAAGTCTATGCTAGACTTTAATTATTTTCCAGCTTTGTTATTTACTTTATTTATAGTATTTAAGTAGTTGCTATAATAAAGGACATGTTGTCCATAGTTGGTTATCTAGTTGTTAATAGTCCCACATCTACTAGGACTCTTCTTGTTTAAGTGTTTTACTTGATAGCAAGTTGTTTTCCAAGAGTCCTAATTCTTCAAGGACTCTTCCTTTTTGGTTATAACCGAAATCTCAACCTATTTAAGGGAGATTTCGGCCACCTTTATACTTACGTTAGATATATTGATATTTTGGTAAGGTTATTCCTAAGCTTCTCGTGTTTGAACTTCTATGTAGAATTTCATTCATTCTTTGAGTTACTGTATCAACAAGTTTGGTTTCTCTTGTTGTGGTGTTTCAGCCTCCATTGTTAATTAGCCATCCTTAGTGTTGCGTTGATTAAATTCCCTTAGAAACTAGTTCGAGAATTGAAGAAAGATCGGGCTCAACTTAAAGTCGAACCTCAATGATACGGTACCAACCTCGAGGCTGCCCAAGCCAAAGAAGCGCATACATAGACTAATAACGAGGATTAGAACAAGGGACGTGAAGCAACAATCAACATCATTGACCCGAGTTCCAAAGTATAAAGAGGATGCTAAGTTACATCTAGGAATGTTGTACAATTCAGCCTCTCAAGTTCACAAGTGTACAATTAGGCCCTATCAAGCAAAGAGGCTAAGAAGGGCATTTTTAGTAATCATACAAGATGATGAGGGATTGGACAGCTTTACAACAGTTTGGTAGAGTGGTCATAACGTTTGATCCAGTTATCCAATGGAGCCCATTCCAGTTGCATATTAAAGATAAGAGGCATATCTACAACTTTCATGAAGATCACGAGATCAGATTCTTCCTTCTTAATATCTGAAATCGTCTTACAAGTTGGCCCAACAAGCTGTCCAGAATTGGGACGAAATTAAAGGGCATTTTAGTCTTTGTACAATTAAAGTCTATGCTAGACTTTAATTATTTTCAGCATGTTATTTACATTATTTTCGTGTATAGCAAGTAGTATTGCTATAATAAAGGAATGTTGTCCATGTGTTAGTTAGTTGGTTATCTAGTTGTTAAGAGTCCCACATCTACTAGGACTCTTCTTGTTTAGGTAGTTACTTGATAGCAAGTTGTTATTCAAGAGTCCTAATTCTTCAAGGACTCTTATTTGTTTTCAAGAGTCTTAATCCTTCAAGGACTCTTATTTCCTTTTATGGTTGTAACCGAAATCTCAACCTACTTGAGGGAGATTTCGGCCATCTTTAATGGGTACGTTAGATATATATTGATATTTTGGTAAGGTTATTCCTTAGCTTCTCGTGTTTGAACATCTATGTAGAACTTCATTCATTCTTTGAGTTACTGTATCAACAAGTTTAGTTTCTCTTGTTGTGGTGTTTCAGCCTCCATTGTTAATTAGCCATCCTTAGTGTTGCGTTGATTAAATTAAATTCCCTTAGAAACTAGTTCGAGAATTGAAGAAAGATCGGGCTCAAACTTAAGTCGAACCTCACGGTTCTTCATCACTCACGGTTCTTCATCATTTGCTTTCCTTAATGCATGCTAAATTACTTGGTTTTGATCATATTAAAGCATTATATAAGGATGATTTAGATTTTATAGATTTATATACTAAATGTGAGCTCACGGCTCAACATGAATTTTTTAGATTTGAAGATTTCTTGTTCAAAAGCAATAGATTGTGTATTCCATCTTGTTCTATTAGAGAATTAATTGTTAGGGAAGCACATTGTGGGGGGCTTAATGGGTCATTTTGGTGTTGCTAAAACTTTAGATATTTTACAAGAACACTTGTATTGGCCTAAGATAAAAAAGGATGTTAGGAAAATATGTGAACTTTGCTTTAAATGTAAACAGGCTAAAAGTACAAGCAAAGCTCATGGATTATACATGCCTTTACCAATTCCCTCTTCACCTTGGATTGACTTATCTATGGATTTTATTTTAGGTTTACCGAGGTCACAAAGAGGTAATGATAGTATAATGGTTGTCGTAGATCGTTTTTCTAAAATGTCACACTTTATTCATTGCAGGAAAACGAACGATGCAAGTCATGTTGCAGATTTATTCTTGAAGGAGGTGGTGCGGCTTCATGGAATTCCGAGAACCATTGTAAGTGATAGGGACATAAAGTTCTTGAGTTACTTTTAGAAGACTTTATGGAGTAAGTTGGGGACTAAATTGCTATTTTCTACATCTAGCCATCCCCTAAACCGATGGCCAAACTGAGGTAACAAATAGAACTTTAAGGGTTTTACTTCGAGCTTTAATTGAAAAGAACTTGAAAAGGTGGGAAGAATGTTTACCTATTGCTGAATTTTCATATAATAGAACTTTACATTCTATTACGAATAATTCTCCGTTTAAAGTTTTTTATGGTTTTAACCCCTTAACCCCATTGGATCTAATTCTTTTACCTGTTGATGAGTATTATAATGTAAAAGGTAATTCTAGGAAAGATTATATACAGAGACTCCATCAACAAGTAGCCGAAAGTATAAAGAAGAAGAATGCACAAATTTCAAAACATGTCAACAAAGGCCGAAAGCAAATTTGTTTTGAAGTTGGTGATTAGATTTTGCTTACATCTTAGGAAAGATAGATTTCCAAATGAAAGAAAGAGTAAATTACATCCAAGAGGAGATGGATCATTCCAAGTTGTTGCAAAGATCAATGATAATGCATACAAGATAGACTTAAAAGGTGAGTATGGCGTTCATTCTACTTTTAATGTTTCTGACTTGTCTCCTTTTGATTTAGATACAGATTATGTGGCTGATCATGAAGATGATTCGGGGACGAATCATGCTTTTCAAGGGGGAGGGGATGATACGGGACCAAGCCAAGGGTAGCCCTACTCCAAAGAACCACTAAAGAACCTTCAAGGACCGATGACAAGATCAAGGGCAAAGATGACAATAGACAAAGTCTCATCATTGATCCGGGATATCAAAAGTAAAGAGGAAGCTAAACTTCAACTAGAAGAAGAAATCCAAATCAACCTCTTAAGTTTTACAAGTGTTCAAAGCGGCCCAAACAAGCAAAGTGGCTAAAAGGTCATTTTAGTCTTTTTACATTAAAGTCTATTCTAAGCTATTCTAGACTATTCTAGACTTTAATTAGTTTTTAACTTTGTTATTTACTTTAATTAGTTATTTAGGCGCATATAGCAAGTAGTTGCTATAATAAAGGACATGTTGTCCATAATGGTTAAGGAGTTGCTTATCTAGTTGTTAAGAGCCCTACTTCTTGAAGGACTCTTCACATTAGTAGTTATTTTCAGCCATGTTTAGCTATTTTAGTCGCCTAATATGCTAGATAATATGACATGTTGTCCATTATCTTGTTTAAGTATTTTACTTGATACCAAGTTGTTTTCCAAGAGTCCTACTTCTTCAAGGACTCTTCCTTTTGGTTCATTGTAACCGAAATCTCTCTATTTAAGAGTGATTCCGGCTCCCTTATTATTTACGTTAGATATATTGATATTTTGGTAAGGTTATTCCTTAGCTTCTCGTGTATGAACTTCGTTTAAGAATTCATTCATTATTGAGTTACTGTATCAACAAGTTTAGTTTCTCTTGTTGTGGCGTTTCAGCCTCCATTGTTAATTAGCCTTCCTTAGCGTTACGTTGATTAAATTCCCTAGAAACTAGTTCGAGAATTAGAGAAAGATCGGGCTCAATTAAAAGTCCAACTCTTTGGTACCTTGTACCATTCGGTTCTTCATCAGAATTAGTGCAAAAAAGCATTTTTCAAGCTTGGCATGCAATGTTTGCTCTCTTAATATAGTAAAAACAGCATTAAGATGTTCAATATGATCTTCGAAGGTTTTACTATAAACAAGAATATCATCAAAATAAACTACAACAAATTTCCCAAAACAATGCTGGAATATGTAGTTCATTAATTGCATGAAAGTACTAGGTGCATTACTTAGACCAAAAGGCATTACAATCCATTCATATAATCCATATTTAGTCTTAAAAGCAGTTTTCCGTTCATCACCTTCTTTCATTCTAATTTAGTGATAGCCTTGAGTTAAATCAATTTTAGAAAAGATTAAAGCACCACTTAACTCATCTAGCATATCATCTAAGCAAGGTATAGGATGTCTATATTTAATAGTTATCTTATTAATATCTCGACAATCCATACATAATCTGAAAGTGCCCTCTTTCTTGGGTACTAAAATAACCGGACTAGCAGAAGGACTTAAAGATTCACGTACCTGCTCTTTCTCTAAAAGTAAATCGACTTGCCTTTGTATCTCTCGGGTCTCATCTGGATTTTATCTATAGGCTGCCCTATTTGGAATATTTGATCCCTAAAGGAAGTCGATTTGATGGTCTATGCCTCGGATTGGGGGTAAACCTTTCGGCAACTTCTTAGGAAAAATATCCTTGAATTCCTACAAAACTGAATCAACATGATACGGTACCAACCTTGGGGCTACCCAACTCAAGGGAACGTGTGTTACGATACAAAGACGACTCTAAATTACATCTAGGAATGTTGCCCAAGTCAACCTCTTAAGTATCACAAGTGTACAAGGAATGGACAGCTTTCCTATTGTTTGGTATAATGATCATATCTTTCGATATAGGTATCCAATGAAGCTGATTCCAATTGCATATTAAAGATAAGAGGCAGATCTACAACTTCTATGAAGATCACAAGATCAGATTCTGCCTTCTTGATATCCAACCTTGTCGTACAATTTGGCCCAACAAGCTGTCCAGAATGGGGACGAATTTTAAGGGCATTTTAGTCTTTTTGTGCACAATTAAAGTCTATACTGGACTTTAATTATTTTCAGCACATTATTTACTATATTTAGGCATATTTTCGTGTATGGCAAGTAGTTGCTATAATAAAAGACATGTTGTCCATGTGTTAGTTAGTTAGTGTTAATAAGAGTCCTAATGCAACTAGGACTCTTCATAGATTTGGTAGTTACTTACTTTCTAGCCGCCAAGATAATAGGAACATGTGCCTATTATCTTGTTTAGGTAGTTACTTGATAGCAAGTTGTTATTCAAGAGTCCAAATTCTTCAAGGACTCCTATTTCCTTTCCTTGTTTTTGTTGGAACCGAAATTCCTCTACTTATAGAGTAATTTCGGCCACCTTTTACTTAGACTTGATATATGGATATTTTGATTAAGGTTATTCCTTTGATACTTGTTTATGAATTTCCGGTAGAACTTCATATTCTTTGAGTTACTGTATCAACTAGCTTGTTTCTCTAGTTGTGGTGTTTCAGCCTCCATTGATACTTAGCCTGCCGGGGGTTGTGTTGAGTATATTCCCATAGAAACTATTTCGAGATAGAGAAAGATCTGCTTAAAAATCCGAACCTTGATATAAAACATCACGGTTTCGCATCACAACACATAGACTAGGTAGAGAAGAAGTTATAAGATCAAAGGAAAAGGTGTTAGTGAGATCAAACCTCTCGATTTCTCTAAAAATCAGTAAAAACAAGTGGTTTGTGTGCTCGTAAAGCCCTATCTACCTTTCCCGAATTGATAAATAAACATTCTTTCTTCTCTCTTTGTGAGCATGCCTTTTTTCTCACAATGCTCACGGCTTTTTTTATCACTTTTTACCTCGGTTTTTACCTCTGGGGTAGGTTCACTCGTTTTTTGCAACTCACGCTCTTTATTTCTTTTCTCTCTACCCTCGGCTAATTTCTTTTGTATCTCACTTACTTGAATTTGTGTCATAGGCTGTAAATTATAAAGAATTTTATCCTTTGTAACCTTGTATACATTATTTCTTCCAATATGATTCGCAAACCTATCGTATTGTCACGGTCTTCCCAGAATAATGTGACTTGCGGTCATAGGTACCACATCACATAAAACTGTGTCCTTGAACGTTCCAATGCTTAAATCTATCTCCACTTGTTTGTCTACTTTCATATCACCACTATTATTTAACCAAGAAAGCTTGTACGGCATAGGGTGCGCTTTCATTGGTAAATCTAAAGCGGTTACCATCTCAAACGAACAAACATTAGTGCAACTTCCATTATCAATAATAACTAAACAACTTCTATCCTTAACTTTGCACATGGCATGAAATAGATTACTTCTCTGTTGATGCAATTCATCTAATGGTTTAGAATGTAAAAGGTTCATATTTACCAAAAGAAGATGATCATCATCCTGTGGTAATGCCGCAATGCCCTCGGCTTCATCCTCAAAAACTGTATCCTCAGTTTCCTTCTCATCACTAACCCACTGATGCGAAACCGTTGTACGAATACCAAGGTTCGGCTAAAGGTCCGATTTTTCTCTATCTTGAACAGTTTATGGGGGAATATAAACAACCTTTCTCCCGCAAGGTTGAATATCAATGGGGGCTGAAACACCACAATAAGTATAAGCCAAACTTATTGATACAGTAACTCAAAGATGAATGAACTCTAACATAGAGAATCAAACACAAAGTAACTAAGGAATAACCTTAAAATATCATATCAAGTCTAATAAATATCATGGCTGGTACCGTATCATCCTCTCCTTCTTGAAAAACTTTCATATCCCCTCCCCCTTTTAATGGATTCGTCCTCGAATCTTCTAAATCGTGGGATGCAATTCCGAGATCAATCTTTTCTTTCAACTCATCAATTGTCAAGATTTCTAATATGGTTTCGGCTTCTTCTTGACTTTCCCAATTTTTATCCTCTTGTATTACCATTATATCATTATTTGGCAAGCTTTCTAATATTGGCTCGGCTTCATACTTGTCTTCTTGACTTCCCCATTTGTTGATAAATTTATCCATTCGATCCATGCTTTCCCGTAGTTTATTCATATTTGTCTCCAAAGAAATAATGGCGGCTGTTTGGCTTTCTTTTATCTGAGTTGTGGCTGTTTTGGCAGCCCCAAAATAGCTCTTATTTTCACTTTGCCGCTGCCCAAAAAAAAAAATTTGAAGGTGGCTGATTTGGATTTTTCCAAGGTGAAAATTTAGCCGAATTAGTCCCGTTCTTCTTCTCTTTGATTCGCCTCTCAACTTGCTCCGCATGATCAACCATCTCCATAATATGAACATGATAAACGCATTCTACCTCTGGCCTAATATCATCATTCAAACCGGCCAAGAATCGATCCAATGTAACTTCTTCATATTCTTGTTTGTCAAGCCGAATCATGGCTAATCGCATTGCTTCATAATATTCATCTACTGATTTAGAACCTTGTGTAAGCATTTGCAAACGTTTAGCTTGCTCCGTAAAGTAATTTAGGGAAACAAACCTTCGTTTCATCTCAGCTTTCAAATCATTCCAAGTATCAATAGGTCGTTGACCCGCTCTTTGCCTAATTATAGTTTCTTCTTTCCACCACGTTGATGCCTTACTATAAAATCCCTTGACTGCCATCTTTACCTTTTTGCCCTCCGAATAATTATGAATAGCAAAAATATTATGAAATTCATGTATCCATTCAAATAATAAGTCGGGCCTATTCGTACCTTCAAAAGATGGGAGCTTGACTGCACCAACAGAGTCGTCAACTTGCTGATTTTTGTAATCCCTTTGCGGTTCACAAGAAAACAAATAGGAATCATCATATCTTGAATTTGTTGTATGTTGTAAGCCATACCTTTTATCATCATAATCAAAGTTGTCATCTTCTTGATAAAAATGTTGCCTCATCTTTGCATTAATTTGTTGAAATCTTTAAAAAGATGGAGTCTTTATACTTCTTGATTTTTCTTGAAAGTTGATCTTCTTGAACTCGCGGTTGTCCCTTGAAATTCGAATCAATATTGACGTTTCTTGATTTTCTTGATTCTTGATTTTCAATCCGGACGAACAGAAACGAAAAATCTGATTTTTCCCTCGGATGAACAGTAACGTGAACAGTGCCGATGAACAGTGACAGTGAACAGTGTCGTGAACAGTAACGATGAACAGTCACCTGATGCGAAACCGTTGTACGAATACCAAGGTTCGGCTAAAGGTCCGATCTTTCTCTATCTCGAACAGTTTATGGGGGAATATAAACAACCTTTCTCCCGCAAGGTTGAATATCAATGGGGGCTGAAACACCACAATAAGTATAAGCCAAACTTATTGATACAGTAACTCAAAGATGAATGAACTCTAACATAGAGAATCAAACACAAAGTAACTAAGGAATAACCTTAAAATATCATATCAAGTCTAATAAATATCATGGCTGGTACCGTATCACCCACGATCCGTCGTCCATCATGATCATTGTGCTTTTATTTGGACAATCCCGAGCAAAGTGACCCTTTCCTCTACACTTAAAACATTCCCGATCATGTGTTGTAGTTGTACTAGCCCTCAAATCGGTTGGTTTTGATGTAGTTGAAATCTTTGCTGCCCCACTTGTACCCGCGGCTGTTTTTGGAATTCCAAAACTGCCCCTTGCTTGATTTTGGCTCGGCAAGGCAGTAAAATTGTTTAGGGAGTGATTTGGTCATTTCCAAGATTGGAAATTTGCCGAATTGGTCCTTGAACTTTTCTCTTTTTGTTGCCTCTCAATCTGTTCAGCATAATAAACCATATCAATAAGATTACGAAGGTTAGCACGTTCTACCTTAGGTCGAATTTTGTCATTGAGACCAGCTGAGAACCGAGCCAAAGTAGCTTCATTATCTTCATGGATATTTGATCTAATCATCGCCATATCCATCTCTTTGTAATATTCATCAACGGTCTTTGTCCCTTGCCTCAATCTTTGTAATTTATTGTATAAATCACGAGTATAACTTTGAGGTACTAATCTCCGAGTCATGACCGCTTTTATCTCATGCCATGTATCAATTTGTCTTTGTTCCGTTCACCGTTCATTGGACTCATTATCCCACCAAATTGATGCATACTCTCCAAACTCCATGGCTGCCAATTTAACCTTTTTCTTTTCCGAATAATTGTTAACATAAAAAACATGGTTAAAAAACATGGATCTTTGTCTTTATTGTACCAAGATTATTATCATACCTTTGAATTGGAAAATTTGCTCTCGGTTCATAGGCCAACTTATCCTCCATTGTTGGAATAGCTCTCGGCCTAAAAGGTAAATTGTCCTCCATTCTTGGAATTGGTCTCGGCAAAATTGGAGTATTGTCCCTTCTTTGCTTCAAGTTGTCTCTCAAGGTTTGTTCATTGGATTCTTGAGATTCTTGACCATCTTGAACATCAATGGCTGCGGCTTTCCCTTTGACCGCTTGGTTCTTGAATTCAAGATGTTCCAACCGTTCTTGAATGTCTTTTCGTTGTTCGCAACACATGCTTCATGGTTTGTTGCATTAAATCTTGTAATAGTTTGTCACCTCCAAGGGCACCTTGCTGCGAAGTACCTTCATCAAAAGACATTATCCTTGCAAAGAAAATCACTCAAACTGTTAGATAGAAAAAATAATTCTCTCAATATTCCAACAATACTTGTCAAGAACTTCCAACTCTAGATGATTTAGAGATTCCTAATGTGTTGCGTTGATGAAAAGCTGAAAAAATATGGGAAAGAATTCCTTCCTATCTTCACTTAAACAAAAAGTTAAGAAATAAATATAAGAGTAATCGTTTAAAAAGATGTGATCTTTATGTTTCTTGATTTCTTGAAAATTGATTTAAAAATCTCGAAAAATTTGAATCTTGATTTCTTTTCTTACCTTTTACCAAAGACTTACCTTTTTTCTTGGCCACACGATATCAAGAACTCCGGATTAGGAAGATTTTACCTTGATTTGAGTATAATGATGGTGGCTAATTCAAGAACAAGAGGGAACAAAACCAATTCCTTTGTGTCCCAACGGACAAGGAAGTTTGCTTTTGGTTTGATCCGTGTCTAAATTGGATAACCCGGCTGCCAATTTCTTTACTTCTGGGTGGCTTTTGCGTATGGTAGTAATAAATTTTTTTGTTATCTTTCTCGGTCTATTCCAAGCAAACAAGAAAAAAAATTGAAACGTAAGGTACACCAAGATAGAGATCAACCTTTTGCTCTGATACCACTTGATGCGGAACCGTGATATTTTATATCAAGGTTCGGCTTTTAGCAGATCTTTCTCTATCTCGAATTAGTTTCCAAGGGGAATATACTCAACGCAACTCCAAGAAGGCTAAGTATCAATGAAGGCTGAAACACCACAACTAGCGAAACTATCTAGTTGATACAGTAACTCAAAGAAAATGAAGTTCTACCCGAAATTCATAAACAAGTATCTAAGGAATAACCTTAACAAAAATATCCATATATCTAACGTAAATATAAAGGTGGCCGAAATCTCTCTTAAATAGAGGGAGATTTCGGTTCCATCCAACAATAAGAGGAAGAGTCCTTGAAGAAGTAGGACTCTTGGAAAACAACTTGCTATCAAGTAAAACACTTAAACAAGATAATAGACAACATGTCCTATTATCTTGCATCTAGGCAGCTAGAATAACAAACTAAGGCTGAAATTAACTAATTATGTGAAGAGCCCTTATAGACGTGGGACTCTTAACAGCTAGATAACCAACTATACAACCGCTATGGACAACATGTCCTTTATTATAGCAAATATATGCATACACGCCTAAATAAAGGAAATAACATTGCTGAAAATAATTAAAGTCCAGAATAGTCTAGAATAGGCTAGAATAGACTTTAATGTACAAAAAGACTAAAATGCCCCTTTTAGCCGCTTTGCTTGTTTGGGCCAAAGTGAATCTCTTGGAGAGTTAGAAGTTGGACTTGAATCTCACCTTCTAAATATAGCTTTGCTTCCTCTTTGGACTTTAACTCTAGGATCAATGTAGATAATTCTCGATCAACTTGTTTGGCTCGTGATCTAGTCATTGGTCCTAATATGCTTGATAAGGGATGCCTAATATAAGGCAACCCTCTAGATGGTCCCGCATCAAGTTTCCAAACCGATAGAGATGACTTCAGATCGCAATCGGATTATGTATTTTTCCTAAACGGTGGTGAAGTGAGCTGGATGAGTTTAAAGCAAGCGACCGTTGCAGATTCTACAACCGAAGTCGAGTATATATCTACATCAGGTGCTACTAAGGAAGTCGTTTGGATCCGAAAGTTCATTACTGAACTTGGTGTGGTGCCTAGCATTTCGAATGTGATTGATCTCTATTGTGAAAACAATGGAGCCATATCTCAATCAAAGGAACCACAGTCTCACCAAAGGTCTAAACATATACTGCGGCGATATCATCTGGTCTGAGAGATCATTGATAGAGGAGATATGAAGATTTGAAAATTTCATACGGACGGTAACACGGCCACCCACTGACGAAGCAGCTGACACAGCAGCATCGTGATCACCTTAATTGTAGCATGGGTATTAGATACTAAGAGAACTAGTCTTATAGATAGTTCTTATGTACAGTATACACTAAAAGGAAAGGTTGTTGTCTTTAGTGTAAATTGGAGATTGTTGTATTTCTTTTCATGTGATGAAATTTTGAGGCATAAATTCCATTATTATTGTTTTGAATACGGCTGTGCTTTTTGTATTAAAACATATAATAACGTCCTTAGATAATTATGTAATCATTTTCTAAAATGTCCCTAGTCAATCATTATTGTGGAATTTAAGGACAACAATAATGTGTGGAGACTAGTATGTGTTGTGATTAAATATGGAGATATTAAATCCCACACATGGGTATTTGATATTGGACTTACCCGCTTATAAGAACATTTCATGGATTGTTGTATAAATGTCAACAATGTTGTTATAATGATTTTGTTTGCACCTAAATCCTTCGACTTGAGATCACACAAGATTTCCTGCTTGGCTAATGGTATGCTTTGATGATATCAAACGCCGTCTGTAACTAGATGGGGCTATAAAGGCATTTATTGGGTATATTTTTTAACCATGTCAGGATGAGGTGTGATAGATAGAGGATTTGTCCCTCATATACAACATGAGTGATATCTTAGGGCCCTTGATTCAGTGAGACTAATTCATGGCCATGAACAAGTGAATTAATATGAGATATTAATGTCATTTGATTAGTCTACTCGGGAATCAAGAAACTGACGGATTGAACGGTACAAGTTTGACATACTCCGTGACTTGTGTTCAATCTAGATATCGAGGACAAAGGGATTAGTGTAAAAGATCATATTCGTGGTTACTTGAATCACCGAGACTATTAGTGAATTGGGAGTAATGATGTGTTGCTAGATACCTCTCATTACTGTTGACAATTGTTGTCACGACCAACACAGCAAATACCTAAAGAGTCGAACACTATAATCAACTGGATTAGGCTTGTTGGAGTTTACATTTGATATAAGTGCTCAATTGGATTGTGCATGCTCAATTGGATTGGGCAAAAGACCCGGTCGATAGAGAGCTGTCTCGGGTCGACCGAACTTATTATAACTCCAGTCGACCGAGAACCATTTCTCCGGTCGACCGGACCAGTTGGACTTGGTCAAAACCGGCACATCTACATGTGTGAGGGAGTGGGAGAGAATAAGGGGAGAGTGGGGTGAGTGGGTAATTCCACTTACCCCACACTAGATGAAAATAGTTTTCATTCTAACACTCTCTAGATTGGAATTCCCTAATTTTCTTTCTACTCTAGCCGAAAATCCTAGAAGCAAAAATCTGATTTTTTTTCTTCTTCATTTTACACATTCTCAAGAACAATCAATAGAAGAAAATTTGATTTTCTTGTCTCTTTGATTCCGGTTTTCCTAAGTAACCTATACTTTGTGGATTGCGAGAAAATTGTTTTCTACCTTCGTAGTTATTAGACTAGCATTTGAAACATGGAGTAACAAGGACAAGGTTAGTGTGAGGATACCAGTAGAGACAGGAGTCATTTGGCTGTTGTTGGTGGTTCTTAGTAGTAGAATCCGATAATGGTATAATTCCTAACACAGGGTTTTGGTTCTTTCTCTTGAGTATATCCTTTAAAGGAACATAATCACCGCACTTTTATTTTCGCTGCATTTTGGGGATTACGAATTTTTCCTTCAGTATATTAAAATAAACTAGTACTTGCTATAATGTATATAACTAATGGACCACATGTCCTTTATTAAAAAAAAATTCGGAAATATTAAAATAGTAAAAGATAAAATTAAATACTAACAAAACTTAGAAAACAAGATATAATTCTTGCTTAAAATCTGGACAGCGTGTTGTAGCAACTTGAACGACGATTTAGGATTCCAAAAATACATAATCTGATCTTGTGGTCTTCAAGAAAGTTGTAGATCCTCCTCTTAGCTTTCCAATGCATCTTGAATGACCTTCATTGGAGTCCTGGATCGAAAGTTATGACCATTACACCAAACTGTCTCAAAGCTGAAATTAATATTGATCCAAGTTGATGAGAGTTCTCATTACATAGAGTCTTTGGGTCTCCAAAATGAGTGATGTGATATAAGAGATTGATTCCTAGATCTCCTTTTATAAATTATCCAAGCCTCGTCATTTAGATCACATGTCCTTGCAATTGGAATGAATGAGTTAAGAACTTGATCATTTGAATGAATAATTTTGGGTAGCTTTAAGGATGAGTCTCTTAGATTCAAGGATGTGCTCTCATCATCCCCCCCCCCATCTTCAAAAATATTGGTCCTCGAATCTTCAAAATCAAAGGAAGTTAAATTAGTTAGATTAAAAGAAGTATTTTACTCACTTTGTAACTCAAATTTGTAGACATTAGCATTGATGCTGGAAATATCTTGAAACTCCTTTTGGATTCATTGTAATATTCCGGGCTGCCTTCTTTTTCACAATTTGTTCATGCTATAGATTCGTGTATTCCTATGAAAATTTAGCAAAACTACTTGAAAGCGAATGAGTTCTTAGTTCAATAGAAATAAAAGACAAAATTTGTTTCAATTTTCTTAAAAATCAGCCTCTCAAGAGGTTGAATTGTCCTATCTACCTCACCAATGGAAACAAGTAAACACTCTTTTCTTACTTTTATAGAGTCGGCCTTTTATCTCCTTTGACTCATGACTTTTCTCTCAATTTTTTTATCACTCAAACTTGTTATTTTTCTCTCAAGTGTAAGATCACTCTTTTCTTTCAACTCAACACTCATAATTCTATTTTATCTAAATTGTTCTCAGCCTTTTGTTCTGGACTAACCCAAGTTTCATCATCTTGCATTATCATCATACTTTTATTTGGGCAGTCAATTTCAAAGTGTCCCTTTCCCCTACATTTGTAGCATTCTTTTTTAAGGGAAGATGAAGTACTTTACCTCCAATTTGATGAATTGGAAGCCTTGGCTGCTCCAACTTGTGATGGGGTTGTTTTGGCAGAGCCTCAAACTCTCTTTGTTGTCTACTTTGCTCGGCCATGAACTAGAATTAGAAGGGGGATAATTTGGCTTTTTCCAAGGTGGAAATTTAGCCGAATTGGTCCCTTTCTTTTTCTCTTTGAGTTGCCTCTCAATTTCCTTCGCATAGTGCACAATCTCTACAAGATCAACATGATTTGCTCTCTCCACTTTTGTCCTAATATCATCATTCATTCCCGCCAAGAATCTATTCAAAGTAGCCTCCATATCCTCTTGAATATCAGCCCTAATCATGGCTATTTTCATCTCTTTATAATATTCATCTATTGATTTAGTACCTTGTTTAAGCATTTGTAAACGATTGACACATTCCCTAATGTAATGTTGGGAAACAAATCTCCGTTTTATCAAAGCTTTCATATCATCCCAACTATCAATAGTTCGTTGGTCAGCCCTTCTCCTAAGTATACTCTCCTGTTCCCACCAATTTGATGCAAAATTAAAAAAATCACATGGCTGCCAATTTTACTTTTTTACCCTTCGAATAATTGTGGGTAGCAAACATATGATCAATTATATGTACCCATTCTAAATAAGATTCAAGATCATTCTTACCTTGAAAATAAGGGATCTTGGTCTTGATTGTACCAAGATTGTTGTCAAACTTTTGTTGTTCATCCCTTCCTCTCGGCCTCTCTTGCCAATAATCATCTTGGGGTCTATGATGTGCTCTCCTTGAATTTGCTGAAAGTTGAGTCATACCTATTATCATCATCATCAAAGTAGGCCTCTTTTCGCTCTATTTGTTGCCCTATTCTAGGATCAATAGGCTTCCCTTGTGGTCTTACCTTTTGATCACCTTTTTGTTCAGCAATGTGTAATCTTTCGGAAAGTTCATAAAGTCAGTCCAAGATCTTTTAGAAAGTTTGAACTTGGGCATCTTTAAGGAATTTGTCATCAACTAAGCTTTCGGATTGCTTAGATGTTGAAACTCCTTTTAAAGACATGATGATCACTCAATTTATAAGTAAAATCTCTCAATATTCATTCAGAACATTGTGATAGAACTTCAACTCTAGATGGCTTTAAAGATGAAAGCAAAGAATTGGAATTCTAGACTCAATGTTCCCGTCTGAAAAAGAAAATAAGAGAATGGGTATGAAGTCCTAGACTTAATTGGATAAAGAATAGAAAAGGAAGTAGGATCCTACACCTATTTGGAAAAGGGTTAAGAAGTAAGGTAAGTTGCAATCCTGGACCTAAATGGAAAAGAAGTACTCTTGGGTATCCTTTTGTGTTTAGGACTCCATAATCTCAATCTTTCCTTTTAGAATTGGGAAACAACTTTTGGAAAGTTCCCTAATCTTTTCTTGCCCTTGCTCTTTGTTTCTTTCTTCTCTTTTTTCTTTGAAATCTTTCGGCTATCTCAAGCAAACAAGAATTTTTTTTCTCAAGAAAGCAATAAAGGTACACCAAGATAGAGATCAACCTTTTGCTCTAATTCCACTTGATGCGAAACCGTGATGTTTTATATCAAGGTTCGGCTTTTAAGCAGATCTTTCTCTATCTCGAATTAGTTTCTATGGGAATACACTTAACACAACCCCGGGCAGGCTAAGTATCAATGGAGGTTGAAACACCACAACTAGAGAAACAAGCTAGCTAATACAGTAACTCAAAAGAATATGAAGTTCTACCGGAAGTTCATAAACAAGTATCAAAGTTATAACCTTAATCAAAATATCAATATATCAAGTCTAAGTAAAAAAGGTGGCCGAAATACTCTTTAAGTAGATGTATTTCGGTTCCAACTTGAACTAGGAAAAGGGAAATAAGAGTCCTTGAAGAATTAGGACTCTTGAATAACAACTTGCTATCAAGTAACTACCTAAACAAGATAATAGGCACATGTCCCCATTATCTTGGCGGCACAAATAGAAATAACTACCAAAACAATGAAGAGTCCTAGTTGCATTAGGACTCTTAATAACCAACTAACTAACACATGGACAACATGTCCTTTATTATAGCAACTACTTGCTATACACGGCTAGAATAATAAAATAACAATACTAAAAATAATTAAAGTCTAGAATAGTCTAGAATAGGCTAGAATAGACTTTAATGTGTGAAAAGACTAAAATGCCCTTTTTAGCCACTTTGCTTGTTTTTGGCCGAAGTAAGTATCTTTGAGAGTTAGAAGTTGAACTTGTACTTCATCTTCTAGATGTAGCTTGGCTTCTTCTTTAGACTTTAATTCTCGGATCAATGTAGATAGTTCTTGTTCCATTTGAATGGTTCTTGATCTAGTCAGTGGTCCATTGATGCTTGATAAAGGATGTCGGTAATGATGTAGTCTTCTAGATGGTCCCGTATCATCCCCTCCCTCTTGAAAAGGATTCGACCTCGAATCATCATCATCATCATCTATGTAATCCGAAACATCAAAAGGAGATAAGTCATAACATTAAAAGTTGAATGAACACCATACTTACCTTGAAAGTTGATTTTGTATGCATTGTCATTGATCTTGCCAACGACTTGAAAAGGTCCATCTCCTCGGGGATGTAATTTTGACTTTCTCTCTTTAGGAAATCTGTCTTTCCTAAAATGTATCCACACCCAATCACCAATTTCAAAAGTAAGGGCCTTGCGGCCTTTGTTGGCCTTAGTTGCCATTTTGTCATTCTTCTTCTTGATGTTCTCGGCTACTTCATAATGTATTCTTTGGACAAAGTCAGCCCTTGAATCACCTTCTATATTATAATACTCATCAATAGGAAGAGGAATTAGATCTAAAGGGGCAAGGGGGTTAAAACCGTAAACAACTTCAAAAGGTGAATTATTAGTAGTTGAATGTAACGTACGATTATAAGCAAATTCAGCAATAGGTAAACATTCTTCCCACCCTTTCAAATTCTTTTGAATAAGTGCCCTAAGTAGAGCCCCTAAAGTTCTATTTGTTACCTCAGTTTGGCCATCGGTTTGGGGATGACTTGATGTAGAAAATAGCAGCTTAGTCCCCAATTTACTCCATAAGGTCTTCCAAAAATAACTTAGGATCTTTACGTCCCTATCGCTTACGATTGTTTTTGGAACACCATGTAACCGAATGATGTCTTTGAAGAATAGATCCGCAACATGTCTTGCATCATTTGTTTTCCTACAAGGAATAAAGTGAGCCATTTTAGAAAATCTAACAACAACCACCATTATACTATCATTACCTCTTCTGAATTGCGGTAATCCGAGAATAAAATCCATTGAAAGATCAATCCATGGAGAGGAAGGAATTGGTAGAGGCAAGAGCAATCCGTGAGCTTTTGAAGTACTTTTTGCTTGTTTGCACTTAAAACATAGTTCACAAATTTTCTGCACATCTCTTTTCATCTTTGGCCAAAAAAAGTGTTCTTGCAATATATCCAATGTTTTAAAACACCAAAATGCCCCATTAATCCGCCACTATGTGCTTCCCTAACAATTAATTCTCTAATAGAACAAGAGGGAACACACAATTTGTTACCTTTAAACAAGAAACCTTCAAATTTGTGAAAATCTTTTTGGGCCGAAACCTCACAAGATTTGAACAAATCTGAAAAGTCTTTATCATCTTCATACAATGCCTTTAAATGTTCAAAACCAAGTAATTTAGCATGTAGAACAGAAAGTAGAGAGTACCTTCTAGATAAAGCATTGACAACAATGTTTTCCTTACCTTTCTTGTATTTGATCACATATGGAAAGCTATCAATGAAGGAAACCCACTTTGCATGTCTCTTGTTTAACTTACTTTGTCCTTTGAGATACTTGATTGATTCATGATCCGTGTGAATCACAAACTCTCGGCCAACCAAGTAGTGCTGCCATGTTTCCAAAGCTCGAACAATAGCGTATAACTCTTTATCATACGTAGGATAATTAAGCGCAGCGCCACTCAATTTCTCACTAAAATATGCTAAAGGTTTCCCTTGTTGTTGCAAAACAACCCCAATACCTATACCTGAAGCATCACATTCAACTTCAAAAGTTAGTGTAAAATTAGGTAAAGATAAAATAGGGGAAGAAGTTAGTAATTGCTTAAGCTTATTGAAACTATCTTCTTGCGGCTTATCCCAAAAGAAGGAGATATCTTTCTTCACAACTTCATTCAATGGTGCGGCAATTGAGCTAAAATCACGAACAAAACGTCTATAAAAGCTTGCTAAACCATAGAATGATCGGACTTGTGTAGCTGATGTTGGTCTCGGCCAGCTTATGATGGACTCAATTTTGGCCGGATCAACCTGAATACCACTTGAACTAACAATATATCCAAGAAAGTTGATAGAATTAGTGCAAAAAATGCATTTTTCTAACTTGGCATACAATGTTTGCTCTCTTAATATAGTAAAAACAGCCTTAAGATGTTGAACATGCTCTTCTAAGGTTTTACTATAAACAAGAATATCATCAAAATAAACTACAACAAATTTACCAAAACAATGACGGAATATGTAGTTCATTAATCTCATGAAAGTACTAGGTGCATTACTTAGACCAAAAGGCATTACAATCCATTCATATAATCCATATTTAATCTTAAAAGCAGTTTTTCATTCATCACCTTCTTTCATTCTAATTTGGTGATAGCCTTGAGTTAAATCAATTTTAGAAAAGATTAAAGCACTACTTAACTCATCTAGCGTATCATCTAAGCGAGGTATAGGATGTCTATATTTAATAGTTATCTTATTAATATCGCGACAATCCGTACATAATCTGAAAGTGCCTTCTCTTTTAGGTACCAAAATAACCGGACTAGCACAATGACTTAAAGATTCACGTACCTGCTCTTTTTCTAAGAGTAAATCGACTTGCCTTTGAATTTCTCGGGTCTCGTCCGGATTTGCTCTATAGGCTGCCCTATTTGGAAGATTTGATCCCGGAATGAAGTCGATTTGATGTTCTATGCCTCAGATTGGAGGTAGACCTTTCGACAACTCCTTTGGAAAAATGTCCTTGAATTCCTTCAAAACATCAATACAAACACTAGGAAGAGAAGAAGTTAAATCATCAAAATTGAAAGTGTTAAGGAGAGTTAACCTCTCGGTTTCTCTAAAAACAAGTAAAACAAGGGGTTTATTTGCACGTAACGCGCTTTCTACCTTTGTAAAATTAATGAACAAACACTCTTTCTTATCTTTTAGGACACATGACTTCTTCCTCATAATGCTCTCGGTTTTGTCATCCCTTTTTACCTCGGTTTGTACCTTAGGGATAGGTTCGCTCTTTTTTTTCAACTCTTGTTCTTTACCTCTTTTCCTTCCCCTCGGCTAGTAGTCTTTGAGTCTCACAAACCTGATTCGGTGTCATAGGATGAAATGTGTACCGAATGTTATCTTTGGTAGCCTTGTAGACATTCCTTCGGCCAATATGATCCGCGAACCTATCATATTGCCAAGGTCTTCCCAGAATAATGTGACTTGCGGTCATACATACCTCATCACATAAAACAGTATCTTTAAAGTTCCCAATGCCGAAGTCAAATTCTACTTGCTTATCCACTTTAATCTCCCCGCTATTGTTTAACCATGAAAGCTTGTATGGCATCGGATGTGCTTTCGTAGGTAAATCTAAAGTGGTTACCATCTCATAAGAACAAACGTTAGTGCAGCTACCATTATCAATAATAACCAAACATGTTCTATCTTTAATAGTGCACTTAGTTTGAAAAAGATTACTACGGTGTTGATGCAAATCATCTAATGGTTGAGAATGTAAAAGTTGCATATTAACCAAAAGAAATTTACCATCACTCGGATATTCTCCATTGCCCTCGGCTTCATCTCCCAATAATGTGTCCTCGGGTTCTTCTTCATCACTTTCCCAAGTTCCATCATCCATCATGATCATGGTACTTTTATTAGGACAATCCCGAGCAAAGTGACCCTTACCTTTACATTTAAAACATTCTCGATCATTTGATGTAGTTGGGTTTAGCTCTCAAATCGGTCGGTTTTGGAATGGTTGGTAACTATGGGTGTTCAAGAAAAACTGAAACCGACCAATCCAAACCGATCCAAACCAATTCAAACCGAATTTTCGGTTTGAGCAGTGCATTAGACTGGTTTCGGTTTGAGTTAAATTAAAATCGAATTTTTGGTTTGGTTTAAAAAAAATTATAAACCAAACCGAACCAAACCGAATATATATAATATATAATATAATATCTTAAACGATTTTTTTGCAATAAAATATATTTTTCCTTAAAATGATTTATAGTATGATTGCTAACTTTCGTATCTCATTCTAAAATTTTCAAGTGCAAGTTCTTCAAGTGTTAAATCAAGAGATTAATAATTCATCATTTGGTATGCGATTTTAGATTTACCAAGAGATTTTTTTGTATTTCACTATTTTGAACTAATAATTATGTAATTTTTGAGTTTTTCTTTTTTCTTGTAGGATGATTTTGAAGTAATTTGTTTGAAGTGTAAGGATTAAGACTAAGAATTTATGTTTTATTATTTTGTTTTCTTTATTGTGTTTACCTTGAGAAAATAATAGGCATGTTTTTTTAAAAATATTTTTAGCAACTAACCCGAATAAAAAAAAAACTAATTAAATAAAGTTTTTTTTAAACTTTATAACCAAACCAAACCAAACCAAACCGAATGCATCGGTTTGAGATTTTAAATGGTTTGGATTGGTTTCAAAATTTCCAAACCGAATATTTCGGTTTGGTTTGAAAAATGTATAAAACCGAACCATGAACACCCCTATTGGTAACCTTGCTGCCCCAAAAGAAGCCGTGGCTTTTTGTGCATTCCCCAAACTGCCCTTTGCATTATTTGGGCTCGGAAAAACAGTAGAATTGTTTAGGGACTGATTTTGGCCGTTTCCAAGATTGGAAATTTGCCGAATAAGTCCTTGAACTCTTCTATTTTTGCTGCCTCTCTACCTGTTCAGCAAAATAAACCATATCAATAAGATCACGAAGGTTAGCACGTTCTACCTTGGGTCTAATTTTGTCATTTAGACCAGCCAAGAAACGCGCCAAAGTAGCCTCATTATCTTCCCAGATATTTGATCTTATCATGGCCATCTCCATCTCCTTGTAGTATTCATCAACGGTCTTTGTTCCTTGCCTCAATCGTTGAAGTTGATTGTGCAAGTCACGATTAAAACTTTAAGGTACAAATCGTCGTGTCATACCGCTTTCATATCCTCCCATGAATCAATTGGCCTTTGCCCCGATCTTCTTCTTTCATGGACCTCATTATCCCACCAAATTGATGCATATTCTCCAAACTCCATGGCTGCTAATTTGACCTTTTTCTCTTCGGAATAATTATGAACATAAAAAACATGGTTAACTTTTCGTGTCCAATCTAAAAATAATTGAGGGTCATTAGTACCTAAGAAAGGAGGGATCTTGGTCTTAATAGCACCAAGATTATTATCATACCTTAGATCTTGAACATTTTGCCTTGGATCATACCTTTGGTTTTGGAAATTGGCTCTCGGCTCATCATTCAAAGGCTCATCCATTCTTTGATTTGCTCTCGGCACAAATTCTTGTTCATGAACAAAGGGCCTCAACTCATACCTTGGATATTGCTGATTTGGCCTCGGTTCATAGGCATAATTGTCCACCATTCTTGGGATTGGTCTCGGCTGAAAATCTCTTTGGTGCCGAAAGTTGTCCCTTGGATTTTGATCAAAGGTTTCTTGGGAATCTTGATCTTCTTGATCATCTTTTGCTGCCCCTTTACCTTTATCCGAATGGTTCTTGATTTCAAGAACCTCTATCTTGAGCTCATTGATGGATTGCATCATAGCTTTCATTGTTTGTTGTATGGATTCTCTAAAAAGTTTGTCACCATCTATGGCACCTTGCTGCGAGGTACCTTCATCAGAAGACATTATCTTTGCCAAAAAAAACTTCACAAAAAGAAACGTTAGTAGAAAAAGATATTAAAGATTGAATCTTTTCACAAAATCTGTGAATAGTAATCTGTGAATAGTATTCTGGGAATAGTAATCAGATTTTTATTCTCTCAATATCCCACAAAATTCTTGTCAAGAACTTCCAACTTTGGATGATTGTATGGGTATGGTAATGGAAGGTTGGAAAATATATCAAAGAATCCGAATCTTGACTTAACAAAAAGTCTAAGGAAAAAGTATAAGAGTTATGTGTTGCTAAACAAGAAAAAGATGTGATCTTTACCTTTCTTGATTTTCTGTTTTCTTGAAATAGCTCGTTCTTGAAATCTTTTCTTACCTTCTTGCCCGAGACTTACCCTTATCTTGGCCACAAGATCAAAAGCTCTTGATTGATGACGGTTGTGCTTGATCGAAAAGTCTTGATTGTGGCTAATTCAAGATGAAGAGGGAACAAGAGCCAATTCCTTTATACAAAGGAAGTTTGCTTTTGGCCTTGAATCCTTGACTATTTTGGGCTAACCCGGCTACCAATTTCTTTACTTCCGGGTGGCTTTTATGATGGTAAGTACCCGAATTTGTATGTAACCCGGCTGCCAATTTCTTTACTTCCGGGTGGCTTTTATGATGGTAAGTACCCGAATTTTTATGTAACCCGGCTGCCAATTTCTTTACTTCCGGGTGGCTTTTTCGTTGGGGTAAAAAAATTTTGTAATCTTTCGGCTATCTCAAGCAAACAAGAATTTTTTTTCTCAAGAAAGCAATAAAGGTACACCAAGATAGAGATCAACCTTTTGCTCTAATTCCACTTGATGCGAAACCGTGATGTTTTATATCAAGGTTCGGCTTTTAAGCAGATCTTTCTCTATCTCGAATTAGTTTCTATGGGAATACATTTAACACAACCCCGGGCAGGCTAAGTATCAATGGAGGTTGAAACACCACAACTAGAGAAACAAGCTAGCTAATACAGTAACTCAAAAGAATATGAAGTTCTACCGGAAGTTCATAAACAAGTATCAAAGTTATAACCTTAATCAAAATATCAATATATCAAGTCTAAGTAAAAAAGGTGGCCGAAATACTCTTTAAGTAGATGTATTTCGGTTCCAACTTGAACTAGGAAAAGGGAAATAAGAGTCCTTGAAGAATTAGGACTCTTGAATAACAACTTGCTATCAAGTAACTACCTAAACAAGATAATAGGCACATGTCCCTATTATCTTGGCGGCACAAATAGAAATAACTACCAAAACAATGAAGAGTCCTAGTTGCATTAGGACTCTTAATAACCAACTAACTAACACATGGACAACATGTCCTTTATTATAGCAACTACTTGCTATACACGGATAGAATAATAAAATAACAATACTAAAAATAATTAAAGTCTAGAATAGTCTAGAATAGGCTAGAATAGACTTTAATGTGTGAAAAGACTAAAATGCCCTTTTTAGCCACTTTGCTTGTTTTTGGCCGAAGTAAGTATCTTTGAGAGTTAGAAGTTGAACTTGTACTTCATCTACTAGATGTAGCTTTGCTTCTTCTTTAGACTTTAATTCTCGGATCAATGTAGATAGTTCTTGTTCCATTTGAATGGTTCTTGATCTAGTCATTGGTCCATTGATGCTTGATAAAGGATGTGGGTAATGATGTAGTCTTCTATATGGTCCCGTATCACATTATCCAAGCTTCATCATTTGGATTACATGTACATGGAATTGGAATGAATGAGTTGAGAACTTGATAATTTGAATGAATGATCTTGGGTAGCTTTAAGGATGAGTCTCTTAGCTTCAAGGATGTGCTCTCATCAAAATGTTATGGCAACTTAGATGACTCAAGTGTTATATGCAACACATAGGAACACAAGACTATGAATATGATCAAGGAAAATCTAAGTCACGTGCCAAGTCACGTGCCATATATGCAAAGCTTGTAATATCAAATGCCATAAGTCATATGACAAAAGCCAAGAAAGATATAGATAAAGCTAAGAAGCAAGCACAATTTCTACAACTAACACTTACACAAATAAGTTCCTGTAACATATAAGTATGATAAAGCAAGACATGAACTCTAAAGTAAATGAGTATGGGTTAGAGAGAACAAACACGGACATTTAGAGTGGTTCGATCACCAAGATCTACTTCCACTACCTTAGGACACACCTAAGGATTTTGGCAACTTCACTATGAATTCCCTTCACAACAAATGCAAGGTGGGATCACCCTTTTGTTAGTAGTTCCCTAGGACCATTAGCATATGTTGTACGTTTTATATATTTTGAGCATGTCATTTGAATAGTTAATTTTGCTTTTGAACATCAAATATGTGATTTGATAGTAAAACTCATTTGCTTAAATAACTACTATTCTGTTTGTCCCTAGTTTTATGTAATGTTATATACAAGAAATAAAACTAGTATGATGTTTGATTGATGATCATGTGTAATGGAACAAATCATACCATAGATACATATTGGGGATAAATTGTATTGGACGAGATCCGAAAGAGAAGTAATACTTCATGGTTCTTTTAGTCATATGTATTACTTACACAATACTATTTGGAATCCTTAGACCATATGTTTCCATCGTTTCCAGCATGAATGAAGCTATGTTTTGACTCAGTCGAACGTTACTTTTAATCGAGTAATTAATACGACTGGTGATCGGATGTAGTATCCCATCATGGCTTGAATGTGAGAGGCATTTTAAGGGATTTGTCCCTCTCTTATTAGAGAGAGATATTTGTGGGCCTATCGATAGGGAAAAATGTTTAAATGTGTGATAACCGTAACTTTTGCCTACGTGTTATTTGGCGTGTAATTAATTTTTGCATGACTAACTGTGTAGGCGTAATATTTTTTGCATGATTATGTGATTATGTGTCCATTTAATTTTGTCACATGTTACGTGTTTTATTATGTGTATGTTTATTGATGGGTGTTTCGCACACGTAACGTAGTTGAGGGACTTAATTGAGATTCACCTAGATGATTAACTTAAATTAATTAGAGGATTGATTAATTGAATTAGGGAATAATGAATAAGGAATAAGGAATGAAAAAAAAATAAGCAAAAGCATATAGTGGGTTGAGGGGCAGGGTTTCTCGGGATTGGCGTAACACGAAAAGAAAAGAGAAAATGGAGGGTTGGTGGCGGCTAGGAAGGAAACAAGAAATTGAAGGCCAATCATGGCAGTGGAGTACCTCAGGCATCTTGCAAATCAAATACAAATAAGGGGAACTCACAAATCGAGAGAAAGGAGAAAAAGAGGGCGGGCCCTCTCCTCGGAATCAATGCGCAACAAGTATATTTCGGGCGATTCACTTTTCTGTCCAGAACTTCGACACGATAATTAAAGGGGTTCCGGCATTAAGTTTTCATCGCGGGATATACCGAATCGAAGATATTCGAAGGAGCGAGGTAGTGTAAACGGAAGGCAATTCGAGTACCCGAGCAGGAAGTTATCGCCCTGGGAGTGAACTGCCATGACTGATTTCGGGATATATGTTCTTTTCTCTTTCGTAACAGGTAGGGACCCCACCCACTGTTAATTTTTGTTATGTTTACTGTATATACAAATGGGTATTGATGAAGAATCGAGATAACAAGTATCAAGATTCGACACTTTAGTTTAAAAACGGATCTACTTCGATTCTTGAACTAGTTTCAAGGGGATATTCTCAACGCAACTCTAAAGAAGGCTAAGAATCGATGGAGGCTGAAACACCATAACAAGTGAAACTAACTTGTTGATACAGTAACTCAAAGATGAATGAATTCTATAAAGAAGTTCAATTCACAAGTAGCTAAGGAATAACCTTACCAAAATATCATATATCTACATAATTACAATGGTGGCCGAAATCCCTCTTAAATAGAGATGGATTTTGGTTATCTAGCCTTGAAAGGAAGAGTCTTTGAAGAATTAGGACTCTTCAATAACAAACTTGCTATCAAGTAAAACACTATTTAAGATAATGGACAACATGTCATATTAATTAGCTAGCACTTATTCCACTCGCTAACATGGCTAAAAATAGTAAATAATAAAGCTGAAAATAATTACAAAAAGACTAAAATGCCCTTCTTAGCCACTTTGTTTGCTTCGGCCAAATTGAACACTTGTTAAACTTAAGAGGTTGACTTGAATATCTTCTTCTAGATGGAGTTTAGTTTCCTCTTTAGTTTTGATGTCTCGGATCAATGTTGCAACTTTGTCTAAAGACAGCTTTACCCTGATCTTGTCATAGGTCCTTGAAGGTTGACTAGTGGGTCCTTTGAATTGGGCAGCCGCTTGGATGGTCCCTCATCATCCCCTCCCCCTTGAAAATCATGATTCTCTCTCGAATCATCATCATCAACATAATCTCTATCGAAATCAAAAGGGAACAATCCAGAAACATTAAACGTAGAATGTACACCATACTCACCTTTCAAGTCTATCTTGTATGCATTATCATTGATCTTTGCAACAACTTGAAAAGGACTATCTCCCCTTGGGTGTAATTTACTCTTTCTTTCCCATGGTGTAACCAAACCCAATCACCAACTTCAAAGGATATTCTCTTGCAGCCTTTATTGGCATATTTTGCAAATTGCTCATTCCGCTTTGTAATGTTCTCGGCTACTTGTTGATGCATTCTTTGGATATAATCTGCCCTAGAATCACCTTCTACATTATAATACTCATCAACAGGTAAAGGAGTTACATCCAAAGGTGTTAAGGGGATAAAACCATAAACAACTTCAAAAGGAGAGTTATTTGTAGTAGAATGCAAAGTCCTAATATAAGCAATTTCAGCAATAGGTAAACAAATTTCCCACCTTTTAAACTTCTTTTGAATTAAAGCTCTAAGTAATACCCCAAAGTCCTATTGGTTACCTCAGTTTGACCATCCGTTTGTGGGTGACTTGATGTAGAAAACAATAATTTAGTACCCAATTTGCTCCATAAGATCTTCCAAAAGTAACTTAGGAACTTTACATCCCTATCACTCACAATGGTCTTCGAAATACCATGTAACTGAACCACTTCTTTGAAAAATAAATCCGCAATATGACTCGCATCATTTGTTTTCCTGCAAGGAATAAAGTGAGCCATTTTAGAAAAATGATCTACAATAACCATTATACTATCTATACCTTGTTGAGATCTCGGCAAACCAAGAATAAATTCCATAGATATGTCAATCCAAGGTGAAGATGGAGTAGGTAAAGGCATGCATAATCCATGAGCTTTGCTTGTACTTTTAGCCTGTTTACACTTAAAAAAAGTTCACATATCTTTCTAACATCTCTTTTCAACTTAGGCCAATAAAAGTGTTCTTGTAAATTATCCAAAGTTTTAACAACACCAAAATGACCCATTAAACCGCCGCTATGTGCTTCCCTAGCAATTAAATCTCGAATAGAACATGATGGAATGCACAATCTATTGCCTTTAAAGAAGAAATCTTCAAATCTATAAAATTCTTTTTGAGCCGAGAGCTCACAAAAGTTGTATAAATCTGAAAAATCTTAATATTCCTTATACAATGCTTTACGATGTTCAAATCCAAGTAATTTAGCATGCACAACGGAAAGTAAAGTATACCTTCGAGAGAGAGCATCGACCACGATGTTTTCCTTACCTTCTTGTACTTGATAATGTATGGAAAAGTATCAATGAAGGAAATCCACCTAGCATGTCTCTTGTTCAACTTACTTTGCCCCTTTAGATACTTGAAGGACTCATGGTCGGTATGTATCACAAATTCCCTTGCGATCAAGTAGTGCGGCCAAGTTTCCAAAGCTCTAACAATAGCGTATAACTCTTTATCATATGTAGGATAATTAAGCGAAGCACCACTAAATTTCTCACTAAAATATGCTATATGTTTTCCTTCTTGTTGCAAGACAGCCCCTATACCTATCTCTGAAGCACACATTCAACTTCAAACGTTAAATCAAAGTTAGGTAAAGATAAAATAGGGGAACAAGTAAGTAATTTCTTAAGCTTCTCGAAGCATTCTTCTTGCGGCTTGTCCCAAAAGAATGGAACATCTTTCTTCACCACTTCATTTAATGGGGCAGCAATCGTGAAATCACAAATAAAACGCCTCTAAAAGCTTGCCAACCCATAGAATGAACAAACTTGCGTAGCACTTGTTGGTCTCGGCTAATCAACAATAGCTTAAATTTTTTTGCTGGATCAACACTTATACCTTGAGAACTAACAATGTATCCAAGAAAGTTAATAGAGTTAGTGCAAAAAACACATTTTTAAAGTTTGGCATACAAACTTTGCTCCTTTAATATAGTAAAAACAGCCCTAAGATGTTCAATATGATATACTAGGTTTTTACTATAAACAAGTATATCATCGAAATAAGCTACAACAAATTTACCTAAACAATGTCTAAATATGTAGTTCATTAATCTCATGAAAGTACTAGGTGCGTTGTAAGACCAAACGGCATAACAATCCATTCATATAATCCATATTTAGTCTTAAAAGCAGTTTTCCATTCGTCACCTTCTTTCATTCTTATTTGGTGATACCCTTGAGTTAAATCGATTTTAGAAAAAATTAAAGCGCCACTTAACTCATCTTGCATATCATCTAAGCGAGGAACCGGATGTCTATATTTAATAATTATTTTATTAATATCGCGACAATCCTTACCTAATCTAAAAGTCCATTATTTCTTAGGCATTAAAATAAACGGACTAGCACAAGGACTTAAAGATTCTCTTACCTGCTCCTTCTCCAAAATAAAAGTCCATTATTTCTTAGGCACTTAAAATAATCGGTAGATGAATATTATGAAGCGATGAGGTTAGCCATTAATCGACTTGACATTCAAGAAAATAGGAAAACTGCATTGAATCGGTTCTTTTCAGGTTTGAATGATGACATTAGGCATATAGTGGAAATAGCTTGTCATGTTGATGTTATGGAGATGGTCGATCATGCGGAGCAAATTGAGATGCAAATCAAAGCGAAGGAATCTATGAAAGAACTATGGAAATGCATGGAACGACAAGATGAATGCATCAAAAATGGGGAAAATTCGAGAAGAAGCCAATACCACAGTAGAAAGCTTGCCAAATAATGATATAATACAAGATGATACAAATTTGCAAAGTGAAGAAGACAAGGATGAAGCCGAGCCAAAATTAGAAAGTTTGCCAAATGAAGAGTTGAAAGAAAAGAGTAACGATTCAGAAGAAAAGAATGATATTGTAATTACATCCCACGATCTAGAAGATTCGAGGACGAATCCATTAAAAGAGGGAGGGGATATGAAAGATTTTCAAGAAGGAGAGAATGATACGGGATCATATATGAAGCTTAAAGAGGTCATTTGGATCAACATTCCAAATACGAGCTTCCAAGTAAAGCCTTTGTTCCAAGTGTTGAAAGTATCTATTATAAAGGTTCAAGAGTTAAAGAAGCCTTCAAATAAAGCTAGACACAAGGATCAAAGCCATCTAATAGCATTTGAAGGAAAGATACATAATTGGAAGGAAAACGGTTGAAAGGGTATTTTAGTCATTTGATAATTCTAGACTTTAATTATATTTCAGATTTATTATATTGTTTAATTAGCCGTGTTGGACAAAATAAGCTAGCTAAATAATAGGACACGTTGTCCTTGAAGTTAGGTAGTGTTTTTAGTTATCTAGGAGTCGTAGAGTCCTAATCCTTAAAGAACTCTTATTTGTGGGTTATTTTTGGACGAAATTCCACTCTATTTAAGAGGGATTTCAGCCATGTTATTACATAGACTTGATATTTTGATTTAAGGTTATTCCTTAGTTACTTTGTGTTTGATTCTCCGGGTAGAATTCATTCATGTTTGAGTTACTGTATCAATAAGTTTGGTTTATACTTATTGTGGTGTTTCAGCCCCCATTGATATTCAACCTTGCGGGAGAAAGGTTGTTTATATTCCCCCATAAACTGTTCGAGATAGAGAAAGATCGGGCATTCAAGCCGAACCTTCGTATTCGATACAACGGTTCCCGCATCGGGTGGTATCGGGAGCAAAAGGTTTATCTCTATCTTGGTGTATCTTTCATTGCTTTCTTTAAAATTTTTGGGCAGAAAAATTACAAAAAAAATTATCATAGCGGATTCATCGTTCACGGCACTATTAGCGGATTACTTGTTTCATCGTTCATCGTTCACGGCCTTGTTCATCCGAACCAAAAATCAGATTTTCGAGTACCGTTCACGCTCATTGTTCATCCAGAGCCAAAAATCAAGAATCAAGAAACGTCAATATTGATTCGAATTTCTAGGGGCAGTCGTGAGTTCAAGTAAATCAAGAAAGACTCCATCTTTTTAAAGATTTCAACAAATTCATGCAAAGATGTGGCAACAATTTGATCAAGAAGATGACAACTTTGATTATGATGATAAAAAGTATGGCTTCCCACATATAACAAAATCAAGATATGATGATTCTTATTTTTATCCATATGAGCCGCAAAGGGATCCAAAATTTCAGCAAGTTGGCAACCCTGTTGGTGCAATCAAGATTCCATCTTTTGAAGGTACAAATGAGCCGGAATTATTATTTGAATGGATACATAAACTTAATGATATGTTTGCTTGTCATGATTATTCGGAGGGTATAAAGGTAAAGATGGCAGCCAAGGGATTTTTTGGTAAAGCATCAAATTGGTGGCAAGATGAAAGTATAATTAGGAGAAGAGTGGGACAACGACCTATTGATAGCTGGAATGAGTTGAAAGCTGAGATGAAACGGAGATTTGTTTCCCCATATTACTTAGAGGAACAAACCAAACGTTTACAAATGCTTACACAAGGTTCTAAATCGGTAGATGAATATTATGAAGCGATGAGGTTAGCCATTAATCGACTTGACATTCAAGAAAATAGGAAAACTGCATTGAATCGGTTCTTTTCAGGTTTGAATGATGACATTAGGCCAATAGTGGAAATAGCTTGTCATGTTGATGTTATGGAGATGGTCGATCATGCGGAGCAAATTGAGATGCAAATCAAAGCGAAGGAATCTATGAAAGAACTATGGAAGTGCATGGAACGACTAGATGAATGCATCAAAAATGGGGAAATTCGAGAAGAAGCCAATACCACAGTAGAAAGCTTGCCAAATAATGATATAATACAAGATGATACAAATTTGCAAAGTGAAGAAGACAAGGATGAAGCCGAGCCAAAATTAGAAAGTTTGCCAAATGAAGAGTTGAAAGAAAAGAGTAACGATTCAGAAGAAAAGAATGATATTGTAATTACATCCCACGATCTAGAAGATTCGAGGGACGAATCCATTAAAAGAGGGAGGGGATATGAAAGATTTTCAAGAAGGAGAGAATGATACGGGATCATATATGAAGCTTATAGAGGTCATTTGGATCAACATTCCAAATACGAGCTTCCAAGTAAAGCCTTTGTTCCAAGTGTTGAAAGTATCTATTATAAAGGTTCAAGAGTTAAAGAAGCCTTCAAATAAAGCTAGACACAAGGATCAAAGCCATCTAATAGCATTTGAAGGAAAGATACATAATTGGAAGGAAAACGGTTGAAAGGGTATTTTAGTCATTTGATAATTCTAGACTTTAATTATATTTCAGATTTATTATATTGTTTAATTAGCCGTGTTGGACAAAATAAGCTAGCTAAATAATAGGACACGTTGTCCTTAAAGTTAGGTAGTGTTTTTAGTTATCTAGGAGTCGTAGAGTCCTAATCCTTAAAGAACTCTTATTTGTGGGTTATTTTTGGACGAAATTCCACTCTATTTAAGAGGGATTTCAGCCATGTTATTACTTAGACTTGATATTTTGATTTAAGGTTATTCCTTAGTTACTTTGTGTTTGATTCTTCGGGTAGAATTCATTCATGTTTGAGTTATTGTATCAATAAGTTTGGTTTATACTTATTGTGGTGTTTCAGCCCCCATTGATATTCAACCTTGCGGGAGAAAGGTTGTTTATATTCCCCCATAAACTGTTCGAGATAGAGAAAGATCGGGCATTCAAGCCGAACCTTCGTATTCGTACAACGGTTCCGCATCAGGTGGTATCAGAGCAAAAGGTTTATCTCTATCTTGGTGTATCTTTATTGCTTTCTTTAAAAAAATTTGGGCAGAAAATTACAAAAAAAAATTACCATTAGCGGAATACTATTCCACGGCATGCTATTGCGGATTCTTGTTTCATCATTCATCGTTCACGGCACTTGTTCATCCGAACCAAAAATCAGATTTTCGAGTACCGTTCACGCTCATTTGTTCATCCGAGCCAAAAATCAAGAATCAAGAAAGCGTCAATATTGATTCGAATTTCTAGGGGCAGTCGTGAGTTCAAGTAAATCAAGAAAGACTCCATCTTTTTAAAGATTTCAACAAATTCATGCAAAGATGTGGCAACAATTTGATCAAGAAGATGACAACTTTGATTATGATGATAAAAAGTATGGCTTCCCACATATAACAAAATCAAGATATGATGATTCTTATTTTTTATCCATATGAGCCTCAAAGGGATCCAAAATTTCGACAAGTTGGCAACCCCTGTTGGTGCAATCAAGATTCCATCTTTTGAAGGTACAAATGAGCCGGAATTATTATTTGAATGGATACATAAACTTAATGATATGTTTGCTTGTCATGATTATTCGGAGGGTATAAAGGTAAAGATGGCAGCCAAGGGATTTTTTGGTAAAGCATCAAATTGGTGGCAAGATGAAAGTATAATTAGGAGAAGAGTGGGACAACGACCTATTGATAGTTGGAATGAGTTGAAAGTCGAGATGAAAGCGGAGATTTGTTTCCCCATATTACTTAGAGGAACAAACCAAACGTTTACAAATGCTTACACAAGGTTCTAAATCGGTAGATGAATATTATGAAGCGATGAGGTTAGCCATTAATCGACTTGACATTCAAGAAAATAGGAAAACTGCATTGAATCGGTTCTTTTCAGGTTTGAATGATGACATTAGGCCAATAGTGGAAATAGCTTGTCATGTTGATGTTATGGAGATGGTCGATCATGCGGAGCAAATTGAGATGCAAATCAAAGCGAAGGAATCTATGAAAGAACTATGGAAGTGCATGGAACGACTAGATGAATGCATCAAAAATGGGGAAATTCGAGAAGAAGCCAATACCACAGTAGAAAGCTTGCCAAATAATGATATAATACAAGATGATACAAATTTGCAAAGTGAAGAAGACAAGGATGAAGCCGAGCCAAAATTAGAAAGTTTGCCAAATGAAGAGTTGAAAGAAAAGAGTAACGATTCAGAAGAAAAGAATGATATTGTAATTACATCCCACGATCTAGAAGATTCGAGGACGAATCCATTAAAAGAGGGAGGGGATATGAAAGATTTTCAAGAAGGAGAGAATGATACGGGATCATATATGAAGCTTATAGAGGTCATTTGGATCAACATTCCAAATACGAGCTTCCAAGTAAAGCCTTTGTTCCAAGTGTTGAAAGTATCTATTATAAAGGTTCAAGAGTTAAAGCAGCCTTCAAATAAAGCTAGACACAAGGATCAAAGCCATCTAATAGCTTTTGAAGGAAAGATACATAATTGGAAGGAAAACGGTTGAAAGGGTATTTTAGTCATTTGATAATTCTAGACTTTAATTATATTTCAGATTTATTATATTGTTTAATTAGCCGTGTTGGACAAAATAAGCTAGCTAAATAATAGGACACGTTGTCCTTGATGTTAGGTAGTGTTTTTAGTTATCTAGGAGTCGTAGAGTCATAATCCTTAAAGGACTCTTATTTGTGGGTTATTTTTGGACGAAATTCCACTCTATTTAAGAGGGATTTCAGCCATGTTATTACTTAGACTTGATATTTTGATTTAAGGTTATTCCTTAGTTACTTTGTGTTTGATTCTCCGGGTAGAATTCATTCATGTTTGAGTTACTGTATCAATAAGTTTGGTTTATACTTATTGTGGTGTTTCAGCCCCCATTGATATTCAACCTTGCGGGAGAAAGGTTGTTTATATTCCCCCATAAACTGTTCGAGATAGAGAAAGATCGGGCATTCAAGCCGAACCTTCGTATTCGTACAACGGTTCCGCATCAGGTGGTATCAGAGCAAAAGGTTTATCTCTATCTTGGTGTATCTTTATTGCTTTCTTTAAAAAATTTGGGCAGAAAATTACAAAAAAAATTACTGTTAGCGGATTCATGTTCACGGCAGCTATTGCGGATTCTTGTTTCATCGTTCTTGTTCACGGCCCTTTGTTCATCAGAACCAAAAAATCAGATTTTCGAGTACCGTTCACGCTCTTGTTCATCAGAGCCAAAAATCAAGAATCAAGAAAGCGTCAATATTGATTCGAATTTCTAGAAGCGATCGTGAGTTCAAGTAAATCAAGAAAGACTCCATCTTTTTAAAGATTTCAACAAATTCATGCAAAGATGTGGCAACAATTTGATCAAGAAGATGACAACTTTGATTATGATGATAAAAAGTATGGCTTCCCACATATAACAAAATCAAGATATGATGATTCTTATTTTTTATCCATATGAGCCGCAAAGGGATCCAAAATTTCGACAAGTTGGCAACCATGTTGGTGCAATCAAGATTCCATCTTTTGAAGGTACAAATGAGCAGGAATTATTATTTGAATGGATACATAAACTTAATGATATGTTTGCTTGTCATGATTATTCGGAGGGTATAAAGGTAAAGATGGCAGCCAAGGGATTTTTTGGTAAAGCATCAAATTGGTGGCAAGATGAAAGTATAATTAGGAGAAGAGTGGGACAACGACCTATTGATAAAGCTGGAATGAGTTGAAAAGGCGAGATGAAAGCGGAGATTTGTTTCCCCATATTACTTAGAGGAACAAACCAAAGCGTTTACAAATGCTTACACAAGGTTCTAAATCGGTAGATGAATATTATGAAGCGATGAGGTTAGCCATTAATCGACTTGACATTCAAGAAAATAGGAAAAGCGCATTGAATCGGTTCTTTTCGAGGTTTGAATGATGACATTAGGCCAATAGTGGAAATAGCTTGTCATGTTGATGTTATGGAGATGGTCGATCATGCGGAGCAAATTGAGATGCAAATCAAAGCGAAGGAATCTATGAAAGAACTATGGAAGTGCATGGAACGACTAGATGAATGCATCAAAAATGGGGAAATTCGAGAAGAAGCCAATACCACAGTAGAAAGCTTGCCAAATAATGATATAATACAAGATGATACAAATTTGCAAAGTGAAGAAGACAAGGATGAAGCCGAGCCAAAATTAGAAAGTTTGCCAAATGAAGAGTTGAAAGAAAAGAGTAACGATTCGGGAAGAAAAGAATGATATTGTAATTACATCCCACGATCTAGAAGATTCGAGGACGAATCCATTAAAAGAGGGAGGGGATATGAAAGATTTTCAAGAAGGAGAGAATGATACGGGATCATATATGAAGCTTATAGAGGTCATTTGGATCAACATTCCAAATACGAGCTTCCAAGTAAAGCCTTTGTTCCAAGTGTTGAAAGTATCTATTATAAAGGTTCAAGAGTTAAAGCAGCCTTCAAATAAAGCTAGACACAAGGATCAAAGCCATCTAATAGCTTTTGAAGGAAAGATACATAATTGGAAGGAAAACGGTTGAAAGGGTATTTTAGTCATTTGATAATTCTAGACTTTAATTATATTTCAGATTTATTATATTGTTTAATTAGCCGTGTTGGACAAAATAAGCTAGCTAAATAATAGGACACGTTGTCCTTGATGTTAGGTAGTGTTTTTAGTTATCTAGGAGTCGTAGAGTCATAATCCTTAAAGGACTCTTATTTGTGGGTTATTTTTGGACGAAATTCCACTCTATTTAAGAGGGATTTCAGCCATGTTATTACTTAGACTTGATATTTTGATTTAAGGTTATTCCTTAGTTACTTTGTGTTTGATTCTCCGGGTAGAATTCATTCATGTTTGAGTTACTGTATCAATAAGTTTGGTTTATACTTATTGTGGTGTTTCAGCCCCCATTGATATTCAACCTTGCGGGAGAAAGGTTGTTTATATTCCCCCATAAACTGTTCGAGATAGAGAAAGATCGGGCATTCAAGCCGAACCTTCGTATTCGTACAACGGTTCGCATCGAGTGGTATCGAGCAAAAGGTTTATCTCTATCTTGGTGTATCTTTATTGCTTTCTTTAAAAAAATTTGGGCAGAAAATTACAAAAAAAAATTACTATTAGCGGAATACATGTTCACGGCAGCTATTGCGGATTACTTGTTTCATCGTTCTTGTTCACGGCCCTTGTTCATCCGAACCAAAAAATCAGATTTTCGAGGTACCGTTCACGCTCTTGTTCATCCGAGCCAAAAATCAAGAATCAAGAAAGCGTCAATATTGATTCGAATTTCTAGAGGGCGATCGTGAGTTCAAGTAAATCAAGAAAGACTCCATCTTTTTAAAGATTTCAACAAATTCATGCAAAGATGTGGCAACAATTTGATCAAGAAGATGACAACTTTGATTATGATGATAAAAAGTATGGCTTCCCACATATAACAAAATCAAGATATGATGATTCTTATTTTTTATCCATATGAGCCGCAAAGGGATCCAAAATTTCGAGCAAGTTGGCAACCCATGTTGGTGCAATCAAGATTCCATCTTTTGAAGGTACAAATGAGCGGAATTATTATTTGAATGGATACATAAACTTAATGATATGTTTGCTTGTCATGATTATTCGGAGGGTATAAAGGTAAAGATGGCAGCCAAGGGATTTTTTGGTAAAGCATCAAATTGGTGGCAAGATGAAAGTATAATTAGGAGAAGAGTGGGACAACGACCTATTGATAGTTTGGAATGAGTTGAAAAGGTGAGATGAAAGCGGAGATTTGTTTCCCCATATTACTTAGAGGAACAAACCAAAGCGTTTACAAATGCTTACACAAGGTTCTAAATCGGTAGATGAATATTATGAAGCGATGAGGTTAGCCATTAATCGACTTGACATTCAAGAAAATAGGAAAAGCGCATTGAATCGGTTCTTTTCGAGGTTTGAATGATGACATTAGGCCAATAGTGGAAATAGCTTGTCATGTTGATGTTATGGAGATGGTCGATCATGCGGAGCAAATTGAGATGCAAATCAAAGCGAAGGAATCTATGAAAGAACTATGGAAGTGCATGGAGCGACTAGATGAATGCATCAAAAATGGGGAAATTCGAGAAGAAGCCAATACCACGGTAGAAAGCTTGCCAAATAATGATATAATACAAGATGATACAAATTTGCAAAGTGAAGAAGACAAGGATGAAGCCGAGCCAAAATTAGAAAGTTTGCCAAATGAAGAGTTGAAAGAAAAGAGTAGCGATTCGGGAAGAAAAGAATGATATTGTAATTACATCCCACGATCTAGAAGATTAGAGGGCGAATCCATTAAAAGAGGGAGGGGATATGAAAGATTTTCAAGAAGGAGAGAATGATACGGGATCATATATGAAGCTTATAGAGGTCATTTGGATCAACATTCCAAATACGAGCTTCCAAGTAAAGCCTTTGTTCCAAGTGTTGAAAGTATCTATTATAAAGGTTCAAGAGTTAAAGCAGCCTTCAAATAAAGCTAGACACAAGGATCAAAGCCATCTAATAGCTTTTGAAGGAAAGATACATAATTGGAAGGAAAACGGTTGAAAGGGGTATTTTAGTCATTTGATAATTCTAGACTTTAATTATATTTCAGATTTATTATATTGTTTAATTAGCCGTGTTGGACAAAATAAGCTAGCTAAATAATAGGACACGTTGTCCTTGATGTTAGGTAGTGTTTTTAGTTATCTAGGAGTCGTAGAGTCATAATCCTTAAAGGACTCTTATTTGTGGGTTATTTTTGGACGAAATTCCACTCTATTTAAGAGGGATTTCAGCCATGTTATTACTTAGACTTGATATTTTGATTTAAGGTTATTCCTTAGTTACTTTGTGTTTGATTCTCCGGGTAGAATTCATTCATGTTTGAGTTACTGTATCAATAAGTTTGGTTTATACTTATTGTGGTGTTTCAACCCCATTGATATTCAACCTTGCGGGAGAAAGGTTGTTTATATTCCCCCATAAACTGTTCGAGATAGAGAAAGATCGGGCATTCAAGCCGAACCTTCGTATTCGTACAACGGTTCCGCATCAGGTGGTATCAGAGCAAAAGGTTTATCTCTATCTTGGTGTATCTTTATTGCTTTCTTTAAAAAAATTTGGGCAGAAAATTACAAAAAAAAATTACTATTAGCGGAATACATTCCACGGCATCTATTGCGGATTACTTGTTTCATCGTTCTTTCGTTCACGGCCCTTTGTTCATCCGAACCAAAAAATCAGATTTTCGAGTACCGTTCACGCTCTTGTTCATCCGAGGCCAAAAATCAAGAATCAAGAAAGCGTCAATATTGATTCGAATTTCTAGAGGCGATCGTGAGTTCAAGTAAATCAAGAAAGACTCCATCTTTTTAAAGATTTCAACAAATTCATGCAAAGATGTGGCAACAATTTGATCAAGAAGATGACAACTTTGATTATGATGATAAAAAGTATGGCTTCCCACATATAACAAAATCAAGATATGATGATTCTTATTTTTTATCCATATGAGCCGCAAAGGGATCCAAAATTTCGAGCAAGTTGGCAACCACTGTTGGTGCAATCAAGATTCCATCTTTTGAAGGTACAAATGAGCGGAATTATTATTTGAATGGATACATAAACTTAATGATATGTTTGCTTGTCATGATTATTCGGAGGGTATAAAGGTAAAGATGGCAGCCAAGGGATTTTTTGGTAAAGCATCAAATTGGTGGCAAGATGAAAGTATAATTAGGAGAAGAGTGGGACAACGACCTATTGATAGTTTGGAATGAGTTGAAAAGTCGAGATGAAACGGAGATTTGTTTCCCCATATTACTTAGAGGAACAAACCAAAGCGTTTACAAATGCTTACACAAGGTTCTAAATCGGTAGATGAATATTATGAAGCGATGAGGTTAGCCATTAATCGACTTGACATTCAAGAAAATAGGAAAACTGCATTGAATCGGTTCTTTTCAGGTTTGAATGATGACATTAGGCCAATAGTGGAAATAGCTTGTCATGTTGATGTTATGGAGATGGTCGATCATGCGGAGCAAATTGAGATGCAAATCAAAGCGAAGGAATCTATGAAAGAACTATGGAAGTGCATGGAACGACTAGATGAATGCATCAAAAATGGGGAAATTCGAGAAGAAGCCAATACCACAGTAGAAAGCTTGCCAAATAATGATATAATACAAGATGATACAAATTTGCAAAGTGAAGAAGACAAGGATGAAGCCGAGCCAAAATTAGAAAGTTTGCCAAATGAAGAGTTGAAAGAAAAGAGTAGCGATTCGGAAGAAAAGAATGATATTGTAATTACATCCCACGATCTAGAAGATTCGAGGGACGAATCCATTAAAGAGGGAGGGGATATGAAAGATTTTCAAGAAGGAGAGAATGATACGGGATCATATATGAAGCTTATAGAGGTCATTTGGATCAACATTCCAAATACGAGCTTCCAAGTAAAGCCTTTGTTCCAAGTGTTGAAAGTATCTATTATAAAGGTTCAAGAGTTAAAGCAGCCTTCAAATAAAGCTAGACACAAGGATCAAAGCCATCTAATAGCTTTTGAAGGAAAGATACATAATTGGAAGGAAAACGGTTGAAAGGGGTATTTTAGTCATTTGATAATTCTAGACTTTAATTATATTTCAGATTTATTATATTGTTTAATTAGCCGTGTTGGACAAAATAAGCTAGCTAAATAATAGGACACGTTGTCCTTGATGTTAGGTAGTGTTTTTAGTTATCTAGGAGTCGTAGAGTCATAATCCTTAAAGGACTCTTATTTGTGGGTTATTTTTGGACGAAATTCCACTCTATTTAAGAGGGATTTCAGCCATGTTATTACTTAGACTTGATATTTTGATTTAAGGTTATTCCTTAGTTACTTTGTGTTTGATTCTCAGGGTAGAATTCATTCATGTTTGAGTTCTTGTATCAATAAGTTTGGTTTATACTTATTGTGGTGTTTCAACCCCATTGATATTCAACCTTGCGGGAGAAAGGTTGTTTATATTCCCCCATAAAGCTGTTCGAGATAGAGAAAGATCGGGCATTCAAGCCGAACCTTCGTATTCGTACAACGGTTCGCATCGAGTGGTATCGAGCAAAAAGGTTTATCTCTATCTTGGTGTATCTTTATTGCTTTCTTTAAAAAAATTTGGGCAGAAAATTACAAAAAAAAATTACTATTAGCGGAATACATGTTCACGGCACTGCATTGCGGATTACTTGTTTCATCGTTCTTGTTCACGGCCTTGTTCATCCGAACCAAAAAATCAGATTTTCGAGGTACCGTTCACGCTCTTGTTCATCCGAGCCAAAAATCAAGAATCAAGAAAGCGTCAATATTGATTCGAATTTCTAGGGGCAGTCGTGAGTTCAAGTAAATCAAGAAAGACTCCATCTTTTTAAAGATTTCAACAAATTCATGCAAAGATGTGGCAACAATTTGATCAAGAAGATGACAACTTTGATTATGATGATAAAAAGTATGGCTTCCCACATATAACAAAATCAAGATATGATGATTCTTATTTTTATCCATATGAGCCGCAAAGGGATCCAAAATTTCAGCAAGTTGGCAACCCTGTTGGTGCAATCAAGATTCCATCTTTTGAAGGTACAAATGAGCCGGAATTATTATTTGAATGGATACATAAACTTAATGATATGTTTGCTTGTCATGATTATTCGGAGGGTATAAAGGTAAAGATGGCAGCCAAGGGATTTTTTGGTAAAGCATCAAATTGGTGGCAAGATGAAAGTATAATTAGGAGAAGAGTGGGACAACGACCTATTGATAGCTGGAATGAGTTGAAAGCTGAGATGAAACGGAGATTTGTTTCCCCATATTACTTAGAGGAACAAACCAAAGCGTTTACAAATGCTTACACAAGGTTCTAAATCGGTAGATGAATATTATGAAGCGATGAGGTTAGCCATTAATCGACTTGACATTCAAGAAAATAGGAAAAGCGCATTGAATCGGTTCTTTTCAGGTTTGAATGATGACATTAGGCCAATAGTGGAAATAGCTTGTCATGTTGATGTTATGGAGATGGTCGATCATGCGGAGCAAATTGAGATGCAAATCAAAGCGAAGGAATCTATGAAAGAACTATGGAAGTGCATGGAACGACTAGATGAATGCATCAAAAATGGGGAAATTCGAGAAGAAGCCAATACCACGGTAGAAAGCTTGCCAAATAATGATATAATACAAGATGATACAAATTTGCAAAGTGAAGAAGACAAGGATGAAGCCGAGCCAAAATTAGAAAGTTTGCCAAATGAAGAGTTGAAAGAAAAAGAGTAGCGATTCGAGAAGAAAAGAATGATATTGTAATTACATCCCACGATCTAGAAGATTAGAGGGCGAATCCATTAAAAGAGGAGGGGATATGAAAGATTTTCAAGAAGGAGAGAATGATACGGGATCATATATGAAGCTTATAGAGGTCATTTGGATCAACATTCCAAATACGAGCTTCCAAGTAAAGCCTTTGTTCCAAGTGTTGAAAGTATCTATTATAAAGGTTCAAGAGTTAAAGCAGCCTTCAAATAAAGCTAGACACAAGGATCAAAGCCATCTAATAGCTTTTGAAGGAAAGATACATAATTGGAAGGAAAAAGCGGTTGAAAGGGGTATTTTAGTCATTTGATAATTCTAGACTTTAATTATATTTCAGATTTATTATATTGTTTAATTAGCCGTGTTGGACAAAATAAGCTAGCTAAATAATAGGACACGTTGTCCTTGATGTTAGGTAGTGTTTTTAGTTATCTAGGAGTCGTAGAGTCATAATCCTTAAAGGACTCTTATTTGTGGGTTATTTTTGGACGAAATTCCACTCTATTTAAGAGGGATTTCAGCCATGTTATTACTTAGACTTGATATTTTGATTTAAGGTTATTCCTTAGTTACTTTGTGTTTGATTCTCCGGGTAGAATTCATTCATGTTTGAGTTCTTGTATCAATAAGTTTGGTTTATACTTATTGTGGTGTTTCAACCCCATTGATATTCAACCTTGCGGGAGAAAGGTTGTTTATATTCCCCCATAAAGCTGTTCGAGATAGAGAAAGATCGGGCATTCAAGCCGAACCTTCGTATTCGTACAACGGTTCCGCGTCGGGTGGTATCGAGCAAAAGGTTTATCTCTATCTTGGTGTATCTTTATTGCTTTCTTTAAAAAATTTGGGCAGAAAAATTACAAAAAAAAATTACTATTAGCGGAATATCATTCACGGCAGTCATTGCGGATTACTTGTTTCATCGTTCATTGTTCACGGCCCTTTGTTCATCCGAACCAAAAAATCAGATTTTCGAGGTACCGTTCACGCTCTTTGTTCATCCGAGCCAAAAATCAAGAATCAAGAAAGCGTCAATATTGATTCGAATTTCTAGAGGGCGATCGTGAGTTCAAGTAAATCAAGAAAGACTCCATCTTTTTAAAGATTTCAACAAATTCATGCAAAGATGTGGCAACAATTTGATCAAGAAGATGACAACTTTGATTATGATGATAAAAAGTATGGCTTCCCACATATAACAAAATCAAGATATGATGATTCTTATTTTTTATCCATATGAGCCGCAAAGGGATCCAAAATTTCGAGCAAGTTGGCAACCACTGTTGGTGCAATCAAGATTCCATCTTTTGAAGGTACAAATGAGCGGAATTATTATTTGAATGGATACATAAACTTAATGATATGTTTGCTTGTCATGATTATTCGGAGGGTATAAAGGTAAAGATGGCAGCCAAGGGATTTTTTGGTAAAGCATCAAATTGGTGGCAAGATGAAAGTATAATTAGGAGAAGAGTGGGACAACGACCTATTGATAAGTGGAATGAGTTGAAAGGTGAGATGAAACGGAGATTTGTTTCCCCATATTACTTAGAGGAACAAACCAAAGCGTTTACAAATGCTTACACAAGGTTCTAAATCGGTAGATGAATATTATGAAGCGATGAGGTTAGCCATTAATCGACTTGACATTCAAGAAAATAGGAAAAGCTGCATTGAATCGGTTCTTTTCGAGGTTTGAATGATGACATTAGGCCAATAGTGGAAATAGCTTGTCATGTTGATGTTATGGAGATGGTCGATCATGCGGAGCAAATTGAGATGCAAATCAAAGCGAAGGAATCTATGAAAGAACTATGGAAGTGCATGGAACGACTAGATGAATGCATCAAAAATGGGGAAATTCGAGAAGAAGCCAATACCACAGTAGAAAGCTTGCCAAATAATGATATAATACAAGATGATACAAATTTGCAAAGTGAAGAAGACAAGGATGAAGCCGAGCCAAAATTAGAAAGTTTGCCAAATGAAGAGTTGAAAGAAAAGAGTAGCGATTCGGGAAGAAAAGAATGATATTGTAATTACATCCCACGATCTAGAAGATTAGAGGGCGAATCCATTAAAAGAGGAGGGGATATGAAAGATTTTCAAGAAGGAGAGAATGATACGGGATCATATATGAAGCTTATAGAGGTCATTTGGATCAACATTCCAAATACGAGCTTCCAAGTAAAGCCTTTGTTCCAAGTGTTGAAAGTATCTATTATAAAGGTTCAAGAGTTAAAGCAGCCTTCAAATAAAGCTAGACACAAGGATCAAAGCCATCTAATAGCTTTTGAAGGAAAGATACATAATTGGAAGGAAAACGGTTGAAAGGGTATTTTAGTCATTTGATAATTCTAGACTTTAATTATATTTCAGATTTATTATATTGTTTAATTAGCCGTGTTGGACAAAATAAGCTAGCTAAATAATAGGACACGTTGTCCTTGATGTTAGGTAGTGTTTTAGTTATCTAGGAGTCGTAGAGTCATAATCCTTAAAGGACTCTTATTTGTGGGTTATTTTTGGACGAAATTCCACTCTATTTAAGAGGGATTTCAGCCATGTTATTACTTAGACTTGATATTTTGATTTAAGGTTATTCCTTAGTTACTTTGTGTTTGATTCTCCGGGTAGAATTCATTCATGTTTGAGTTACTGTATCAATAAGTTTGGTTTATACTTATTGTGGTGTTTCAGCCCCCATTGATATTCAACCTTGCGGGAGAAAGGTTGTTTATATTCCCCCATAAACTGTTCGAGATAGAGAAAGATCGGGCATTCAAGCCGAACCTTCGTATTCGTACAACGGTTCCGCATTCGAGTGGTATCGAGCAAAAGGTTTATCTCTATCTTGGTGTATCTTTATTGCTTTCTTTAAAAAAATTTGGGCAGAAAAATTACAAAAAAAAATTACTGTTAGCGGAATACTGTTCACGGCAGCTATTGCGGATTACTTGTTTCATCGTTCTTGTTCACGGCCCTTGTTCATCCGAACCAAAAAATCAGATTTTCGAGTACTCGTTCACGCTCTTGTTCATCCGAGCCAAAAATCAAGAATCAAGAAAGCGTCAATATTGATTCGAATTTCTAGAGGCGATCGTGAGTTCAAGTAAATCAAGAAAGACTCCATCTTTTTAAAGATTTCAACAAATTCATGCAAAGATGTGGCAACAATTTGATCAAGAAGATGACAACTTTGATTATGATGATAAAAAGTATGGCTTCCCACATATAACAAAATCAAGATATGATGATTCTTATTTTTTATCCATATGAGCCGCAAAGGGATCCAAAATTTCGAGCAAGTTGGCAACCATGTTGGTGCAATCAAGATTCCATCTTTTGAAGGTACAAATGAGTCGGAATTATTATTTGAATGGATACATAAACTTAATGATATGTTTGCTTGTCATGATTATTCGGAGGGTATAAAGGTAAAGATGGCAGCCAAGGGATTTTTTGGTAAAGCATCAAATTGGTGGCAAGATGAAAGTATAATTAGGAGAAGAGTGGGACAACGACCTATTGATAGTTGGAATGAGTTGAAAAGGTGAGATGAAACGGAGATTTGTTTCCCCATATTACTTAGAGGAACAAACCAAAGCGTTTACAAATGCTTACACAAGGTTCTAAATCGGTAGATGAATATTATGAAGCGATGAGGTTAGCCATTAATCGACTTGACATTCAAGAAAATAGGAAAAGCGCATTGAATCGGTTCTTTTCGGGTTTGAATGATGACATTAGGCCAATAGTGGAAATAGCTTGTCATGTTGATGTTATGGAGATGGTCGATCATGCGGAGCAAATTGAGATGCAAATCAAAGCGAAGGAATCTATGAAAGAACTATGGAAGTGCATGGAGCGACTAGATGAATGCATCAAAAATGGGGAAATTCGAGAAGAAGCCAATACCACGGTAGAAAGCTTGCCAAATAATGATATAATACAAGATGATACAAATTTGCAAAATGAAGAAGACAAGGATGAAGCTGAGCCAAAATTAGAAAGTTTGCCAAATGAAGAGTTGAAAGAAAAGAGTAACGATTCGGAAGAAAAGAATGATATTGTAATTACATCCCACGATCTAGAAGATTCGAGGGACGAATCCATTAAAAGAGGAGGGGGATATGAAAGATTTTCAAGAAGGAGAGAATGATACGGGATCATATATGAAGCTTATAGAGGTCATTTGGATCAACATTCCAAATACGAGCTTCCAAGTAAAGCCTTTGTTCCAAGTGTTGAAAGTATCTATTATAAAGGTTCAAGAGTTAAAGCAGCCTTCAAATAAAGCTAGACACAAGGATCAAAGCCATCTAATAGCTTTTGAAGGAAAGATACATAATTGGAAGGAAAACGGTTGAAAGGGGTATTTTAGTCATTTGATAATTCTAGACTTTAATTATATTTCAGATTTATTATATTGTTTAATTAGCCGTGTTGGACAAAATAAGCTAGCTAAATAATAGGACACGTTGTCCTTGATGTTAGGTAGTGTTTTTAGTTATCTAGGAGTTGTAGAGTCCTGACCCTTAAAGGACTCTTATTTGTGGGTTATTTTTGGACGAAATTCCACTCCATTTAAGTGGGATTTCAGCCATGTTATTACTTAGACTTGATATTTTGATTTAAGGTTATTCCTTAGTTACTTTGTGTTTGATTCTCTAGGTAGAATTCATTCATGTTTGAGTTACTGTATCAATAAGTTTGGTTTATACTTATTGTGGTGTTTCAAACCCCATTGATATTCAACCTTGCGGGGAGAAAGGTTGTTTATATTCCCCCATAAAGCTGTTCGAGATAGAGAAAGATCGGGCATTCAAGCCGAACCTTCGTATTCGTACAACGGTTCCGCATCGGGTGGTATCGAGCAAAAAGGTTTATCTCTATCTTGGTGTATCTTTATTGCTTTCTTTAAAAAAATTTGGGCAGAAAATTACAAAAAAAAATTACTATTAGCGGATTACTTGTTCACGGCACTGTTGCGGATTACTGTTTCATCGTTCTTGTTCACGGCACTTTGTTCATCCGAACCAAAAAATCAGATTTTCGAGGTACTGTTCACGCTCTCTGTTCATCCGAGGCCAAAAATCAAGAATCAAGAAAGCGTCAATATTGATTTCGAATTTCTAGAGGCGATCGTGAGTTCAAGTAAATCAAGAAAGACTCCATCTTTTTAAAGATTTCAACAAATTCATGCAAAGATGTGGCAACAATTTGATCAAGAAGATGACAACTTTGATTATGATGATAAAAAGTATGGCTTCCACATATAACAAAATCAAGATATGATGATTCTTATTTTTTATCCATATGAGCCGCAAAGGGATCCAAAATTTCAGACAAGTTGGCAACCTGTTGGTGCAATCAAGATTCCATCTTTTGAAGGTACAAATGAGCGGAATTATTATTTGAATGGATACATAAACTTAATGATATGTTTGCTTGTCATGATTATTCGGAGGGTATAAAGGTAAAGATGGCAGCCAAGGGATTTTTTGGTAAAGCATCAAATTGGTGGCAAGATGAAAGTATAATTAGGAGAAGAGTGGGACAACGACCTATTGATAGCTGGAATGAGTTGAAAGCTGAGATGAAACGGAGATTTGTTTCCCCATATTACTTAGAGGAACAAACCAAAGCGTTTACAAATGCTTACACAAGGTTCTAAATCGGTAGATGAATATTATGAAGCGATGAGGTTAGCCATTAATCGACTTGACATTCAAGAAAATAGGAAAACTGCATTGAATCGGTTCTTTTCAGGTTTGAATGATGACATTAGGCCAATAGTGGAAATAGCTTGTCATGTTGATGTTATGGAGATGGTCGATCATGCGGAGCAAATTGAGATGCAAATCAAAGCGAAGGAATCTATGAAAGAACTATGGAAGTGCATGGAACGACTAGATGAATGCATCAAAAATGGGGAAATTCGAGAAGAAGCCAATACCACAGTAGAAAGCTTGCCAAATAATGATATAATACAAGATGATACAAATTTGCAAAGTGAAGAAGACAAGGATGAAGCCGAGCCAAAATTAGAAAGTTTGCCAAATGAAGAGTTGAAAGAAAAGAGTAACGATTCAGAAGAAAAGAATGATATTGTAATTACATCCCACGATCTAGAAGATTCGAGGACGAATCCATTAAAAGAGGGAGGGGATATGAAAGATTTTCAAGAAGGAGAGAATGATACGGGATCATATATGAAGCTTAAAGAGGTCATTTGGATAAATGACCTCATCAACATTCCAAATACGAGCTTCCAAGTAAAGCCTTTGTTCCAAGTGTTGAAAGTATCTATTATAAAGGTTCAAGAGTTAAAGAAGCCTTCAAATAAAGCTAGACACAAGGATCAAAGCCATCTAATAGCATTTGAAGGAAAGATACATAATTGGAAGGAAAACGGTTGAAAGGGTATTTTAGTCATTTGATAATTCTAGACTTTAATTATATTTCAGATTTATTATATTGTTTAATTAGCCGTGTTGGACAAAATAAGCTAGCTAAATAATAGGACACGTTGTCCTTGATGTTAGGTAGTGTTTTTAGTTATCTAGGAGTTGTAGAGTCCTGACCCTTAAAGGACTCTTATTTGTGGGTTATTTTTGGACGAAATTCCACTCTATTTAAGAGGGATTTCAGCCATGTTATTACTTAGACTTGATATTTTGATTTAAGGTTATTCCTTAGTTACTTTGTGTTTGATTCTCTGGGTAGAATTCATTCATGTTTGAGTTACTGTATCAATAAGTTTGGTTTATACTTATTGTGGTGTTTCAGCCCCCATTGATATTCAACCTTGCGGGAGAAAGGTTGTTTATATTCCCCCATAAACTGTTCGAGATAGAGAAAGATCGGGCATTCAAGCCGAACCTTCGTATTCGTACAACGGTTCCGCATCAGGTGGTATCAGAGCAAAAGGTTTATCTCTATCTTGGTGTATCTTTATTGCTTTCTTTAAAAAATTTGGGCAGAAAATTACAAAAAAAATTACTGTTAGCGGAATACTGTTCACGGCACTGTTGCGGATTACTGTTTCATCGTTACTGTTCACGGCACTGTTCATCCGAACCAAAAATCAGATTTTCGGGGTACCGTTCACGCTACTGTTCATCCGAGCCAAAAATCAAGAATCAAGAAACGTCAATATTGATTCGAATTTCTAGGGGCAGTCGTGAGTTCAAGTAAATCAAGAAAGACTCCATCTTTTTAAAGATTTCAACAAATTCATGCAAAGATGTGGCAACAATTTGATCAAGAAGATGACAACTTTGATTATGATGATAAAAAGTATGGCTTCCCACATATAACAAAATCAAGATATGATGATTCTTATTTTTATCCATATGAGCCGCAAAGGGATCCAAAATTTCAGCAAGTTGGCAACCCTGTTGGTGCAATCAAGATTCCATCTTTTGAAGGTACAAATGAGCCGGAATTATTATTTGAATGGATACATAAACTTAATGATATGTTTGCTTGTCATGATTATTCGGAGGGTATAAAGGTAAAGATGGCAGCCAAGGGATTTTTTGGTAAAGCATCAAATTGGTGGCAAGATGAAAGTATAATTAGGAGAAGAGTGGGACAACGACCTATTGATAGTTGGAATGAGTTGAAAAGTCGAGATGAAAGCGGAGATTTGTTTCCCCATATTACTTAGAGGAACAAACCAAAGCGTTTACAAATGCTTACACAAGGTTCTAAATCGGTAGATGAATGTTATGAAGCGATGAGGTTAGCCATTAATCGACTTGACATTCAAGAAAATAGGAAAACTGCATTGAATCGGTTCTTTTCAGGTTTGAATGATGACATTAGGCCAATAGTGGAAATAGCTTGTCATGTTCATGTTATGGAGATGGTCGATCATGCGGAGCAAATTGAGATGCAAATCAAAGCGAAGGAATCTATGAAAGAACTATGGAAGTGCATGGAACGACTAGATGAATGCATCAAAAATGGGGAAATTCGAGAAAAAGCCAATACCACAGTAGAAAGCTTGCCAAATAATGATATAATACAAGATGATACAAATTTGCAAAGTGAAGAAGACAAGGATGAAGCCGAGCTAAAATTAGAAAGTTTGCCAAATGAAGAGTTGAAAGAAAAGAGTAACGATTCAGAAGAAAAGAATGATATTGTAATTACATCCCACGATCTAGAAGATTCGAGGACGAATCCATTAAAAGAGGGAGGGGATATGAAAGATTTTCAAGAAGGAGAGAATGATACGGGATCATATATGAAGCTTAAAGAGGTCATTTGGATAAATGACCTCATCAACATTCCAAATACGAGCTTCCAAGTAAAGCCTTTGTTCCAAGTGTTGAAAGTATCTATTATAAAGGTTCAAGAGTTAAAGAAGCCTTCAAATAAAGCTAGACACAAGGATCAAAGCCATCTAATAGCATTTGAAGGAAAGATACATAATTGGAAGGAAAACGGTTGAAAGGGTATTTTAGTCATTTGATAATTCTAGACTTTAATTATATTTCAGATTTATTATATTGTTTAATTAGCCGTGTTGGACAAAATAAGCTAGCTAAATAATAGGACACGTTGTCCTTGATGTTAGGTAGTGTTTTTAGTTATCTAGGAGTTGTAGAGTCCAAACCCTTAAAGGACTCTTATTTGTGGGTTATTTTTGGACGAAATTCCACTCTATTTAAGAGGGATTTCAGCCATGTTATTACTTAGACTTGATATTTTGATTTAAGGTTATTCCTTAGTTAATTTGTGTTTGATTCTCTGGGTAGAATTCATTCATGTTTGAGTTACTGTATCAATAAGTTTGGTTTATACTTATTGTGGTGTTTCAGCCCCCATTGATATTCAACCTTGCGGGAGAAAGGTTGTTTATATTCCCCCATAAACTGTTCGAGATAGAGAAAGATCGGGCATTCAAGCCGAACCTTCGTATTCGTACAACGGTTCCGCATCAGGTGGTATCAGAGCAAAAGGTTTATCTCTATCTTGGTGTATCTTTATTGCTTTCTTTAAAAAATTTGGGCAGAAAATTACAAAAAAAATTACTGTTAGCGGATTACTGTTCACGGCACTGTTGCGGATTACTGTTTCATCGTTACTGTTCACGGCACTGTTCATCCGAACCAAAAATCAGATTTTCGGGGTACTGTTCACGCTACTGTTCATCCGAGCCAAAAATCAAGAATCAAGAAACGTCAATATTGATTCGAATTTCTAGGGGCAGTCGTGAGTTCAAGTAAATCAAGAAAGACTCCATCTTTTTAAAGATTTCAACAAATTCATGCAAAGATGTGGCAACAATTTGATCAAGAAGATGACAACTTTGATTATGATGATAAAAAGTATGGCTTCACACTTATAACAAAATCAAGATATGATGATTCTTATTTTTATCCATATGAGCCGCAAAGGGATCCAAAATTTCAGCAAGTTGGCAACCCTGTTGGTGCGATCAAGATTCCATCTTTTGAAGGTACAAATGAGCCGGAATTATTATTTGAATGGATACATAAACTTAATGATATGTTTGCTTGTCATGATTATTCGGAGGGTATAAAGGTAAAGATGGCAGCCAAGGGATTTTTTGGTAAAGCATCAAATTGGTGGCAAGATGAAAGTATAATTAGGAGAAGAGTGGGACAACGACCTATTGATACTTGGAATGAATTGAAAGCTGAGATGAAACGGAGATTTGTTTCCCCATATTACGTAGAGGAACAAACCAAACGTTTACAAATGCTTACACAAGGTTCTAAATCGGTAGATGAATATTATGAAGCGATGAGGTTAGCCATTAATCGACTTGACATTCAAGAAAATAGGAAAACTGCATTGAATCGGTTCTTTTCAGGTTTGAATGATGACATTAGGCCAATAGTGGAAATAGCTTGTCATGTTGATGTTATGGAGATGGTCGATCATGCGGAGCAAATTGAGATGCAAATCAAAGCGAAGGAATCTATGAAAGAACTATGGAAGTGCATGGAACGACTAGATGAATGCATCAAAAATGGGGAAATTCGAGAAAAAGCCAATACCACAGTAGAAAGCTTGCCAAATAATGATATAATACAAGATGATACAAATTTGCAAAGTGAAGAAGACAAGGATGAAGCCGAGCTAAAATTAGAAAGTTTGCCAAATGAAGAGTTGAAAGAAAAGAGTAACGATTCAGAAGAAAAGAATGATATTGTAATTACATCCCACGATCTAGAAGATTCGAGGACGAATCCATTAAAAGAGGGAGGGGATATGAAAGATTTTCAAGAAGGAGAGAATGATACGGGATCATATATGAAGCTTAAAGAGGTCATTTGGATAAATGACCTCATCAACATTCCAAATACGAGCTTCCAAGTAAATCCTTTGTTCCAAGTGTTGAAAGTATCTATTGTAAAGGTTCAAGAGTTAAAGAAGCCTTCAAATAAAGCTAGACACAAGGATCAAAGCCATCTAATAGCATTTGAAGGAAAGATACATAATTGGAAGGAAAACGGTTGAAAGGGTATTTTAGTCATTTGATAATTAAAGTCTATTCTAGACTTTAATTATATTTCAGATTTATTATATTGTTTAGTTAGCCGTGCTGGACAAAATAAGCTAGCTAAATAATAGGACACGTTGTCCTTGATGTTAGGTAGTGTTTTTAGTTATCTAGGAGTTGTAGAGTCCTAACCCTTAAAGGACTCTTATTTGTGGGTTATTTTTGGACGAAATTCCACTCTATTTAAGAGGGATTTCAGCCATGTTATTACTTAGACTTGATATTTTGATTTAAGGTTATTCCTTAGTTACTTTGTGTTTGATTCTCTGGGTAGAATTCATTCATGTTTGAGTTACTGTATCAATAAGTTTGGTTTATACTTATTGTGGTGTTTCAGCCCCCATTGATATTCAACCTTGCGGGAGAAAGTTTGTTTATATTCCCCCACAAACTGTTCGAGATAGAGAAAGATCGGGCATTCAAGCCGAACCTTCGTATTCGTACAACGGTTCCGCATCAGGTGGTATCAGAGCAAAAGGTTTATCTCTATCTTGGTGTATCTTCATTGCTTTCTTTAAAAAATTTGGGCAGAAAATTACAAAAAAAATTACTGTTAGCGGATTACTGTTCACGGCACTGTTGCGGATTACTGTTCATCGTTACTGTTCACGGCACTGTTCATCCGAACCAAAAATCAGATTTTCGGGGTACTGTTCACGCTACTGTTCATCCGAGCCAAAAATCAAGAATCAAGAAACGTCAATATTGATTCGAATTTCTAGGGGCAGTCGTGAGTTCAAGTAAATCAAGAAAGACTCCATCTTTTTAAAGATTTCAACAAATTCATGCAAAGATGTGGCAACAATTTGATCAAGAAGATGACAACTTTGATTATGATGATAAAAAGTATGGCTTCACACATATAACAAAATCAAGATATGATGATTCTTATTTTTATCCATATGAGCCGCAAAGGGATCCAAAATTTCAGCAAGTTGGCAACCCTATTGGTGCGATCAAGATTCCATCTTTTGAAGGTACAAATGAGCCGGAATTATTATTTGAATGGATACATAAACTTAATGATATGTTTGCTTGTCATGATTATTCGGAGGGTATAAAGGTAAAGATGGCAGCCAAGGGATTTTTTGGTAAAGCATCAAATTGGTGGCAAGATGAAAGTATAATTAGGAGAAGAGTGGGACAACGACCTATTGATACTTGGAATGAATTGAAAGCTGAGATGAAACGGAGATTTGTTTCCCCATATTACGTAGAGGAACAAACCAAACGTTTACAAATGCTTACACAAGGTTCTAAATCGGTAGATGAATATTATGAAGCGATGAGGTTAGCCATTAATCGACTTGACATTCAAGAAAATAGGAAAACTGCATTGAATCGGTTCTTTTCAGGTTTGAATGATGACATTAGGCCAATAGTGGAAATAGCTTGTCATGTTGATGTTATGGAGATGGTCGATCATGCGGAGCAAATTGAGATGCAAATCAAAGCGAAGGAATCTATGAAAGAACTATGGAAGTGCATGGAACGACTAGATGAATGCATCAAAAATGGGGAAATTCGAGAAGAAGCCAATACCACAGTAGAAAGCTTGCCAAATAATGATATAATACAAGATGATACAAATTTGCAAAGTGAAGAAGACAAGGATGAAGCCGAGCCAAAATTAGAAAGTTTGCCAAATGAAGAGTTGAAAGAAAAGAGTAACGATTCAGAAGAAAAGAATGATATTGTAATTACATCCCACGATCTAGAAGATTCGAGGACGAATCCATTAAAAGAGGGAGGGGATATGAAAGATTTTCAAGAAGGAGAGAATGATACGGGATCATATATGAAGCTTAAAGAGGTCATTTGGATAAATGACCTCATCAACATTCCAAATACGAGCTTCCAAGTAAAGCCTTTGTTCCAAGTGTTGAAAGTATCTATTGTAAAGGTTCAAGAGTTAAAGAAGCCTTCAAATAAAGCTAGACACAAGGATCAAAGCCATCTAATAGCATTTGAAGGAAAGATACATAATTGGAAGGAAAACGGTTGAAAGGGTATTTTAGTCATTTGATAATTAAAGTCTATTCTAGACTTTAATTATATTTCAGATTTATTATATTGTTTAGTTAGCCGTGCTGGACAAAATAAGCTAGCTAAATAATAGGACACGTTGTCCTTGATGTTAGGTAGTGTTTTTAGTTATCTAGGAGTTGTAGAGTCCTAACCCTTAAAGGACTCTTATTTGTGGGTTATTTTTGGACGAAATTCCACTCTATTTAAGAGGGATTTCAGCCATGTTATTACTTAGACTTGATATTTTGATTTAAGGTTATTCCTTAGTTACTTTGTGTTTGATTCTCTGGGTAGAATTCATTCATGTTTGAGTTACTGTATCAATAAGTTTGGTTTATACTTATTGTGGTGTTTCAGCCCCCATTGATATTCAACCTTGCGGGAGAAAGTTTGTTTATATTCCCCCACAAACTGTTCGAGATAGAGAAAGATCGGGCATTCAAGCCGAACCTTCGTATTCGTACAACGGTTCCGCATCAGGTGGTATCAGAGCAAAAGGTTTATCTCTTTCTTGGTGTATCTTCATTGCTTTCTTTAAAAAATTTGGGCAGAAAATTACAAAAAAAATTACTGTTAGCGGATTACTGTTCACGGCACTGTTGCGGATTACTGTTCATCGTTACTGTTCATCCGAACCAAAAATCAGATTTTCGGGGTACTGTTCACGCTACTGTTCATCCGAGCCAAAAATCAAGAATCAAGAAACGTCAATATTGATTCGAATTTGTAGGGGCAGTCGTGAGTTCAAGTAAATCAAGAAAGACTCCATCTTTTTAAAGATTTCAACAAATTCATGCAAAGATGTGGCAACAATTTGATCAAGAAGATGACAACTTTGATTATGATGATAAAAAGTATGGCTTCCCACATATAACAAAATCAAGATATGATGATTCTTATTTTTATCCATATGAGCCGCAAAGGGATCCAAAATTTCAGCAAGTTGGCAACCCTATTGGTGCAATCAAGATTCCATCTTTTGAAGATACAAATGAGCCGGAATTATTATTTGAATGGATACATAAACTTAATGATATGTTTGCTTGTCATGATTATTCGGAGGGTATAAAGGTAAAGATGGCAGCCAAGGGATTTTTTGGTAAAGCATCAAATCGGTGGCAAGATGAAAGTATAATTAGGAGAAGAGTGGGACAACGACCTATTGATACTTGGAATGAATTGAAAGCTGAGATGAAACGGAGATTTGTTTCCCCATATTACGTAGAGGAACAAACCAAACGTTTACAAATGCTTACACAAGGTTCTAAATCGGTAGATGAATATTATGAAGCGATGAGGTTAGCCATTAATCGACTTGACATTCAAGAAAATAGGAAAACTGCATTGAATCGGTTCTTTTCAGGTTTGAATGATGACATTAGGCCAATAGTGGAAATAGCTTGTCATGTTGATGTTATGGAGATGGTCGATCATGCGGAGCAAATTGAGATGCAAATCAAAGCGAAGGAATCTATGAAAGAACTATGGAAGTGCATGGAACGACTAGATGAATGCATCAAAAATGGGGAAATTCGAGAAGAAGCCAATACCACAGTAGAAAGCTTGCCAAATAATGATATAATACAAGATGATACAAATTTGCAAAGTGAAGAAGACAAGGATGAAGCCGAGCCAAAATTAGAAAGTTTGCCAAATGAAGAGTTGAAAGAAAAGAGTAACGATTCAGAAGAAAAGAATGATATTGTAATTACATCCCACGATCTAGAAGATTCGAGGACGAATCCATTAAAAGAGGGAGGGGATATGAAAGATTTTCAAGAAGGAGAGAATGATACGGGATCATATATGAAGCTTAAAGAGGTCATTTGGATAAATGACCTCATCAACATTCCAAATACGAGCTTCCAAGTAAAGCCTTTGTTCCAAGTGTTGAAAGTATCTATTGTAAAGGTTCAAGAGTTAAAGAAGCCTTCAAATAAAGCTAGACACAAGGGTCAAAGCCATCTAATAGCATTTGAAGGAAAGATACATAATTGGAAGGAAAATGGTTGAAAGGGTATTTTAGTCATTTGATAATTAAAGTCTATTCTAGACTTTAATTATATTTCAGATTTATTATATTGTTTAGTTAGCCGTGCTGGACAAAATAAGCTAGCTAAATAATAGGACACGTTGTCCTTGATGTTAGGTAGTGTTTTTAGTTATCTAGGAGTTGTAGAGTCCTAACCCTTAAAGGACTCTTATTTGTGGGTTATTTTTGGACGAAATTCCACTCTATTTAAGAGGGATTTCAGCCATGTTATTACTTAGACTTGATATTTTGATTTAAGGTTATTCCTTAGTTACTTTGTGTTTGATTCTCTGGGTAGAATTCATTCATGTTTGAGTTACTGTATCAATAAGTTTGGTTTATACTTATTGTGGTGTTTCAGCCCCCATTGATATTCAACCTTGCGGGAGAAAGTTTGTTTATATTCCCCCACAAACTGTTCGAGATAGAGAAAGATCGGGCATTCCAGCCGAACCTTCGTATTCGTACAACGGTTCCGCATCAAGGCCGCACGGTTTGGAAGGCTTGCTCCCGGAATGAAGTCGATTTGATGCTCGATTCCCATAATTGGAGGCAGTCCTCTAGGCAATTCTTTGGGAAACACGTCCTTGAATTCCTGCAAGAGATCAATAGCAAGACTAGGTAGAGGAGAAGATGTTAGATCAAAAGAAAAAGTGTTAGTGGCAAGAGACCTTTCGGTTTCTCTAAAAACTAACAAAACAACAAGTTGCTTTGCTCGAATTGCTCTATTTACCTTTCCCGGGTTATTAAATAAACACTCTTTTATCTCTTTTTGTGAGCTTGTCGTTTGTCTCACTAAGCTCACAGGTTTTTGGTCCTTTTTTCCCTTGGATTTTACCTCGTGGGTAGGATCACTCTTCTTTTCCAACTCTCTTTCTTTTTTCTCTCTCGTTCTTTTCTCTCTATTTATTGCCATTTGTTTATGTACCTCACAAGCTTAACTAGGAGAAAAAGGAAGTAAAGTGTATCGAATTTTATCCTTGGTAACTTCATATACATTCTTTGTCCCCATATGATCGGCACTTCTATCATATGCCACGGTGATGCGAAACCGTGATGTTTTATATCAAGGTTCGGCTTTTAAGCAGATCTTTCTCTATCTCGAAATAGTTTCTATGGGAATATACTCAACACAACCCCGGGTAGGCTAAGTATCAATGAAGGCTGAAACACCACAACTAGAGAAACAAGCTAGTTGATACAGTAACTCAAAGAATATGAAGTTCTACCGGAAATTCATAAACAAGTATCAAAGGAATAACCTTAATCAAAATATCAATATATCAAGTCTAACTATAAAAGATGGCCGAAATCTCCCTTAAGTAAGATGAGATTTCGGTTACAACAATAAAGGGAAATAAGAGTCCTTGAAGGATTAGGACTCTTGAAAACAAATAAGAGTCCTTGAAGAATTAGGACTCTTGAATAACAACTTGCTATCAAGTAACTACCTAAACAAGATAATAGGTACATGTTCCTATTATCTTGGCGGCTAGAATGTAAGTAACTAACAAATCTATGAAGAGTCCTAGTTGCATTAGGACTCTTATTAACCAACTAACTAACACATAGACATGTCCTTTATTATAGCAATTACTTGCTATTACACGGCTAAAATAGGAAATAACAATGCTGAAAATAATTAAAGTCTAGATTAGGCTAGAATAGGCTAGAATAGACTTTAATGTGTAAAAAGACTAAAATGCCCTTTTTAGCCACTTTGCTTGTTTGGGCCGAAGTGAATATCTTTGAGAGTTAGAAGTTGAACTTGTACTTCATCTTCTAGATGTAGCTTGGCTTCTTCTTTAGACTTTAACTCTCGGATCAATGTAGATAGTTCTTGATCTAGTCATTGGTCCATTGGTCCATTGATGCTTGATAAAGGATGTGTGTAATGAGGTAGTCTTCTAGATGGTCCCATATCATCCCCTCCCTCTTGAAAAGGATTCGACCTCGAATCATCATCATCATCTATGTAATCCGAAACATCAAAAGGAGATAAGTCAGTAACATTCAAAGTGGAATGAACACCATACTTACCTTAAAAGTTGATTTTGTATGCATTGTCATTAATCTTTTTAACAACTTGAAAAGGACCATCTCCTCGGGGATGTAGCTTTGACTTTCTTTCTTTAGGAAATCTGTCTTTCCTAAAGTGCATCCAAACCCAATCGCCAACTTCAAAAGTAAGTGCCTTGCGGCCTTTGTTGGCTTTAGTTGCAATTTTGTCATTCTTCTTCTTGATGTTTTCGGCTACTTCATAATGTATTCTTTGAATAAAGTCAGCCCTTGAATCACCTTCTATATTATAATACTCATCAATAGGAAGAGGGATTAGATTTAAAGGGGTAAGGGGTGTTAAAACCGTAAACAACTTCAAAAGGTGAATTATTAGTAGTTGAATGTTATGTACGATTATAAGAAAATTCAGCAATAGGTAAACATTCTTCCCACCTTTTCCATTTCTTTTGAATAAGTGCCCTAAGTGGAGCCCCTAAAGTTCTATTTGTTACCTCAGTTTGTCCATCGGTTTGGGGATGACTTGATGTTGAAAATAGCAGCTTAGTCCCCAACTTACTCAATAAGGTCTTCCAAAAATAACTTAGGAACTTTACGTCCCTATCACTTACGATTGTTTTTGGAATACCATGCAACCGAATGACTTCTTTGAAGAATAGATCTGAAACATGGCTTGCATCATTTGTTTTCCTACAAGGTATAAAATGAGCCATTTTAGAAAATCTATCAACAACAACCATAATACTATCATTACCTCTTCTGGATTGCGGTAATCCTAGAATAAAATCCATTGAAAGATCAATCCATGGGGAAGAAGGTATTGGTAGAGGCATGAGCAATCCGTGAGCTTTTGAAGTACTTTTTGCTTGTTTGCACTTAAAACATAGTTCACAAATTTTCTGCACATCTCTTATCATCTTAGGCCAAAAAAAGTGTTCTTATAATATATCCAATGTTTTAAAAACACCAAAATGTCCCATTAATCCGCCACTATGTGCTTCCCTAACAATTAATTCTCTAATAGAACAAGAGGGAACACACAATTTGTTACCTTTAAACAAGAAACCTTCAAATTTGTGAAAATCTTTTTGGGCCGAAACCTCACAAGATTTGAACAAATCTGAAAATTCCTTATTATCTTCATACAATGCCTTTAAATGTTCAAAACCAAGTAATTTAGCATGTAGAACAGAAAGTAGAGAGTACCTTCTAGATAAAGCATCGGCAACAGTGTTTTCCTTACCTTTCTTGTATTTGATCACATATGAAAAACTATCAATGAAGGAAACCCACCTTGCATGTTTCTTGTTTAACTTACTTTGTCCTTTGAGATACTTGATTGATTCATGATCCGTGTGAATCACAAACTCTCGGCCAACCAAGTAGTGCTGCCATGTTTCCAAAGCTCGAACAATAGCGTATAACTCTTTATCATATGTAGGATAATTAAGGGCAGCGCCACTCAATTTCTCACTAAAATATGCTAAGGGTTCAGCAAAACAGCCCCAATACCTATACCTGAAGCATCACATTCAACTTCAAAAGTTAGTGTAAAATTAGGTAAAGATAAAATAGGGGAAGAAGTTAGTAATTGCTTAAGCTTATTAAAACTATCTTCTTGCGGCTTATCCCAAAAGAATGAGATATCTTTCTTCACAACTTCATTCAATGGTGCGGCAATTGAGCTAAAATCACGAACAAAACGTCTATAAAAGCTTGCTAAACCATAGAATGAGCGGACTTGTGTTGCTGATGTTGGTCTCGGCCTGCTTATGATGGACTCAATTTTGGCCGGATCAACCTGAATACCACTTGAACTAACAATATATCCAAGAAAGTTAATAGAATTAGTGCAAAAAATGCATTTTTCTAACTTGGCACACAATGTTTGCTCTCTTAATATAGTAAAAACAGCCTTAAGATGTTGAACATGCTCTTCTAAGGTTTTACTATAAACAAGAATATCATCAAAATAAACTACAACAAATTTACCAAAACAATGACGGAATATGTAGTTCATTAATCTCACGAAAGTACTAGGTGCATTACTTAGACCAAAAGGCATTACAATCCATTCATATAATCCATATTTAGTCTTAAAAGCAGTTTTCCATTCATCACCTTCTTTCATTCTAATTTGGTGATAGCCTTGAGTTAAATCAATTTTAGAAAAGATAACAGCGCCACTTAACTCATCTAGCATATCATCTAAGCGAGGTATAGGATGTCTATATTTAATGGTTATCTTATTAATATCTCGACAATCCGTACATAATCTGAAAGTGCCTTCCTTTTTAGGTACTAAAATAACCGGACTAGCACAAGGACTTAAAGATTCACGTACCTGCTCTTTTTCTAAGAGTAAATCGACTTGCCTTTGGATTTCTCGGGTCTCATCCGGATTTGCTCTATAAGGCTGCCCTATTTGGAAGATTTGATCCCGGAATGAAGTCGATTTGATGTTCTATGCCTCGGATTGGAGGTAGACCTCTCGGCAGCTCCTTTGGAAAAAGTTCCTTGAATTCTTGCAAAACATCAATACATATACTAGGGAGAGAAGAAGTTAAAACATCAAAATTGAAATTGGTAATTAGACATAACCTCTCGGTTTCTCTGAAAACAAGTAAAACAAGTGGTTTATTTGCACGTAAAGCCCTATCTACCTTTCCAAAATTGATAAACAAACACTCTTTCTTCTCTTTTTGTGAACCTGACTTTTTCCTCACAATGCTCTCGGCTTTGTCATCCTTTTTTACCTCGGTTTGTACCTTAGGGCTAGATTCGCTCTTTTTTTTTTTCAACACCTGCTCTTTTAATCTCTTTTCTCTCCCCTCGGCTAGTTTTCTTTGAGTCTCACAAACCTGATTCGGTGTCATAGGATGCAATGTGTACCGAATGTTATCTTTTGTATCCATGTAAACATTCCTTCGACCAATATGATCCGCGAACCTATCATATTGCCAAGGTCTTCCCAGAATAATGTGACTTGCGGTCATAGGTACCACATCACATAAAACTGTATCCTTAAAGTTCCCAATGCGGAAGTCAAACTCTACTTGCTTATCCACTTTAATTTCCCCGCTATTGTTTAACCAAGAAAGCTTGTATGGCATCAGATGTGCTTTCATAGGTAAATCTAAAGCGGTTTCCATCTCATAAGAACAAACGTTAGTGCAGCTGACATTATCAATAATAACCAAACATGTTTTATCTTTAACATTGCACGTAGTTTGAAAAAGATTACTACGGTGTTGATGCAAATCATCTAATGGTTGAGAATGTAAAAGTTGCATATTAACCAAAAGAAAATTATCATCAACCGTTGGAAATTCTCTATTGCCCTCGGCTTCATCTCCCACAAATGGCTCCTCGGTTTCCTCGTCATCACTAACCCACGTTCCGTCATCCATCATGATCATGGCACTTTTGTTAGGACAATCCCGAGCAAAGTGACCTTTACCTTTACACTTAAAACATTCCCGATCATTTGATGTAGTTGATTTAGCTCTCAAATCGGTCGGTTTTGACGTGGTTGGTACCCTTGCTGCCCCAAAAGAAACCGTGGCTTTTTGTATATTCCCCAAACTGCCCTTTGCATTATTTGGGCTTGTCAAAAAAGTAGAATTGTTTAGGGACTGATTTGGCCGTTTCCAAGATTGGAAATTTGCCGAATAAGTCCTTGAACTCTTCTCTTTTTGCTGCCACTCCACTTGTTTAGCAAAATAAACCATATCAATAAGATTACGAAGGTAAGCACGTTCTACCTTGGGTCTAATTTTGTCATTTAGACCAGCCAAGAAACGCGCCAAAGTAGCCTCATGATCTTATCATGGCCATTTCCATCTCCTTATAGTATTCATCAACGGTCTTTGTCCCTTGCCTCAATCTTTGAAGTTGATTGTACAAATCACGATTAAAGCTTTGAGGTACAAATCGTCGTGTCATGACCGCTTTCATAGCTTCCCATGAATCAATTGGTCTTTTCCCCGATCTTCTCCATTCATGGTTCTCATTGTCCCACCAAATTGATGCATATTCTCCAAACTCCATGGCTGCTAATTTGACCTTTTTCTCTTCCGAATAATTATGAACATAAAAAACATGGTTAACTTTTAGTGTCCAATCTAAAAATAATTGAGGGTCATTAGTACCTAAGAATGGAGGGATCTTGGTCTTAATAGCACCAAGATTATTATCATACCTTTGATCTTGAACATTTTGCCTCGGATCATACCTTTGGTTTTGTGCTCTCGGCTCAAATCCTTGGTCATGAACAAATGGTCTCGGTTCATACCTTGGATATTGCTGATTTGGCCTCGGTCCATCATCCTTGGAATAACTTTCGGTTGAAAATCTTGATTTTGCCGAAAGTTGTTTCTTGCAATTTGATCAAAGGATTCTTGAGAATCTTGATCTTCTTGATCATCTTTTGCTGCCCTTTTGCCTTTATCCGAATGGTTCTTGAGTTCAAGAACCTCCATTTTGAGTTCATTGATGGATTGCATCATAGCTTTCATTGTTTGTTGCATTGATTCTTTGAAAAGCTTGTCACCATCCATGGCACCTTGCTGCAAAGTACCTTCATCAAAAGACATTATCTTTGCAAAGAAAAAGAATCACACAAATCATTAGTAGAAAAATTCACACGAAAAAATTGAATGAATAGTAACTGTGAACACTAATCGTGAATAGTAATCTGATTTTGTTTTTCTCTCAATATTCCACAAATACTTGTCAAGATGTAGGGAAATTTAATTGTTGTGTTGATGGAAGGCTGAAAAAATATGGAAAGAAATCTTATCTTGACTTACAAAAAGTCCAAGGAAAAAGTATAAGAGTATTTGTAACAAAACAAGAAAAAGATGTGATCTTTACCTTTCTTGATTTTCTTTTTCTTGAAATTGCTTGTTCTTGAAACCTTTTCTTACCTTCTTACCCGAGACTTACCCTTATCTTGGCCACAATATCAAGATTGTGCTTGAATGGAAAGTCTTGATTGCGGCTAATTCAAGATGAAGAGGGAACAAGAGCCAATTCCTTTATACAAAGGAAGTTCTCTTTTGGATTGATTCCTTGTCTATTTTGGGCTAACCCGGCTGCCAATTTCTTTACTTCGGGTGGCTTTTATGTTGGTAAAGTACCCGCAATTTCCTTACTTCCGGGTGGCTTTTTCGTTGGGGTAAATTTTTTTTGTTATCTTTCAGCTATTTCAAGCAAACAAGAATTTTTTTTTTTTCTAGAAAGAAATAAAGGTACACCAAGATAGAGATCAACCTTTTGCTCTGATACCACTTGATGCGAAACCGTGATGTTTTATATCAAGGTTCGGCTTTTAAGCAGATTTTTCTCTATCTCGAAATAGTTTCTATGGGAATATACTCAACACAACCCCGGGTAGGCTAAGTATCAATGAAGGCTGAAACACCACAACTAGAGAAACAAGCTAGTTGATACAGTAACTCAAAGAATATGAAGTTCTACCGGAAATTCATAAACAAGTATCAAAGGAATAACCTTAATCAAAATATCAATATATCAAGTCTAACTATAAAAGATGGCCGAAATCTCCCTTAAGTAAGATGAGATTTCGGTTACAACAATAAAGAGAAATAAGAGTCCTTGAAGGATTAGGACTCTTGAAAACAAATAAGAGTCCTTGAAGAATTAGGACTCTTGAATAACAACTTGCTATCAAGTAACTACCTAAACAAGATAATAGGTACATGTTCCTATTATCTTGGCGGCTAGAATGTAAGTAACTAACAAATCTATGAAGAGTCCTAGTTGCATTAGGACTCTTATTAACCAACTAACTAACACATGGACAACATGTCCTTTATTATAGCAATTACTTGCTATTACACGGCTAAAATAGGAAATAACAATGCTGAAAATAATTAAAGTCTAGAATAGGCTAGAATAGACTTTAATGTGTAAAAAGACTAATATGCCCTTTTTAGCCACTTTGCTTGTTTGGGCCGAAGTGAATATCTTTGAGAGTTAGAAGTTGAACTTGTACTTCATCTTCTAGATGTAGCTTGGCTTCTTCTTTAGACTTTAACTCTCGGATCAATGTAGATAGTTCTTGTTCCATTTGAATGGTTCTTGATCTAGTCATTGGTCCATTGATGCTTGATAAAGGATGTGTGTAATAAGGTAGTCTTCTAGATGGTCCCGTATCACACAGCCTTAACAAGATGATGTGACTTGCGGTCATGGCCACCACATCACACAAAACTTTATCCTTGAACATTCCGATTCCAAACTCTATCTCCACTTGTTTACCCACCTTAATTTCACCGTTATTATTAAACCAAGACAGCTTATAAGGCATAGGATGTGCCTTACAAGGAAAATCAAGCGCGAAAACTATATCATCAGAAAAACGTTTGTACAACTTCCATTATCAATAATTAATAAAGAAAGCTTGCCTTTAACGTTGCACTTATTTTGGAATAGGTTGCTTATTTGTTTATGAAGATCGTCTAAAGGTTTTGAATGAAGTAGCTGAAAGGATTCATGGGCAGAAACTCGTTCTAAACACCCATGAATCCTCCACTGAAGGATCCGCTCATACCACAGGAATCGAAAACATAAAAAAAGGACTTACATTTTTCGGTTAAAGATTCTGTTTTAGGGCGCTTAGTTGCAACCACCAAAGTCCTACTTTGCGTAATTACTCTCTACCTGTATCCACACGACAAAATGAGCAGCGAGTGCTAGCTCTTTATTTTCTGAGTTTCAAGAATCTAGAGAGAAAAGGAGGTAGAAAATCTAATTTCAGGGATTTTAGTTTTGCGGCACAAGAAGGTATTACCTAGGGTTTCGGCCAAAAGAGGATTATATAGGGTGTGAGAGTTTGTTCCAAGAACCAACTCCCACGTCCTTTCAACCTCTTCTGGCAGTGGGAGTCTTTAACTCCCGTGTCCTATAAACCTCTGCTTGTAGTGGGAGTCTTTATCGCATAATATCTCCCACGTAATCCCAACTATAATCAAATACCGAAAATGCCCTTCCTTAATCCCGAATTCGAATAATAACGTTTTATTATTCTCAGAAAAATAAATTTCAGATGCAATGAACCTAGACACATTCTAGATTCATTGAATCTGGACATGAAGCTCGTTCACTCGTCTATGCGTGTGACCCTGTAGGTTCATATCACAATGGCAATGAAAACACACTTAGTAGTAGTATGTGTTCATAAATCTCAACCGGTCCCTAGCATGACATTGTGACTACCCAGAGTGAATGAATGTATGGTGGAACCTAATACCAATCCACTATTTAATCTTTTTGTCTCGCGATATTCAAATTAAGCATAAGGCATGGTAGTTGTCACCCTTATAAAGCTTAATTGTATTTATGCTTGATCTCCAGGTAGACTGTTCGAACAAATAGTATTCAATAACCACTTTATTAAATATATTTGAGCACGACCATGCATTTAAACAGTTTTTCCCATCGAGGGGCCCATGGATATCTCTCTCTAATAAGAGAGAGACAAATCCCTTACAATGTCTCTCACATTGAAGCCATGATAGAATACTACATCGGATCATCAGTCGTATTAATTACTCGATTAAAAGTAAAGTTCGACTGAGTCAAAATGTAGCTTCATTCATGCTGGAAACGATAGAGACATAATGATACGGTACCAGCAATGAAGCTTAGAGAGGTCATTTGGATAAATGACCTCATCCTTAACTCATACATCCCAAATACGAGTTTCAAAGTCAAGCCTTTGTTCCAAGTGTTCAAAGTCTCTAATCTAAAGGTTCAAGAGGTAAAGAAACCTTCTAAGAAAGCTAGACACAAGGATCAAAGCCATCGAATATCATTTGAAGGAAAGATACATTATTGGAAGGAAAACGGTTGAAGGGGTATTTTAGGAAACTTGTAAATTAAAGTCTATAAAAGACTTTAATTATATTTTCAGCTTTATTGTTTATTTTAATTAGACATGTTGGCCGAAAATAAGCTAGCTAAATAATAGGACATGTTGTCCTTGATGTTAGGTAGTGTTTTTAGTTATCTAGGAGTTGTAGAGTCCTAATCCTTAAAGGACTCTTATTTGTGGGTTATTTTTGGACGAAATTCCACTCTATTTAAGAGGGATTTCAGCCATGTTATTGTTAGACTTGATATGATATTTTAAGGTTATTCCTTAGTTACTTTGTGTTTGATTCTCTAGGTAGAGTTCATTCATGTTTGAGTTCATTTGTATCAATAAGTTTGGTTTATACTTATTGTGGTGTTTCAAACTCCCATAGATATTCAACCTTGCGGGAGAAAGGTTGTTTATATTCCCCCATAAACTGTTCGAGATAGAGAAAGATCGGGCATTCAAGCCGAACCTTCGTATTCGTACAACGGTTCCGCATCAAGTGGTATCAGAGCAAAAGGTTTATCTCTATCTTGGTGTATCTTTATTGCTTTCTTTAAATTTTTTGGGCAGAAAATTACAAAAAAAAAAAATTTACTGTTTGCGGATTACTGTTCATCGTTACTGTTCATGAAACTGTTCACGTAACTGTTCATCCGAGGGAAAATCAGATTTTTCGTTTCTGTTCGTCCGGATTGAAAATCAAGAATCAAGAAAATCAAGAAACGTCAATATTGATTCGAATTTCAAGGGGCAACCGTGAGTTCAAGAAGATCAACTTTCAAGAAATTCAAGAAGCATAAAGACTCCATCTTTTTAAAGATTTCAACAAATTCATACAAAGATGAGGCAACATTTTTATCAAGAAGATGACAACTTTGATTATGATGATAAAAGGTATGGCTTACAACATACAACAAAATCAAGATATGATGATTCCTATTTGTTTTCTTGTGAGCCGCAAAGGGATTACAAAAATCAGCAAGTTGACGACTCTGTTGGTGCACTCAAGCTCCCATCTTTTGAAGGTACGAATAGGCCCGACTTATTATTTGTATGGATACATGAATTTCATAATATTTTTGCTATTCATAATTATTCGGAGGGCAAAAAGGTAAAATGGCAGTCAAGGGATTTTATAGTAAGGCATCAACGTGGTGGAAAGAAGAAACTATAATTAGGCAAAGAGCGGGTCAACGACCTATTGATACTTGGAATGATTTGAAAGCTGAGATGAAACGAAGGTTTGTTTCCCTAAATTACTTTACGGAGCAAGCTAAACGTTTGCAAATGCTTACACAAGGTTCTAAATCAGTAGATGAATATTATGAAGCGATGCGATTAGCCATGATTCGGCTTGACAAACAAGAATATGAAGAAGTTACATTGAATCGATTCTTGGCCGGTTTGAATGATGATATTAGGCCAGAGGTAGAATGCGTTTATCATGTTGATATTATGGAGATGGTCGATCATGCGGAGCAAATTGAGAGGCGAATCAAAGAGAAGAAGAAAGGGACTAATTCGGCTAAATTTCCACAATGGAAACAGACCCAAATCAGCCCCCCTTCAAATTCTTGTGTTGGGCAGCGGCAAAGTGAAGATAATAGCTATTTTGGGGCTGCCAAAACCGCCACAATTCAAGAAAAAGATAGCCAAACAGCCGCCATTAAATCTTCAACTTGGAAGATAGATATGGATGAACTACGGGAATTGATCTACAAAGTGTGCTCAAAGAATGATACAATACGAGGGATGAAACAAATTTGGAAAGTCAAGAAGACAAGGATGAAGCTGAGACAAAATTAGAAAGTTTGCCAAATGAGGAGTTGAAAGAAAAGAGTGAAGATTTAGAAGAAAATATTGATCATGTAATTGCATCCTGTGATTTAGAAGATTCGAGGACGAATCCTTTAATAGGGAGAGGGGATATGAAAGTTTTTCAAGAAGGAGAGGATGATACGGTACCAGCCATAAAGCTTAGAGAGGTCATTTGGATAAATGACCTCATCCTTAACTCATACATCCCAAATACGAGTTTCAAAGTCAAGCCTTTGTTCCAAGTGTTCAAAGTCTCTAATCTAAAGGTTCAAGAGGTAAAGAAACCTTCTAAGAAAGCTAGACACAAGGATCAAAGCCATCGAATATCATTTGAAGGAAAGATACATAATTGGAAGGAAAACGGTTGAAGGGGTATTTTAGGAAACTTGTAAATTAAAGTCTATAAAAGACTTTAATTATATTTTCAGCTTTATTGTTTATTTTAATTAGACATGTTGGCCCGAAATAAGCTAGCTAAATAATAGGACATGTTGTCCTTGATGTAGGTAGTGTTTTTAGTTATCTAGGAGTTGTAGAGTCCTAATCCTTAAAGGACTCTTATTTGTTTGGACGGAATTCCACTCTATTTAAGAGGGATTTCAGCCATGTTATTGTTAGACTTGATATGATATTTTAAGGTTATTCCTTAGTTACTTTGTGTTTGATTCTCTAGGTAGAGTTCATTCATGTTTGAGTTACTGTATCAATAAGTTTGGTTTATACTTATTGTGGTGTTTCAGCCCCCATAGATATTCAACCTTGCGGGAGAAAGGTTGTTTATATTCCCCCATAAACTGTTCGAGATAGAGAAAGATCGGGCATTCAAGCCGAACCTTCGTATTCGTACAACGGTTCCGCATCACATAAGGTCTAAGGATTACAAATAGTATTGAGGAAGTAATACTTATGACTAAAGAACCACGAAGTATTACTTCTCTAACGAATCACGTCCGACACAATATATCAAAATATATTGCATCTATGATATGATTTGTATCCATTACACATGATTAGTAAAACATAATCATCAATCAAACATCATACTAGTTTTATTTCATTATAAGAACATTACATAAAACTAGGGACAATAAGAATAGTAATTGCATAAGCTAATGAGTTTTACAATATCAAATCATACATTTGATATTCAAAAGCAAAATTAACTATTCACATGACAGGCTCAAAATATATATAAAACGTACAACATATGCTAATGGTCCTAGGGCACTACTAACAATCTCCTACCTAGGTCCAATCATACATGATCCTCAATCCCATTGACCTAGTATGACTCTCATGTTTAGGTTGCGGGAGTGGCTTGGTCAATGGATTTGCAATGTTATCGTCTGTATGAACTTTGCAAATTTGAACGTCTCATCTGTAAATGATCTCTCTAATCAGATGGAAACGCCTGAGAATGAGTTTAGATCGTTGGTGAGATCTAGGTTCCTTAGCTTATGAAATGGCACCAGTACTATCACAATACAGGTCCACTGGGTTCTCAATGCTAGGGATGACACCTAATCCATCAACATATTTCCTGATCCAAACAGCTTCTTTAGCTGCTTCAGAGACAACCAGATACTCAGCTTCTGTTGTAGAGTCGGCCACAGTTTCTTGCTTTGAGCTCTTCCAGCTTACAGCACCTCCATTCAAACAAAACAGAAAACCAGATTGCGATATAAAATCATCTACGTCGGTCTGGAAGCTTGCGTCTGTGTAACCATTTACTACTAGACTTCCTTCTTGACCTCCGTAAACTAAGAACATGTCTTTAGTCCTTCTCAAGTACTTAAGAATGCTCTTGACTACAATCCAATGTGACTCTCCAGGGTCAGATTAATGTCTACTAGTCGTACTTAACGCGAATGAGACATCCGGGCGAGTGCATAACATCACATACATAATAGACCCAATGGCTGAAGCATATGAGATCTTACTCATGCACTCTTGGTCTTCCTTTGTGGAAGGTCCTTGAGTTCTGCTGAGTTTAATGCCATGTGACATGGGCAAGAATCCCTTTTTGGAATCTTGCAAACTGAATCGTTTCAGTACCTTGTCAATGTATCCACTCTGGCAGCCAATCATTTTGTTGGATCTATCGCTATAGATTCTTATACCGAAAGTGTATGTAGCCTCGCCTAAGTCTTTCATGGAAAAACACTTCCCCAACCAAGCTTTTACGCTTTGTAATGTGGGAATATCATTACCAATTAGTAAGATGTCATCCACATAAAGCACAAGGAACACTACTGCATTATTAGTTACTTTCTTATAAACACAAGGCTCGTCTTCGTTTTTTATGAAACTGAATTCTTTATTTGCTTCATCAAATCGACGATTCCATTTTTAAGATGCTTGCTTTCAATCCATAAATGGTCCTTTCAAGCATACACACTTTGCTAGGATTTGACGGATCAACAAACCCCTCAGGTTGTGTCATATACACATCCTCGAGAAGGTTTCCATTATGAAACACAGTCTTAACGTCCATTTTCCATATATCATGGTCATAATATGCTGCTATGGCAAGTAAAATACTAATAGACTTTATCATAACGACAGGAGAAAAGGTTTCATCATAGTCAATACCATGAATTTGTCTATAACCTTTAACTACTAGTCGAGATTTAAAAGTGTGTACATTACCATCCATGTCGGTTTTCTTTTTTAAACACCATTTGTTATCAATGACCTTACACCCTTCGGGTGGGCCAACCAAAGTCCACACTTGGTTATCGTACATGGATTGCATCTCAGACTTCATAGCTTCTAGCCACTTATCTGACTCAGAACTACGAAGTGCCTCTTTGTAGGTAGTGGGTTCATCTTGATCAATCAGTTCAATGTGATGATCATCAGTCACGAGAAATCCATATCTCTCAGGCTGTTGATGTACCCGACTTGATCTCCTTGGGCCTTGTATCAAAGATTGAAGCTCAATATCAGCACGTGAGCTTGCTTGAAGTTCCAGAGCTGGTTCAGATGTTGTTTGGGGATCTTGAATTTCCTCAAGATGATCTTACTCCCACTATCCTTTTTAGAAATAAATTCCCTTTCAAGGAATAAACCATTTCGAGCAACAAACACTTTGTTCTCTGATGGAAGATAGAAGTAATATCCTTTAGTTTCTTTAGGATTTCCCACAAACAAACACTTGTCAGATTTAGGGGCGAGTTTATCAGATAATAAGCGTTTTACATACGCCTCGCATCCACAAATTTTGAGAAATGACAAACTAGGTCGTTTCCCTGTCCATATTTCATATGGAGTTTTCTGACCCGCTTTAGAAGGAACTCTATTCAATATGAATGCAGCAGTTTCTAGGGCGTAGCGCCAAAAGGAAATTTGAAGACTTGTTTGACTCATCATAGATCGAACCATATCTAGTAAGGTGTGATTCCTTCGTTTTGATACACCAATCCACTGTGGTGCGCTAGAAAAAGTTAATTGTGAAACAATTCCACAACTTCTAAGATGTTCGTCAAACTATATTGGTTTAGGTATTCGCCACCTCGATCTGATCGAAGTATTATAATACTTTTACCAAGTTGATTTTGTACTTCATTTTGGAATTCTTTTAATCTTCCAAAAGATTCTGATTTATGTTTCATGAGATAGACGTAGCCATATCCACTGAAATCATCTGTGAATGTGATGAAGTATTGAAACCCTCATCTAGCATTTGTGTTTATTGGTCCACATACATCTGTATGTATGAGGCCCAATAAATCGGAAGCTCTCTCACTTTTTCCAGTAAAGGGAGCTTTAGTCATTTTGCCTAACAAGCAAGAATCACATGTCTCATAAGACTCCAAATCAAATGATGTCAAAATTCCATCTTGATGGAGTTTTGATATGCATTTCTCATTGATGTGGCCCAAACGACAATGCCAAAAGTAGGTTTGGTTTAAGTCATTTGATTTAACCCTCTTTGTATTAATGTTATAGATGGGCCTTTTAATGGATTCATCGAGGTTAAGAATATAAAACCCATTGATTAAAAAGGCATCTCCATAGAAGATACGATCTTTATGAAGGGTGCAAATTTTATTCATAATATTTATTTCAAAACCATCAATATCCAAACAAGAAATTGAAATAATATTCCTACTCAAAGTTGGAACAAAAAGACAATTGTTCAGTTCAATAATAATGCCACTTGGCAAAACTAAATTAAATGTCCATGTAGCTACAGCAACAACTTTTGCTCCATTCACTACTCTCCGGTCCACTTCTCCTTTTGCTAGTGATCTAGTCCTTTTGAACCCCGGAACATTTGCACAAATGTGAGATCCACAACCGGTATCTAATACTTGATACGGTACCAACCTCGAGGCTGCCCAAGCCAAAGGAGCGCATACATAGACTAATAACGAGGATTAGAACAAGGGACGTGACGCAACTATCAACATCATTGACCCGAGTTCTAAAGTATAAAGAGGATGCTAAGTTACATCTAGGAATGTTATACAAGTCAGCCTCTCAAGGTCACAAGTGTACAATTAGGCCCTATCAAGCAAAGAGGCTAAGAAGGGCATTTTAGTAATCATACAAGATGATGAGGGATTGGACAGCTTTACAACAGTTTGGTAGAATGGTCATAAATTTCGATCCAGTTATCCAATGGAGCTGATTCCAGTTGCATATTAAAGATAAGAGGCAGATCTACAACTTTCATGCAGATCACGAGATCAGATTATTCTTTCTTAATATCCTAAATCGTCGTACAAGTTGGCCCAACAAGCTGTCCAGAATTGGGACGAAATTAAAGGGCATTTTAGTCTTTGTACAATTAAAGTCTATGCTAGACTTTAATTATTTTCAGTATGTTATTTACATTATTTTCGTGTATAGCAAGTAGTATTGCTATAATAAAGGACATGTTGTCCATGTGTTAGTTAGTTGGTTATTTAGTTGTTAAGAGTTCCACATCTACTAGGACTCTTCTTGTTTAGGTAGTTACTTGATAGCAAGTTGTTATTCAAGAGTCCTAATTCTTCAAGGACTCTTATTTGTTTTCAAAAGTCCTAATCCTTCAAGGACTCTTATTTCCCTTTATGGTTGTAACCAAAATCTCAACCTACTTAAGGGAGATTTCGGCCATCTTTAATGGTACGTTAGATATATTGATATTTTGGTAAGGTTATTCCTTAGCTTCTCGTGTTTGAACTTCTATGTAGAATTTCATTCATTCTTTGAGTTACTGTATCAACAAGTTTAGTTTCTCTTGTTAAGGTGTTTCAGCCTCCATTGTTAATTAGCCATCCTTAGTGTTGCGTTGATTAAATTCCCTTAGAAACTAGTTCGAGAATTGAAGAAAGATCGGGCTCAAACTTAAGTCGAACCTCACGGTTCTTCATCAATACCCATGAAGTAGGAGCAAACATGTTAATTTCAATAACATAAATACCTGGAGAGACACTCAAACTGGCTTTCTCCTTTTTCTTCTCTTCCAAGAAGAGCTTGCAGTTCCGTTTCCAATGACCTTGTTCATTGCAATGGAAGCAAACCCTTTCCTTTGGTGCCTTGGCCTTGGGTTTGGGTTTGGGTTTGGTTTTGGTCTTGTTATTGCCTTTGCCCTTCTTGGCCATGGCTTTCCCTTTCCTTTGCTCTTCTTGAAATTCCCTTTTTGAACCATTAAGACTTCAGGGGTCATCTTAATGTTCAGTTCACCTGCTTGAGCATCCCGTGTATCTCGTGTATGGACTCCTCCATGGCGTGCATGTTGAAGTTCATCACAAATTGGTCATACTCCGATGGGAGTGAGCCCAAGATCATATATGTGGCCATGTCATGTCCTACGGGAGCCCCCAAGTTGGTCAAGATAGCTCTTCATTTTAAGAACATGTGCACTCACAGATATGCCAGGGGCCATCTTGCAACTGTTCAACGCCTTAGTGTTGAGGAACCTTTCTTGACGGGCTTGCTCTTGGAACATTTCCTTGAGGCTGGCCCATCATCTGGAAAGCCTCAACCTATTTTTGAAGCTCATAGCTCATTGTGACTAACATGAGACAAGTTAGATTGTTAGAATCATCACAATGCTTCTTCCAAGCATCTTTCTCAGCTCTAGGGGCGTTGTTTGCAGGTTGTTCAGGAATATCAGTATCAAGAACGTATAACTTTCTTTCCTGCTTAAGGACAATTCTTAAGTTGCGGGCCCAATCAAGGAAATTTAACCTACTCAGTGTTTCTTTTTCAAGAACGGATCGTAATGAATTGTGTGAAGTGGTGGTTGCCATTATCTACATTAAAATTTATTGGCAAAGTCATTAATTAGTTTTGAGCAAAAACTTTCCACAATTTCAACACTTGATGAATAGTGGAGAATACCATTTTACGATAGTTATAAGTAAGCTTTGGCTTATCACCCATAATTAAAGTAAAATCACATGGGAATGACATCTACATGTCCCGGCTATTTCCCATGTTATGCCCTAGGCACAAAACTATTTTGGTAGCCTAGTTAAGTTGAACCATGTCTAAGCATATGGAAATCACTATTTTCCCATCTCCTTTTACCTAGATAACCACTTATCTGTTGCTTTGGCAAGCAGACAAAATGATGATCCAAGCTTAAGAAGTGTCTAGGATATAGTAGGCATTTTAAGACTTAATTAAAAAAATTAATGTGACGTATAAATAATTAAGCCCCATAAGACAAAAAGTAAGCATCACATGCAAAACGTAAATGTAAACGTGAGATAGCATGGCCTAATCTTATGATGAGTCTGTTAGTAGTGCCCTAGGACCATTAGCATATGTTGTACGTTTTATATCTTTTTGAGCAAGTATTTGAATAGTTAATTTTGCTTTTGAACATCAAATGTGTGATTTGATAGTAAAACTCATTAGCTTATGCAATTACTATTCTAACTGTCCCTAGTTTTACGTAATGTTCTTTATAATGAAATAAAACTAATATGATGTATGATTGATGAGTATGTTTTACTGATCATTAGTAATAGATACAAATCATATCATAGATGCAATACATTGGGATACATTGTATCAGACGTGATCCGTTAGAGAAGTAATACTTCATGGTTCTTTAGTCATAAGTATTACTTCCTCAATACTATTTTGAATCCTTAGGCCTTATGTCTCCATTGTTTCCAGCATTAATGGAGCTACATTTCGACTCACTCGGACGTTACTTTTAATCGAGTTATCAATACGACTGATGATCGGATGTAGTATCCTATCATGGCTTGAATGTGAGAGGCATTGTAAGGATTTTGTCCCTCTCTTATTAGAGAGAGATATCCATGGGCCCCTCGATAGGGAAAACTGTTTAAATGCATGGTCGTGCTCAAATGTATTTAATAAAGTAGTTATTAAATACTGTTTGTTGTAACAGTCTACTTGGAGATCGAGCATAAATAAATTTAAGTTTTATAAGGGTGACAACTACCATGACTTATGCTTAATTTGGATATCGAGAGACAAATGGATTAAATAGTGGATTGATATTAGGTTCCACCACATATTCATTTACTATGGGTAGTCACAATGTCCTGCTAGGGACCGCTTGTGATTTATGAACACATATTACTACTAAGTGTTTTTTCATTGCTATTGTGATATGAACCTACAGGGTCACACGCATAGACGAGTGAACGAGCTTCATGTCCAGATTCAATGAATCTTGAATGTGTCTAGGTTCATTGTATCTGACATTTATTTCTCTGAGAATAATAAAATGTTATTATTCGAATTTGAGATTAAGGAGGGAATTTTCGATATTTGGTTATAGCTATGATTATTTGGGAGTTATTATGCTATAAAGACTCCCACTACCAGTAGATGTTTAAAGACTCCCATTGCCGGAAAAGGTTGATAGGACGTGGGAGTTGTTCTTGGAACAAACTCTCACACCCTATATAATCCTCTATTGGCTAAAACTAGTTGACTCTTGCTTGAGCAGCAATAAACAAAATACCCTGAAATCAGATTTCTAAATTTCGGCCTCCTTTTCTCTCTCGATTCCAAAACTCAGAAAAATGAAGAGCTAGCACTCGCTGCTCGTTTCGTCGCGTGGATACTGATATGGAGTAATTCCACAACGGGGACTTTGGTGGTTGCAGCTAAGCGCCCGGAAAAATAGAATCTTTAACCGAAAACGTAAGTTCTTTTCGTATATTTTTTATTCCTATGGTATGATCCTTTAGGGGAGGATTCATGGGTGTTTATAACAAGTTTCTGCCCATAAATCCCTTTAGACTCCCACGAGCCTTGTGGGAGACAAGGGTCAATCTAAGTCAATATCCATCTCATGGATAGTGTCTTCGATCCAGCGTCCTCCAGTCTTGATACATAAATGCATGGGCATACCCAGCCTTCTAGATAAAGCGATAAAACTAATCTAAAAAAGCAATTACAATTTTACAATATTAGGAAAACGACTCGCATGCCGTATTATAAAATTACAACCCAATAAATGTAAAGCAAGAGGGGGTATAGTAGGCCATGCTATTCACCAGGCTAGAACTCACATAAGGCATAATAAATGAGGTAGAGTATAAATACAAAGTCACAGGTGTTGCCACTACGCAGAGCAGTCGACGGTCCCGCTAACCGGTTCCGTTTCTAATGACCTGGTTCATTGCAATGGAAACAAACCCCATCCTTTGGTGCCTTAGCCTTGGGTTTGGGCTTGGGCCTATTATTGCCGTTGCTCTTCTTGGCCATGGTCTTTCCCTTTCTGATTCTTCCTCTGCTCATCAAATGAGTTTTTCTGCCCCGATTTAACCCTCAGGTTAAATCGCCTAACATACATAATCGAATAAACATGTTTATAAGATAACATAAAAAGTTTATGCAGTAGTTAATCGGATTAACGACAGGAAGCATGCAATCACAGTTTATGCGTAATTAATCATATTAATAACAAATCTAATCATGCGATAGCAGTTTATGCAATATAATCGAATTAAAACAGATTAACATATATATCACATATATCATAATCAAAGAAACAATCTTTTTTTGTTTCACACATACACAGACCAAATCGAAATTGATTCGTGTTATGATGTGATTAACATAATCGAATTCGAATAGTATGAGCAAGGCTCTGATATCACTGAAGGGATTCAAGGGCATAAAATCGTTCTAAACACCCATGAATCCTCCCCTGAAGGATCCGCTCATACCATAGAAATTGAAAACATAAAAAAAGGACTTACACTTTTCGGTTAAAGATTATGTTTTTGTGCGCTTAGCTGCAACCACCAAAGTCATCCCTTGTGCAATTACTCTCCATCGGTATCCACGCGACAAAAACGAGAAGCGAGTGCTAGCTCTTCATTTTATGAGTTTCAAGAATCTAGAGAGAAAAGGAGGCAGAAAATCTGATTTCAGGGATTTTAGTTTTGCTGCTCAAGAAGGTATTACCGAGGGTTTCGGCCAAAAGAGGATTATATAGGGTGTGAGAGTTTGTTCCAAGAACCAACTCCCACGTCCTTTCAACCTCTTCTGGCAGTGGGAGTCTTTAACTCCCATATCCTATAAACATCTGCTTGTAGTGGGAGTCTTTATCGCATAATATCTCCCACGTAATCTCAACTATAATCAAATACCGAAAATGCCCTTCCTTAATCCCGAATTCGAATAATAACGTTTTATTATTCTCAGAAAAATAAATGTCAGATGCAATGAACCTAGACACATTCTAGATTCATTGAATCTGGACATGAAGCTCGTTCACTCGTCTATGCGTGTGACCCTGTAGGTTCATATCACAATGGTGATGAAAACAAACTTAGTAGTAGTATGTTTTCATAAATCAGAAGCGGTCTCTAGCAGGACATTGTGACTACCCAGAGTGAATGAAAGTACGGTGGAACCTACCAATCCACTATTTAATCCCTTTGTCTCGCGATATCCAAATTAAGCATAAGGCATGGTAGTTGTCACCCTTATAAAGCTTAATTGTATTTATGCTCGATCTCCAGGTAGAATGTTCCAACAAATAGTATTTATTAACCATTTTATTAAATATATTTGAGCACGGCCATGCATTTAAACAGTTTTCCCTATCGAGGGGCCCATGGATATCTCTCTCTAATAAGCCAAGGACAAATCCCTTACAATGCCTCTCACATTCAAGCCGTGATAGGATACTACATCCGATCATCAGTCGTATTAATTACTCGATTAAAAGTAACGTCTGACTGTGTCAAAACGTAGCTCCACTCATGCTGGAAATGATGGAGACATAAGGTCTAAGGATTCCAAATAGTATTGAGAAAGTAATACTTATGACTAAAGAACCATGAAGTATTACTTCTCAACGGATCACGTCCGACACAATATATCCCAATATATTGCATCTATGATATGATTTGTATCCATTACACATGATTAGTAAAACATAATCATCAATCAAACATCATACTAGTTTTATTTCATTGTAAGAACATTACATAAAACTAGGGACAATCAAAATAGTAATTGCATAAGCTAAAGAGTTTTACTCTCAAATCACACATTTGATGTTCAAAAGAAAAATTAACTATTCACATGACATGCTCAAAATATATATAAAACGTAAAACATGTGTTAATGGTCCTAGGGCACTACTAACAGTAGTTTCATCGTAACCAAAAGTGTATTCCCATCTTCCGGAGATTCCTACACCCTCTCGGTTTCTTCCTGAAAATCCGCCGCTTCGGCTTCATCATCACTAACCCACGTTCCATCATCCAACATTATCATTGTACTCTTGTTAGGGGTTGTCCCTAGAAAAGTGTCATTTTCCCTACATTTAAAACATTCTTGAACAAGATTTGGAGTAGAATTTACCCTCGTATTGGCTGTACCGGTTGTGATTGATGACTTGGCTACCCCGAACTGACCCGTGGCTGATTTTGCACCAATTTGTACCTCTTTACCCTTGTTTTGGCTCAGCAAAACAGTGGAAAAATTCTGGGATTGATTCGGCTTTTTCCAAGCTTGGAAATTTGTCGTTTTGGTCCTTGAACTCTTTTCTTTTTGCTGCCTTTCAATTTACTCTGCATAGTACAACATAGATGTAATATTATCAATCTTAGCACGTTCTACCTTTGACCAAATTTTATCGTTTAGGCCAACCAAGAACCGCTCCATTGTTGCCGCATCTTCCTCTTGGATATCGGCTCTAATCATTGCAATTTCCATTGCCTTGTAATTATTTATCAACCGAACTCTCTCCTTGCTTCAATCTCTGCAAGCGGTTGTAAAGTTCCCTTATGTAATTTTTGGGGAACAAAATGTCGCTTCATCACTGCTTTCATCTCATCCCATGTATCAACTTCTCGTTGCCCAACTCTAGCCCTTGTTTCGGCTTCTTTGTCCCACCAAATAAATGCATATCCAAAAAATTCCATGGCTGCCAATTTCACTTTCTTTTCCTCTGAATAATTGCGCACGGAAAAAACATGGTTAACTTTACGAATCCACTCTAAAAATAATTCGGGATCGTTTGCACCTTCGAAAGAGGGAATCTTAGTCTTGATTGCACCAAGATTGTTGTCATTACACTGAATTTGGTCCCCTTTTCTCGGCTCATAAATTTGATTATTGATTACCCGATTTTGTGGATTGGCTCTCGAATTTTGATGGACTCTAGGCGGCTCAATTGCATCAATGGAATGATCATCACTCTCAGCATCATCTCCGATATTACCTCGCTGATTTCAAACTCTACGGAGTCTCATCTCTTCCTCCATCTCATACATTCTTTGATGCAATCGCATCATCATCTTGTGCGTCGCCTCTTTGTAGAGCCTGTCTTCATCAAAGGATTCAGTTTGCTTAGATGGACTTCCTTGAAAAGACATGTTATACTTTCAAGAAAACACACACAAGCTGTTAGATATTAAAAAAAATTCTCTCTTTATTCCAACACTGCTCGTAAAAGAACTTCAAACTCTAGATTCATTGAAAGGTTCCTAACTTGTTGTGTTGATACAAAGCTGAAAAATAATGGAAAGATATCCTATCTTTGACCTACACGAAAAGCTTAAAGAAAGAAAAGAAGAGTAATCTTGAAAAATCCTAGACCTAATCAAGAAAAGATATACTTTTTAAAGGTATTCTTTTGTGTTTAGGAAGAGCAATTCTCAATCTTTACTTTCCTGATTTTCTTGACTTTCTTGAATTTTCCCTTCTTCTTGGTCGAAATATATCAAGATTGAGGCTCTCACGCTATCAGTACTTGATGTATGGTGAATAAGAACACGGCTAAAAAATTAAAAGGGGGAACGTTTGCCAATTCTTGGATGAGGCTCTATGACTATCGGTTCAAGAAGTTTGCTTTTTGGCTTTACAGTTCACTATTCAAACACTTTGAAACTCAGCTACTTTTTCTTATATATGTCGTATGCTTTTTTTCTTTTTCTTTTTTGGTCAATTCAAGCAAACAAGACAAATTTATAGAAAGCTATAAAAGGTACACCAAGAATGAGATGAACCTTTTGCTCTGATACCACTTGATGAAGAACTGAAATAACAAGTATCAAGATTCGACACTTTAGTTTAAAAATGGATCTTTCTCGATTCTTGAACTAGTTTCAAGGGAATATTCTCAATGCAACTCTAAAGAAGGCTAAGAATCTATGGAGGCTGAAACAACACAACAAGTGAAACTAACTTGTTGATACAGTAACTCAAACATGAATGAATTCTATAAAGAAGTTCAATTCACAAGTAGCTAAGGAATAACCTTACCAAAATATCATATATCTAACGTAATTACAATGGTGGCCGAAATCACTCTTAAATAGAGAGGGATTTCGGCTATCTAGCCTTAAAAGGAAGTGTCCTTGAAGAATTAGGACTTTTCAATAACAAACTTGCTATCAAGTAAAACACTATCTAAGATAATGGACAACATGTTCTATTAATTAGCTAGCACTTATTCCACTCGCCAACATGGCTAAAAATAGTAAATGATAAAACTGAAAATAATTAAAGTCTAGAATAGACTTTAGTGTACAAAAAAACTAAAATGTCGTTCTTAGCTACTTTGTTTGTTTGAGACGAATTGAACACTTGTTAAACTTAAGAGGTTGAATTGAATATCTTCTTCTAGATGGAGTTTAGATTTCTCTTTAGTTTTGATGTCTCAGATCAATGTTGCAACTTTGTCTAAAGTCAGCTTTGCCTTTGATCTTGTCATAGGTCCTTGAAGGTTGACTAGTGGGTCCTTTGAATAGGGCAGCCCCTTGGATGGTCCCTCATCAGGTATTGTTCTGGCATGATTTAAGATGTATTTGGGCATATTTAATTTCATGAACTGTTTGAACAATAAGTAATCTCGTAATTGATCTTTAACGTTTACTCAATTGAATTCTGTCCTTAATTGGGTAAATTTAGATTATTTGTTCTGTCCTAAATGGTTATGGTTGACCGAGTCATCGCCCCTATTGAGCTCGTGTCTAGGATCACTAGTTAGTAGGTTCCTTCCGCCTTCTGTCCTGGTCTGTTCAAGTGGTCTTCTGCTCTGTTTTGTACTAGGCCCGCATCTAGTGGGATCAATCACTAGTTACGGTAGTGGTTTTGTGGAGTCCCCGGTGGGGGATGATGAGACAATGTAATGGATTGAACCTTAAAATCTGGCTTCTTCATTTGGGGCAATCCGAACCCACGCGGGTTACTGAACCGTTCTAGTTTTGTTGATAACTAGGACCACTATCGTTATTGTGAGTAGCACTGAATAGACGAGTGAGCTCATGTGGTGGGATTTTGTGTCATAGAAAGTAGCGATGTTCTAAGCAATTCGACGAGGCTGTAATCGGATGTACAGGATGGGCAAAGCATGGTGCTTGTCGTATACTCGGTTATGAGGTCGTTTAGGCGCGAATAATGTGGTTATTCGCTTAATTGGTGTCCTACATGTTCATTCTTCTTTTGGTCATTATTTGCTGCTTGGTTGAGTTTTATTTGGTTACATTTGGGTTGTGGATGATTTGGTGTTTTTTAGTGCACTTTTGCACAAGTTTTCAATTCATTTTTCTAAAAAACCCAGGTCACGGACGAACCATTTGTCCGTGTACTCGTCCTAGGCTTCGTCTTCATGAAGATAGTAGCCTACTGTCTGCCGCGGACGGAATCACGGAAGTTCGCGGACGATACTATGAACGAAGGTTTCGTTTGCAGCACGTCCACCGTTCTGTTCTATTCTGTCTCCTCTGTTCTGTTCTGATCTGTTCTGTATTGCACTGCACTGAGCTCTGAGTCATGTGACACTTGAGTTGAGTCGTTTGCATATATTTCAAAAGGGGTATCTTGGGAAATGGGAATATGTTGCATATATGTACTGTTTCTGCTACTTCTGTTTCTGTTTCAGTTATTTCTTTCAATATTGTTATTATTGTTTTGGGTCCTTGTTGAGCACCGGAGCTCAGTCCATCCTCTTTCTTACTGTGCAGGTTATATAGGAGCTGCCTTAGTTTGATGATGTTTGAGATGGGGATTACGAAGGGTGATCCTAAACTGCTTAGTTAATGAACGATGTTTTTCCCTTCTAGTTATTTATACTGGAACGTATAGCTTCCCTTTTAAGTTGTAATAACTTAGACTTATTTCCCTTTTTAGATTTACGCTTCCGCTAGTGTATTTTTACTATTTAAGGAACTCATAATTGAATTGCCTTATTTAGTAACTCTGATTGTGGGCTTAGGTGCTTCATTAAGCAATCAAACACTGCCATGTCATCGCTCCGGAGACTAGGTGTGACAGAAGTGGTATCAGAGTAGGTCGAACCTTAGGGATAAAATCTGTAATGAACTTAGGATAACAAGAACACTTAAGTGAGGTGTGTGATGGGTAGAGACCATGAACTAGGATGCTTCTGTCTATTTAATGTTCTACATCCTATCGTTGCGTTGAGTTACTTTATATGTTACACATGTATAGGATTTTTGGTACTATGCTTGCCATGCTCTACTCGTTATATGTATCACAGGTATAACTTATATGTTTGCCATGCTCCACTTGCTATATGTTTCATATGTGTTATAATACATGTATATTGTAACCTTATTATCTGTAATACATGTTATGTGGTTTTTTGTATTATGTCATGCTCTACTTATTCATGCCTTACATGTTAACTTGTTACTGTTTTATCGCATAACTTGTTTATTTGCTATATGCCATGTTTTAGTATTATATATGTTATACCATGCCATGCTCTACTTGCTTTTACTTTACACAGTTAGTTGTTAAGTGCTTTATCGCTTATCTGCTATATACTTATGGGGGTTAAGATGTACCCGAATCAAGGAAGCAGTGAGGACTGCGATTTACATGTTGCTCCTTATCTTATCGTTATGTATGTGTGTTGTACTACGCTATTCTTATGTGCTATACCCTGACATGCCCAACTCGTCTTTTGTTTCCAAACAAGGATAATTTATTTCTTCTCCCAATTATCCACAACCACTTCATCCTTATCATTTCCTTGTTCGGTGTTCACACCAATAGGAGTTTGGTTGCTTTAGAGTTCTTTTCATGTTGGACTTTTTACAACATTTCTTGCTACTTGGTTTGAGGGATAAAGATCTTTTCTTTCCTTTATTCGATCTGTAATCCCAAGATGAATGTTAATTAACTTACCATACTCATCTCAAACTTAGTTGCATTAGATGGACAAACTGTCAACCTTCGTCATAGCCTCTGATTGTTGATCCAAACAAATATCATCCACTTGAGTTGGCATGATTTGATTTTTTCAATTCTTAATGAGCATTTTCTCATCAACTCCACCTCATGTGATACGGGATTATACCAAGGGCAGCCCTACTCCAAAGACCCCCTAGAGAACCTTCAAGGACCAATTACAAGATCAAGGGCAAAGATGACAATGGACAAAGTATCATCATTGATCCGAATTATCAAAACTAAAGAGGAAGCTAATCTTCACCTAGAGGAAGACATTCAATTCACCCTCTTAAGTTTTACAAGTGTTCAACACGACTCAACCAAGCAAAGTGGCTAAAAGGGAATTTTAGTCTTTTTACATATTAAAGTCTATTTTAGCCTATTCTAGACTTTAACTATTTTTAGTATTGTTATTTAATATTCCAGCTGTGTAATAGCAAGAGATTGCTATAATAAAGGACATGTTGTCCATGTGTTAGTTAGTTAGTTAATAAAGAGTCCTAATGCAACTAGGACTCTTCATAGATTTGGTAGTTGGAATAGATTCTAGCCGCCACTTTTGTTGTTAGGTAGTTACTTGATAGCAAGTTGTTATTCAAGAGTCCTAATTCTTCAAGGACTCTTATTTGTTTTCAAGAGTCTTAATCCTTTAAGGACTCTTATTTCTTTTATGGGTTGTAACCGAAATCTCAACCTACTTAAGGGAGATTTCGGCCACTTTAATATTTACGTTAGATATATTGATATTTTGGTAAGGTTATTCCTTAGCTTCTCGTGTTTGAACTTCTAGATAGAAATTCATTCATTCTTGAGTTACTGTATCAACTAGCTTGTTTCTCTAGTTGTGGTGTTTCAACCTCCATTGTTAATTAACCTCCCTTAGTGTTGCGTTGATTAAATTCTCATAGAAACTAGTTCGAGAATTGAAGAAAGATCGGGCTCAAACTTAAGTCGAACCTTGCGGTTCTTCATCATCATGTGTGTGTCCATGCTTCAACAAAACATTGTTAGCTTCTTATACCAAACTCTTGAGTTTCGCTCCAATCCACAAGAGCCTTTTTCAATTTTGCATACACGAGCTAAATAATCTAGTTTTTCATATCCTTTAGGTTGTTCCTCATATACTTCCTCGTGTAACAACCCATTCGGGAAAGAACTATTACCATCCATCTGATAAAGTTTGAAGTCCCCGAAAATGCAACGTCAACATAAGTCTCATTTACTCAAGTCATGCTACAGGAGCAAACGTCTCACCAAAAAATTTCCCCTGTACTTGAGTATATCCTTTCAATACCATTCTGGATTTATCTCAAGTAATATTTCTTAACGCACTTGGCTTGTTTTTAAACACCCACTTAATTCTAATAATGTTCACACCATCAGTTCTTGGAACTAGTTTCTGAACATTATTTCTTTGAAACTGTCGAAGTTCTTCTTGCATCGACATGATCATTTCATTGCAGTTGTTGATCTTAGAATTCCCACGAGTTTTCTTAAGGGTATCAAAATTACCAATTATCTACTCAACCGGGTGATTTCTTTTACTTACCCGACTGGTACCTATTTAGTTTGGTTCACCCCTAAATCTGATGAGGAACCTTGATATTTTGGATCAAGATTCGACAGGAAAAGGTTAAACTCGGATCTTTCTCTATGTTGAACTAGTTTCCAAGGGGAATATAATCAATGCAACTCTAAGAAGGTCAATTATCAATGGGGGCTGAAACACCACAACAAGCAAAACTATCTTATTGATACAGTAACTCAAAGAATGAATGAAGTTCAATTCACAACAATCCAAGGAATAACCTTACCAAATAGCATGTATCTAACGTAATAATAAAGGTGGCCGAATTCCCTCTTAAATAGAGTAGGAATTTCGGCTACAATGAACCCACAAAGGAAAAATCCTAATCTAGATAGAATTCTTCAATCATAGAATAACAAACTAACTATAATAGCACCACTATCTAAACACATGGACAACATGTCCTTTATTCTAGCCCCACTAAGAAAATGCGGCTAAACACTTGATAAATAAATAACATAAAGCTGAAAATCTAATTAAAGTCTAGAATAGACTTTAATTTACAAGTTTCCTAAAATGCCCTTTTATCCACTTTCTTGTTTGGGCCGAATGCATAACTTTGGAAAGTTAAGAGGTTAACTTGAACATCATCTTCTAAGTGTATCTTAGCTTCCTCTTTGTCTTTGACTTCTCGGATGAATGTAGAGATTCCTTCATGAGTCCTCTTTGTCCTTGATCTTGTCATTGGACCTTGAATGTTGACTAAGGGATCCCTTGAGTAGGGGCAGCCCCTTGGATGGTCCCTCATCATCCCCTCCCCCTTGAAATGATTCGTCCTCGAATCATCATCATCATCAACATAATCTGAATCAAAATCAAAAGGGGACAAGTCAGCAACATTAAAAGTAGAACTTACACCATACTCACCTTTCAAGTCTATCTTGTATGCATTGTCATTGATCTTAGCAACAACTTGAAAAGGTCCATCTCCTCTTGGGTGTAACTTAGACTTTCTTTCATTAGGAAATCTGACTTTCCTAAGATGTAACCAAACCCAATCTCCAACTTCAAAGGAAATATGCTTTTGGCCCTTGTTTGCAAACATAGCATATTGTTCATTCCACTTCGCAATTTGCCCTAGAATCACTAATGAGGGATGGGACAGCTTTGCAACAGTTTGGTATAAACATTATAACTATCGATCCAGGAATCCAATGGAGCTGATTCAAGTTGCACTTGAAAGATAAGAGGCAGATCTACAACTTTCATGAAGATCGCAAGATCAGATTCTGCCGTTTATGGAGTCCGAAATTGTCGTGCAAGTTGATCCAACAAGCTGTCCAGATTTTGGACGAGAATTAATCTTGTTATTTCAAGTTTAATTATTAATTAGATTTCAGCTATTATTATTATTAATAATGAGTGTTCTAGGCGCATAATATTAGTGGTTGCTAGATAATAGGACATGTTGTCCATTATCTTAGATAGTGTTTCGTTTATAGTTAGTTTGTTATGCTAGAGATTGAAGAGCTCTAATTCAATTAGGACTCTTCCTTTGTAAAGCTAAGATAGCAAAATTCCACCTCTATATAAAGGGGAATTCGGCCACCTTATTAATTAGATTAGTTGTTTTTATACAAGATATTTTTGAAAATATAATGTGAGGTTTTTATCTTCCATGGTTCTTTCGAGAATTGAAGCTATTCAAAGTGGATTCTTTGAATAGTTCTTGAGTTACTGTATCAATAAGTTTAGTTTACGCTTATTGTGGTGTTTCAGCCTCCATTGATAATCAACCTTCTTGGAGTTGTGTTGATTATATTCCCCCGTAAACTGATTTTCGAGAAAGAGAATGATCTGAAACCTTTTCGTTGTCCAATCTTGATACAAGTTATCTCGGTTCTTCATCATTTAGTATCAGAGCAAAAGGTTTACCTCTTTCTTGGTGTACTTTTACCGCTTTCTTGAAATTTTTCTTGTTTGCCTGAAATTGATAAAAAAAAACTGAATACTTCGGTCCAAAACAAAAAATTCAGCCGAGAGACTATTTTGTGAACTATAAAGCCAAAAAGAAAACTTCTTGGTTCATAGGGTAGGAGCCTAGTTCCAAGAATTGGCAAACGTTCGCCCCTTTATTTTTTAGCCCCAAGATACATTATTATACATCAAGAATTGATAGCGTAGGCGCCTCATTCTTGATAAATCTCGGCCAAGAAGAAGGGTAAGTTCAAGTAAAAGAAAGAATGGTATAAACATTATATCTATCGATCCATGAATCAAATGGAGCTGATTCAAGTTGCACTTGAAAGATAAGAGGCAGATCTACAATTTTCATGAGATTACAAGATCTGATTCTGCCGTTATGGAGTCCGAAATTGTCGTGCAAGTTGGTCCAACAAGCTGTCCAGATTTTGGACGAGAATTAATCTTGTTATTTCAAGTTTAATTATTAATTAGATTTCAGCTATTATTATTATTAGCAATAATAATAAGTTTTAGGCGCGTAATATTAGTGGTTGCTAGATAATAGGACATGTTGTCCATTATCTTAGATAGTGTTTCGTTTATAGTTAGTTTGTTATGCTAGAGATTGAAGAGCTCCAATTCAATTAGGACTCTTTGATGCGAAACCGTGATGTTTTCATATCAAGGTTCGACTTTTTAGCAGATCTTTCTCTATCTCGAAATAGTTTCTATGGGAATATACTCAACACAACCCCGGGCAGGCTAAGTATCAATGGAGGCTGAAACACTGTTAGTAGTGCCCTAGGACCATTAGCACATGTTGTGTGTTTTATTATCTTTTGAGCATGTAATTGAATAGTTAATTTTGCTTTTGATTATCAAATGTGTGATTTGATAGTAAAACTCATTAGCTTATGTAATTACTATTCCAGAAGTCCCTAGTTTTATGTAATGCTTAATTACTATGAAATAAAACTAGTATGATTGTTGATTGATGATCTTGTTTTACTGATCATGTGTAATGGATACAAATCACATCATAGATGCAATATATAGGGATACATTGTATTGGGACGTGATCAAAGTCGGAGAAGTAATACTTCATGGTCTTAAGTCATAAGTATTACTTCCTCAATACTATTTTAGAATCCTTAGACCTTATGTCTTCATTGATTCTAGTATGAATGGAGCCACGTTTTGACTCGGTCGGACGTTACTTGTAACGAGTAATCAATACGATCGATGATCGGATATAGTGTCCTATCATAGCTTGAATGTGAGAGACATTGTAAGGAATTTGTCCCTCTCTATTATTAGAGAGATATCCATGGGCCCTCGATAGGGAAAGAGCTGTTTAAATGCATGGCCGTGCTCAAATGTGTTTGATAAAGTGGTTATCAAATGCTATTTGTCGAAAGCAGATCTACCCGGAGATCGAGCATAAATACAATTAAGCTTAATAAGGGTGACGACCACCATGCCTTATGCTTAATTAGGATATCGCGAGACAAAGCGATTAAATAGTAGATTGATATTAGGTTCGGTGTATATTCATTCACTTTGGGTAGTCACGATGTCCTGCTAGGGGACCGCTTGTGATTTATGAACTCACACTACTACTAAGTGTGTTTTCATTGCTATTGTGATATGAACCTACAAGGTCACACGCATAGACTAGCTAACGAGCTTCATGTCCAGATTCAATGAATCTAGAATGTGTCTAGGTTCATTGCATCTGACATTCACTTTTCTGAGAATAATAAAGTGTTATTATTCGAATTAGAGATAAGGGGCATTTTCGGTATAGGCTGGGATTACGTGGGAGTCATTATCAGATAAAGACTCCCACTACCCAGCGAAGTCTAGTGCACGTGGGAGTTATAGACTCCCACTTTGCCAAAAAGAGGTTGATAGGACGTGGGCGTTTAGACTCCCCACTTTCTTGAGAGAAATGGAGGGACGTGAGAGTTGGTTATGGGAACAGACTCTCACACCCTATATAATTAACTCTCAGCCGAAACCCTAGCTCTCCCTTGCTTCAGCCGCAATTAAACAACTCTCTGAAATCTGATTTCGGATTTTTTGCCTCTCCCTTTTCTCTATAATTCCCGAATCTCAGAAAAACGAAGAGCTAGCAATCGCTGCCCGTTTCATCGCGTGGATACTGGGTAGAGGACTTTCCGCAGAGGAGATCAATCGGTAGCGACATCCGATCCAAGAAATGTCATCCTCCATTCAAGAAGTAGCTTCTTGAATCCAAAATGTAAGTCTTTTCTTGCTGTTTTTCAATTCGTTTTGTATGAGCGGATCCTTCAGGGGAGGATCCATGGGTGTTTGGAACGAGTTTCCGCCCATGAATCCCTTCAGTGGTATCAGAGCCTTGCTCATACGATTCGGATTCGATATTGTTAATCACACCATAACACTATCAATTCCGATTTGGTATGTGTATGTGTGAAAACAGAAAAGATCGTTTCTTTGATCATGATAAATGCATAAACTGTTTAACTGCATTTAAAGATTGTATCTTTTGATGAGTATACGCATAAACTCTTCTCGGTTCATCATGTTTATACGGTTATATGAACTGTTATGATATAAACTGTTTTCGATTTTTGATTATGCATAAACTATTTCCGTGAATGTTGATTCGGCATAAACTGTTTCTGTAAATATTGATTCTGCATAAACTGTTTCAGTGAATCTGGAATTAATCTGATTAATTCTATTCTCACGCATAAACTGTAATTAACTTGATTAATCCTGCTGTTAATCCGATTTAACAATACATAATCCGATTATGTAAGTAAGGCAGAAGAGGGGTAAATCTGGGAGGAAAAACTCATTCGATGAGTTGATGTAGAATCAGATTTTCCTTCCAGGGGACCCGATTACGTCGATTCTGCGAGACTTAAGACTTTGAATTTATATCATGAATTATTTATGTCATGTTTTATGTGATATTAGCATGGTGAATAGCATGGCCTATTATACCTCTTGTTTTACATGTTTGGGTTGTAATTTTTATAATACGACCTGCGAGTCGATTTTTCTTTATGATGTAAAATTGTAGCTTGCTTTCTTAGATTAGTCATTGAAGGCTGGATATGCCCAAGCAATTATGTAACAAGACTGGAGGCTGCTGGATCGAAGACATTATCCATGAGATGGATTTTGACCTAGATTAACCCTTGACTCCCCACAACGCTCGTGGGAGTCATTATAGGAATAGGCCATGCTATATCACATTTACATTTTCGCTTCATATCCTGCGTGTGATGTTTATTTTATGTCTGGATGGATTTATTTTAGACGTCACATCAAATGGTTTTAATTAAGTCTTAAAAATTCCTACCATATCCTAAGCACTCCATGAGCTTGGATCATCATTATGTCTGCTTGCCAAAGCAACAGATAAGTGGTTATCTAGGCAAGAGGAGATGGGAAAATAGTGATTTCCATATGCTTAGACATGGTTCGACTTAGCTAGGCTATCAAAATAGTTTTGGGCCTAGGGCATAAAATGGGTAAAAGCCGAGACATATAGATGTCATTCCCATTAGATGATTTTACTTTAATTGTGGGTGTTAAGCAAAGCTTTCCTATAACTATTGTAAAATGTTTTTTCCCCACTATTTATCAAGTGTTGAAATTGTGGAAAATTATTTTTTGCTCAAAACTAATAAACTTTGCAAATAATTTAATGTAGATAATGGCAACCAATTCATCACACAATTCACTGCGATTTGTCCTTGAGAAGGAAAAAGCGGCGGGACCAATTTCCTTTATTGGGCCCATGACTTAAGGGATTGTCCTTAAAGCGAGGGAAAGAAAGCTATACGTTCTTGATACGGACATTCCTGAACAACCTGCAAACAACGCCCCCATAGCTGAAAGAGATGCTTGGAAGAAGCATTTCGATGACTCTAACGATGTGACTTTTCTCATGTTAGTCACAATGAGCACTGACCTTCAAAAAACAGTTTGAAGGAGTTGAGGCTTTCCAGATGATGGGCCAGCTCAAGGAAATGTTCCAAGAGCAAGCTCGTCATGAAAGATTCCTCACAACTAAGGCGTTAAATAGTTGCAAAATGGCCCTGGCACCTCTGTAAGTGCACATGTTACGAAGATGAAGGGCTATTTTGACCAACTTGAGAAACTTGGGGCTCGTAGGTCATGACATGTCCACAGATATGATCTTGGGCTCACTCCCACCGGAGTATGACCAATTCGTTATGAACTTTAACATGCATGCCTTGGAGAAGACCATACATGAAATACACGGGATGCTCAAGCAGGCTGAACTGAACATTAAGAAAACCCCTGAAGTCTTAATGGTTCAAAAAGGGAATTTCAAGAAGAAAGGCATGGGAAATCCCATGGCCAAGAAAAGCAAAGGCAACGAAAAGCCCAAGTCCAAGCCCAAAGCCAAGGCACCAAAGGAAGGGGTTTGCTTCCATTGTGGCGAACCAGGCCATTGGAAAGCGGGCTGCAAACTCTACTGGAAGAAAAGAAAAAAGGAGAAAACTAGTTTGGTTTGTCTCTCAGGTATTTATGTTATAGAAATTAACATGTCTGCTCCTACTTCATGGGTATTAGATACCGGTTGTGGATCTCACATTTGCGCAAATGTGCGGGGGTTCAAAAAGGAGTAGATCAGCGGCAAAAGGAGAAGTGGACCTCGAGGTAGCCAGCGGAGCAAGAATTGTTCTTTGTAGCTCTTGGGACATTTAATTTAGTTTTGCCCAAGTGGCCTTATTATAGAAGCTGGATAATTGTTTGTATGTTCCAACTTTGAGTAGGAATATTATTTCGAGTTTCTTGTTTGGATATTGAAGGTTTTGAAATTAATATTTTGAATAAGATTTGCACCATTCATAAAGATCGTATCTTTTATGGAGATGCCTCTTTGATGAATGGGCTTTATATTCTTAACCTCGATGATTCCATTAAAAGGCCCATCTATAACATTAATACTAAATGGTTTAAATCAAATGACTTAAACCAAACCTACTTTTAGCACTTTGTCGTTTGGGCCACATAAGCGAAACGCATATCAAAACTCCATACGAGATGGAATTTTAACATCATTTGACATAGAGTCTTATGAGGCGTGTGAATCTTGCTTGTTGGGCAAAATGACTAAAGCTCCCTTTCTTGGACAAAGTGAGAGAGCTTCAGATTTGTTGGGCCTCATACACACGGATGTTTGTGGACGATAAACACTAGTGCTAGAGGAGGGTTTCGATGCTTCATCACATTCACGGATGATTTCGGTAGATATGGCTACGTCTATCTAATGAAACATAAATCAGAATCTTTTGAAGATTCAAAGAATTTCAAAATGAAGTACAAAATCAACTTGGCAAAAGTATTAAGATACTTGATCGGATCGAGGTGGCGAATACCTTAACCAAGAGTTTGTGAACATCTTAGTGGTTGTGGAATTGTTTCACAATTAACTCCTCACAGCACACCACAATGGAATGGCGTGTCGAGACGGAGGAATCGCACCTTTTAGATATGGTTCGATCTATGATGAGTCAAACAAGTCTTCCAATTTCCTTTTGGGGCTACGCCACTGAAAGCTACTTTGCATTTATATTAAATAGAGTTCCTTCTAAAGCGGTTGAGAAAACTCCATATGAGATATGGGTAGGGAAACGACCTAGCTTGTTATTTCTCAAAATTTGGGGATACGAGGCGTACGTAAAGCGCTTGTTATCCGATAAACTCGCCCTCAAATCGGCAAATGTTTGTTTGTGGGATATCTGAAGAAACTAAAGGATATTACTTCTATCTTCCATCGAGAGAACAAAGTGTTTGTTGCTCGTAATGGTTTATTCCTTGAAAGGGAATTTATTTCCAAAGAGGATAGTGGTTGTAAGATCCATCTTGAGGAAATTCAAGATCCCCCAGACAACATCCGAACCAACTTTGGAAGTTCAAGCAAGCTCACGTCGCGTCTTGAGCTTCAATCTTTGACACAAGGCCCCAGAAGGTCGAGTCGGGTACATCAACGACTCGAGAGATATGGATTTCTCGTGGTGATGATCATCGAGTTGAGCTGATTAATCAAGATGAACTCTCTACCTACAAAGAGGCAATTCGTAGTTACGAGTCGAGATAAGTGGCTAGAGGCTATGAAGTCTAAGATCACGATCCATATACGACAACCAAGTATGGACTTTGGTTGACCCGCTTTCGAAAGGGTGCAAGGTCATTGATAACAAATGGTGTTATAAAAAGAAGACCGAGCATGGATGGTAATGTACACACTTTTAAATCGCGACTAGTAGTTAAAGGTTGTAGACAAGTTCATGGTATTGACTATGGCGAAACCTTTTCCCCTGTCGTGATGATAAAGTCAATTAGGGATTTTACTTGCCATAGCGCATATTATGACTATGAGATATGGCAAATGGATGTTAAGACTGTGTTTCTTAATGGAAACCTTCTCGAGGATGTGTATATGACACAACTTTGAGGGGGTTTGTTGATCCAACAAATCCTAGCAAAGTGTGTATGCTTCAAAGGTCCATTTATGGATTGAAGCGAGGCATCTCGAAAAGCTGGAGATCAGTCGCTTTGATGAGCGTATTAAAGAATTCGGTTTCATAAAAAACGAAGACGAGCCTTGTGTTTATAAGAAAGTAACTAATAATGCGGTAGTGTTCCTTGTGCTTTATGTGGACGACATCTTACTCATTGGAAATGACATCCCTACATAACAAAGCGTAAAAGCTTGGTTAGGGGAAGTGCTTTTCCATGAAAGACTTAGGCGAGGCCACATACATTTGGGTATAAGAATCTATAGAGATAGATCTAACAAAATGATTGACTCGAGCTGAGTGGATACATTGACAAGGTGCTGAAGCAGTTCGGTTGCAAGACTCAAAAAGGGATTCTTGCCCATGTCACATGGCGTTAAACTTCAGCGAGAACTCAATGACCTTCCACAAGGGAGGACCGAGAGCGCATGAGTAAGATCCCATATGCTTCGGCCATTGGGTCTATTATGTACGCCATGATATGTACTCGCCTGGGATGTGTCTTTTGCTTTAAGTATGACTAGCGAGATATCAATCGACCACGGTGAGTCACATTGGATTGCGATCAAGAGCATTCTTAAGTACTTGAGAAGGACTAAAGATATGTTCTTAGTTTATGAGAGGTCATGAAGGAAAGTGCAGTTTGTAAATGGTTACACGGACGCAAGCTTCCGGGACCGAGCGTGAGACGATTATAGATCGCAATCGATTTTGTGTTTTGTTTGAATGGAGGTCTTTGTGGTGGAAGAGCTCAAAGCAAGAAACCGTGGCCGACTCTACAGCAGGCTGGGTATCTAGGCTGCCTCTGAAAGCATTAAAGAAAGGCTGTTTGGATCGGGAAGTTTGTTGATGAATTAGGTGTTGTCCCTAGCATTGTGAACCCGGTGGACCTCTATTGTGATAATCCTGGTGCCATTTCACAAGCTAAGGAACCTAGATCTCACTGACGATCCAAACATATTCTCGGGCGTTTCCATCCCGATTAGAGAGATCATCGGCAGAGGAGGCGTTAGTATTTGCAAAGTTCATACGAGGGCGACAACATTGCGAGATCCATTGACCAAGCCACTCCCACAACCTAAACATGAGAGTCATACTAGGTCAATGGGATTGAGGATCATGTATGATTGGACCTAGGGCAAGTGGGAGATTGTTAGTAGTGCCCAAGGACCATTAGCACATGTTGTGCGTTTTATTATCTTTTGAGCATGTAATTGAATAGTTAATTTTTCTTTTGATTATCAAATGTGTGATTTGATAGTAAAACTCAATAGCTTATGTAATTACTATTCTAGAAGTCCCTAGTTTTATGTAATGCTTAATTACTATGAAATAAAACTAGTATGATTGTTGATTGATGATCTTGTTTTACTGATCAGGTGTAATAGATACAAATCACATCATAGATGCAATATATAGGGATTCATTGTATTGGACGTGATCCGTCAGAGAAGTAATACTTCATGGTCTTAAGTCACAAGTATTACTTCCTCAATACTATTTTAGAATCCTTAGACCTTATGTCTTCATTGATTCTAGTATGAATGGTGCCACGTTTTGACTCGGTCGGATGTTACTTGTAACGAGTAATCAATACGATCGATGATCGGATGTAGTGTCCTATCATAGCTTGAATGTGAGAAACATTGTAAGGAATTTGTCCTCTCTATTATTGAGAGAGATATCCATGGGCCCCTCGATAGGGAAAGAGCTGTTTAAATGCATGGCCGTGCTCAAATGTATTTAATAAAGTGGTTATCAAATGCTATTTGTCGAAAGCAGTCTACCCGGAGATCGAGCATAAATACAATTAAGCTTAATAAGGGTGGCGACCACCATGCCTTATGCTTAATTAGGATATCGCTGAGACAAAGCGATTAAATAGTAGATTGATATTAGGTTCAGTTGTATATTCATTCACTTTGGGTAGTCACAATGTCCTGCTAGGGGACCAGCTTGTGATTTATGAACTCACACTACTACTAAGTGTGTTTTCATTGCCATTGTGATATGAACCTACGAGGTTCACACGCATAGGCAGAGCTAACGAGCTTCATGTCAGATTCGATGAATCTAGAATGTGTCTAGGTTCATTGTATCGACACTCACTTTTTCGAGAATAATAAAGTGTTATTATTCGAATTAGAGATAAGGGGCATTTTCGGTATAGCTGGGATTACGTGGGAGTCATTATCCGATAAAGACTCCCACTACCAGTAGAAGTCTAGTGCACGTGGGAGTTATAGACTCCCACTGCCAAAAAGAGGTTGATAGGACGTGGGAGTTTAGATTCCCACTGCTGAGAGAAATGGAGGACGTGAGAGTTGGTTATGGGAACAGACTCTCACACCCTATATAATTAACTCTCAGCCGAAACCCTAGCTCTCCCTTGCTTCAGCCGCAATTAAACAACTCTCTGAAATCTGATTTCAGATTTTCTGCCTCTCCCTTTTCTCTCTAATTCCCGAATCTCAGAAAAACGAAGAGCTAGCAATCGCTGCCCGTTTCATCGCGTGGATACCGGTAGAGGGACTTTCCGCAAAGGGAGATCAATCGGTAGCAGCATCCGATCCAAGAAACGTCATCCTCCATTCAAGAAGTAGCTTCTTGAATCCAAAACGTAAGTCTTTTCTTGCTGTTTTTCAATTCGTTTTGTATGAGCGGATCCTTCAGGGGAGGATCCATGGGTGTTTGGAACGAGTTTCCGCCCATGAATCCCTTCAAACACCACAACTAGAGAAACAAGCTAGTTGATACAGTAACTCAAAGAATATGAAGTTCTACCGGAAATTCATAAACAAGTATCAAAGGATTAACCTTAATCAAAATATCAATATATCAAGTCTAAGTAAAAAGGTGGCCGAAAATACTCTTTAAGTAGATGTATTTCGGTTCCAACTTGAACTAGGAAAAGGGAAATAAGAGTCCTTGAAGAATTAGGACTCTTGAATAACAACTTGCTATCAAGTAACTACCTAAACAAGATAATAGGCACATGTTCCTATTATCTTGGCGGCACAAATAAAAGTAACTACCAAAACAATGAAGAGTCCTAGTTGCATTAGGACTCTTTTTAACCAACTAACTAACACATGGACAACATGTCATTTATTATAACAACTACTTGCTATACACGAAATTATAGTAATTAAATATGATGAAAATAATTAAAGTCTAGTATAGACTTTAATTGTACACAAAAAGACTAAAATGCCCTTTAAATTCGTCCCAATTCTGGACAGCTTGTTGTGCCAACTCGTACGACAATAATGGATATCAAGAAGGCAAAATCTGGTCTTGTGATCTGCATAGAAGTTGTAGATCTGCCTCTTATCTTTACTATGCAATTGAAATCAGCTTCATTGGATGCTTATATCGAAAGATATGATCATTTTACCAAACAGTAGCAAAGCTGTCCATTCCTTGTACACTTGTGATACTTAAGAGATTGACTTGGGAAACATTCCTAGATGTAATTTAGAGTCCTCTTTGTATCGTAACACACGTTCCCTTGAGTTGGGCAGCCCCAAGGTTGGTACCGTATCATCCCCTCCCTCTTGAAAAGGATTCGTCCTCGAATCATCCCAAAAATCAGCTTTATAATCTGAAAAATGAATAAAAGGGAGCAAGTTAGTAATATAGAAAGTAGAAATTACGTCGTACTTACCTTTTAACTGGATCTTATGGCGGCTGTCCCAAAAGAAATCTTCTCTCTTCATTGCATTCAAGTTTGCAAGTTTGCTAAGATTATGAACCAAATGTTGATAAAAACTTGCTAACTCAAATGATGATCGATGTTGATTTGTACTAGTTGAATTCGGCCATTCCTCAATTGTATTAACTCTTGCCGGTTCAACTTTAATACCTTGAAAACTCATCATGTAACTAAGAAGATTAATAGAATGAGTGTAATAAACATAATTATCCATCTTAGCATACAAGGTTTGTGCATTTATAATAGAAAAAACAGCCCTAAGATGTGTACTAACATGTTCTCGGTTTTGACTATTAATAAATATTTTATCAAAGCAATAAATTGGATGTCTATACTGAAAAGTTATGTGATTAACATGTAGACTATCCGTATATGTTCTAAAAGTCCTTTCATGCTTAGATTCAATGTTTACCGGATTAAAATAAGGACTTAAAGACTTACTTACCTCCTTTGCACAAATTAACTCACCTTGGTTTTGAAGTTGCTGATTTGTACCCCAAGATGGTTTATACCTTTCACGATTTTGAAGGCTAATAAGTAACCTTTTTGGCAACTCCTTTGGGAAGACTTCATGAAACTTCTGAAAAATAGCAAGACTAGATGTGGAAAAAGATGTTAGAGTAAACGAAAAAGTGTTAGTAAATAGGTTCCTTGTGGTTCCTTTCAAATCTAACAAAACAACAAGTTGTTTTGCTTGAATTGTCCTATCTACCTTTCCGGATTTAATGAACAAACATTCTTTTCTCACTTTTTGAGCTATTGCCTTTTTCTCACTTTTAGCTCGGCTTTTTTGTCCTTTTTTCCCTCGTTTTTTACCTCTTGGTAGGATCACTCGTTTTTTGCAACTCACGCTCTTTCATTCTTTTCTCTCTACCCTCGGCTAATAACTTTTGATGCTCACGAACTTGAATTGGTGACATAGGATGTAAAGTATATCGAATATTATCCATTGTAACCATGTAAACATTCCTTCGACCAATATGATCCACATACCTATCATATTACCAAGGTCTTCCCAAAATTATGTGACTTGCGGTCATAGGGACTACATCACAAATAACCGAATCCAAATATTGTCCAATGCTGAATTGAATCTCAACTTGTTTATCCACTTTAATCTCACCACTATTATTTAACCAAGAAAGCTTATATGGCGTCGGATGTGCTTTCAAGGGTAAATCTAAAGCGGTAACCATATCAAAAGAGCAAACGTTAGTGCAACTACCACTATCAATAATAAGTAAACAAATCTTGCCTTGAACAGTGCACTTTGTTTGAAAAAGATTACTTCTTTGTTGATGCAAATCATCTAATTGTTGATATTGTAAGAGATTCATATTTACCAAAAGATGATTTCCCTCATCCGAATATTGATCATTGACCTCGGTTTCAACTTCAAAACTTTCGGCCTCAAATTCCCAATTTGCCTCCTCGGTTTCTTCCTCACTAAAATATATTGAGTCATCATTATCCGCTTCAATATCAGTTTCCTGTGATGAACCTTCAATAAAAGACATTATCTTTGCAAAGAAAAAGAATTCACACAAATAATCGTTAGTAGAAAAAGATATTAAAGATTGAATCTTTTCACAAAATCTGTGAATAGTAATCTGTGAATAGTAATCCGTGAATAGTAATCTGTGAATAGTAATCTGATTTTTCTCTCAATATTCCACAAATACTTGTCAAGAACTTCCAACTCTAGATGATTTAGGTAAATTGAATTGTTTTGTTGATGGAAGGTTGAAAAAATATGGAAAGAAATCCTATCTTGACCTACACAAAAAGTTAAGAAAGAAAGAATAAAAGTAATCGTTAAAAAGATGTAACCTTTACGCTTCCTGATTTCTTGAAGATAGACTTTAAAATTTCGGATGAATAGTGCTATGAATAGTAACCAAAAATTTTAAAATCTTGAAAACCTTGTTTTCTTGATTTCTTTCTTTACCTTATACCTTTAGACTTACCCTTTTCTTGGCCGCCTTTATCAAGAACTCCGTGTCAGGAAGATATTACCTTGATTTGATGTGTTTGATGGCGACTAATTCAAGAACAAGAGGGAACAAGAGCCAATTCCTTTGTGTCCAAGCGGACAAGGAAGTTTTCTTTTGGTTTGATCCGTGTCTAGGATAACCCGGCTGCCAATTTCTTTACTTCCGGGTGGCTTATGGTAGTAATAATTTTTTTGTTATCTTTCTCGGTCTATTCCAAGCAAACAAGAAAAATTTAATGAAAAGCGTAAGGGTACACCAAGATAGAGATCAACATTTTGCTCTGATACCACTTGATGCGAAACCGTGATGTTTTATATCAAGGTTCGGCTTTTTAGCAGATCTTTCTCTATCTCGAAATAGTTTCTATGGGAATATACTCAACACAACCCCGGGCAGGCTAAGTATCAATGGAGGCTGAAACACCACAACTAGAGAAACAAGCTAGTTGATACAGTAACTCAAAGAATATGAAGTTCTTCCGGAAATTCATAAACAAGTATCAAAGGATTAACCTTAATCAAAATATCAATATATCAAGTCTAAGTAAAAAGGTGGCCGAAAATACTCTTTAGGTAGATGTATTTCGGTTCCAACTTGAACTAGGAAAAGGGAAATAAGAGTCCTTGAAGAATTAGGACTCTTGAATAACAACTTGCTATCAAGTAACTACCTAAACAAGATAATAGGCACATGTTCCTATTATCTTGGCGGCACAAATAAAAGTAACTACCAAAACAATGAAGAGTCCTAGTTGCATTAGGACTCTTTTTAACCAACTAACTAACACATGGACAACATGTCATTTATTATAGCAACTACTTGCTATACACGAAATTATAGTAATTAAATATGATGAAAATAATTAAAGTCTAGTATAGACTTTAATTGTACACAAAAAGACTAAAATGCCCTTTAAATTCGTCCCAATTCTGGACAGCTTGTTGTGCCAACTCGTACGACAATAATGGATATCAAGAAGGCAGAATCTGGTCTTGTGATCTGCATAGAAGTTGTAGATCTGCCTCTTATCTTTACTATGCAATTGAAATCAGCTTCATTGGATGCTTATATCGAAAGATATGATCATTTTACCAAACAGTAGCAAAGCTGTCCATTCCTTGTACACTTGTGATACTTAAGAGATTGACTTGGGAAACATTCCTAGATGTAATTTAGAGTCCTCTTTGTATCGTAACACACGTTCCCTTGAGTTGGGCAGCCCCAAGGTTGGTACCGTATCACTCTTCCTTTGTAAGGCTAAGATAGAAAATTCCACCACTATATAAAGGGGAATTCGGCCACCTTATTAATTAGATTAGTTGTTTTATACGAGATATTTTTTTGAACATTATGTGAGGTTTTTACCTTGTCATTCCTTCTTGAGTTACTGTATCAATAAGTTTAGTTTACGCTTATTGTGGTGTTTCAGCCTCCATTGATAATCAACCTTCTTGGAGTCGCGTTAATTATATTCCCCCGTTAAACTGATTTTTGAAAGAGAAAGATTTGAAACCTTTTCATTGCCGAATCTTGATACTTTGTATCTCGGTTAATCACCTTCTACATTATAATACTCATCAATAGGTAAAGGAGTTAAATCTAAAGGGGTTAAGGGGTTAAAGCCACAAACAACTTCAAAAGGTAAATTATTTGTAGTAGGATGTAAAGTCCTATTGTGAGCAAATTCAGCAATAGGTAAACAATCTTACCACCTTTTTAAGTTCTTTTGAATGAGTGCTCTAAGTAGAACCCCTAAAGTCTTTCGTTTGTGGGTGACTTGATATAGAAAACAGCAATTTGGTTCCCAACTTACTCCATAAAGTCTTCCAAAAGTAACTCAGGAACTTAACATCTCTATCACTCACAATGGTCTTGGCAACTCCATGAAGCCGAATTATTTTCTTTAAGAACAAATCTGCTACATGACTTGCATCACTTGTTTTTTCTGCAAGGAATAAAGTGAGCCATTTTAGAAAAATGATCTACAACAACCATTATACTATCCATACCTCTTTGGGATCTCGGCAATCCAAGGAAAAATCCATGGATACATCAATCCATGGTGAAGATGGAATAGGTAAAGGCATGTATAATCCATGCTTGTACTTTTAGCCTTCTAGATAGAGCATCGGCTACAACGTTTTCCTTACCTTTCTTGTACTTGATAATGTAAGGAAAAGTATCAATGAAGAAAACCCATTTAGCATGTCTTTTATTCAACTTACTTTGCCCTTTTAGGTATTTGATGGATTTATGGTCTGTATGTATCACAAATTCCTTTGCAATCAATTAGTGCTTCCATGTCTCCAAAGCTCTAACAATTGCATACAACTCTTTGTCATAAGTTGGATAGTTAAGTGTAGAGTCACTTAATTTCTCACTAAAATATGCTAAAGGTTTGCCTTGTTGCAAAAAAGCTCTTAATGAAGAACCGAAAGGTACAAAGTACCAAAAGGTTCGACTTTTAATTGTGCCGGATCATTCTCTAATTCTCGAACTAGTTTCTAGGGGAATATAATCAGCGCAACGCTAAGGAAGGCTAATTATCGATGGAGGCTGAAACACCACAACAAGAGAAACTAAATCTTGCTGATACAGTAACTCAAAAATGAATGAATTCTTAAAAGAAGTTCAGACACGAGGAGCTAAGGAATAACCTTACCAAAATATCAATATATCTAACGTAAATATAAAATTGGCCGAACCATCTCTTAAAAAGAGAGATTTCGGTTACAATGGACAATAAAAGGAAAAGTCCATGAAGAAGTAGGACTCTTGAACAACAAATTTCTATCAAGTAAACCACTAACCAAGATAATGGACAACTAAACATGGTTGAAAATAACTAATCATGTGAAGAGTCCAAGATTTGGAGTAGAATTTACCCTCGCATTTGCCGAATTTGTTGGATTTTGTGACCTTACTGCCCCAAACTGCCCCTTTGCTGTTTTTGCACCAATTTGGACTTCATTACCTTTGCTTTGGCTCGTCAAAACAGTTGAAAAATCTAGGACTGATTCGGCTTTTTCCAAGCTTGGAAATTGGTCGTTTTGGTCCTTAAACTCTTCTCTTTTTGTTGTCTTTCCACTTGTTCTGCATAATACAACATAGAGGTAATATTATCAAGATTAGCACGTTCTACCTTTGACAGAATTTTTTCGTTTAGGCCAGCCAAGAACCCCGCCATTGTTGCCTCAACTCCCTCTTGAATATCGGCCTGAATCATTGCAATTTCCATCGCCTTGTAATATTCATCTACCGAACTCTCACCTTGATTTAATCTTTGTAAACGGTTGTAAAGTTCCTTTATGTAGTTTTTAGGAACAAAACATCATTTCATCACCGCTTTCATCTCATCCTATGTGGCAACTTCTTGTTGTCCCACTCTAGCCCTTGTTTCGGTTTCTTTATCCCACCAAATAGAAGCATATCCAAAAAACTCCATGGATTCTAGCTTTACTTTCTTTTCCTCTGAATAGTTATGAACATTAAAAACATGGTTAATTTTACGAATCCAATCTAAAAGAAATTCGGGATCATTTGTACCTTCGAAAGAGGGAATCTTGGTCTTAATAGAACCAAGATTGTTGTCATTAAGATGAAATTCCCCTCTTCTCGGCTCATATATTTGATTGTTGATTACCCAATGTGGCAAATTTAGTCTCGGAATTGGTGGTGGCCTAGGCGGCTCAACTTCATAAAGGGATGATCATTCCTCTCGGCATCATTCCCAATATTACCTTGCTAATTTTTAACTTCGAGTTCTCATCTTTTCTTCCATATCATCCATTTGTCTACGCATCTCCAAAATTTCTTTTTGCATAGCCTTTTTATCTAACTGGTTAGAATCAAAGGCTTCACCTTTCTTTGATGGAGATCCCTGAAAAGACATATTATAATCTCAAGAAAAACACACAAAAACGTTAGATAGCAAAGAAAAATTCCCTCTTTATTCCAACACTACTCGTATAGAACTTCAAACTCTAGATGAATGAACGGGTTCCTAACTTTTGCGTTGACACAAAGCTGAAAATAAGGAAAGAAATCCTATCAACCTACACGAAAAGCTTAAAGAAAGAAAAAGAAGATGAATCTTGAAAAAGTTAATCCTAATCAAGAAAAGAGATCTTTAAAGAAAGGTATCCTTTTGCGTTTAGGAAGAGCAACTTGCAATCTTGATTTTCTTAATGTTCTTGACTTCTCTTTTTTTGATGTTCTATTTCTTCTAGACTTACCCTCTCTTGGCCGTGTGGTATCTTGAATGTTCACTAGGAACCAAGGTGTGTAGTAATTGTACACGGCTATGACAAGTTTAAGGGTGACAAGACCAACTCTTGAATGTACAAAAGGAACCAAGAGGTTTACTTTTGGCTTAAATCACTTATCTAACAAATATCTAGCACGGCTGCCAATATCTTTTTTAGGCCGTATGCTTTTTCTTCGTTCGTAGTATTTTTTTTCTTTTCTAAATCAAGCAAACAAGAAAATTTCTAAAAAGCAATTAAAGGTATACCAAGAATTGAGATGAACCTTTTGCTCTGATACCACTTGTTGAAGAACCGAAAGGTACAAAGTACCAAAAGGTTTGACTTTTAATTGTGCCGGATCTTTATCTAATTCTCGAACTAGTTTCTAGGGGAATATAATCAACGCAACGCTAAGGAAGGCTAATTATCGATGGAGGCTGAAACACCACAACAAGAGAAATTAAATCTTGATGATACAGTAACTCAAAGAATGAATGAATTCTTAAAAGGAGTTCAGACACGAGGAGCTAAGGACTGACCTAACCAAAATATCAATATATCTAACGTAAATATAAAGTTGGCCGAACCATCTCTTAAATAGAGAGATTTCGGTTAAAATGAACAATAAAAGGAAGAGTCCTTGAAGAAGTAGGACTCTTGAACAACAACTTGCTATCAAGTAAACCACTAACCAAGATAATGGGAAATATCTTGCATCTAGGCGGCTAAAATAACTAATCATGGGAAGAGTCCTTGAAGACGTGGGACTCTCAACTACTAGATAACTAACCATATGGTCAACATGTCTTTTATTATAGCAAGTACTTACTATACACGTCTAAATAAGCATAAATAACCATAATTAATCATACTGAAAATAATTAAAGTCTAGAATAGACTTTAATTGTACAAAAGACTAAAATGCCCTTTTTAGCCACTTTGCTTGTTTGGGCTGATTTGAATGCTTTGAAAAGTTAAGAGGTTGACTTTGTCATCATCTTCAAGTTGAAGTATAGTTTCCTCTTTAACTTTAATGTCTCAGACCAATCTTGAAATAAGTTGATTCACCAACTTGGTTCTTTGTCTCGTCATTGGTCCATGCAGTTTGGTCAATTGATCTTTGTAGGGCAGCCCCTTGTATGGTCCCTCATCATCTCCATTACCTATCCCTATAGCATCACATTCAACTTCAAAAGTTAAATCAAAGTTAGGTAAAGTAAGAATAGGAGAAGATGTAAGTAAATCTATGAGCTTATCAAAGCTCTCTTGTTGCGGCTTCTCCAAAAAGAATTGAGTATCCTTCTTCACAACTTCATTCAATGGGACAGTAATAGTAATAAAATCGCGCACAAAACGTCTATAAAAGCTGGCTAACCCATGGAATGATCTAACTTGACATGCACTTGTTGGTGTCGGCCAATCTACATTTACTTTGATTTTGGCCGGATCAACACTAATACCTTGAGAACTCACAATGAATCAAAGAAAGTTAATAGAATTAGTGCAAAAGACACACTGATGAAGAACCGAATGGTACAAGGTACCAAAGAGTTCGACTTTTAGTTGAGCCCGATCTTTCTCTAATTCTCGAACTAGTTTCGAGGGAATATAATCAATGCGACGCTAAGGAAGGCTAATTATCGATGGAGGCTGAAACACCACAACAAGAGAAACTAAACTTGTTGATACAGTAACTCAAGAATGAATGAATTCTACATAGAAGTTCAAACACGAGAAGCTAAGGAATAACCTTACCAAAATATCAATATATCTAACGTAAATAATATGTATGCCGAAATCACTCTTAAATAGAGAGTTTTCAGCTCCTAACAATAATAGGAAGAAGAGTCCTTGAAGAAGTAGGACTCTGGGAAAACAACTTGCTATCAAGTAAACTACCTAAACAAGATAATGGACAACATGCCCTATTTCCTTGGTTAAAGGCGGCTAAAACAACCAATAAAGCTGAAAAATAACTAACCAGATGAAGAGTCCTAATAGAGGTGGGACTCTTAAGAACTAGACAACCAACTATGGACCACATGTCCTTTATTATAGCAACTACTTGCTATTCACACCTAAACACTCTAAATAAAGTAAATAACAAAGCTGGAAAATAATTAAAGTCTAGCATAGACTTTAATTGTACAAAGGCTAAAATGCCCTTTAAATTCGTCCGAATTCTGGACAGCTTGTTGGGCCAACTTGCACAACGATTTCGGATATCAAGCAGGCAGAATCTGATCTTTTGATCTGCATGAAAGTTGTAGACCTGCCTCTTATCTTTAATATGCAACTAGAATCCGCTCTATTGGATAAATGGATAGAAAGTTATGACCATTCTACCAAACTGTTGTAAAGCTGTCCAATCCCTCATCATCTTGTAAGATTACTAAAATGCCCTTCTTAGCCTCTTTGCTTGATAGGGCCTAATCCTACACTTTTGAACTTGAGAGGCTGCCTTGTACTTTATATTCTATGTGTAACTTAGAATCCTCTTTGTACTTTATTATACGAACCAATGATGTAGTTATCTGCTTCATGTTCCTCGTTCTAAGCCTCGTCATTGGTCTATGTATGTGATCCCTTGAATTGGGAAGCCTCGAGGTTGGTACTGTATCATCCCCTCCCCTTTGAAAAGCTTGATTCATCCTCGAATCATCATTACGATCTGCCACATAATCTGAAAAAATTGCAAAAGGGGGAAAGTTAAAAATATAGTAAATAGAATATGTACCGTGCTTACCTATTAAATTGATTTTATGGCGGCTGTCCCAAAAGTATTGTATCTCTCTTTTCTCCATTGTGTCAGCAAGCTTGCTATGATCACGAACATAACAATTACACAAGCTTGTCAACTCAAATGATGAATGAATGCGATTTGAACAAGTTGTGTTCGGCCATTCCTCAATTGTTTTAACTTCTGCCGGTTCAACTTTAATACCTTGAAAACTCATGATGAAACTAAGAAGGTTAATAGAATGAGTGTAATAATCATATTTTTCCATCTTAGCATCCAAGGTTTGCGTATTTATAAAAGTAAAAATAGCCCTAAGATGTTTACTAAAACGCTCTCGGTTTTCACTATAAATAAACATATTATCATAGCAATAAATCGGATGTCTATACTTAAAAGTTATGTGATTAATATGTAGACTATCCATATATATTTTAAAAGTCCCTTCATGCTTGAGTACAATATTTTCCGGATTAATATAAGCATTAAAAGACTTACTTGCCTTCTTCCTTGCAAGAATTAACTCACCTTGGTTTTGAATTTTCTGATTTTTTACCCAAGATGGTTTATACCTTTCACAATTTTGAAGGTTCATACAAAACCTTCTTGGCAACTCCTTAGGGAAGACTTCATAAAATTTCTGAAAAATAGCAAGACTAGATGTAGAAAAAGATGTTAGAGTAAAAGAAAAATCGTTAGTAAAAAGGTTCATTGCGGTTCCTTTTATATCCAACAAAACAACAAGTTGTTTTGCTTTAATCGCCCTATCTACCTTTCCGGGATTAATGTACAAACATTCTTTTCTCACACTTAGAGGCTTTTTTCTCACTTTTGGCTCAGCTTTTTCTATGATTTTTACCTTAGATTTTACCTCATGGGTAAGATCACTCGTATTTTTCAACTCACTCTCTTTTTCTCTCTCTTGGAACATCATCTAAAGCTTGTGAATGAACTAGCTTTATCGTAACCAAAGGTTGATTCCCATCTTCTGAAAGTTCCTCTAACTTCTCGGTTTCTTTCTCAAAATCAGGTCCTTCGGTTTTGTTATCACTAACCCACGTTCCATCATCCAACATGATCATAGTACTCTTGTTAGGGCAGTCCCTAGAAAAGTGTCCTTTTCCCATACATTTAAAACAGTACCGAACAAGATTTGGATTAGAATTTACCCTCGTATTGGCCGAAACGGTTGGATTTTGTGACCTTACTGCCCCTAAACTGCCCCGTAGCTGTTTTTGCATCATTAAAGACCTCTTCACCCTTGCTTTGGATCGACAAAATAGTATAAAAATTCTGGGGTGGATTCGGCTTCTTCCAAGGTTGGAAAGTTGTCGATTTTGCCCTTAAACTCTTTTCCTGTTGCTGTCTTTCGATCTGCTCTGCATAATATAACATAGATGTAATATTATCAAGATTAGCATGTTCTACCTTTGTTCGGATTTTGTCATTTAGACCAGCCAAGAACCGAGCCTTTGTTGCCTCATCTCCCTCATTAATGTCGGCCCGAATCATTGCAATTTTCATTGCCTTGTAATACTCATCGACCGAACTCTCTCCTTTCTTTAACCTTTGTAAACAGTTGTAAAGTTCCCTTATGTAATCTAGAGAAACAAAACGTTGTTTCATCACCGCTTTCATCTCGGCCCAAGTTGCAATTTCTGGTTGTTCCATTTTCTCCTTTGTCTTGGTTTCTTTATCCCACCAAATAGAAGCATATCCATAAAACTCCATGGCTGCTAGTTTTACTTTCTTTTCCTCCGAATAGTTATGAACAGCTAAAACATGGTTAATTTTACGAATCCAATCGAAAAGCAATTTAGGATCATTTGTACCTTCGAAAGGGGGAATCTTGGTCTTGATGGAACCAATATTGTTGTCAAGATACTGAATATAATCTCCTCTTCTCGGCTGATATAACGGATTGTTGATAATTTGATTTGCTTGAATTGCCGGATTTTCCATATTTGCCCTCGAAAGTTGTGGTACCCTTGGCGGTTCCATGTTCTCACTTCTTTGATGATTAATCTCGGCATTGTCTTGAGGAAGACGTTGCTGATTTTGAAGTTGCTGAATTTGGATTTTTGAGTCCCCCAATTCGCCCCTTAAATCAGCCATTTGTCCCGTCATCTCCGCCATCATTTGATATAACTTTTCTAGATCAAAGGCTTCACCTTTCTTTGATGGAGATCCCTGGAAAGACATCTTTATAAGACAAAAAAAAAACACAAAAACGTTAGATAGCAAAGAAAAATTCACTCTTTATTCCAACACCGCTCGTATAGAACTTCAAACTCTAGATATAAAGAATGGTTCCTAACATGTTGCGTTGACACAAGGTTGAAAAATAAGGAAAGAAATCCTATCTTTGACTTAAACAAAAAGCATTAGAAAGAAAAAGATGAAGAAACGAAATCCTAATCGAGAATGGAAACCGGTTCTTGATGATCTTGATCTTATTGATTTTCTTGAAGTTCTTGATTAAGATGAATAGTAATCTGTGAACAGTAATCGTGAACGGTAACTTGAATTTCCCCTTGATCTTGGTCTAATGGTATCAAGTATTGAGGCTTTAACGCTTTCAACACTTAATGTATTTGATTATTTAATACGGCTCAAAACAAAAGGGGGAACGTTTGCCAATTCTTGGACGAGGCTCTAATGCTTTCGTTTGCAAGATGTTTTCTAATGGCTTTATAGTTCTCTATTCTAATCTATACTTGGCTACCAATTTTTTACACCAAGAGGCTTTTGAATCGGCTGCTCTTTTAATATATATGTCGTGATTTTTTTTTTTTTTTGTCCTTTTTTGTCAATCTAGCAAACAATAAAAAAAATTTGGCGAAGGATACACCGGGAATTGGAGAAGAACCTTTTGATCTGATACCACCTGATGAAGAACCAAATGGTACAAGGTACCAAAGAGTTCGACTTTTAGTTGAGCCCGATCTTTCTCTAATTCTCGAACTAGTTTCGAGGGAATATAATCAATGCGACGCTAAGGAAGGCTAATTATCGATGGAGGCTGAAACACCACAACAAGAGAAACTAAACTTGTTGATACAGTAACTCAAGAATGAATGAATTCTACATAGAAGTTCAAACACGAGAAGCTAAGGAATAACCTTACCAAAATATCAATATATCTAACGTAAATAATATGTATGCCGAAATCACTCTTAAATAGAGAGTTTTCAGCTCCTAACAATAATAGGAAGAAGAGTCCTTGAAGAAGTAGGACTCTGGGAAAACAACTTGCTATCAAGTAAACTACCTAAACAAGATAATGGACAACATGCCCTATTTCCTTGGTTAAAGGCGGCTAAAACAACCAATAAAGCTGAAAAATAACTAACCAGATGAAGAGTCCTAATAGAGGTGGGACTCTTAAGAACTAGACAACCAACTATGGACCACATGTCCTTTATTATAGCAACTACTTGCTATTCACACCTAAACACTCTAAATAAAGTAAATAACAAAGCTGGAAAATAATTAAAGTCTAGCATAGACTTTAATTGTACAAAGGCTAAAATGCCCTTTAAATTCGTCCGAATTCTGGACAGCTTGTTGGGCCAACTTGCACAACGATTTCGGATATCAAGCAGGCAGAATCTGATCTTTTGATCTGCATGAAAGTTGTAGACCTGCCTCTTATCTTTAATATGCAACTAGAATCCGCTCTATTGGATAAATGGATAGAAAGTTATGACCATTCTACCAAACTGTTGTAAAGCTGTCCAATCCCTCATCATCTTGTAAGATTACTAAAATGCCCTTCTTAGCCTCTTTGCTTGATAGGGCCTAATCCTACACTTTTGAACTTGAGAGGCTGCCTTGTACTTTATATTCTATGTGTAACTTAGCATCCTCTTTGTACTTTATTATACGAACCAATGATGTAGTTATCTGCTTCATGTTCCTCGTTCTAAGCCTCGTCATTGGTCTATGTATGTGATCCCTTGAATTGGGAAGCCTCGAGGTTGGTACCGTATCACACACTTTTCTAGTTTAATTACAAAGTCTATTCCCTTAATATAGTAAAAACAGCCCTAAGATGTATAACATGATCTTCTAAGCTTTTACTATAAACAAGTATATCATCAAAATAAACTACAACAAATTTGCCAAAACAATGATGAAATATGTAGTTCATTAATCTAATGAAAGTACTAGGTGCATTAGTAAGGCCAAAAGGCATAACAATCCATTCATATAATCCATATTTAGTCTTAAAATCGGTTTTCCATTCATCGCCTTCTTTCATCCTAATTTGGTTATATCCTTGAGTTAAATCAATTTTAGAAAAGATTAGTGCACCATTTAACACTTCAAGCATATCATCTAAGAGAGGTATCGGATGTCTATATTTAACAGTTATCTTATTAATAGCGCGACAATCCGTAAATAATCTAAAAGTCCCTTCATTTTTAGGTACTAAAATAACCGGACTAGCACAAGGACTTAAAGATTCTCTTACCTGCTCCATCTCAAGAAGTAAATCAACGTGCCTTTGAATTTCTCGAGTTTCATCCGGATTTCCCCTATAAGCCGCACGGTTTGGAAGACTAGATCTTGGGATCAAGTCGATTTGATGCTCAATTCCTCTAATTGGAGGTAATCCTTTCGACAACTCCTTGGGGAATACATCTTTAAATTCCCGCAAGAGATAAAAAAACAAGACTAGGTAGAGAATAAGAAATTAGTTCAAAAGTGTTAGTAGTTAGGGACCTTTCGGTTCCTATGAAAAGTAGCAAAACAATGAGTTATTTTGCTCGAATTCCCCAATCTACCTTTCCCGGATTGATAAACAAACACTCTTTTCTCACCTTTTGAGCACTTTCCCTTTTTCTCACAATAGGCTCTTTTTTTTCATTACTTTTTACCTCGGATTTTACCTTATGGGTAGGATCACTCTTCTTTTGCAACTCGTCTCTCATTCTTTTCTTGCTATTCTCGGCCATTTGTTTATGAACCTCACTTGCGGCACTTGGTGTTAAAGGATGTAATGTAAACCGAGTATTATCCATAGTGACTTGGTAAACATTCTTTCTCCCAATATGATTCGCACACCTATCATATTGTCATGGTCTCCCAAAAATAATGTGACTTGCGGTCATTGGAACCACATCACATATCACTTTATCCTTGAACCTTCCAATCCCGAATTCAATCTCAACCTGTTTATCCACCTTGATTTCACCACTATTGTTCAACCAAGAAAGCTTATAAGGCATAGGATGAGCTTTCCAAAGTAAATCAAGAGCGGTGACCATATCAAGAGAGCAAACGTTAGTACAACTTCCATTATCAATAATAAGTAAACAAAGCTTGCCTTTAACGTTGCACTTAGTTTGGAAGAGATTCCTCCTTTGTTGATGTGCATCATCTAATGTTTCAGAATGAAGTAGCTTCATAGTCACCAAAAGTTGATTCCCATCTTCGGGTTGTTCTTCATAGGTCTCGATTTCTTCCTCCAAAACAGCCTCCTCGGCTTCTCCATCACTCACCCAAGTTCCATCATCTTGCATGATCATTACGCTTTGATTTGGGAAGTCCCTAGCAAAGTGACCCTTTCTTCTACATTTAAAACATTCTTTTGCAAGGTTAGGAGTAGTAACCTCGAATTGGATGAATTTGATGTAGAAGATGTCTTGGCTGCCCCACTTGATGCCGTGACTGATTTTGCATCACTATAAGTCTACTTTGCATTGGTTTGGCTCGGCAAAGATGTAGAATTATTTAGGGGCTGATTCGACTTTTTCCAAGATTGGAAATTCGTCGAATAAGTCCTTAAACTCTTCTCTTTTTGTTGCCTTTCAATTTGCTCTGCATAGTATACCATTGAAATAAGATTACCAATGTTAGCACGTTCTACCTTTGATATAATTTTGTCATTTAGACCAGCCAAGAACCCCACCAATGTAGCTTCCTCATCTTCTTGAATATCCGCTCTAATCATGGCAATCTCTATCTCTTTGTAATACTCATCTACCGACTTAGTACCTTGCTTCAATCTTTGCAAGCAATTGAAAAGTTCCCTAGTGTAATTTTGGGGAACAAATCTACGCTTCATGACCGCTTTCATCTCATCCCAGGTATCAATTTGTCGTTGTCCAACCCTTCTCCTTGTTCCAGCTTCTTTGTCCCACCAAATTGATGCATAATCTCCAAACTCCATGGCTGCCAACTTAACCTTTTTCTCCTCCGAATAATTATGCACGGAAAAACATGGTTAACTTTACAAATCCAATCTAAAAACAATTCGGGATCGTTTGTACCTTGAAAAGAGGGAATCTTGGTCTTGATTGCACCAAGATTATTGCCAACCCTTTGATATTGATCACCCCTTCTCAGCTCAAATGCAAAATTGTCCTCCATCCGAATTGGTTGCCTAGCTCTCGGCAAAGGTGGATTTAAATCCAACCTTGGCCGAATGGTACCCTTTATAGGCTCATTAGATTCATGTGATTCTTCATCAACATCATTTATCTCAACTTGTTTACCTCTTCTAGTTGCATGTTGTTGCTTTGACACCTCAAGAATTCTCAATCTCTCGGACATATCCTACATTTGTTGCATCATCTTGCGCAAGAATTGTTGTGTTGATTCCTTCAAAAGCTTATCATCTCCCAAGATTTCGCCTTGCCTTGATGATTCTTCCTGATGAGACATAAAGAAAACACTCAAACTGTTAGATAGAAAAAAAATCACTCTTTATTCCAACAATAATAGTAAAGAACTTCAACTCTAGATGAATTTAGGTTCCTAAATTTGTTGCGTTGAGACAAAGCTGAAAATAATGGAAAAGAGTCCCTAGACTTACACGAAATAGCTTAAAGAAAGAATGATAGAATAATCTTGAAAATCCTAGACTTAATCAAGAAAAGAAGATACTTTTAAATGTATACTTTTGTGTTTAGGAAAAGGAAGATCTCAATCTTTACGCTTCTTGATTCTTGTTCTTGAATCTTTTCTTTCTTTCTTTTTATTTTGACTTCCCTTCTTATTGGCCGAATTTATCAAGAATAGAGGCTCGAGCGATATTGATTCTTGATTTATAGTAATTGTAACTCGCGACTCAAAAATAAAGGGGTGAGCGTTTACCAATTCTTGGAACAAGGCTCCTACGCTATGAACCAAGAAGTTTGCTTTTTGGCTTTATAGTTCACAAAAACTCTCGGCTATTTTTCTGTTTTTGGGCCAAATACTTTTTTTTTATCCAAGAAAATTTTCAAGAAAGCGGTAAAGATATACCAAGAAAGAGATCAACCTTTGTTCTTTGATGCCAACTAATATTTTGGATCAAGATTCGACAACAAAAGGTTAAACTCGGATCTTTCTCTATCTTGAACTAGTTTCCTAGGGGAATATAATCAATGCAGCTCTAAGAAAGTCAATTATCAATGGGGGCTGAAACACCAAAACAAGCGAAACTATCTTGTTGATACAAAAAATCAAAGAATGAATGAAGTTCTATAAGAAGTTCAATTCACAAGTATCTAAGGAATAACCTTACCAAATAGCATATATCTAACGTAATAATAAAGGTGGCCGAATTCCCTCTTAAATAGAGTAGGAATTTCGGCTGCAATGAACACACAAAGGAAGAATCCTAATCTAGATAGAATTCTTCAATCCTATAATAACAAACTAACTATAATAGCACCACTATCTAAACACATGGACAACATGCCCTTTATTCTAGCCCCACTAAGATAATGCGGCTAAACACTTAATAAATAAATAACATAAAGCTGAAAATCTTCTAGACTTTTAATTACAAGTTTCCTAAATTGCCCTTTTAGCCATTTTGCTTGTTTGGGCCGAATGCATAACTTAGGAAAGTTAAGAGGCTAACTTGAACATCATCTTCTAAGTGTAGCTTAGCTTCCTCTTTGGCTTTGACTTCTCGGATGAATGTATAGATTCCTTCATGAGCCCTCTCTATCTTTGATCTTGTCATTGGACATTGAATGTTGACTAAGGAATCTCTTGAGTAGGGCAGCCCCTTAGATGGTCCCTCATCAGTTTCTGAACATTATTTCTTTGAAACTGTCGAAGTTCTTCTTGCATCGACATGTTCATTTCATTGCAGTTGATCTTAGAATTCCCATGAGTTTTCTTAAGGGTGTCAAAATTACCAATTACCTAATCAACCGAGTGATTTCTTTTACTTACCCGACTGGTACCCGTTTAGTTTGTTGCACCCCTAAATCTGAGTGATTATCACAATTATCATCATGATCACTCGTTGTATTTGTGAGATCTTCTTAACTATTGTTATTGAGACTTTGTCCGCTCATAAGGGTACTCTCATCAAGTTCTGTGAGACGGATATTCAACAAGATTTGCAGACACATCTTGTACCACTACTTTGATGGCTTCTATCTTTTTAGAGGTCTTTTCGTTGTATACTTCTGTTGGAGTATCCCATAAATGCTCCTTCATTGGCCTTTATGCCAACTACCCATAATAATTGTACCATGACCTCAAAGAAACAAGCTTTGCACATATTTTCTCTAGATATCCGAGATGTTCAATTTGGAGACCTAATGCTAATCTTTGATGGATTCCTTCATTTTCCATTTTTCCGTTTTGATTTCCAAAGGCACTATAGAACTCTACTATTTTGCTTGCACTGTGAATTGTACCATGTTCAAGCGAAATTATTGGTTGTGGACACTTTTCTTTGGGACCGAAATTAATATATTGATTGTATCACTTTCAGGGAAGAAATTACTACCCTTCCATTCTATGCACACCCTCTTGGTGTACATCGACTTTAATTTTATTTCGATCAATCTTCCTTTTGTGCCCATAATGGAATTGTTGGTTCTTCTGTTCTTAGTCATTCATACCACACGCCTGTTGTACTTCATTTCTTTGGCGACGAGGCAAATTCTACATTTTATTTGATTCCTCTCTAGAACACTTGTTGGGCTTTTGGCTATTGTCGTGGTCTCCTTACCATTTGTTGAGAAGAAATGTGTTTTCTTGTTGAACCTTGATTATTGCCATCATATCACCATCCATGGTGATCTACACTTTGTTGATATATTAATAATAGGTCATCAAAGTCGGCTTTTCCTTTATTTCATCACTTGATCCACCCTTTAGCTACTATTGGTTTCTCGTTTTATTCGGCCAATGTATATTCACGAATTTCAATATCCCTTTCAAATGAATCAACTTTCGTTGCCAATTCTTGATTCTTACTCTTTGGGTTACCGTTCATTTTAATCATCTGGTTCCCATCTCTTGCGTTTGTTTGTAGCATTTCTTTATCTATTATGATCCTCCTCAATCATCTTCGTAATCAACATTAGAATCATCTCAGATTGAGGAGTATGATTTATCACCTTCGCCATGTCTGCCTTACTGAGTTTTGTTGTGGATAGTGATGCTTCAACTTCTAAGGCCAGACTCATTTCCTTCAGTCTCATTTTTTTTTCTTGTTAGCCAATCTCAAGTTTCTCAATGGAGCACATTTTACTCAAATTATTTTTTTTCTGTTAGAGAGAGCTCAAAATATTGCTTATTAACTTTTCACTAGAATATTCTTCATCCATTGAAAAGATTGATTTCCAAAGTCTCTCAGTTTGTTATTGGCGTTGGTCATGGTTTCATTCTCACCCATCCTAACGTTCTAGGATTCAGTGGTCCAACTGTTCAGAGCAAGAAGCCACTTGAGAGTTAGAAGAAGAAGACATTTGAAGTATCCTCATCTTTTCATCGACCAGGGTCAGCAAGTTTCGAGGATGAAACTTTTGTAAGGGAGGGGAAGAAAGTAACCGTTACTTTTGCTTACGTGTTATTTGGTGTGTAATTAATTTTTGCATGACTAACTATGTAGGAGTAATATTTTTCGTATGATTATGTGATTACGTGTCCATTTAATTTTGTCACATGTTACGTGTTTTATTATGTGTACGTTTATTGAAGGCCAATCATGGCAGTGGACGTCCTTGGTGTTAGTAGTGCCCTAGGACCATTAGCATATTTTGTACGTTTTATATCTTTTTGAGCATGTCTTTGCATAGTTAATTTTCCTTTTGAACATCAAATGTGTGATTTGATAGTAAAACTCATTAGCTTATGCAATTACTATTCTAACTGTCCCTAGTTTTATGTAATGTTCTTTACAATGAAATAAAACTAGTATGATGAATGATTGATGATTATGTTTTACTGATCATGTGTAATGGATACAAATCATATCATACATGCAATATATTGGGATATATTGTATCGAACGTGATCCGTTAGAGAAGTAATACTTCATGGTTCTATAGTCATAAGTATTACTTCCTCAATACTATTTTGAATCCTTAGACCTTATGTCTCCATTGTTTACAGCATGAATGAAGCTACATTTTGACTCAATCAGACGTTACTTTTAATCGAGTAATCAATACGACTGATGATCGGATGTAGTATCCTATCATGGCTTGAATGCTAGAGACATTGTAAGGAATTTGTCCCTCTCTTATGAGAGAGATGTCCATGGGCCCCTCGATAGGGAAGACTGTTTAAATGCATGGCCGTGCTCAAATGTATTTATTAAAGTGGTTATTAAATACTGTTTGTTGAAACAGTCTACCTGTAGATCGAGCATAAATACAATTAAGCTATATAAGGGTGACAACTACCATGCCTTATGATAAATTTGGATATCGCGAGACAAAGGGATTAAATAGTGGATTGATATTAGGTTCCACCACATATTCATTCACTATGGGTAGTCACAATGTTCTGCTAGGGACCGCTTGTGATTTATGAACACATACTACTACTAAGTGTGTTTTCAATGCCGATATGAACCTACAGGGTCACAGGCATTGACGAGTTAAAGAGCTTCATGTCCATATTCAATGAATCTAGAATGTGTCTAGGTTTATTGTTTCTGACATTTATTTTTCTGCGAATAATAAAACGTTATTATTCAAATTAGAGATGAATAAGGGGCGTTTTTGGTTTTTGTTATAGCTGGGATTACGTGGGAGTTATTATCCGATAAAGACACAGATACGGTACCTACCTTGGGGCTGCCCAACTCAAGGGAACGTGTGTTACGATACAAAGAGAACTCTAAATTACATCTAGGAATGTTGCCCAAGTCAACCTCTTAAATATCACAAGTGTACAAGGAATGGACAGCTTTGCTACTGTTTGGTATAATGATCATATCTTTCGATATAGGCATCCAATGAAGCTGATTCCAGTTGTATATTAAATCTAAGAGGCAGATCTACAACTTCTATGAAGATCACAAGATCAGATTCTGCCTTCTTGATATCCGAAATAGTCGTGCAAGTTGGCCTAACAAGCTGTCCAGAATTGGGACGAATTTTAAGGGCATTTTAGTCTTTTGCGTACAATTAAAGTCTATACTAGACTTTAATTATTTTCAGCATATTTCATTACTATAATTTCTTGTATAGCAAGTAGTTGCTATAATAAAGGACATGTTGTCCATGTGTTAGTTAGTTGGTTAATAGGAGTCCTAATGCAACTAGGACTCTTCATAGATTTGGTAGTTATTTACATTCTAGCCGCCAAGATAATAGGAACATGTGCCTATTATCTTGTTTAGGTAGTTACTTGATAGCAAGTTGTTATTCAAGAGTCCTAATTCTTCAAGGACTCTTATTTCCTTTTCCTTGTTCAAGTTAGAACCGAAATCCCTCTACTTAAAGAGTAATTTCGGCCACCTTTTAATTAGACTTGATATATTGATATTTTGATTAAGGTTATTCCTTTGATACTTGTTTATGAACTTCCGGTAGAACTTCTTTGAGTTACTGTATCAACTAGCTTGTTTCTCTAGTTGTGGTGTTGATACGGTACCAACCTTGGGGCTGCCCAACTCAAGGGAACGTGTGTTACGATACAAAGAGGACTCTAAATTACATCTAGGAATGTTTCCCAAGTCAACCTCTTAAGTATCACAAGTGTACAAGGAATGGACAGCTTTGCTACTGTTTGGCAGAATGATCATATCTTTCGATATACTTATCCAATGGAGCTGATTCCAGTTGCATATTAAAGATAAGAGGCAGATCTACAACTTTCATGAAGATCACAAGATCAGATTCTGCCTTCTTGATATCCCGTATTGTCGTGCAAGTTGGCCCAACAAGCTGTCCAGAATGGGGACGAATCTAAAGGGCATTTTAGTCTTTTTATGTACAATTAAAGTCTATACTAGACTTTAATTATTTTCAGCATATTTACTTATTATAATTTCGTGTATAGCAAGTAGTTGCTATAATAAAGGACATGTTGTCCATGTGTTAGTTAGTTGGTTAATAAGAGTCCTAATGCAACTAGGACTCTTCATAGATTTGGTAGTTACTTTTATTATCTTGTTTAGGTAATTACTTGATAGCAAGTTGTTATTCAAGAGTCCTAATTCTTCAAGGACTCTTATTTCCCTTTTCCTAGTTTGAGTTAGATTGGTTATCTTGTAACCGAAATACTCTATTTAATAGAGATTTCGGCAGCCATGTAACTTAGACTTGATATATTGATATTTTGATTAAGGTTAATCCTTTGATACTTGTTTATGACTTCCGGTTGAAGTTCATATTTCTTTAAGTTACTGTATCAACTAGTTGGTTTATCTAGTTGTGGTGTTTCAACCTCCATTGATACTTAGCCTTTCCGGGACTGTGTTAAGTGTATTCCCCCATAAACTATTCGAGATAGAGAAAGATCTGCTAATTAAGCCGAGTCTTGATATAACCCATCAAGATTTCGCATCAGGTGTTTCAGCCTTCATTGATACTTAGCCTGCCCGGGGTTGTGTTAAGTGTATTCCCATAGAAACTAATTCAAGATAGAGAAAGATCTGCTTAAAAGCCGAACCTTGATATAAAACATCACGGTTTCACATCAAGTGGTATCAGAGCAAAAGGTTGATCTCTATCTTGGTGTACCTTTATTGCTTTCTTGAAATTTTTTTTTTCTTGTTTGCTTGAGATAGCCGAAAGATAACAAAAAAAAAATTTACCCCAACGAAAAAAAGCCACCCGGAAGTAAAGAAATTGGCAGCCGGGTTACATACAAATTCGGGTACTTACCATCATAAAAGCCACCCGGCAGTAAAGAAATTGGCAGCCGAGTTAGCCCAAAATAGACAAGGAATCAAGACCAAAAGCAAACTTCCTTTGTATAAAGGAATTGGATCTTGTTCCCTCTTCATCTTGAATTAGCCACAATCAAGACTTTTCGATCTAGCACAACCGTCATCAATCAAGAGCTTTTGATATTGTGGCCAAGATAAGGGTAAGTCTCGGGTAAGAAGGTAAGAAAGATCTCAAGAACAAGCTATTTCAAGAAAACAGAAAATCAAGAAAGGTCAAGATCACATCTTTTTCTTGTTTTGGCAACAAATATCTCTTATACTTTTTCCTTAGACTTTTTGTAAGTCAAGATAAGATTTATTGCCATATTTTTCCAACCTTCCATCAACATAACCATTCAATCATCCAAAGTTGGAAGTTCTTGACAAGTATTTTGTGGAATATTGAGAGAACAAAAATCTGATTACTATTCACAGATTACTATTCACGGATTACTATTCACGGACTACTATTCACAGATTACTATTCACAGATTTTGTGAAAAGATTCAATCTTTAATATCTTTTTCTACTAACGATTCTTTGTGTGAATTCTTTTTCTTTGCAAAGATAATGTCTTTTATTGAAGGTTCATCACAGGAAACTGATATTGAAGCGGATAGTGATGACTCAATATATTTTAGTGAGGAAGAAACCGAGGAGGCAAATTGGGAATTTGAGGCCGAAAGTTTTGAAGTTGAAGCCGAGGTCAATGATCAATATCCGGATGAGGGAAATCATCTTTTGGTAAATATGAATCTCTTACAATATCAACAATTAGATGATTTGCATCAACAAAGAAGCAATCTTTTTCAAACAAAGTGCACTGTTCAAGGCAAGATTTGTTTACTTATTATTGATAGTGGTAGTTGCACTAACGTTTGCTCTTTTGATATGGTTACCGCTTTAGATTTACCCTTGAAAGCACATCCGACGCCATATAAGCTTTCTTGGTTAAATAATAGTGGTGAGATTAAAGTGGATAAACAAGTTGAGATTCAATTCAGCATTGGGCAATATTTGGATTCGGTTATTTGTGATGTAGTCCCTATGACCGCAAGTCACATAATTTTGGGAAGACCTTGGCAATATGATAGGTATGTGGATCATATTGGTCGAAGGAATGTTTACATGGTTACAATGGATAATATTCGATATACTTTACATCCTATGTCACCAATTCAACTTCGTGAGCATCAAAAGTTATTAGTCGAGGGTAGAGATAAAAGAATGAAAGAGCGTGAGTTGCAAAAAACGAGTGATCCTACCCAAGAGGTAAAAAACGAGGGAAAAAAGGACAAAAAAGCCGAGCTAAAAGTGAGAAAAAAGGCAATAGCTCAAAAAGTGAGAAAAGAATGTTTGTTCATTAAATCTGGAAAGGTAGATAGGACAATTCAAGCAAAACAACTTGTTGTTTTGTTAGATTTGAAAGGAACCACAAGGAACCTATTTACTAACACTTTTTCTTTTACTCTAACATCTTTTTCTACATTTAGTCTTGCTATTTTTCAGAAGTTTCATGAAGTCTTCCCTAAGGAGTTGCCAAAAAGGTTACTTATTAGCCTTCAAAATCGTGAAAGGTATAAACCATCTTGGGGTACAAATCAGCAACTTCAAAACCAAGGTGAGTTAATTTGTGCAAAGAAGGAGGTAAGTCTTTAAGTCCTTATTTTAATCCGGTAAACATTGAATCTAAGCATGAAAGGACTTTTAGAACATATACGGATAGTCTACATGTTAATCATATAACTTTTCAGTATAGACATCCAATTTATTGCTTTGATAAAATATTTATTAATAGACAAAACCGAGAACATGTTAGTACACATCTTAGGGCTGTTTTTTCTATTATAAATGCACAAACCTTGTATGCTAAGATGGATAATTATATTTATTACACTCATTCTATTAATCTTCTTAGTTACATGATGAGTTTACAAGGTATTAAAGTTGAACCGGCAAGAGTTAATACAATTGAGGAATGGCCAAATTCAACTAGTACATCGATCATCATTTGAGTTAGCAAGTTTTTGTCAACGTTTGGTTCATAATCTTAGCAAGCTTGCTGCCTTGAATGCAATGAAGAAAAAAGATTTCTTTTGGGACAGTCGCCATAAGATCAAGTTAAAAGGTAAGTATGATGTAATTTCTACAATCTATATGTTGGAGTACATTTAATCTAAGGTGCGCCAATTCGATTGGGCCGGGCCGGGCCGGGATTGGATTGGGCCCTTAATCGGGTTGGGCCGACCAATATGATTGGGCCGACCGACCCGTTTTGGACCGACCTTATGGCTGGAAAATTGGACACATATTTTTAGCTCATATGTCTCTTATCTAGAGGTTAAAGGAGTGGAGAAAGTGGAGGAGTGGTTTCCTCCATGATCTCCCACTTTCCCCTTTATCTCTCCCCACTCTCTCTTAATAGACTAAGGGAAAAATACTGATTTTTCCCATTCATATTAATCAGTTTTTCTCCAGCTTTCGAAGCTTAGAGAGAAGAGAGAAAAGTGAGTTTTTAGAGAGAAAAGAAAAGATAGATTTCTAGACTTGTTTTCTAGCTTTTTGCTAATAGGAAAGAAGTTAGAAATCACGTATCTTATTCTTCCGATAAGGTCTAAAATACATACTCCATTGAAGAGTGTCTTCAAAGCTTCTACAAGGCGTTGGCTAGCACCAAGCGATAGAAGACCATCCCCGGAAGATCGAGTGGATACTTTGGGAGAGACGGAGCTCGCATTGTGGTGTTCGTTCGTGACAACATACCGCATGAAAGCGTTTCAGCCATTCTAGCATCAATATAAGGTAAAACACTATCCCATAGTCGTAGGTTCTTACTCGTGGAAGATCCTGGTAGAGGCGGGTCAAGTTTTATTCCGCTGCGCATTTATGTGTGACCCGGTTATTCCTCTAACAGTGGTATCAGAGCCACTCACGAGTACCCTATAGACTTTAAGTGTTATAGTGTTTGAATATAGATTATGAATCTATGTTATGCATGCCTTAGGATTGCTAGAAATGTAATAAATCATGTATGACATGCTTTTCCAGCTTTATGAATGTATATCTGTTGAGAATTTCCAGTTTTGAAGTCATTCAAAAAGCTGGAAAAACTCTCGATTTTTGTCACTTGGTCGATCGGGACTCATCTTCGGTCGACCGAGGCAAGACGATAGTTAAATGATACTTGTTCGGATCAACCGAGTTGGTCTTGGACGATCAAGTTGGTCTTGGTCGACCGAAGACCACGACCGGTCGACCAGAACTCGAGACAATATGAAATGTTCATTTGTTTGCTTTCGCTTGCTCGTTTTTCCATAAAATGTTATGTTAATTGAGCATGATGCATAGTAGTCGCCTTTACCCTGTTGGTTTTATTTTATAATACGATCTGCGTATCGTGCCTATTTTATCATTCAAAAAGTTGTAATTTTATTCTCATTATATCTCCTCGAATGTAACTCGAGGTTTCCTTAGAAATTTTGTAATTCTAGATTAGGAGAAGGTACAGTGTGAGATGATGAAGATTTGGAGGCAACCAACTGAAGGTCAAGACGGTGTAGAATAGATGTTTTTCATTTTACACCCTTAGATTGACTTCACGGTTTTTCCATTGGCTTGGAAAAACCGAATAGGATATGGCGATTACTATTGCATTTTATTTTATGTATTGGATGCATATGTATATAAGCATAAAAGCTGTTTTATTTATGCTTTTACGGTGAGATTGTTAAAAAACAAAATCCCTCATTTAAAATATTAATTAGTGCCTTCTAAGTTTGGCCCTCGTCGAGGCCTAGATCGACATTAGCATGGGACATGCCAAAGGCGTGCATACGTGTCTATCCAGGGTGAGGCGCGAAGGATAAGTTGTGATATCCACTGGCTAAAACTTAGGGTCCTAGTTAACTAGATTATCTCGATAGATGGATTGAGGATCTAGAGGCAAAAGAGTTGAGAAAAGTGTATAATGATACGCTTGAATAAATGTTATTCACTCAACTAACCAAGAATTACATAATTTGATGTAATTGGCAAAGCGTTGCCTACCTAAATAACTAAGTTTTGGGCGATCGACCAAAGTCGACTCGAGCGAGGTGAAATATGGATCTTGGCCCGCTAGAAAGTTAACGAACTTTCCGAGTTGATATTGAGGGTTATTCACTCGAAGAAAGTAGTGGGAGAAATCATTAAAAAGATAAAGACCTAATAATGATTTTAAATCGGTACTTACTTTGCATATATAATTTTTGTTGTAGAAAATGGAAAATTCAAACCAAACACTATCACTGCGTTCTGTCCTTGAGAAGGACAAATTAGAAGGAGTTAACTTCCTCGACTGGTTCAGGAACTTGAGAATCGTTCTCAAGCATGAAAGAAAGCTGTATGTCTTGGAACAACCTATTCCTGCTATACCAGAGGCTCGTGCTACGGCCGCTGAAAGGACTGCTTATCAGAAGCATGTTAGTGATGCTTTAGATGTGTCTAGCCTCATGCTTGTCACCATGAACTCGAGCTTCGAAGCAGACATGAGGACATGGGGGGCTTATGAGATCTTTGGCTCACTCGAAAGCAACTATATCATGGGCAAGCACGCCGGGAGAGATTCGATGTATCGAAATCTCTCTTTCGATGCAAAAATGTCCGAGGAATGCAGTAGGAACTCACGTTCTTAAGATGATAGGTTATGTTCGAACCTTGAAAAAGCTGGGATTTCCTTTGGGATAAGAAGTTTGTCGGCCGATTTGATCTTGCAATCGTTGCGAGTCATTGAGTCATTCATTACGAATTATCACATGAATGAAATTGACAAGCCATTACTGAGTTGTTGAATATTCTAAGGACTGCTGAGAAGGAAATAGGCAAGTCCAAGCCCAACACCATACTCGATGGTGCAAAAGGGCAAAGGCAAAAGTTTTTGCGAAACCCAAAGGCAAACCGAAAGGTAAGCCCGAGGGCAAGCAAACCACTTTCAACAATGCACCTGAAACCTAAGGGGTGGTGTAGCCAAGGACTCTATCTGTCATCATTGTGGTGAGAAGGGTCACTCTGGAAAAGGAACTGCAAAAGCTATCTTGCGGGGAAAAGGCTGGAAAAGGAGAAAGCAATTGTTGCTACGGGCTCGAGTATTTATGTTATAGATATTAATATGATTGATATCAATTTAAATACAAATACTTCTTGGGTATTTGATACTGGGATGTGGTTCTCACATTTGTACTAATGTGCGAGGGAGCTGCAAAGGAGTAGAGAGTTGGCAAAGGGTGAAGTGGAACTACGAGTAGGCAACGGAGCACGTGTTGCGACCACTAGCTGTAGGGACTTGTACTTTTACTTTGCCTTCGAGGGGCTTGTTTTGGGTTTAGAAAAGCTGTTTCTATGTACCTAGTTTAATTAAAAATATTATTTTAGTTTCTTGTTTGGACGAGAACGGTTTTGAGATTTCGATCAAAAAACCAACGATTGTCGTTATTTACGGATAATATGTTTTATGCAAGCGCCTCTTTAATTAATGGTCTATATATTTTAGACCTTGATATGCCAATTTTAAACATAAATACCAAAAGGATTAAGACTAATGATTCTAATCCGACATACCTCCGGCATTGTCGCTTAGGCCACATAAAGCGAAGATCGCATATCCAAACTCCATAAAGATGGAGTCATTGGAATCATTTGACTTTGAGTCTTATGATCGATGCGAATCTTGTTTGTTGGGTAAGATGACGACATCACCTTTCACTAAGCTAGGTGAGAGAGCCGATGCTTTATTAGGACTAATACATAGTGATGTATGTGGCCCTTTTTAATATACATGCGAGGGGTGGTTACCTCTACTTCATTACCTTTATTGATGACTTCGGTGAGGTATGGATATGTGTTCTTGATGAAACACAAATCCGAAGCATTTGCTAAGTTTAAAGAGTTCAAACTTGAAGTAGAAAACCAACTTGGCAAGAGTATTAAGGTTCTTGATCGATCGAGAGGAGAATACTTGAGTCAAGAATTCCGTGACTATCTAAAAGCTTGTGGAATCGTTTCACAACTTTCTCCTCCAGTTACTCCATGATGGAATGGGTGTATACGAAAGGAGGAACAGAACCTTATTAGATATGGTTCGTTCTATGATGAGTCACACGAGCTCGCCCAATTCCTTTTGGGGACACGCACTAGAGACGACATCTTTAACACTTAACAGCGTTCCATCTAAATCGAGTTGCAAAGACGCCAAACGAGTTATGGGCTAGGGAAGCGTCCCGGTTTGTCTTTCCTCAAGATTTGGGGGTCGTGAAGCGTTTGTAAAACGCTCGGCCTTCCCGATAAGTCGGCTCCAAAATCCGAAAAGTGCATATTTGTAGGTTATCCTAAGGAAACTAAAGGATACTACTTTTATATCCCTAACAAGAACAAAGTGTTTGTTGCTCGCACGACAGTCTTTCTAGAAAAAAGAATTTGTTTCTAGAAACACAAGTGGGAGTAGTGTAGAACTTTCCGAAGTTCCGGACTCTCAAACTAGCACTAATGATGAGATGGAAATTGAACGAGACTCCACAAGTTGTTGTGCGGCGAGTGCCACAACGATTGTGCGACCAGCACTCGATTCAAGAAACACAAGAATTGCGTAGGTCCGGTAGAGTTCGTCGTCCACCTCCAAAAAAAATTTGGATTTTTCATAACGAGAACATGGTGATGTTATGTTTGTGGATCACGATGAACCTTCGACCTACAAAGCAGGCAATTAATAGCCCTGAGTTCGAGAAATGGCTTGAGGCCATGAGATCCGAAATGGACTCCATGTACACAAACCAAGTCCGGATCTTGGTTGATCCACTGAAGGGAGTAACTCCCATAGGGTGCAAATGGGTTTTTAAGATTAAAACCGAGCATGGAAGGAATGTACAAACGTCATGAGGCGGCCAGTCGCGAAAGGTTTCAAACAAATTCATGGTATTGACTATGATGAGACCTTTTCCCCACGTAGTTATGTTCAAGTCCATTCGGATTTTGCTTGCTATTGCAGCTTACTATGACTACGAAATCGGCAAATGGATGTCAAAACCGCTTTCCTTAATGGAAAACTTGACGAGGATGTGTATATGACACAGCACGAAGGTTTTGTCACTCCGGAGAATCTTTGGAAAAGTATGTAAGCTTCAGAGATTCATTTATGGACTCAAGCAAGCTTCTCGAAAGCTGGAACATCCGTTTTAATGATGCCGTCAGTGAGTTTGGCTTCATTAGAAATGAGGATGAGCCTTGTGTTTACAAAAAGGTTAGTGGGAGCTCAATTGTATTCCTAGTTTTGTATGTAGATGACATACTACTCATTGGAAACGACATACCAACCTTAAAAGTCCTGTAAAGGCTTGGTTGAGTAAGTGTTTCTCTATGAAAGACTTAGGCGGAGCCGGCTATATTCCCGGGAGTCAAGATCTATAGAGATAGATCCGAGGAGACTCATTGGCCCAAGTCGAGTACATATATAGACAAGGTGCTAAAGCGGTTTAGCATGCAAGAGTCTAAGAAAGGACTTTGTCCTATGGCACATGGTACTCGTTTGCAGTCGAAGGAGCAAGTGTTCTAAAACGCCCTGCCGAATTAGAACGCATGAAAGAGATTCCTTATGCTTACGCCATAGGATCCATCATGTACGCCATGATATGTACTCGCCCTGGGATGTCTCGTTTGCCTTAAGCATTACGGGCGAGATACCCGATCTAATTACGGTGAAGCGTCCATTTGGATCTCGGTCAAGAATATCCTCAAGTACTTGCGAAGGACTAAGGATACATTCTTGATTTATGGAGGCGGATGAGCTCGTTGTAAGTGGTTACACCGATGCTAGTTTCCAAACCGAGCAGAGATGATTTCCGATCGCAATCCGGATATGTGTTTAACTTGAATGGAGGTCTTTGTGAGTGGCGCTGATTCAAAGCAATCAACCATCGCAGATTCTACGACAGAGGCCGAGTACATAGCGGCTTGTGAAGCAACTAAGGAGGCGGTTTGGATCGGGAAAATTTATTTCCGACCTCGATGTGGTTCCTAGTATTGCGAACCCGATAGACCTCTATTGTGATAACAATGGGGCTATTTCCCAATCTAAGGAACCTAGATCTCACCGAGAGGTCCAAACATGTACTACGGCGATTTCACCTAATCCGCGAGATTATAGAGAGAGGTGATGTGCATATATGTAGAGTAGACTCGGCGAGACAATGTCGCCAATCCAGCGACGAAGCCAGCTGTCGCGGCAGCGACATGATCGTCACACTAGCTCCATGGGTATCCGATATCCGGAGGGACTGATCTTTAGAGGCAGGTCATTAGTATGCCACTAAAGACCATTTATTGTAATTTGGGTCTTTAGTGCAAGTGGGAGATTATTGTCTTGTATTTAATGTAATTTTCATTTTGATGAATAAAAGGCAATTAATTCCGAGTATTATTCATTATGTTTACTGCGTTCTTAACAACATAAATAAATAATATGTCCTTAGAATAGTATTTATAATTGTTATGAGATACTATTCAGAAAGCGTCCCTAGTCGAACATTATTTTGGAATCTTGAGGACAATAATAATGCGTAAGACTAGTATGTGCGATGATTGATATAAGATATCGGATCGTCACATAGGTATATATGATTAGAGAATCATTATCTTTCGGGACGAGACCCAGACATGAGAAACACACCATGGCTTGTTATATAATAGTCAACGGTGTTTCTCAAAATTTTGGCTCAGGTTGTATATGAGATCCTTCGACTTGAGGTCTCACAAGAGTTCTTGCATGGCTAGTGTTATGCTTTGATAATGTTAAACGCTATCACGTAGCCCGGGTGAGCAATAAAGGCATTTATTGGGTATATCACGAATCTTGTTCGGGATGAGTGGGATGCGAAAAGGATTTGTCCCTCCTATATAGCGGGAGGCGATATCTTGGGCCCCTTGATGGAGTCGACTAATTCATGGCCATGAACAAGTGAATCGAGTATATGATATTGATGTCATTTGATTAGTCTACTCGCGAATCAAGAAACTAAAAAGATTGGACAATACAAGTGTGACTTTTTCCATGACTTGTGTTCAATCTAGATATCAGAGACAAAAGGATTTAACTACAAATGTCAAATGTTGTGATTATGATAAATCACCGGGATATTTATGAATTGGGGGTAATGATGCGTTGCTAGATACCTCTCATTACCTGTGACATATGATGTCACGGCCAACGTCATAGATACCTCTTGGGTCGCACTCATAGATCAACTGGATTGGGCTTGTTGGAGTACATTTAATCTAAGGTGCGCCAATTCGATTGGGCCGGGCCGGGCCGAGATTGGATTGGGCCCTTAATCGGGTTGGGCCGACCAATATGATTGGGCCGACCGACCCGTTTTGGACCGACCTTATGGCTGGAAAATTGGACACATATTTTCAGCTCATATGTCTCTTATCTAGAGGTTAAAGGAGTGGAGAAAGTGGAGGAGTGGTTTCCTCCATGATCTCCCACTTTCCCCTTTATCTCTCCCCACTCTCTCTTGATAGACTAAGGGAAAAATACTGATTTTTCCCATTCATATTAATCAGTTTTTCTCCAGCTTTTGAAGCTTAGAGAGAAGAGAGAAAAGTGAGTTTTTTAGAGAGAAAAGAAAAGATAGATTTCTAGACTTGTTTTCTAGCTTTTTGCTAATAGGAAAGAAGTTAGAAATCCTGTATCTTATTCTTCTGATAAGGTCTGAAATACATACTCCATTGAAGAGTGTCTTCAAAGCTTCTACAAGGCGTTGGCTAGTACCAAGCAGTAGAAGACCATCCCCGGAAGATCGAGTGGATACAGGGAGAGACGGAGCCTGCATTGTGGTGTTCCGTTCGTGACAACATACCGCTGAAAGCGTTTCAGCCATTCTAGCATCAATATAAGGTAAAACACTATCCCATAGTCGCAGGTTCTTACTCGTGGAAGATCCTGGTAGAGGCGGGTCAAGTTTTATTCCGCTGCGCATTTATGTGTGACCCGGTTATTCCTCTAACACTATATTCCTAACTTGCTCCCTTTTATTCATTTTTCAGATTATAAAGCTGATTTTTGGGAGGGGATGATACGGTACCAACCTTGGGGCTGCCCAACTCAAGGGAACATGTGTTACGATACAAAGAGGACTCTAAATTACATCTAGGAATGTTGCCCAAGTCAACTTCTTAAGTATCACAAGTGTACAAGGAATGGACAGCTTTGCTACTGTTTGGAATAATGATCATATCTTTCGATATAGGAATCCAATGAAGCTGATTCCAGTTGCATATTAAATCTAAGAGGCAGATCTACAACTTCTATGAAGATCACAATATAAGATTCTGCATTCTTGATATCCGAAATAGTCGTGCAAGTTGGCCCAACAAACTGTCCAGAATTGGGACGAATTTTAAGGGCATTTTAGTCTTTTTGTGTACAATTAAAGTCTTTACTAGACTTTAATTATTTTCAGCGTATTTCATTACTATAATTTCGTGTATAGCAAGTAGTTGCTATAATAAAGGACATGTTGTCCATGTGTTAGTTAGTTGGTTAATAAGAGTCCTAATGCAACTAGGACTCTTTATAGATTTGGTAGTTATTTACATTCTAGCCGCCAAGATAATAGGAACATGTGCCTATTATCTTGTTTAGGTAGTTACTTGATAGCAAGTTTTTATTCAAGAGTCCTAATTCTTCAAGGACTCTTATTTCCTTTTCCTTGTTCAAGTTGGAACCGAAATCCCTCTACTTAAAGAGTAATTTCGGCCACCTTTTAATTAGACTTGATATATTGATATTTTGATTAAGGTTATTCCTTTGATACTTGTTTATGAACTTCCGGTAGAACTTCATATTCCTTGAGTTACTGTATCAACTAGTTTGTTTCTCTAGTTGTGGTGTTTCAGCCTTCATTGATACTTAGCCTGCCCGGGGTTGTGTTAAGTGTATTCCCATAGAAACTAATTCAAGATAGAGAAAGATCTGCTTAAAAGTCGAACCTTGATATAAAACATCACGGTTTCGCATCAGACACCCACTACCAGCAGAAGTCTAGAGGACGTGGGAGTTAAAGACTCCCACTGCCAGAAGAGGTGGAAAGGACGTGGGAGTTGTGTTTTGTAACAACCTCTCACACCCTATATAAACTTCTTTTGGCCGAAACCTGGGGACTAATGCTTGAGCCGCTAAATACCTAAATCCCAGAAATCTGATTTCTGGTTCTCTGCCTTCTTTTCTCTCTAGATTATTCAAACCCATAAAAACGAAGAGCTAGCACTCGCTGCTCGTTTCATCGTATGGATACCGGTAGGGAGTAATTCCGCAAGGGAGGTCTCAAGGTGTTTGCAGCTGAGAGCCCAAAATAGAATCTTTAACCAAGAAACGTAAGTCTTTTTCGGTCTATTTTCGATTCGTTTAGTATGAGCGGATCCTTCAGGGGATGACTCATGGGTGTTTAGAACCAGTTTCTGCCCATGAATCCCTTCACTTGGGCATCGTGCCAGTCAAAGACATAGAAGGGGAACTCACAAATCGATATAAATGAGAAAAAGGGGACGGACCCTCTCCTCGGGATCAGTGCACAACACGAGACAAGAAAATAGTATATTTCGGGCGATTCACTTTTCTGTCCAGAACCTCGACACGACAATTGAACGGGTTTCGAGATTAAGTTTTCATCGCGGGTTATAATGAATCGAGGATATTCGAAGGTGCTTCGAGGCAGCGTAGACGGAATGGAATTCGAGTACCCGAGCAGCAAGTTATTGCCTCGGGAGTGAGCTGACAAGACTAATTTCGGGATTTATGTATTTTTCGCTTTCGTAACAGGTAGGGACCCTACCCATTGTTAATTTCTGTTCTTATTACTATATATACAATTGGGTATTGTTCTGGCATGATTTAAGATGTGTTTGGGCATATTTGATTTCATGAACTGTTAGCATAATAAGTAATCTCGTAATTGATGTTTAACGTTTATTCAATTTAATTCTGTCCTTAATTGGGTAAATTTGGAATGCTATTTAATATGTTTTTATTTATGTTTATCAACTTGTTAATCGCATAAATTGTATCTGTTTTGGATTTACTATGTATCTGTGTCAACGCTTAAGACTTTGTATTTGTACTCGTTACCGTATTTCATTATGCTTTATGTGAGTTTTAGCATGGCCCATTATACCCCCTCTTGTTTTACATTTATTGGGCTGTAATTTTATAATACGACCTGCGAGTCGTTTTTCAATGTTGTAAAATTGTAATTGCATTCTTAGATTAGTTTTATTGCTTTACATTCAAGGCTGGGTATGCCCATGCAATTATGTAACAAGACTGGAGGACGCTGGATCGAAGACATTATCCATGAGATGGTATTGACTTAGATTGACCCCCACAAAGCTCGTAGGGAGTCATTATATGATTAGACCATGCTATCTCACGTTTACTTTTATGTTTTATATCTTGCATGTGATGCTTATATTTTTGTCTTATGGGATTTAACAACTTTATAGAACTAAATTATTTTAATTAAGTCTTAAAATTCCTACCATATCCTAAGCACTCCTTCAGCTTGGATCATCATTTTGCCTACTTGCCAAAGCAACAGATAGGTGGCCTATCTAGGCAAAAGAAGATGGGAAAATAGTGATTTCCATATGCTTAAACATGGTTCGACTTAACTAGGCTACCAAAATAATTTTGAGCCTAAGGCATAAAATGGGAAATAGCCGGGACATATATATCTCATTCCCATGAGTTGATTTTACTTTAATTGTGGGTGTTAAGCCAAAGCTTACTTATAACTATCGTAAAATGTTTTTTTCCACTATTTATCAAGTGTTGAAATTGTGGAAAGATTTTTGCTCAAAAACTAATGACTTTGCAAATAATTTAATGTAGATAATGGCAACCAATACTTCACACAATTCATTGCAATCCGTTCTTGAAAAAGAAAAACTAAGCTGGACCAATTTCCTTGATTGGGCTCGCAACGTAAGGATTGTCCTTAAGCAGGAAAGAAAGATATACGTTCTTGATACGGATATTCCTGAACAGCCTGCAAACAACGCCCCTAGAGCAGAAAAAGATGCTTAGAAGAAGCATTGTGATGACTCTAACGATGTGACTTGTCTCATGTTAGTCACAATGAGCACTGACCTTCAAAAACAATTTGAAGGGGTTGAGGCTTTCCAGATGATGGGCCAGCTCAAGGAAATGTTCCAAGAGCAAGCCCGTCAACAAAGATTCCTCAACACTAAGGCGTTGAATAGTTGCAAGATGGCCCCTGGCACCTCTGTAAGTGCACATGTTCTTAAGATGAAGGTCTATCTTGACCAACTTGAGAAACTTGGGTCTCCCGTAGGTCATGACATGGCCGAATATATGATCTTGGGCCCACTCCCACCAGAGTATGACCAATTTATGATGAACTTCAACATGCATGCCATGGAGAAGTCTATACATGAGATACACGGGATGCTCAAGCGGGCTGAACTGAACATTAAGAAGACCCCTGAAGTCTTAATGGTTCAAAAAGGGAATTTCAAGAAGAAAGGAAAGGGGAAGCCCATGGCCAAGAAGGGCAAAGGCAATAACAAGCCCAAGCCCAAGATACCAAAGGAAGAGGTTTGCTTCCATTGCAATGAACCAGGTCATTGGAAAAGGAACTGCAAGCTCTACTTGGAAGAGAAGAAAATGGGGAAAGCCAGTTTGACTCTCTCCAAGTATTTATGTTATTGAAATTAACATGTCTGCTCCTACTTCATGGTTATTAGATACCGGTTGTGGATCTCACATTTGTGCAAATGTGTAGGGGTTCAAAAGGAGTAGATCACTGGCAAGAGGAGAAGTGGATCTGAGAGTAGCTAATGGAGCAAGAGTTATTGTTGTAGCTACAGTGACATTTAATTTAGTTTTGCCAAGTGGCCTTATTATTGAACTGAAAAATTTTCTTTATGTTCCAACTTTGAGTAGGGATATTATTTCAGTTTCTTGTTTGGATATTGAAGGTTTTGAAATAAATATTATGAATAAAATTTGTACCATTCATAAAGATCATCTCTTTTATGGAGATGCCTATTTGATGAATGGGGTTTATATTCTTAACCTCGATTAATCCATTAAAAGGCTCATCTATAACATTAATACAAAGAGGTTTAAATCAAATGACTTAAACCAAACCTACTTTTGGCACTGCCGTTTGGGCCACATAAATGAGAGACGCATATCAAAACTCCATCAAGATGGAATTTTGACATCATTTGACTTAGAGTCTTATGAGACATGTGAATCTTGCTTGTTAGGGAAAATGACAAAAGCTCCCTTTACTTGACAAAGTGAGAGAGCTTCTGACTTGTTGGACCTAATACATACAGATGTATGTGGACCAATAAACACAAGTGCCAGAGGAGGTTTTCAGTACTTTATCACATTCATAGATGATTTCAGTAGATATGGCTACGTCTATCTAATGAAACATAAATCAGAATGATGAAGAACCGTGAGGTACTAAGTACCAAAAGGCTCGACATCTTTGATTGTGCCGGATCTTTCTCTATTTCTAGAACTAGTTTATGGGAAATATAATCAACGCAACGCTAAGGGAGGTTAATTATCGATGGAGGCTAAAAGACCACAACAAGAGAAACTAAACTTGTTGATACAGTAACTCAAATATTGAATGAATTCTACATAGAAGTTCAAACACGAGAAGCTAAGGAATAACCTTACCAAAATATCAATATATCTAACGTAAATAATATGTAGGCCGAAATCACTCTTAAATAGAGAGTTTTTGGTTCCTAACAACAATAGGAAGAAAAGTCTTTGAAGAAGTAGGACTCTAGGAAAACAACTTACTATCAAGTAAACTACCTAAACAAGATAATGGACAACGTGTCCTATTCTCTTGGTTATAGGCGGCTATAACAACTAATAAAGCTGAAAAATAACTAACTAGGTGAGGAGTCCTAATAGAGGTGGGACTCTTAACAACTAGATAACCAACTATGGACCACATGTCCTTTATTATAGCAACTACTTACTATACACACCTAAACACTCTAAATAAAGTAAATAACAAAGCTGGAAAATAATTAAAGTCTAGCATAGAATTTAATTGTACAAAGACTAAAATGCCCTTGAAATTCGTCCCAATTCTGGACAGCTTGTTGGACCAACTTGCACGACGATTTCGGATATCAAGAAGGTAGAATCTGATCTTGTGATCTCATGAAAGGTGTAGATCTGCCTCTTATATTTAATATGCAACTAGAATCAGATCTATTGGATAAATGGATAGAAAGTTATGACCATTCTACCAAACTGTTGTAAAACTGTCCAATCCCTCATCATCCTGTAAGATTACTAAAATGCCTTTCTTTGCCTCTTTGCTTGATAGGGCCTAATCCTACACTTGTGAACTTGAGAGGCTGCCTTGTACTTTATATTCTATGTGTAACTTAGCATCCTCTTTGTACTTTAATATACGAACCAATGGTGTAGTTATCTGCTTCATGTTCCTCGTTCTAAGCCTCGTCAGTGGTCTATGTATGTGATCCCTTTATTGGGGAGCCTCGAGGTTGGTACCGTATCATCCCCTCCCCTTTGAAAAGCCCGATTCATCCTCGAATCCTCATTACGATCAGCCACATAATCTGAAAAAATTGCAAAAGGGGGCAAGTTAAAAATATAGTAAGTAGAATATGTACCGTGCTTACCTATCAAATTGATTTTATGGTGGCTGTCCCAAAAGTATTGTATCTCTCTTTTCTCCATTGTGGCAGTAAGCTTGCTACGATCACGAACAAAACACTTACACAAGCTTGTCAACTCAAATGATGAATGAATGCGATTTGGACTAGTTGTGTTCGGCCATTCCTCAATTATTTTAACTTCTGCCGGTTCAACTTTAATACCTTGAAAACTCATTATGCAACTAAGAAGGTTAATAGAATGAGTGTAATAAACATACTTTTCCATCTTAGCATCCAAGGTTTGAGTATTTATAATAGTAAAAACAGCACTAAGATGTTTACTAAAACGCTCTCGGTTTTCACTATAAATAAACATATTATCAAAGCAATAAATCGGATGTCTATACTTAAAAGTTATGTGATTAATATGTAGACTATCCGTATATGTTCTAAAAGTCCTTCATGCTTGAGTACAATATTTTCCGGATTAATATAAGCATTTAAAGACTTACTTGCCTTCTACCTTGCAAGAATTAACTTACCTTGGTTTTGAATTTTTTGATTTTTAACCGAAGATGGTTTATACCTTTCACGATTTTGAAGGCTCATACATAACCTTCTCTGCAACTCCTTAGGGAGGACTTCATAAAATTTCTGAAAAATAGCAAGACTAGATGTTGAAAAAGATGTTGGAGTAAAAGAAAAAGCGTTAGTAAAAAGGTTCCTTGCGGTTCCTTTTAAATCCAACAAAACAACAAGTTGTTTTGCTTGAATCGCCCTATCTACCTTTCCGGGATTAATGTACAAACATTCTTTTCTCACACTTAGAGCGATTGCCTTTTTTTTCATGGGTATTATCACTCGTATTTTTCAACTCACTCTCTTTTTTCTCTCTTGGAACATCATCTAAAGCTTGTAAATGAAGTAGCTTTATCGTAACCAAAGGTTGATTCCCATCTTCCGGAAGTTCCTCCAACTTCTCGGTTTCTTTCTCAAAATCAGGTTCTTCGGTTTTGTTATCACTAACCCACGTTCCATCATCCAACATGATCATAGTACTCTTGTTAGGGCAATCCCTAGGAAAGTGTCCTTTTCCCATACATTTAAAACATTCCCGAACAAGATTTGGATTAGAATTTACCCTCGTATTGGCCGAAACGGTTGGATTTTGTGACCTTTCTGCCCCAAACTGCCCCGTAGCTGTTTTTGCATCATTAAAGACCTCTTTACCCTTGCATTGGCGCGGCAAAATAGTAGAAAAATTCTGGGGTGGATTCGGCTTCTTCCAAAGTTGGAAAGTTGCTGATTTTTCCCTTAAACTCTTTTCCTGTTGCTGTCTTTCGATCTGCTATGCATAATATAACATTGATGTAATATTATCAAGATTAGCACGTTCTACCTTTGTTCGGAGTTTTTCGTTTAAACCAGCCAAGAACCGAGCTATTGTTGCCTCATCTCCTTCACTAATATCGGCCCGAATCATTGCAATTTCCATTGCTTGTAGTATTCATCGACCGTTTTATGACCTTGCCTTAATCTTTGCAAACGATTGTAAAGTTCCCTTAAGTAATTTAGAGGAACAAAATGTCGTTTCATCACTGCTTTCATCTCGGCCCAAGTGGCAATTTCCGGTTGTTCCACTTTTGCCCTTGTCTCAGTTTCTTTGTCTTGCCAAATAGATGCATATCCATAAAACTCCATGGCTGCTAGCTTTACTTTCTTTTCTTCCGAATAATTATGAACAGTAAAAACATGGTTAATTTTACGAATCCAATCTAAAAACAATTCGGGATCGTTGGTACCTTCGAAAGACAAAATCTTTGTCTTGATTGAACCAAGATTGTTGTCATTCCGTTGAATAAAATCACCTCTTCTCGGCTAATATGCGGGATTGTTGATAATCCGGTTTGCTTGAATTGCCGGATTTGCCATCGGCAATTGTATCACTCTTAGCGGTTCCATATCTTCAACCCCTTGATGATCATTCTCGGTATTGCCTTGATCATGGTGTTGCTTATTTTGAAGTTTCATCTCCGCCACTTCTCCCCTTAAATCAGTCATCTGTCCCGCAATATCTGTCATCATCTTTTATAACTTTTCCGGATCAAAGGCTTCACCTTACTTTGATGGAGATCCCTGAAAATACATCTTTATAATTCAAGAAAAACACACAAAAAATGTTAGATAGCAAAGAAAGATCCACTCTTTATTCCAACATCTCGTATAGAACTTCAAACTCTATATTAAAGAATGGGTTCCCAACTTGTTGCGTTGACACAAAGCTGAAAAATAAGGAAAGAAATCATAACTTTGACCTAAACGAAAAGCTTTTAGAGAGAAAAAGATGAAGAAATGAAATCCTAATTGAGAATGGAAACCGGTTCTTGATGATCTTGATTTTCTTGATGTTTCTTGATTCGGATGAACAGTAATCCGTGAACAGTAACTTGAATTTTCCCTTGATCTTGGCCGAATGGTATCAAGTATTGAGGCTCTAACGCTTTCAACACTTAATGTATTTGATTATTTAATACGGCTCAAAACAAAAGGGAGAACGTTTGCCAATTCTTGGATGAGGCTCTAACGCTTTCGTTTGCAAGAAGTTTGCAAATTTGTTTCATCCTGTATTGTATCATTCTTTGAGCACAATTTGTAGATCAATTCCCGTAGTTCATCCATATATATCTTCCAAGTTGAAGATTTAACGGCGGCTGTTTGGCTGTCTTTTTCTTGAATTGTGGCGGTTTTGGCAGCCCCAAAATAGCTGTTATCTTCACTTTTCCGCTGCCCAACACAAGAATTTGAAGGGGGGCTGATTTGGCTGTTTCCATTGTGAAAATTTAGCCAAATTAGTCCATTTCTTCTTCTCTTTGATTCGCCTCTCAATTTGCTCCGCATGATCGACCATCTCCATAATATCAACATGATAAACGCATTCTACCTCTGGCCTAATATCATCATTCAAACTGGCCAAGAATCGATTCAATGTAACTTTTTCATATTCTTGTTTGTCAAGCCGAATCATGGCTAATCGCATCGCTTCATAATATTCATCTACTGATTTAGAACCTTGTGTAAGCATTTGCAAAACGTTTAGCTTGCTCCGTAAAGTAATTTAGGGAAATAAACCTTCGTTTCATCTCAGCTTTCAAATCATTCCAAGTTTCAATAGGTCGTTGACCTGCTCTTTGCCTAATTATAGTTTCATCTTTCCACCACGTTGATGCTTTACTATAAAATCCCTTGGTTGCCATCTTTACCTTTTTTCCCTCCGAATAATTATGAATAGAAAAAATATTATGAAATTCATGTATCCATTCAAATTATAATTCAGGCCTATTCGTACCTTCAAAAGATGGGAGCTTGACTGAAACAATAGAGTTGTCAACTTGCTGGTTTTTGTAATCCCTTTGCGGCTCACAAGAAAACAAATAGGAATCATCATATCTTGAATTTGTTGTATGTTGGAAGCCATACCTTGTATCATCATAATCAAAGTTGTCATCTTCTTGATCAAATTGTTGCCTCGTCTTTGCATGAATTTGTTGAAATCTTTAAAAAGATGGAGTCTTTAAGCTTCTTGATTTTCTTGAAAGTTGATCTTCTTGAACTCACGGCTGCCCCTAGAATTTCGAATCAATATTGACGTTTCTTGATTTTCTTGATTTCTTGATTCTTGATTTTTGGTTCGGATGAACAGTAGCGTGAACAATAACCGAAAATCTGATTTGGCTCTCAGATGAACAGTGCCGTGAACAGTACTTATGAACAGTGTCGTGAACAGTGCGATGAACAGTGTTGTGAACATTAACGATGAACAGTGTTCGCAAACAGTGCCTTGAACAATAATCCGCAAACAGTAATTTTTTTTGTGGTAATTTTCTACCCAAATATTTTAAAGAAAGCAATAAAGATACACCAAGATAGAGATAAACCTTTTGCTCTGATACCACCTGATGCGAAACCGTTGTACGAGTACCAAGGTTCGGCTTAAAGGTCCGATCTTTCTCTATCTCGAACAGTTTATGGGGGAAATATAAACAACCTTTCTCCCGCAAGGTTGAATATCAATGGGGGCTGAAACACCACAAAAAGTATAAACCAAACTTATTGATACAGTAACTCAAAGGGATGAATGAATTCTACATAGAGAATCAAGCACAAAGTAACTAAGGAATAACCTTAAAATATCATATCAAGTCTAACAATAACATGGCTGAAATCCCTCTTAAATAGAGTGGAATTTCGTCCAAAAAATAACCCACAAATAAGAGTCCTTTAAGGATTAGGACTCTACAACTCCTAGATAACTAAAAACACTACCTAACATCAAGGACAACATGTCCTATTATTTAGCTAGCTTATTTTGGCCAACATGGCTAATTAAACAATATAATAAATCTGAAATATAATTAAAGTCTAGAATAGACTTTAATTATCAAATGACTAAAATACCCTTTCAACCGTTTTCCTTCCAATTATGTATCTTTCCTTCAAATGATATTCGATGGCTTTGATCCTTGTGTCTAGCTTTCTTTGAAGGTTTCTTTACCTCTTGAACCTTTAGATTAGAGACTTTAAACACTTGGAACAAAGGCTTGACTTTGAAGCTCGTATTTGGGATGTATGAGTTAAGGATGAGGTCATTTATCCAAATGACCTCTCTAAGCTTCATGGCTGGTACCGTATCACTAAGGAATAACCTTACCAAAATATCAATATATCTAACGTCCATAATATGTAGGCCGAAATCACTCTTAAATAGAGAGTTTTCGGTTCCTAACAACAATAGGAAGAAGAGTCCTTGAAGAAGTAGGACTCTGGGAAAACAACTTGCTATCAAATAAACTACCTAAACAAGATAATGGACAACATGTCCTATTCTCTTGGTTATAGGCGGCTAAAACAACTAATAAAGCTGAAAAATAACTAACTAGGTGAAGAGTCCTAATAGAGGTGGGACTCTTAACAACAAGATAACCAACTATGGACCACATGTCCTTTATTATAGCAACTACTGAAGGGATTCGTGGGCAGAAACTGGTTCTAAACACCCATGAGTCCTCCCCCGAAGGATCCGCTCATACCATAGAAATTGAAAAATTCTAGACAGACATTTACTTTTCGGGTTCAAGAATCTGATTCTAGAATGAAATATGCTGTTTCTTGGATATGTTGCTGCCACCAATGGATTTCCCTTTGCGGAATGTCCCTCTACCGGTATCCACGCGACGAAACGAATAGTGATTGCTAGCTCTTCGTTTTTCTGAGTTCCGGGAATTAGAAAGAAAATGGAGAGGCAGAATAGAAAATCTTATTTTCTAGGTCTTTTTGGTATTTCGGCAGTAAAGCATTAACTTCTAGGGTTTCGGCCAAGAGAAGTTTATATAAGGAGTGAGAGGTTGTTTCAAGCACAACTCCAACGTCCTATCCACATTTTTTGGCAGTGAGAGTCTATAACCCCCACGTCCTCTAGACTTCTGCTGGTAGTGGCAGTCTTTATCGGATAATAACTCTCACGTAATCCCAGCTATACCGAAAATGACCCCTTATCTCTAATTCGATTAATAACGCTTTATCATTCTTAGAAAAATAAATGTCAGATACAATGAACCTAGACACATTCTAGATTCATTGAATCTGGACATGAAGCACGTTAGCTCGTCTATGCGTGTGACCCTGTAGGTTCATATCACAATGGCAATAAAAACATACTTAGTAGTAGTTGAAGGGATTCATGGGCGGAAACTCGTTCCAAACACCCATGAGTCCTCCCCTAAAGGATACGCTCATACAAAAAGAATCGAAAAATTCAAGAAAAAGACTTACGTTTTGAATTCAAGAATCTGATTCTTGAATGGAGGATGCTGTTTCTTGGATACGTTGCTGCCACCAATTGATTTCCCGTCTGCGGAATGTCCCTCTACTCGTATCCACGCGACGAAGCGAGCGGTGATTGCTAGCTCTTCATTTTTTACGAGTTTGGGAATTAGAGAGAAAAGGGAGAGGCGGGAATCCGAAATCTAATTTCGGGTGTATTTGGTTAATTGCGGGTTTGAAGTGAATTAACCACTAGGGTTTCGGCCAAGAGAGGTTTATATAGGGTGTGAGAGGTTGTTTAAAAAACAACTCCCACGTCCCTACCAACTCTCCCCGACAGGTGGGAGTCTTTAACTCCCACGTCCCCTGGGACTCTGCTCGGTAGTGGGAGTCTTTATCGGATAATAACTCCCAAGTAATCCCAGTTGTACCGAAAATGCCCCTTATCTCTAATTCGAATAATAACGATTTATTATTCTCAGAAAAGTGAATGTCAGATACAATGAACCTAGACACATTCTAGATTCATTGAATATGGACATGAAGCTCGTTAGCTCGTTTATGCGTGTGACCCTGTAGGTTCATATCACAATGGCAATGAAAACACACTTAGTAGTGGTGTGAGTTCATAATTCACAAGCGGTCTCTAGCAGGACATTGTGACTACCCAAAGTGAATGAATATACAACGGAACCTAATATCAATCCACTATTTAATCCCTTTGTCTCGCGATATCCTAATTAAGCATAAGCCATGGTAGTCGTCACCCTTATTAAGTTTAATTATATTTATGCTCGATCTCTAGGTAGACTGTTCCAACAAACAATATTTAATAACCACTTTATTAAATACATTTGAGCACGGCCATGTATTTAAACAGTCTTTCCTTATCGAGGTGCCCATGGATATCTCTCTCTAATAAGAGAGGGACAAATTCCTTACAATGCCTCTCACATTCAAGCCATGATAGGACACTACATCCGATCATCAGTCGTATTGATTACTCGATTAAAAGCAACGTACGACCGAGTCAAAACGTGGCTCCATTCATGCTAGAATCAAATGGAGACATAAGGTCTAAGGATTCTAAAATAGTATTGAGGAAGTAATACTTATGACTAAGGACCATGAAGTATTACTTCTCTAACAGATCACGTCCAATATGATATATCTCAATACATTGCATCTATGATATGATTTGTACTCATTACACATGATTAGTAAAACGTAATCATCAATCAAACATCATACTAGTTTTATTTCATTGTAAAATAGATTACATAAAACTAGGGACAACTAGAATAGTAATTACATAAGCAAATGAGTTTTACTATCAAATCACGCATTTGATGTTCATAAGCAGAATTAACTATTCATATGAAATGCTCAAATAGATATAAAACGTACAACATATGTTAATGGTCCTAGGACACTACTAACATTTATAACATGCTATGCTTTATTTATTTTGTGATCTTTATGCATGCTTTAGAGAGCTTAATGATGGTATCTTTGAAAAGAGAGCTCATCCTAAACCCCTCCCCTCATTTTTATTTTTATTTTTTTATCTATGATTGAAGTGGAGAAATAGATTCTATATCATGTGCTTAACTTGAGATTTCACTTGATTCATATAGCATTGGTGTTTATGTTTCAGCCTTCAAGATGTTAAGCATGTGTTATAATTGGTTGGTCGTCTTTTGCTTAACTTGTGGTTTAAACTGTTGTTTTGGCATGGATATATGCTTTGATATGTATTGGTGGCATTTTGGAAATGCCTTGTGCTACTTTTACAGATATATAAGCTTTCTGTCATAAGTCCGATCGACCAGACAAGTATCTCGGTCGACCTGAATGATTTTTGCGGTCGACCGGAGGCATCTGTTTCAGTAAAACTTTGAACTATAAACTCTCTATCTTTTCAGTTTTGTTTTTTTTATCTTGTTTTTGTCTCTTCATATGTTGTCTTGGTACTTCTAGCATATTTCTTGATTAGCCCACTTAACTACTCTTTGTGGGAGTCGTTTGTTCTTATAAGTGCATCTTATATATCTACCCTCTTGTTCATATGAGATCATGCTTATCCTCTCTCTTATTCTCTCGATCTTATGTTGTCTTGATGTTCTTTTTATATTGTTTTTTTTTCGGCTAACCATTTCTTGAAGAAGAACTTGTTATATTGTGTTATCCTATAGCTCCTCTTCTTTTGGATTGTGATATATATGTTCATCTTGTGTTTTATGGTAAATGGGAGATTGTGATTTATGGTTTTATACTCATATTTGTTTTGCTTTAGCTTTGGTTGTTGATTCAAATTTTTAAGCAATATGACCTATCTTTACATATGTTTGTCATCTTGTGTAAAGATATGTTTGTCATCTCTCTCTTTTGATTTCAACCAAGCTTAAAACCTATTTTCAAAAAGATCTTCCTTAAAAGCTTATTAATCTTTTAGTTTAAACATCTCATGTGTCTTTAAGCTAAGTAACATCTCTTGGCCACTCATATTTCTTTCAAATGACCTTTTTAAAAATGATGTGCTTACACAGTTTTAAAGCTTTTTCCTTCTTTGATTTTGATATCTATTGATCTTTTGATGATCTTTATAAACTCTTTCCTTGGTTTACAACTTATTCAAACTAATTTTGACCAAAAAGCTTCTCCATATATATTTTCCATCTTATCCCTCCTAAAAGATTTTTCATCTGATCTTTTGATCCATTTTTAACAAAAAGGAGGAGAAAAACGTCTTTCATCTTGGCGTCTGATAAACCTTTTTTATTTTGACAAAAAAAAGGGGGGAAAAAAATTAGTGTGCCATGAAAAGGTATTTTACAAAAGGAGAAAGCTAAGAACTTTGCAAAATTGGAGAGATACGAGATTCTTTAAAAGAGGGGGAGTAGTATGCTTTTTAAAACCATCTACTTGTCTTGATTATGATATCTTGCATATGTTGTCTCCTTATCCCATGCTCTTGATATCTTGTGCTTAATTGCCTTTATACATTTGTTATATATTATTCCCATTTCCATCAATATTTTGTCATCATAAAAAATGGGGAGATTGTAAGCCCCAAGGGTTCAAATGCAATCAATCTAGTTTTGATGATAACAAATCATTGAGAAGTTCTCATGTTTATGTGAGCCTGTGTTTTGATGATAGGATTTATAACTCACACTTACATCGATGAAAATGGAAAGAAAGTTTCTTTGAACCTCAAATGTGTAGTCCTACAACATTGAAGATGCTAAAGAAAGAAGTGTTCAAAAGATTAGACAACTCCTTCCATGCCATATCAAGGATCACTCTAGAGGTCTCATTGCGGAAAAAGCTATTCAAAGAAAGACTCCATGGTAGAAGCTTAATGTGAAAACTACACTGCCTTGGAAGATCAAGAAGTTAAGAGCTACTCAATCTCTCTTTAAGTTTATCATGAAATAAGCTCTTAACCAATGAAGTGATGAAGTCTATGGTGCTACATCTTAGAAGATTAAAAAAAGGTCTTCACCACATGAAGAGGTGGATAAAGAAGGTCTCAAGTGAAGATTAAAGAAGTTGTTACACACTTGAAGACTTCAAGACCTTGAAGTAAAGACACATCTCTTGTGACTAATCTATTATGAGAATACTAGCTTAAGAATGTTAAGCTCTTGTATGATTTCAAAACCTTCATTCATATCTTGAAAAGATTTTGAAAACTTATGTTACAGTGTTTGGTTTGTGCCTATGTTCTTAAACATGTTTTGAAAGACTTTGAAAAACAGTTTAAGCATGAGTTCAAGAACATTAGTAATGTGACCAAGTGGAAAAAACACTTTTGACCTTCATTAAGGTCAACCAGGCTTAGACCCCAGATAGGTTGGTCGACCAGAGTGTAATTTTGTACTTCGTCACTTTTGAATGCTCTAAGGCTCCAACGGCTAGTTTGTGCGGACGACATTTTTTTAGGCCGGTCAACCGAGCTCTTGCTTTGGACGACCGGACCATTCTTTGCGGTCTACCAGAGTGCCTCTAGTAGCCTGTCCATATTGATTCGGACGACCAAACAGTTTAGTCGGTCGACCAGAGCTGTCCCGTCACAGGAAAAATATAGTCGTTGTAACTTTTGATGCTTGGTAATGTTGGCCTCTATAAATAGCCACTAAGGGTGATTTTTGAAAACCAACCAAGCCATAAGAGGGCCTTTGATATATATATATATATATATATATATATATATATATACACACACACACACACACACACACACTTTAAACAAGCATTCAAACACTTTGAAGAGTTCAACTCTTTCTATCTTGATCAAAATACATCATTTTGAGTAAGAGATGCGCTTCATATACATACTTTTCTATTCTCAAATTGAATTAGAGCTTTCAATTGTATTATCCAATCCATTGAGGAATTTTTTTATCTTGAGTTAAATTGTAAAGTCTATTTGTTGAGACCAATCTTTATTGTAAGGGTTGTGTGTGGTAAGGCTTGATTGTGAGAGTGGTGGTTTTGGGCCTCCTTAGTGGAGTTGAACTGATGAGGACTTGGATGGATTTGTGACAGTTTGGTGTAATGGTCATAACTATCGATCTAGGAATCCAATGGAGATGATTCAAGTTGTATTTGAAAGCTAAGAGGCAGATCTACAACTTTCATGAAGATCACAAAATCAGATTCGTCCATCTTGGTATCCGAAATTGTCGTGCAAGTTGATACAACAAGCTGTCCACATTTTCGGCGAATTTATCTTGGTTTCCATGTTTAGTTATTATTTAATTTCAGCTTTATATTTTTTATTATTTAGTATTTTAGGCCGCATAAAGTTAGTGGTGGTAGAATAAAGGACATGTTGTCCATGTTTTTAGTTAGTGTTTCTTTTATAGCAAGTTTGTTATTCTAGAGATTGAAGAGCCCTAATTAGAATAGGACTCTTCCATTGTGGGCTCTTTTTGGACGAATTCCACCTCTATATAAAGAGGAATTCGGTCACCTTATTAATTAGATTGGTTGTTTTTATACAATATTTTTTTGGAATATGATGTGAGGTTTTTACCTTTGCATTCATTCTTGAGTTACTGTATCAATAAGTGTAGTTTCTCTTATTGTGGTGTTTCATCCCCCATTGATAATTAACCTTCTTGGAGTTGCGTTAATTATATTCCCCCGTAAACTACTTTCAAGAAAGAGAAAGATCTATTTCAACCTTTGCTGTTGAATCTTTGATACAAGTTATCAAGGTCCCTCATCATGAACTTTCTTGTAACTGTAGGAACTAGAGTGAGTGGTGAACCAGAAAAGTAAGTACGGTTGATGTTTCCGTAAAACCTCCTCACTTAGTAGACTAGATTAGAGAAAGTGTTCCCAGTGGTGAAGAAGGGTTGCTTGGTGCATAAAAGACCATTTGTCGGTTTTTCCCTTGAAAGGTTGCTTAGTGCATAAAAGACCATTGGTTGGTTTTGTCCTTTCTTGTAAGATCTCTCAAGTCAAGCTAGTGGAATTTGACAAAATTGTTGGGTGTGTCCTAAGGTAGTGGATGCAGATCTTTTTTATCGAACCACTCTAAATCCTTGTGTTTGATCTCTCTAACTCTACCTCTTTACTTTCAAGTTCCTATCCTTATCTATTGTGCTTATGTGCTATATGAACTTGTTTAGTTTAAGAGGTAAGTGTTTATCTTGAATTAACTTTCTAGGTTTGTATATCTTGTTTTATCTTAGCCTTATGTCTTGTGCTATTTGATCTTACAAGCTTTACATATAGGATACTTGACCTAACTTAGCCTTCCTTGATCATCTTCATCTTCTTGAGGTCTTTATGTGTTGCACCTAACACACTAGTCATCTAAGCCTTCTATCCTGTAACTCACTTATATGTGATTAATCAAACAGACTTGTTATCTATATGATCACATATGTGAAGATTTTATTAGAAAAGAGAAAAAGTTTGAGAACCTAATTCACCCCATCTTAGGTTCTTCACTTCGGGTATTTCACCCCTTTTAATAAAAATCATCATATTGCACAAAAAAATAAATTGTACACAAATAATCACTAACATACATCCAAAATCCTAAATAGGAAAAAAAATAGTGGACACATTTAACACAAAAAGTGTACAAACAATTACAATGATTAGAAGAAACAAACAAACAAAACAATTTGGAACGGGTCGCAGATGAACCGGTCTGCGGTTGATCGAGTCACAACGTAAGAATTCCTACGCTGGTGAGCCGTTGGCCACGAATGAATTGACACGCGGTGACCCGGTCAACTGCGGACAGGTTCGTCCGCGGCACGACCTGAATGTTTTGTGATTTTTTTTGTTGATGACGATCAGCATTTAACTATTCACATTTTGAAGTTGATTTTTAGCCAAATACTGTCTGAATTTTTGGATTTATCCCGGAATCTAGTAGTTGGCGAAAATGGTTGGAAATTTTTGGCAGAGAATGATGAGGGATCATCCATGTAGCTAAAAGAGGTCATTCATCCAAATGACCAAGTTATTAACTCATCCATTCCAAATCCAAGTTTCCAAAGAAATCCTTTGTTCCAAGTATTTAAATTAGTTAATATAAAGGTTCATGGGACAAAGAGGTCTTCAAAGAATGCAAGACACAAAGCTCAAATCCATCTAATCGCGTTTGAAGGCAAGATACATAATTGGAAGGAAAATGGTTAAAGTGCATTTTAGGAAACTTGTAATAGAATTTCAGCTTTATATTATTTACTTTAATTATAGTTAATGCGTTATTATCTAGATAAGGCTATAATAAAGGACATGTTGTCCATGTGTTTAGTTAGTGGTTCAATTGTAGTAGTTTACTATTTTTAGGATAGGAGAATTCTAACTTAATTAGGATTATTCCTTGTGGGTTCCTTGGAACCGAAATTCCACTCTATTTAAGAGGGAATTCGGCCAAGTATTATTTTAGAGTTGATATATTATATTTCTTAAGGTTATTCCTTAGTTACTTGTGAATTGAACTTCTATGTAGAACTTCATTCATTCTTTGAGTTACTGCATCAACAAGGTAGTTTCGCTTGTTGTGGTGTTTCAGCCTCCATCATTAATCAACCTTCTTGGAGTTGCGTTGATTATATTCCCCTTGGAAACTAATCCGAGAAAGAGAAAGATCCAAACTTTAACCTTTTGTGTCGAATCTTGATCCAAAAAATCAAGGTATGAGGGATCATCCGTGAAGCTAAAAGAGGTCATTCATCCAAATTACCAAGTTTTTAACTCATCCATTCCTAAACCAAGTTTCCAAATAAAGCCTTTGTTCCAAGTATTTAAAGAAGTTAATCTAAAGGTTCATGGGACAAAGAGGCATTCAAAGAATGCAAGACACAAAGATCAAATCCATCTAATCGCGTTTGAAGGCAAGAAACATAATTGTAAGGTAAACGGTTAATGGGCATTTTAAGAAACTTGTAAATTAAAGTCTATTCTAGACTTTAATTTAAATTTCAAATTTATATTATTTACTTTAATTATAGTTTAGGCGCCATTATCTAAATAAGGCTTTAATAAAGGACATGTTATCCATGTGTTTAGTTAGTGGTTCAATTATAGTTGTTTACTATTTTTAGGATATGAGAATTCTAACTTAATTAGGATTCTTCCTTGTGGGTTCCTTGGAACCGAAATTTCACTCTATTTAAGATGGAATTCGGCCAAGTATTATTTTAGAGTTGATATATTATATTTCTTAAGGTTATTCCTTAGTTACTTGTGAATTGAACTTCTATGTAGAACTTCATTCATTCTTTGAGTTACTGTATCAACAAGGTAGTTCCGCTTGTTGTTGTGTTTCAGCCTCCATCGATAATCAACATTTTTGGAGTTGCGTTGATTATATTCCCCTTGGAAACTAATTCGAGAAAGAGAAAGATCCGAACTTTAACCTTTTCTGTCAAATCTTGATCCAAAAAATCAAGGTTCTTCATCAGTTGGTATCAGAGAAAAAGGTTTATCTCTTTCTTGGTGTGCCTTTACCGTTTTCTTGAAATTTTTCTTGTTTGCTTGAAGTTGATAAAAAAAAAAAAGGAGTATTTCAGTCCAAAACAAAAAATTCAGCCGAGAGATAATTTAGTGAACAAACCAAAAGCAAACTTCTTGATTTTGGCCTTCAAGCCTCGTTTCAAGAATTGGTAATTGTTCACCCTTTTTTTGTTTGCCGTGTTATTAAATCCAAGATCAAGAATTGAAGAGCCTTCAAGCCTGAATTCTTGATAATTTTCAGCCAAGAAAAGGGTAAGTCAAGAAAAAGAAAGAAAAGATTCAAGAACAAGAATCAAGAAACGTAAAGATTGAGATCTTCCTTTCCTAAACACAAAAGGATACCTTTAAAAGTATCTTCTTTTCTTGATTAGGATTAGGTTTTTCAAGATTATTCTATCATTTTTTCTTCAACCTATTTTGTGAAGGATCAACAAAGTAAGGCGAAATCTTGAGAGGTAATAAGCTTTATGGAATCAACACAACAATTCATGCGCAAGATGAGACAACAAATTGATGACGAAGATAGCAACTTTTATTATGATGATAAAAGGTATGATTACAAAAGGGAACAAATTCAAAGATTTGATGATAATGGTGATTTTTATCATTGTGAGCCGAGAATGGGAGACAAAAATCAGAAATTTAACAACACCCTTGGTCAAATCAAAATCAAGATCCCATCTTTTGAAGGTATGAATGATCCAGAATCTTTATTTGAATGGATACATAAACTTACTCATATGTTTGCTATTCATGATTATTCGGAGGGTAAAAAGGTAAAGATGGAAGCCATGGGATTTTATAGTTATGCATCAAAGTGGTGGAAAGAAGAAAGTATACTTAGAAGAAGAGCGGGTCAACGACCTATTGATAGTTGGAATGATATGAAAGTTGAGATGAAACGGAGTTTTGTTTCCTAACATTACATTAGGGAACAAGTCAAACGTTTACAAATGCTTACACAAGGTTCTAAATCAATAGATGAATATTATGAAGAGATAAGATTAGCCATGATTCGGGTTGATATTCAAGAAGATATGGAAGCTACATTGAATCGATTCTTGGCAAGTTTGAATGATGTTATTAGGCCAAAAGTGGAAAAAGCTAATCATGTTGATATTATAGAGATGGTGAACTATGCGAAGCAAATTGATAGGCGAATTAAAGAGAAGAAGAAAGAGACTAATTCAGCTAAATTTTCACCTTGGAAAAAGCAAAACTAGCCCCTTCAAATTCTGATTTTGGGTAGCGGCGAAGTGAGAATAAGGGACGTTTTGGGGCTGCCAAAACAATCACACCTCAATTAAAAGATATCCAAATAGCCGCCATTACATCTTCAACTTGGGAGACAAATATGGATGAACTCCATGAAATCATGGATCGAGTGGATAAATTAATCAACAAAAAGACTCTTGTTGAACAACCAACATTCGCCCAAATAGCCATGGATTCATCTTCAAAGTGGGAGACAAATTGTTCATCTTCAAAGCCAACGGAATGTTCTAAGTGCCATAAACAAGACCATCTTGATATGGACTGCCCTAATAATGATATAATGATAATACAAGATTGGGAAAGCCAAGAAGGAAAGTATGAAGCCGAGAACAAGAAAGAAAGTATGTCGAATGATGTGTTGAAAAACAAGAGTGATCTTACACTTACATTCCACGACTTAGAAGATTCGAGGACGAATCCTTTACAAGGGGAAGGGGATGATAAGGAAATTTTCAAGAAGGAAGGAATGATGAGGGATCATCCATGAAGCTAAAAGAGGTCATTCATCCAAATGACCAAGTTATTAACTCATCCATTCCAACCAAGTTTCCAAAGAAAGTCTTTGTTCCAAGTATTTAAAATAGTTAATCTAAAGGTTCATGGGACAAAGAGGCCTTCAAAGAATGCAAGACACAAAGATCAAATCCATCTAATCGCGTTTGAAGGCAAGATACATAATTGGAAGGAAAACGGTTAAAGGGCATTTTAGTAAACTTGTAAATTAAAGTCTATTCTAGACTTTAATTTGAAATTTAGCTTTATATTATTTACTTTAATTATAGTTAAGGCGCCATTATCTAGACAAGGCTATAATAAAGGACATGTTGTCCATGTGTTTAGTTAGTGATTCAATTATAGTAGTTTACTATTTTTAGGATAGGAGAATTCTAACTTAATTAGTATTCTTCCTTGTGGGTTCCTTGGAACCGAAATTCCACTCTATTTAAGAGGGAATTCGGCCAAATATTATTTAGAGTTGATATATTATATTTCTTAAGGTTATTCCTTAGTTACTTGTGAATTGAAATTCTATGTAGAACTTCATTCATTCTTTGAGTTACTGCATCAACAAGGTAGTTTCGCTTGTTGTGGTGTTTCAGCCTCCATCATTAATCAACCTTCTTGGAGTTGCGTTGATTATATTCTCCTTGGAAACTAATTCGAGAAAGAGAAAGATCCGTACTTTAATCTTTTGTGTCGAATATTGATCCCAAAAAATCAAGGTTCCTCATAAGAGAATTTTAAATATGAGAGAGACTTTTAATTTGAAAAGAGAGAAACAATGGAAATGAGGATGTCAACATATTTAGTTGTGATTTTTTCATCGGCTCCGAGTAGAGACCAAAGGTCTTGAGCGACCGATCCGTAAAATTATTGAAATTTGTAATTTTTTAATTTGAATTCAAATGTCATTTGAAATTCTTTTTATTGCACTTATATATTTTATATTTTTGAACGAGTTGAAGGCGTGTGCATTGTTGACGGAGAAGAAGCACTCAGTTGGGGTTTATCGGGATCAATGCTACGGGCTTTTGGAATCCAATGGGATCTTCGTAAAGTTGATCATTACGATAAATGCAATTTAAATATGTGTGGGTTGATGTATATAGTGTTATTGGAGCCCTATCATTCAATATATGCAAGAATGGTTTGCATAGTTTTCATGGAAAAATCTATCTCTTTTTGTTTTTGCTGGTAATTCTAGAACTTACCGTCCGGTAACTATGCAGAACGACTTTTTTTCATTCCATACGGAACGCCTCAAAACATTTATTATTAGGCTCAAAACAGGTTTTGTAAGGCTTAGAACAGGTGTCTAGAGGCTAAGAACAGGTGTTCTGCGCGGTAAAAATAGAACAGGTGTTCTGAGCTTCAGAACACGTGTTCGTTTTAAATCAATCTTAACCGTCAAATTTTAATCTAACGAACGAGGGAAGTTCCGAACGTGCAGAATTATCCTGTTTCCGCATTAGAACCAGCGTTTAGAACCATTAAATATAATAGGGCATACCAAGAAATGAAACATAAATTATAAACCTATAATGCGGAATTATCTCGTTTTCGCAGTGGAATCAGCGTCTAGAACCATCAAGCATAATAAGGCCTAGCAAGAAATGAAACATAAATCATAAACCGTAATCTGAACCCATTATGACCAAATCCCCGACCCGAAATCTCAGCCCTTTAAAACATTGACTAGGGTTTACATTCAAACGTTATCCACTACTCCCTTTCCTCGACCTCCTCCCAACTCCCAAGTTCACACTCTTTTTCCTGCCCTCTTTTCTCGGTCCTCGCCGACGCTAAGGTAATATTTCTGAGGAATCTCTTGTATGGTTTCTGGAGATTCGTTGTTGGAAATGGCGAGCTATTTAAGTATATCCGATTGGTTGTGGTTTCTTAAAAGAGTTTATAGCTTTGAGTTGGGGTTCTCGACTGTTTTAGCGTTGAATTTTTTAGGGCTTTTAAGGGATTTAATTTTCTGGCGTTTCCTTTTTCAATTTCGATTTCCGAGATGTATGACTGGAGTATTTTTTGTTTGAATTTGGGTTTTCTTTTTTAATTAGGTATGGGTGCACTATAGTCTCTTGTTAATTCAATAGAGGTTGGCATGATTCTGCGTTTTTCATATGGATTATTAGATTTTCTGTTGCGAGTAGTCTTTGAGCTTGTTAATTTGTTTTCCTACTGAAACATATTGGTGAAATTTCTGCTGATGTTTTGGGATGTAGAAGATATTCTGATTATCATGAGATTTGGATTTTTTAAAATTAAATTTATGAACTAATTTTTGGCTCATTTTAAAGGATTATGGAAATGATATCGTTAAAGGAGCTATAGCTACCACTCTCTGTATAATGAAAATACTATTTAACAGACTTGTGTTCGAAGGATTGTTCTCTGTTAATAGTACTAGTTGGACTTGTAAATCCCCGGTTTATCCATATTGCATCTAAATTTCTTCTGTTTTTAACATAATAGATGAATGTAGAGAAGCTGATGAAGATGGCAGGTGCGGTCCGCACTGGTGGGAAGGGTAGCATGAGAAGGTTTGCTTTATCCTTTAACTGACTGCAATTTTTTTTTGTCTTGCTTCCATATTTCTCTACTGTCATGTTGTTGGGGGAGAAAACCTTGCAGCAAGAAATATGATTTATCCCGCCAAGTCCGCCATTTGTCTTGAATTCCAAGAATATGTCTGTGTTCTGGAGTTATTTATGTATGGTGCAGATGAGAAATAGACTTTTGTGTGGAAGGAAGATTGAGAGGATGGTTTGTTCAAATATAGAGCATATTTCAGTGTTTAGCTGCTGTCTACTATGTTTTTTTTTTTTTTTTGTCAATTTTATTACAAGTTTTACTCGTCTTAGAATTTGATTAACCTGCTAATTAGCCAAACTGATATTTTCCCGACTGCAGAAAGAAGAAGGCAATCCACAAGACAACAACTACAGATGATAAAAGACTTCAGAGTACCCTAAAGAGAATAGGGGTGAATGGTATACCCGCTATTGAGGAGGTTAATATTTTCAAGGAGGATGTTGTTATCCAGTTCCTAAACCCCAAAGGTATTCAGCATGTCAATTCATCTGGTTTTGGCGCCATTTGAGTCTTAACCAACTTACTGATTTGTTATTTCTTCTTTTCAAATCAATCAGTTCAAGCCTCCATTGCTGCAAACACTTGGGTTGTTAGTGGTTCTCCCCAAACCAAGAGTATGTTTTCTCTTTCCAATTTTTGTTCTTGCTAATTTACATTGGTCCTTGAACAATGTATGCCTAATGGACCGACTCTAGCAATATGATTAAGGAATTCTTGTAATTCTTATTTTGGTTCAACCCTTTGCGTTTTCAGAATTACAAGATATTCTTCCCCAAATTATTCATCAATTAGGTATGTTCTTTTATTTGTTCAGTTCCTCATTATTTGTGTTCGGAGATTGACAATAGTTAACGTTGTTGTGTTAACCAGGCTAACTTTCTTCCGTGTTTATGCTTTTCAGGGCCAGACAACTTGGAGAATTTGAAGAAGCTTGCTGAGCAGTTCCAGAAGCAGGCTCCTGGTGCTGCAGGAGCAGGAGGTGCTGCAGCTGCCCAAGAAGAGGATGATGATGATGTGCCGGACCTTGTTCCTGGTGAGACCTTTGAGGCAACTGCAGAGGAAGTTCATACTTAGTGTTTTCAAGTCATTTTTACCTTTAGTTTGGATGCCAAAATCTGTTTTACCTTTAGTTTAGTAGCTTTGCTTGGTGTTAACTATTGAAATACTAAAAAGTGGTTATTTTGATCGGTTCTCTGAAATTTTGTTAATCTGCTTTATTTATGGTATTCTAAAAACATGTACACTGTCATATGCCTCTTATTTCCAATTTTGCTCTTGAAGAATCTGACACGCCTCTTATTTTATTTCCCTAAACACCTTTCTCCCCTAATGCAATATGATAAAGAATAATGAAATGGATACCGCCTTTGAATAGTATTTCAGACACCAATTTGGAATTTCTGTAGGATATCAAACCGATAGAAAAATGGTAATATTTTGATTTGGTAATGTGTCATTTTTTCGAATACATTAAAAAGAACTATTTCAAAATTGAAAGGAAATAAAAATAAATACATTAAAATAAATATTACAAAATTGATAATATATACATTCTAAACTATTACAAAATTGTAAAATTTAAAAACATTCATTGAAAAGCGGGTGGTTGGGCAAGAGATGCTAATATGGGGCAAGTCTTCCGGTTGTGGCCGACCAGTTTACAGTGGCCGCACTTCTTAGCTCTTTGAATACCCATGTTCTTTGTGTCCATAGGCATTTGAAATCTCCGCCTTTGAGGTCGACCCACCTGCGTATCTTTCATGTTAGGAGGGTGATGTGTCATATCAAAAGGAGGAAGTCTCCAATGAACGGGATCAAGTACAGGATATAAAATGGACTTGTACGTATTCATATAATGATCGAGAGAATAGACAGGGTGGATATACTTAGACGCATCCTCCATGATCGATTTGGACACATCAATGACATGGGAGCATGGAGTTGAATAAGTAGACAACTTATCACAGTTACACGCATGAGCTGATAGGTTGACCGTGTATATTTTTTCACCTTCGCCAGGTCCTCTATGTAGGGACGTGACCCTATAGATACCCTGGTCTTTGTGGTGTCGTTGCACAGTCAAACTAGTTGCTTTTTGTTCGTACGCGAAGTACTGCTCCCATATCCTCTTAGGGAAAGGTGTATGACAACTATTCGCGTCTTCCCGGTGTGTGTCAAAATAATGTACAAGTTTGAAAAATATCATCTCAACAAAAGCCTTTAAAGGCAGCGCCCTAGACTGTTTCAAAACGCTGTTAAACGCCTCTGACATGTTAGTTGTCATGCAACCGAAGCGCTTACCTCATTGTATGCCAATGTCCACAGCCCTTTGGGATGCTGCATCAACGAGTTAAATGCATTCTCGTCTATGTGTTTAATTCGTTCAAGAAAAAAATTATACTTACTTTTTTCTTGTGTTGCAGCAACCCACACATAATCTTTCAATTCTTTGTTTTTCGAATGAGTGTGGAAATTGGACATGAAATGCCTAAGGCAATACCGGTGTACTGCCATTGGGGGTTGCCAGCCTGGGACGCTGGCCACGACACTAAGAATGTCAGCATGGCGATCACTGATAAGGCAAACTTGTAATTCTTTCACAACTTGTTCCCTTAAGTTTTCAAGGAACCAAGACCAAGTAGAAACTGCCTCTGATTCGACCAATGCAAACGCAAGGGGTAAAATTTGATTGTTGGCATCCTGAGTGCTTGCTACCAAAATTACCCCTTTATAATTGCCCCTAAGATGTGTGCCATCAATTGAAATTATGGGTCGGCACCACTTATAACCGTCCATTAACGGTTTAAATGTCCAGAACATTGCTTTGAACACCTTAGGGGCATCAACATCCGGTCATGGGTGGTAAACAAATTTGACTATAACACCAGGGTTAGAATCCTGTAGTGCCCGCATGTACTTGGAATGTTAATTTCCAAGTACCAAAAAGTGTTTCGATAGCATGTCTGCGGGCATACCAAGCTTTTCTATAGGTGCAACTCAAACTCATATTATTCACACATGCAGCCCTAATTAATTTAACAGAAATTTCAGGATCAGCCTGTACAAGGTATAGAATATTTACCCTAATGTAGGTAGAGGACATGTTGCGTTTTTTGTTCTGGTCCATCAAGCAATAGTGGGACTCGTTAAGCTTGGTGACCTTCCACGTTCCATCCACACTGCTATGGTTAACGCGAATGTACCAACTGCAACGGCCGTTTTCTGTTGAGTTTCTACAAACCCCGCTGAACCACTGTTTGTTGCTCCTGTCTCTTTTCCACTCCCTCAAGGCCACCTTGTAATGCCACACGTTAACTGTCAAAATTGCCTCCTGTTTATCTTTGAAGTGCATTCCCAAACACATTTCGGGGAAATCGGGATTCCATAGTTTAATTCTTTTTCCCCTGTATGTCAGTTCTGGAAAGGGTTCCATGGAACCCATATCATTCCAACATGCAAAATTATGATAGTTGTTGGATGTTGACATATTCCACTTTGGAATAATTGGGGCGGTGATAGACGGTGTTGGTTTAGGCTCTTCGCCTGTCTCTTCATTACTTGGTCCAGCACTTTGTTGTTGGCATTCAGGGTTTACAACTTCCGCTTCTGCCTCTACATCTTCCTCGACCCCGTCGTCCTCGTGTTCTCCATCCCTATCGTCTGCAAAGTCGTCTTCCGTTTCCGGAACACCGTCAATGTCGGATATTGGACCCAAGGAATCCATTACCGAATTATCTGTAATAGGTTCGTAACTAGAAGTTGGGGGCATGGTTGTAATCGGATTAGACTCCGAAAAATATGATTCCGGAACATATTCTGATTGTGGGGCAAATTCTGTTGTCGGGATTACAAAACTATCAACATGTCTCTCAAGAGGTCTAACAAAGCACCAACATGAATCCCTTATGATGAAGAACCGCAATGTTCGACTTAAGTTTGAGCCCGATCTTTCTTCAATTCTCGAACTAGTTTCTTTGGGAATTTAATCAACGCAACAAACACTAAGGGAGGTTAATTAACAATGGAGGCTGAAACACCACAACAAGAGAAACTAACTTGTTGATACAGTAACTCAAAAATGAATGAAGTTCTACTTAGAAGTTCACACACGAGAAGCTAAGGAATAACCTTACCAAAATATCAATATATCTAACGTACATATCAAAGTGGCCGAAATCTCTCTTAAGTAGGTTGAGATTTCGGTTACAACCATAAAAAGAAATAAGAGTCCTTAAAGGATTAGGACTCTTGAAAACAAATAAGAGTCCTTGAAGAATTAGGACTCTTGAATAACAACTTGCTATCAAGTAACTACCTAAACAATAAAGTGGCGGCTAGAAACAAACTAACTACCAAATCTATGAAGAGTCCTAGTTGCATTAGGACTCTTATTAACCAACTAACTAACACATGGACAACTTGTCATTTATTATAGCAATCTCTTCCTAATACACGGCTAAAATAATAACTTAACAATACTAAAAATATTTAAAGTCTAGAATAGGCTAAAATAGACTTTAATGTGTAAAAAGATTAAAATGCCCTTTTTAGCCACTTTGCTTGGTTGAGCGTGTTGAACACTTGTAAAACTTAAGAGGTTGATTTGAATGTCTTCCTTTAGATGAAGATTAGCTTCCTCTTTAGTTTTGATAATTCGGATCAATGATGATACTTTGTCCATTGTCATCTTTGCCCTTGATCTTGTGATTGGTCCTTGAAGGTTCTTTAGTGGATCTTTGGAGTATGGCTGCCCTTGGTATGATCCCGTATCATCCCCTCCCTCTTGAAAAGCATGATTCGTCCCGAATCATCTTCATGATCAGCTCCATAATCTACATCAAAATCAAAAGGAGACAAGTCAGAAACATTAAAAGTAGAATGAACGCCATACTTACCTTTGAGATCTATCTTGTATGCATTATCATTGATCTTTGAAATAACTTGGAATGGTCCATCTCCTCTTGGATGTAATTTACTCTGTCTTTCCTTTGGAAATCTATCTTTCCTAAGATGTAACCAAACCCAATCTCCAACTTCAAAACAAAGTTGATTTCGGCCTTTGTGGACATGTTTTGAAGTTTGTGCATTTTTCTTCTTTATGCTCTCGGTAACATGTTGATGAAGTTGTTGTATATATTCTGCCCTAGAATCACCTTCTACATTATAATACTCATCAACAGGTAAAGAGATTAGATCCAACGGGGTTAAGGGGTTCAAGCCATAAACAACTTCAAATGGAGAATTATTCGTAGTAGAATGTAAAGTTATATTATAAGCAAATTCAGCAATAGGTAAACATTATTCCCACCTTTTTAAGTTCTTTGAAATTAAAGCTCTAAGTAACACCCCTTCAGTTCTATTTGTTACCTCAGTTTGGCCATCGGTTTGGGGATGGCTAGATGTTGAAAATAGCAATTTAGTCCCCAACTTACTCCATAATGTCTTCCAAAAGTAACTCAAGAACTTTACGTCTCTTATCACTGACTATGGTTCTCGGAATCCCATGAAGCCGCACCACCTCTTTTAGGAATAAATCCGCAACATGACTTGCATCGTTTGTTTTCCTACAAGGAATAAAGTGCGACATTTTAGAAAAACGATGTACGACAACCATGATACTATCATTACCTCTTTGAGACCTCAGCAAGCCTAAGATAAAATCCATGGATAAGTCAATCCAAGGTGAAGAAGGAATGGGTAAAGGCATGTATAATCCATGAGCTTTGCTTGAACTTTTAGCTTGTTTACATTTAATGCAAAGTTCACATATTTTTCTAACATCCTGTCTCATTTTAGACCAACAAAAGTGTTCTTGTAAAATATCGAAAGTTTTAACAACACCAAAATGACCCATTAAACCGCCACAATGTGCTTCCCTAACAATTAATTCCTTAATAGAACATGAAGGAATACACAATCTATTGCTTTTAAACAAGAAATCTTCAAATCTGAAAAATGAATTTTGAGCCGAGAGCTCACATTTGGCATACAAATCTGAAAATTCTAAATCATGCTTATATAATGCTTTGATATGATCAAACCCAAGTAATTTAGCATGCATTAAGGAAAGTAAAGTATATCTTCGAGATAGAGCATCGACAACGATGTTTTCTTTACCTTTCTTGTATTTGATGATGTAAGGAAAAGTATCGATAAAGGAAACCCACCTTGCATGTCTTTTATTCAACTTACTTTGGCCTTTAAGATACTTGATTGACTCATGATCGGTGTGAATGACAAATTCTCTTGCGATCAAATAGTGTTGCCAAGTCTCCAAAGCTCGAACAATGGCATATAACTCTTTATCATAAGTAGGATAATTAAGCGAAGCATTGCTTAATTTCTCGCTAAAATATGCTAAAGGCTTACCTTGTTGTTGTAAAACAGTCCCTATACCTAAACCTGAAGCATCACATTCAACTGCTCCTTTTCAAGGAGTAAATCGACTTGCCTTTGTATTTCTCGGGTTTCATCTGGATTGGCTCGGTAGGCAGCCCGGTTTGGCAAACTTGCTCCCGGAATGAAGTCGATTTGATACTCGATTCCTCGAATTGGAGGAAGCCCCCTCGGCAACTCCTTGGGAAATACGTCTTGGAATTCCTGTAAAAGATCAAAAGCAAGACTAGGGAGAGAAGATGATGTTAGATCAAAAGAAAAATCATTAGAAAGGAGAGACCTTTCGGCTTCTCGGAATACCAACAAAACAAGTGGTTGTTTTGCACGTATTGCCCTATCTATCTTTCCCGGGTTTATAAACAAACACTCTTTTCTCTCTTCGGTGGAACTTGCCTTTTGTCTCAGTAAGCTCACGGCTTTTACCTCATTTTTTCTCTCGGTTTTTACCTCAAGGTTCGGATGATGCGAAACCGTGATGTTTTATATCAAGGTTCGACTTTTAAGCAGATCTTTCTCTATCTCGAATTAGTTTCTAACGGAATATACTTAACACAACCCCGGGCAAGCTAAGTATCAATGAAGGCTGAAACACCACAACTAGAGAAACAACCTAGTTGATACAGTAACTCAAAGAATATGAAGTTCTACCGGAAGTTCATAAACAAGTATCAAAGGATTAACCTTAATCAAAATATCAATATATCAAGTCTCAGTAAAAAGTGGCCGAAATTACTCTTTAAGTAGAGGGATTTCGGTTCCAACATGAACAAGGAAAAGGAAATAAGAGTCCTTGAAGAATTAGGACTCTTGAATAACAACTTGCTATCAAGTAACTACCTAAACAAGTTAATAGGCACATGTTCCTACTATCTTGGCGGCTAGAATGTAAATAACTACCAAATCTATGAAGAGTCCTAGTTGCATTAGGACTCTTATTAACCAACTAACTAACACATGGACAACATGTCCTTTATTATAGCAACTACTTGCTATACACGAAATTATAGTAATTAAATATGCTGAAAATAATTAAAGTCTAGTATAGACTTTAATTGTACACAAAAAGACTAAAATGCCCTTTATAATTCGTCCCAATTCTGGACAGCTTGTTGGGCCAACTTGTACGACTATTTCGGATATCAAGAAGGCAGAATCTGATCTTGTGATCTTCATAGAAGTTGTAGATCTGCCTCTTATCTTTAATTTGCAACTGGAATCAGCTTCATTGGATACCTATATCGAAAGATATGACCATTATACCAAACAGTAGCAAAGCTGTCCATTCCTTGTACACTTGTGATACTTAAGAGATTGACTTGGGAAACATTCCTAGATGTAATTTAGAGTCCTCTTTGTATCGTAACACACGTTCCCTTGAGTTGGGCAGCCCCAAGGTTGGTATCGTATCATCCCCTCCCTCTTGAAAAGGATTCGTCCTCGAATCATCCCAAAAATCAGCTTTATAATCTAAAAAATGAATAAAAGGGAGCAAGTTAGAAATTTGGAAAGTAAAAATTGCATTGTCCTTACCTATCAAGGAGATTCTCTTGCGGCTGTCCCAAATAAATGGTGTCTTGTCCTTCTTAATTGAAATTAATGGGGCAGCAAACTTGTTAAAATCACGAACAAAATGTTTATCAAAGCTTGCTAACTCATATGTTGGACGATATGGAATTGTATTGGTTGTTCTCGGCCATTCCACCATCGCATTAACTTTTGCCCGATCAACTTTAATACCTTGAAAACTCACAATGTAACTAAGAAGGTTAATAGAATTAGTGTAAGAAACATAATTTCCAATCTTAGCATACAAAGTTTGTGCTTTTAAATGAGTAAAAACAGTCATAAGATGCTCAATATGATTCTCTCGGTTTTTACTAGCAACAAGTACTTTATCAAAGTAAGGAATCGGATGTCTATACTTAAACATTAAGTTATTAACATTGAGACTATCCGTATATAATCTAAAAGTCCTTTCTTGCTTTGGTACAATTTTCCCCGGATTAACATAAGGACTTAAAGACATACTTACATTCTTCTTTTCAAGAATTAAATCACCTTGGGTTTGAATTTGCTAATTTGTACCCAAAGATGGTTTATACCTTTCACGATTTTGAAGGCTAACAAGTAACCTTCTCGGCAACTCCTTAGGGAAGATTTCATGAAATTTCTGAAAAATGGCAAGACTAGATGTAGAAAAAGATGTTAGATCAAAAGAAAAAGTGTTAGTACAAAGGCTCCTTGTGGTTCCATTCAGATCGAACAAAACAACAAGTTGTTTTGTTTGAATGCCCTATCTACCTTTCCAGGATTAATGAATAAACACTCTTTTCTATCTTTTTGTGAGCTTGCCTTTTTTCTCACTAAGCTCATGGCTTTTGTATCATTTTTTCCCTCGAATTGTACCTCATGGGTAGCGTCACTCGTTTCTTTTCTATCTCGCTCTTTTTTCTCCTCTAAACAGCCATTTCGGCTTCTTCCTCACTTATCCACGATCCATCATCCAATTTTATCATTGTACTCTTGTTAGGGCAGTCCATAGCAAAGTGTCCTTTGCCCCCACATTTAGAACATTCCCGAACAAGATTTGGAGTAGAATTTACCCTCGTATTGGCCGATTTGGTTGGATTTTGTGACCTTGTTGCCCTAAACTTCCTTGTGGCTGTTTTTGCACCAATTTGGACCTCTTTGCCCTTGCTTTGGTTCAGCAACACAGTGGAAAAATTCTGGGACAGATTCGGCTTCTCCCCGGCTTGGAAAGTTGCCATTTTTGTCCTTGAAATCTTTTCTTTTTGCTTTGTTACGAAACGGTACGTCATTACCTCTTTCATCTCATCCCATGTATCAACTTCTCGAAACCCAATTCTCACCCTTGTTTTGACTTCTCTATCCCACTAAATAGAAGCATATCCGCAAAATTCCATGGCTGCCAATTTCACTTTCTTTTTCTCGGAATAATTATTGACAGAAAAAACATGGTCAACTTTACGAATCCAATCTAAAAATAATTGAGGATCATTTGTACCTAGGAAAGGAGGGATCTTGGTTGTGATAGCACCAAGATTATTATCATACCTTTGATCTTGAACATTTGCTCTCGGATCATACCTTTGGTTGTGAACATTTGGTCTCGGATCAAACCTTTGATCTTGATGATTTGCTCTCAGCTCAAATCTTTCATCATGAACAAATGGTCTCGGATCATACCTTTGGTTGTGAACATTTGGCCTCGGTTCATAGGCATAATTGTCCACCATTCTTGGTATAACTTTCGGCTGAAATTCATGGTTTTGCCGAAAGTTGTTTCTTGCAATTTGATCAAATGACTCATGTGAATCTTGATCTTCTTGATCATCTTTTTCTGCCCCTTTGCCTTTATCCGAATGGTCCTTGATTTCAAGAACCTCCATCTTGAGCTCATTGATGGATTGCATCATAGCTTTCATTGTTTGTTGCATGGATTCTCTAAAAAGTTTGTCACCATCTATGGCACCTTGCTGCGAAGTACCTTCATCAGAAGACATTATCTTTGCAAAGAAGAATTCACACAAAAATCGTTAGTAGAAAAAGATATTAAAGATTGAATCTTTTCACAAAATCTGTAAATAGTAATCAGTGAATAGTGATCTGTGAATAGTAATCAGTGAATAGTAATCAGTGAATAGTAATATGTGAATAGTAATCAGATTTTTATTCTCTCAATATCCCACAAAATACTTGTCAAGAATTTCCAACTTTGGACGATTGAATGGTTATGTTTAAGGAAGTTTGGAAAAATATGGCAAGAAATCTTATCTTGACTTACAAAAAGTCTAAGGAAAAAGTATAAGAGTTATTTGTTGCCAAACAAGAAAAAGATGTGATCTTTACCTTTCTTGATTTTCTGTTTTCTTGAAATAGCTTGTTCTTGAAATCTTTGTTACCTTCTTGCCCGAGACTTACCCTTATCATGGCCACAAGATCAAAAGCTCTTGATTGATGACGGTTGTGCTAGATCGAAAAGTCTTGATTGTGGCTAATTCAAGATGAAGAGGGAACAAGAGCCAATTCCTTTATACAAAGGAAGTTCGGTTTTGGTCTTGAATCCTTGTCTATTTTGGGCTAACCCGGCTGCCAATTTCTTTACTTCCGGGTGGCTTTTTCGTTGGGGTAAATTTTTTTTGTTATCTTTCGGCTATCTCAAGCAAACAAGAATTTTTTTTTCAATAAAGCAATAAAGGTACACCAAGATAGAGATCAACCTTTTGCTCTGATACCACTTGATGCGAAACCGTGATGTTTTATATCAAGGTTCTGCTTTTAAGCAGATCTTTCTCTATCTCGAATTAGTTTCTATGGGAATATACTTAACACAACCCCGGGCATGCTAAGTATCAATGAAGGCTGAAACACCACAACTAGAGAAACAACCTAGTTGATACAGTAACTTAAAGGAATATGAAATTCAACCGGAAGTTCATAAACAAGTATCAAAGGATTAACCTTAATCAAAATATCAATATATCAAGTCTCAGTAAAAGGTGGCCGAAATTACTCTTTAAGTAGAGGGATTTCGGTTCCAACTTGAACAAGGAAAAGGAAATAAGAGTCCTTGAAGAATTAGGACTCTTGAATAACAACTTGCTATCAAGTAACTACCTAAACAAGATAATAGGCACATGTTCCTATTATCTTGGCAGCTAGAATGTAAATAACTACCAAATCTATGAAGAGTCATAGTTGCATTAGGACTCTTATTAACCAACTAACTAACACATGGACAACATGTCCTTTATTATAGCAACTACTTGCTATACACGAAATTATAGTAATGAAATATGCTGAAAATAATTAAAGTCTAGTATAGACTTTAATTGTACACAAAAAGACTAAAATGCCCTTTATAATTCGTCCCAATTTTGGACAGCTTGTTGGGCCAACTTGTACGACAATATGGGATATCAAGAAGGCAGAATCCGATCTTGTGATCTCATAGAAGTTGTAGATCTGCCTCTTATCTTTAATATGCAACTGGAATCAGCTTCATTGGATACCTATATCGAAAGATATGATCATTATACCAAATTGTAGCAAAGCTGTCCATTCCTTGTACACTTGTGATACTTAAGATATTGACTTGGGAAACATTCCTAGATGTAATTTAGAGTCCTCTTTGTATCGTAACACATGTTCCCTTGAGTTGGGCAGCCCCAAGGTTGGTATCGTATCATCGGATCACTCGGATTTTTCCCCTCATTCTCTTTTCTTTGCTTTTCTCTCTTCTCTCTATTGATGGCCATTTGTTTATGTACCTCACATGCTGCATTTAAAGATAATGGAATTAGAAGAAACTTTAAATCATCCTTTTGAAGCTTATATGTATTTTCTCTACCCATGTGATTTGCACTTCGATCATATTGCCATGGCCTTCCTAAGATAATGTGACTTGCAGTCATCGGAACCACATCACATACAACCGAATCCTTATATCTCCCAATCTCGAACTCTATCTCAACTTGCTTATCCACCTTGATTTCACCATTATTATTCAACCACGATAATTTATAAGGCATAGGATGTGCCTTACATGGTAAATCAAGGGCGGAAACCATATCATAAGAGCAAATGTTAGTACAACTTCCATTATCAATAATTACTAAAACAGATTTGCCCTTTACCTCTCATTTGATTTGGAAGAGATTACTTCTATGTTGGTGAAGATCATCCAAAGGTTGAGAATGAAGAAGTTTCCTTGTAACCAAAAGTTGACCACCACACGAACTTTCCGGAATTCGGCCGGTTTCTTCCTCAAAATTGGTTGTCTCGGATTCCTCATCACTTACCCACGATCCATCATCCAACATTATCATTGTACTCTTGTTAGGGCAGTCCCTAGCAATATGTCCTTTGCCCCTACATTTAAAGCATTCACGGGGCACAAATGGAGTCGAATTTACCTTTGTATTGACCGGATTTGATGGGTTTTGAGACCTTGCTGCCCCAAACTGTCCCGTGGCTGTTTTGCCCTCATAAAATACCTCTTTGCCCTTCCTTTGGCTTGGCAAAACAGTAGGAAATTGCTGAGTTGAATTCGGCTTCCTCCAAGGTTGGAAAGTTGCCGGTTTTGCATTTAAACTCTTTTCCTTTTGTTGCCTTTCAATCTGCTCAGAATAATATAACATAGACGTAATATTATCAAGGTTATCACGTTCTACCTTTGTCCAGATTTTGTCATTTAGACCAGCCAAGAACCAAGCCATTGTTGCCTCATCACTTTCACAAATATCGGCTCGAATCATTGCAATTTCCATGGCTTTGTAGTATTCATCGACGAATTTATCACCTTGCTTTAATCTTTGTAGATGGTTGTAAAGTTCCCTTAAGTAATTTAAAGGAACAAAACGTCGCTTCATAACCGCTTTCATCTCAACCCAAGTGGAAATTTCCGATTGTTCCACTTTTGCCCTTGTTTCGGATTCTTTGTCCCACCAAATGGATGCATATCCATAAAACTCCATGGCTGCTAACTTCACTTTCTTTTCTTCCGAATAGTTATGAACAGCAAAAACATGGTTAATTTTACGAATCCAATCTAAAAATAATTCGGGATCATTTGTACCTTCAAAATGGGGAATCTTGGTCTTGATGGAGCCAAGATTGGTGTCAACCTGAATATAGTCCCCTCTTCTCGGCTGATATACCGGATTGTTGATAATCCGATTTGCTTGAATTGCCGGATTTACCACATTGACTCTCGGAAATTGTGGAACCCTTGGCGGTTCCATGTTCTCAACCCTTTGATTATGGTTCTCGGCATTGTCTTGCGGAAGACGTTGCTGATTTTCAAGTTGTTGAACATGGTGTTTTGTCTCGGCTAATTCTCTTTGTAACGAATCAATTTTTCCCGTCATCTCCGCCATCATGTGAATTAACTTTTCCATATCAGAAGTTTCACCTTGCTTGGATGGAGAACCTTGGAAAGACATAGTTATAAGATAAGAAAAACAAAAGAAAACACTCAAAAACGTTAGATAGCAAAGAAAGATTCACTCTTTATTCCAACACCTCTCGTATAGAACTTCAAACTCTAGATTTAAAGAATGGGTTCCTAACTTGTTGCGTTGACACAAAGCTGAAAAAAATAAGGAAAGAAATCCTATCTTTGACCTAAACAAAAAAGCTTTATAAAGAAAAAGATGAAGAAACGAATCCTAATCGAGAATGGAAACCGGTTCTTGATGATCTTGATCTTCTTGATGTTCTTGTTTGCTTGAATTTTCCCTTGATCTTGACCGAATTTATCAAGTAGTGAGGCTCTATCGCTTTCAATACTTGATTTATGGTATGTATCTCGGCTCAAAATAGCAAGGAGGAACGTTTGCCAATTCTTGGACGAGGCTCTATCGCTTTCGTTGGCAAGAAGTTTGCTTTTGGCTTTATAGTTCGCTATTCAATGTATACTAACTCGGCTGCCAATTTCTTTACACCGAGAGGCTTTTTCTTTTTGACAATCAGCTGCCCAATATTGTATATAATGCCGCGGCTTTTTTTTTTTGGTGTTATTTTGTCAATCTAGCAAACAAGAAAAAAAATTTGTGCGTAGGGTACACCGGGAATTGGAGAAGAACCTTTTGCTCTGATACCACCTGATGAAGAACCGCAAGGTTCGACTTAAGTTTGATCTTTCTTCAATTCTCGAACTAGTTTCTATGGGAATTTAATCAACGCAACACTAAGGGAGGTTAATTAACAATGGAGGCTGAAACACCACAACAAGAGAAACTAACTTGTTGATACAGTAACTCAAAAATGAATGAAGTTCTACTTAGAAGTTCATACACGAGAAGCTAAGGAATAACCTTACCAAAATATCAATATATCTAACGTACATATCAAAGTGGCCGAAATCTCCCTTAAGTAGGTTGAGATTTCGGTTACAACTATAAAAAGAAATAAGAGTCCTTAAAGGATTAGGACTCTTGAAAACAAATAAGAGTCCTGGAAGAATTAGGACTCTTGAATAACAACTTGCTATCAAGTAACTACCTAAACAATAAAGTGGCGGCTAGAAACAAACTAACTACCAAATCTATGAAGAGTCCTAGTTGCATTAGGACTCTTATTAACCAACTAACTAACACATGGACAACATGTCCTTTATTATAGCAATCTCTTGCTAATACACGGCTAAAATAATAACTTAACAATACTAAAAATATTTAAAGTCTAGAATAGGCTAAAATAGACTTTAATGTGTAAAAAGACTAAAATGCCCTTTTTAGCCACTTTGCTTGGTTGAGCCGTGTTGAACACTTGTAAAACTTAAGAGGTTGATTTGAATGTCTTCCTTTAGATGAAGATTAGCTTCCTCTTTAGTTTTGATACTTCGGATCAATGATGATACTTTGTCCATTGTCATCTTTGCCCTTGATCTTGTGATTGGTCCTTGAAGGTTCTTTAGTGAATCTTTGGAGTAGGGCTGCCCTTGGTATGATCCCGTATCACCTTATAGTTTGAAATCCGTTTGGATTCCCCACAAATTAGCTAGATCTTCATCGTCGTTAAGATGAACAACATCGTACATCACCATGTTATACGTCGGCATGAAGAATAGACGAATCATTAACAACCTAACAATGACACTAGAAAAATCGACTCCTTTGTGCCGACAAATTCTGTGGCAAAGTTGCCGGAATGAAAGTTTTTGTATAACTTCCATGGTTTTTTCGCTTGCCTCTTGAAATCGAGGGAAACCACCATTTTCATACACAACATTGTGGTCGAAATGTAGATACAATCTCATCGGACATTCAAGAGCCATTATTTTTTAACACACAATATAGTAATTTGAGATAAGATGGGTTTGGTGGGAGCAAAAAAAATGTAGGATGTTGGTTTTAGGGATAAATGTGGAGGAAAGGTAGTTGGAATATATAGACATTTTTGGTGGTGAAGGGATAGGATTTTCTATCCCTGAAAATCAGGCCAGAATTGTCTCAATGGGAAAACCCACTGCCCCTCGAAACAGAAGTGGGACTTCCGTTCCGGACGCGGGAACGGAAGTTCAACTTCCGTTTCCGAGGGGCAGCGGGTTTTGCCTGCATGTCCATTTCAATATTCAAGTGATGTATATTCGTCTCCAAAGCTTTGAGGAGGCCAGTAACCCATTCTCCTTTTGCGTTTTTAATGACGCTCTCTGCCTGCTATTCTTGGGTTACCTAAATTTGGCCAAGTGAATTATTTATTGCGAAAAATCGAAGAAAAAAAAATGATGCTTGAAAGCCTACATTGAATGGTATGAGACTTTTGTTTATATGCAATTATTTAATTTTCAACCACGAAGTGTAGTGTGGTGGTAGTTCGCCTCATGTAGTCTCTTATCCACCGATTCTTGACCTTTCTAAGCTGGGAAATTCTCGGGTGCAAAGGGATGAAGCACATTTCATGGCCATCCAACCATTTCCTTATTTGTAAAACATTTCATTGCCATCTTGTCGTTTACTTCTTTATAGAGCTCATGCATTGAGTGTATTAGTCATTGCTACTGGCGCTCCCACGCTGAGAGTATTAGTCATTGTTAGCGGTGAATGCCCTGATCTTAGCAAAAAAAAGTTATTTAATTATCAAATAATTTGTTACACCCTGTTCTCTAGCTATGACAAGTGGGTCGGGCACGTTGAATTACCGACCAAATCCAAATTCAATTCGGCAATTCGAATTCAGTAATTCATTGTGAATTCGGTAATTCGGTTACATCCGAATTCGATTTGGTCGAAAAAGGGACAAAATTAGTTTGACTATTATTGAATTTGGTTTGACCGAATTCGAATTCATTTTTCTAATAATTTACTAATTTTCTTATATAGCGAATATATAAAGAAAATAGACCCTAAAATTTGTTATTTTGGAGATTTTGCTATTATTTTTTTTCGTGTAAATAGTTGAATTAAATGATGACTGATGAGGGACCATCTAAGGGGATGCCCTACACAAATGAACCCTTCATCAACATTCAAGGTCCTATGACAAAAGCAAGAGCAAGGAGGATTAACCAAGCTATGTCTACATTCATCCGTGAAGTTAAAGCTAAGGAAGAAGCCAAGTTTAACTTACAAGATGATGTTCAAGTCAACCTCATTACTTTTCAAAGTGTCACACACGGCCCAATTCAACAAAGTGGCTAAAAGGGCATTTTAGAAACTTTGTACATTAGATTTTTAGCTTTCTATTTACTATTTTTAGTCATTTATGTCAAGTAATGTTAGTGGTGCTAGAATAAAGGGCATGTTGTCCATTTATTTAGTTAGTGTTTCTTTTATAGCAAGTTTGTTATGCTAGAGATTGAAGAGCCCTAATTCGAATATGACTCTTCCTTTGTAAGGCATTTGAGCCGAATTGTTCCTCTATATAAAGGACAATTCGGCCACCTTTATACTTACGTTAGATATATGATATTTTGGTTAAGGTTATTCCTTCGATAATTGTGAATTGAACTTCTATTTAGATTTTCATTTATTCTTGAGTTACTGTATCAATAAGTTAGTTTCACTTATTGTGGTGTTTTAGCCCCATTGATAATCTATCTACTTAGTGTTGTGTTGATTATATTCCCCTCGAAACTATTTCAAGAAGAGAAAGATCCGAATTCAACCTTTCGTTGTTTAATATTGGTACAAGTTATCAAGGTTCATCATCAGTTGGTATAACTCAATTTGTGTTGAATCTTGATATAACTCAATTTGTCAAGGTTCTTCATCAGTTGGTATCAAAGTTCAAGGTTGATCTCTTTCTTGGTGTACCTTTATTGCTTTCTTGATAATTTTCTTGTTTGCTTGGATAAAAAAAAAAAAAAAAGGATTAAAGGTCAAAAAAAGATTACAAGGCCGAAAGTTTTAGCGAACATAAGCCAAAAAGCAAACTTCTTGGAGCATAGACATCATAGTATCATTTCAAGGATTGACAAAAGTTCACCTCTTTCTTCTTTGAGCCGTTACATATAATTATCATTTAAGAATTGAAAAGCGTTTGAGCTGCAATTCTTGACACCATTCGGCTAAGAGAAAGGTTTCAAGAAAAAGGAAAAAAAAGAAAGAAAATATTCAAGAATAAGAATCAAGAAGCATAAAGATTGAGATCTTTCTTTTCATAAACACAAAAGGATACCTAAAAAGTATCTTCTTTTCTTGTTAGGTCTAGGATTTTCAAGATTACTCTATATTTTCTTTCTTTAAGCTATTTGTTTAGGTCTAGGAATTATATTCCTCTATTTTTCAGCTTTGTCTCAACGCAACAATTAAGAATCTTTAATTCATCTAGAGTTGAAGTTTTTTTACGAGTATTGTTGGAATAAAGAGTGATTTTTTTTTTATCTAACAATTTGAGTGTTTTTAAGTAAATATGTCTCAACATGGAGGTTATTCAAGGCCAGATGAGATCTTTGGGGATGACAAACTATTCAGAGAAGCTGCACCCCAAATGTTTCAAAGGATGAAGCAAAGATTTGATGATATAGCCGAAATGATGAATCTTGTTGAAACAATGGTGAAGCCACAACTCCCTCAAAGGCAGCCGTTTGTACCTAGAAGAGGTAAGCAAGTTGACACACACGATGATCAATTTGAGGCCGAGTTTGATGATAATGAGTCACATGAATCCAATGAGCCAAGGAGGGACCACATTTGGCTAAGGATGGAATTTATTCCACCTCAGCCGAGAGCAAGACAACAATATAGAGTGGATGACAATATTGCTTTTGAGCCAATGATGCTGAGAAGGGGAGTCAATTTTCAAAGATTTGACAACAATCTTGGTGCAATCAAGACCAAGATTCCCTCTTTTCAAGGTATGAATGATCCCGAATTATTTTTAGATTGGATTCGTAAAGTTGATCATGTTTTGGCGGTTCACAATTATTCAGAGGAAAAATTGCTAAAAGTTGGCAGCCATGGAGTTCTCGCATTATGCCTCAATTTGGTGGGACAAAGAGGCTAATACAAGGAGAAGGGTTGGACAACATCAAATTGATACTTGGGATGAGATGAAAGCGGTCATGAAGCGGAGATTTGTTCCTCAAAATTATACTAGGAAACTTTTCAATCGCTTGCAAATATTGAAGCAAGGCTCTAAATCGGTGGATGAGTATTAGAAATGGATGGAGATTGCCATGATTAGAGCGGATATTCAAGAAGATAATGAGGCTACTTTGGCAAGATTCTTGGTGGGCTCATTGATAAAATTCGGCCAAAGGTATAACGTGATAACTATGATAATCTTATTGCAATGGTTTATTATGCAGAACAAATAGAAAGGCAACAAAAGGAGAAAAGTTTAAGGACTTATTCGACTAATTTCCAATCTTGGAAAAGGCCGAATCAGCCCCTGAATAATTCATCACCTTTGCCAAGCCTAAACAAAGCAAATGAGACATTTGGAGCAGCCAAAACAGCCAAGACATCAATTGGGGCAGCCAATACCTCTTCTACATCAAATTCATCCAATTCGAGGTTAAGTACAACTCCTAACCTTCAAAAGGAATGTTTTAAGTGTAGAGGAAAATGTCACTTTGCTAGGGGCTGCCCAAACCAAAGCGTAATGATCATGCAAGATGATGGAACGTGGGTAAGTGATGGAGAAGTCGAGGATGAGGTTTTGGAGGAAGAAACCTAGCTTCTGGAGGAACAACCCGAGGAGGGAAATGCACTTTTAGTGACTATGAAGCTTCTACATACTCAACTATTAGATGATGAACATCTACAAAGGAGCAATCTTTTCTAAAAAAGTGCAACGTTAAAGGCAAGCTTTGGTAGGTGTTCTAATGTTTCCTCTCTTGATATGGTCACAGCTCTTGATTTACCTTGGAAAACTCATCCAAATCCTTATAAGCCTTCTTGGTTAAACAATAGTGGTGAAATCAAGGTAGATAAACAGGTTGAGATTGAGTTTGGAATTGGGAGATTCAAAGATAAAGTGTTATGTGATGTGGTTCCAATGACCGCAAGTCACATTATTTTGTGGAGACCATGACAATATGATAGATGTGCGGATCATATTGGGAAGAAGAATGTTTTATCAAGTCACCATGGATAAAATAAGGTTTACATTACATCCTTTGACACCAACGACAGCAAGTGAGGTTCATAAACAAATGGCCGAGAATAGAGAGAAAAGAATGAGAGATGAGTTGCAAAAAGTGGGATGCATTCATCTAGTCGTTAATGGATTCGTCCTCGAATCTTCTAGATCGTGGGATGTAATTACAATATCAATATTTTCTTCTGAATCGTTACTCTTTTCTTTCAACTTTTCATTTGGCAAACTTTCTAATTTTGGTTCGGCTTCATCCTTGTCTTCTTCACTTTCCAAATTTGTATCATCTTGTATTATATCATTATTTGGCAAGCTTTCTACTATGGTATTGGCTTCTTCTTGAATTTCCCCATTTTTGATGCATTCATCTAGTCGTTCCATGCATTTCCATAGTTCTCTCATAGATTCCTTCGCTTTGATTTGCATCTCAATTTGCTCCGCATGATCAACCATCTCCATAACATCAACATGACAAGCTACTTCCACTATTGGCCTAATGTCATCATTCAAACCTGATAAGAACCGATTCAATGCAGTTTTCCTATTTTCTTGAATGTCAAGTCGATTCATGGCTAACCTCATCGCTTCATAATATTCATCTACCGATTTATACTTTCATCTTGCCACCAATTTGATGCATTACCAAAAAATCCCTTGGCTGCCATCTTTACCTTTATACTCTCTGAATAATCATGACAAGCAAACATATCATTAAGTTTATGTATCCATTCAAATAATAATTCCGGCTCATTCGTACCTTCAAAAGATGGAATCTTGATTGCACCAAGAGGGTTGCCAACTTGCTGAAATTTTGGATCCCTTTGCGGCTCATATGGATAAAAATAAGAATCATCATATCTTGATTTTGTTATATGTGGGAAGCCATACCTTTTATCATCATAATAAAAGTTGTCATCTTCATGATCAAATTGTTGCCACATCTTTGCATGAATTTGTTGAAATCTTTAAAAAGATGGAGTCTTTAAACTTCTTGATTTACTTGAAAGTTGATCTTCTTGAACTCACGAATGCCCCTAGAAATTCGAATCAATATTGACGTTTCTTGATTTTCTTGATTCTTGATTCTTGATTTTTGGTTCGGATGAACAGTAGCATGAACAGTAGCCAAAAATCTGATTTGGCTCTCGGGTGAACAGTAATGATGAACAGTGTCATGAACAGTGACGTGAACAGTAATCCGCAAACAGTAATTTTTTTTTGTAATTTTCTGCCCAAAAAAATTTAAGGAAAGCAAAGATACACCAAGATAGAGATCAACCTTTTGCTCTGATACCAGTTGATGCGAAATCTTGATGGGTTATATCAAGACTCGGCTGAAAATCAGATCTTTCTCTATCTCGAATGGTTTCTATGGGAATATACTTAACACAGTCCCGGAAAGGCAAGTATCAATGGAGGTTGAAACACCACAACTAGAGAAACCAACTAGTTGATACAGTAACTTAAAGGAATATGAAATTCAACCGGAAGTTCATAAACAAGTATCAAAGGTTTAACCTTAATCAAAATATCAATATATCAAGTCTAATTAATATCATGGCTGAAATCCCTCTTAAATAGAGTGGAATTTCGTCAAAAAATAACCCACAAATAAGAGTCCTTTAAGGATTAGGACTCTACAACTCCTAGATAACTAAAAACACTACTCCCTCCATTCCCTATTAATTGTCATTTAGGAGATATCTATGTATCCAAATTAATTGTCGTTTAAGGTTGTTTTATTAGTTGTCAACAATTTATTCCAATTATACCCTCAACATTTTCCTTTTTTTATGACAAAGAAGTGAGAGGGAGGGAGGGTGGGGGATAATATTGGAAGTTTAGGTGAAAATGACAACTTCCTTAATTTTCTCAAATTGTCTAAAGAGTCTTATATTTAGGAATGCAGGGAGTACCTAACATCAAGGACAACATGTCCTCTTATTTAGCTAGCTTATTTCGGCCAACATGGCTAATTAAACAATATAATAAATCTGAAATATAATTAAAGTCTAGAATAGACTTTAATTATCAAATGACTAAAATACCCTTTCAACCGTTTTCCTTCCAATTATGTATTTTGCCTTCAAATGCTATTAGGTGTGTTTGATCCTTGTGCCTTGCATTCTTGGAAGGCTTTTTGTCTCTTGAGCCTTTATAGTAATGACTTTAAATACCCGGAAGAAAGGCTTTATTCGGAAGCTCGTATTTGGATTGTTGATGAGGTCAAATGACCTCTTTAAGCTTCATATATGATCCCGTATCATCATTCTTCCAAATAGATCGACTTATAGAGTAAATCCGGATGAAACTCGTGAAATACAAAGGTAAGTAGATTTACTTCTTGATAAAGAGCAGGTAAGAGAATCTTTACGTCCTTGTGCTAGTTCTGTTATATTAGTGCCTAAAAAGGAAGAAACTTTTAGATTGTGTACGGATTGTTGAGCTATTAATAAGATCACCATTAAATATAGACATCCTATACCATGTTTAGATGATATGCTTGAAGAGTTAAATGGTGCTAAGATATTTTCTAAAATTGACCTAACTCAAGGATATCACCAAATTAGAATGAAAGAAGGTGATGAATGGAAAACTGCATTTAAGACTAAATATGGTTTATATTAATGGATTGTCATGCCTTTTGGTCTTTCTAATGCACCTAGTACTTTCATGAGATTGATGAACTACATATTTCGGCATTGTTTTGGAAAGTTTGTTGTAGTTTACTTTGATGATATACTTGTTTATAGTAAAGACTTAGAAGAGCATGTTGAACATCTTAGTGTTGTTTTTACTATTTTAAAGAAACAAACTTTGTATGCTAAGCTTGAAAAGTGTGTCTTTTGCACTAATTCTATAAACTTTCTTGGATACATTGTGAGTTCTCAAGGGATTAGTGTTGATCCGGCCAAAATTAAAGCAATTATAGATTGGCCAAAACCAACAAATGTAAGTAAGATCTTTCCATGGGCTAGCTAGTTTCTATAGACGTTTTGTACGTGATTTTAGTACTATTGTTGCCCCTTTAAATGAAGTTGTGGAGAAGGACACTCATTTTTCTTGGAATGAGGCGCAACAAGAAAGTTTTGACAAGCTCAAAGCTTTACTTACTTCTTCTCCTATACTTGCTTTACCTAATTTTGATTTAACTTTTGAAGTTGAATGTGATGCTTCAGGAATAGGTAATGGAGCTGTTTTGCAACAACAAAACAAAGCTTTGACGTACTTTAGTTAGAAATTAAGTGGACTTACACTTAATTATCCAACTTATGACTAGGAGTTGTATGCAATTGTTAGAGCTTTGGAGACATGGAATCATTATTTGATTGCAGAGGAATTTGTGATGCATACGGACCATGAATCCATCAAATACCTTAAAGGGCAAAGTAAGTTGAACAAAAGGCATGCTAAATGGGTTTCCTTTATTGATACTTTTCCCTACATCATAAAGTACAAGAAAGGTAAAGAAAACATTGTAGTCGATGCTCTATCTAGATGGTATACTTTACTTTCGGTTATGCATGCTAAATTGCCACGTTTTGAATATATTAAAGCTTTATATGAACATGATAATGAATTTTCAGCTTTATACCAAGAATGTGAGCTCTCGGCTCAAAAGGATTTTTATAGATTTAATGGCTTTTTGTTTAAAGAGAATAAATTGTGTATTCCATCTTGTTCAATTCGAGATTTACTTGTTAGGGAAGCACATTGTGGCGGCTTAATGGGGCATTTTGTAGTTGTTAAAACTTTAGACATATTGCAAGAACACTTCTTTTGGCCCAAGATGAAAAGAAATGTTAGAAAAATTTGTGAACTTTGTTTTAAGTGTAAACAGGTTAAAAGTACAAGCAAAACTCACGGATTATACATGTCTTTACCTATCCCATCCTCACCATGGATTGATGTTTCTATGGATTTTATCCTTGGATTTCCGAGATCACAAAAAAGCTACAGATAGTATTATGGTTGTTGTAGATCATTTTTCTAAAATGGCTCACTTTATTCCTTGCAGAAAAACAAGTGATGCCAGTCATGTAGTAGATTTATTCATGAAGGAGATCATTCGGCTACATGGAGTTCCGAAGACCATTGTGAGTGATCGAGATGTCAAATTCCTAAGTTACTTTTGGAAGATATTATGGAATAAGTTGGGAACAAAATTGTTATTTTCTACATCAAGTCACCCACAAACTGTTTCAACTTATTCAAAAGAACTTAAAAGGGTTGGAAGATTGTTTACCTATTGCTGAATTTGCTTACAATAGGACTTTGCATTATACTACTAATAGTTCTCTTTTTGAAGTTGTTTATGGATTTAACCCGTTAACACCTTTAGATCTAATTCCTTTACCTGTTGATGAGTATTTTAATGTAGAAGGTGATTCTAAGGCAGAATATATTCAAAGACTTCATCAGCAAGTTCAAGCTCAAATTGCAAAGAAGAATGCTACTTATGCAAAACATGCCAACAAAGGCCGCAAGCATGCATCATTCGAAGTTGGAGATTGGGTTTGGTTACATCTTAGGAAATAAATATTTCCTAATGAAAGAAAGTCTAAGTTACACCTAAGAGGTGATGGACCCTTTTAAGTTATTGCAAAAATCAATGACAATGCTTACAAGATAGATTTGAAAGAGTATGGTTAAGTTCTACTTTCAATGTTTCTAACTTGTCCACTTTTTATTTTGATTTAGATTATAATGATGATTATGATTCGAGCACGAATCCTTTTCAAGGGGGAGGGAATGATGAGGGACCATCTAAGGGGCTGCCCTACACAAAGGAACCCTTCATCAACATTCAAGGTCCTATGACAAGAGCAAGAGCAAGGAGGATTAACCAAGCTATGTCTACATTCATCCGTGAAGTTAAAGCTAAGGAAGAAGACAAGTTTAAATTACAAGATGATGTTCAAGTCAACCTCATTACTTTTCAAAGTGTCACGCACGACCCAATTCAACAAAGTGGCTAAAAGGGAATTTTAGAAACTTTGTGATGCGAAATCTTGATGGGTTATATCAAGATTCGGCTGAATTTAGATCTTTCTCTATCCCGAATGGTTTCTATGGGAATATACTTAACACAGTCCCGGAAAGGCTAAGTATCAATGAATGTTGAAACACCACAACTAGAGAAACCAACTAGTTGATACAGTAACTTAAGGGTTTATGAAATTCAACCGGAAGTTCATAAACAAGTAACAAAGGTTTAACCTTAATCAAAATATCAATATATCAAGTCTAAGTAAATAAGGTGGCCGAAATTCCCTTTAAGTAGAGGGTAATTCGGTTCCAACTCAAACTAGGAAAAGGGAAATAAGAGTCCTTGAAGAATTAGGACTCTTGAATAACAACTTGCTATCAAGTAACTACCTAAACAAGATAATAGGGACATATGCCTATTATCTTGGCTGCATAAAATAGAATAACTACCAAAATAAAGAAGAGTCCTAGTTGCATTAGGACTCTTAGTAACCAACTAACTAACACATGGACAACATGTCCTTTATTATAGCAACTACTTGCTATACACGAAATTATAGTAATTAAATATGCTGAAAATAATTAAAGTCTAGTATAGACTTTAATTGTACACAAAAGACTAAAATGCCCTTTATAATTCGTCCCCATTCTGGACAGCTTGTTGGGCCAACTTGCACGACAATATGGGATATCAAGAAGGCAGAATCTGGTCTTGTGATCTTCATGAAAGTTGTAGATCTGCCTCTTATCTTTAATATGCAACTGGAATCAGATCCATTGGATAAGTATATCGAAAGATATGTTCATTCTGCCAAACAGTAGTAAAGCAGTCCATTCCTTGTACACTTGTGATACTTAAGAGGTTGACTTGGGCAACATTCCTAGATGTAATTTAGAGTCCTCTTTGTATCGTAACACACGTTCCCTTGAGTTGGGCAGCCCCAAGGTTGGTACCGTATCATCCCCTCCCTCTTGATAAGGATTCGTCCTCGAATCATCCCAAAAATCAGCTTTATAATCTAAAAATGAACAAAAGGGAGCAAGTTAGAAATATGGAAAGTAAAAATTGCATTGTCCTTACCTATCAAGGAGATTCTCTTGCGGCTGTCCCAAATAAATGGTGTCTTGTCCTTCTTAATTGAAATTAATGAGGCAGTAAGCTTGCAAAAATCGTGAACAAAACGTTTATAAAAGCTTGCCAACTCATATGTTGAACGAACTTGAAGGATACTAGTTGTTCTCGGCCATTCCTTTATTGCATTATCTTTTGCCGGATTAACTTGAATACCTTGTAAACTTAACATATAACTAAGAAGATTAATAGAATGAGTGTAATAAACATAATTATCCATCTTAGCATACAAGGTTTGTGTATTTATAATAGAAAAAACAGCCCAAAGATGTGTACTAACATGTTCTCGGTTTTGACTATTAATAAATATTTTATCAAAACAATAAATTGGATGTCTATACTGAAAAGTTATGTGATTAACATGTAGACTATCCGTATATTTTCTAAAAGTCCTTTCATGCTTAAGTTCAATATTTACCGGATTAAAATAAGGACTTAAGGACTCACTTACCTCTTTCTTTGCACAAATTAATTCACCTTGGTTTTGAATTTTCTGATTTGTACCACAAGATGGTTTATACCTTTCACGATTTTGAAGGCTAACAAGCAACCTTCTTGGCAATTCCTTAGGGAAGACTTTATGAAACTTCTGAAAAATAGCAAGACTAGATGTAGAAAAAGATGTTAGATTGAAAGAAAAAGTGTTAGTAAATAGGTTCCTTGCGGTTCCTTGCAAATCTAACAAAACAACAAGTTGTTTTGCTTGAATTATCCTATCTACCTTTCCGGATTTAATGAACAAACATTCTTTTCTCACTTTTTGAGCTATTGCTTTTTTTCTTACCATGCTTGCGGCTTTTTCAGCTCTTTTTTACCTCTGATTTTACCTTTTTGCTTGTCAAACTCTCGGCTTTTTCAGCCCCTTTTACCTCGGTTGTTACCTTTTGGGTAGGGGGTATGTGATTTGAGCAACTCCCGCTCTTGTCTTCTTTTCTCTCTACCCTCGGCTAACCTTTGTTGCATCTCACAAACTTCAATGGGTGACATAGGATGTAAATTATAGCGAACTTTATCCATTGTCACCGCATAAACATTCCTTCGACCCATATGATCTACATTTCTATCATATTGCCAAGGTCTTCCCAAAATGATGTGACTTGCGGTCATCGGGACCACATCACAAGTGACCGAATCTTTATAATTGCCAATGCTGAAATTTAGTTCCACTTGTTTGTCAACTTTAATCTCACCGCTATCATTTAACCAAGAAAGCTTATAGGGCGTTGGATGTGCTTTCAAGGGTAAACCTAAAGCCGTAACCATCTCAAAAGAACAAACGTTAGTACAACTACCGCTATCAATAATAAGTAAACAAATCTTGCCTTGAACGGTGCACTTTGTTTGAAAAAGATTGTTTCTTTGTTGATGCAAATCATCTAATTGTTGATATTGTAAGAGATTCATATTTACCAAAAGATGATTGCCCTTATCCGGATATTGATCATTGCCCTCGGCTTCATCTTCCAAACTTTCGGCCTCAAATTCCCAATTTGCCTCAAAACTTTCGGATTCTTGAGATTCTTGATCATCTATGGTCACTTCTTGCTGCGAAGTACCTTCATCAAAAGACATTATCTTTGCAAAGAAAAGAAACACACAAAAAAAAAAAAAATTCGTTAGTAGAAAAATAAAGATATTGAATCTTGAATTTCTTGAAAATAGACTTTAAATTTTCGGATGAATAGTGCTGTGAACAGTAACCGAAAATTGTAAAATCTTGAAAAAGTGGTTTCTTGAAATCCTATCTTGCAAGAAAACAAACACAAAAAATCGTTAGAAATAAAAGAAATTAAAGATTGGATCTTTTCACAAAATCTGTGAATAGTAATCTGTGAATAGTAATCCGTGAATAGTAATCTGTGAATAGTAATCAGATTTTGTATTCTCTCAATATCCCTCAAAATACTTGTCAAGAACTTCCAACTTTGAATGATTGAATGGTTATAAGGATGGAAGGCTGGAAAAAATATATCAAGAAGTACTTTCTTGACTTAACAAAAAGGCTAGGGAAAAAGTATAAGTGTAATTGTAACAAGAGCAAGAAAAAGATGTAACCTTGATGCGGAACCTTTATGTTTCTTGATTTTCTTTCTTCTTGATATTGCTTTTTCTTGACGCCTTTCTTACCTTTTTACCCAAGACTTACCCTTATCTTGGCCACACAGATCAAGAACTTCTATGGGATGAAGATGTTACCTTGATATTTTAACCTTGATGGTGACTAATTCAAGATGAAGAGGGAACAATATCCAATTCCTTGTTGAAGGAAGTTTGCTTTTGGATTGTATCCTTGTCTTTTGTGGGATAACTCGGTTGCCAATTTCTTTATATCCGAGTGGCTTTTTCGTTGGGTAGTAAATTTTTGTTATCTTTCGGCTTTTCTCAAGCAAACAAGAAAAAAAAAATTTCAAGAAAGCAATAAAGGTACACCAAGATAGAGATCAACCTTTTGCTCTGATACCACTTGATGCGAAATCTTGATGGGTTATATCAAGATTCGGCTGAATTTAGATCTTTCTCTATCCCGAATGGTTTCTATGGGAATATACTTAACACGAGTCCCTGAAAGGCTAAGTATCAATGAATGTTGAAACACCACAACTAGAGAAACCAACTAGTTGATACAAGAACTTAAAGGGTTTATGAAATTCAACCGAAGTTCATAAACAAGTAACAAAGGTTTAACCTTAATCAAAATATCAATATATCAAGTCTAAGTAAATAAGGTGGCCGAAATTCCCTTTAAGTAGAGGGTAATTCGGTTCCAACTCAAACTAGGAAAAGGGAAATAAGAGTCCTTGAAGAATTAGGACTCTTGAATAACAACTTGCTATCAAGTAACTACCTAAACAAGATAATAGGGACATATGCCTATTATCTTGGCTGCATAAAATAGAATAACTACTAAAATAAAGAAGAGTCCTAGTTGCATTAGGACTCTTAGTAACCAACTAACTAACACATGGACAACATGCCCTTTATTATAGCAACTACTTGCTATACACGAAATTATAGTAATTAAATATGCTGAAAATAATTAAAGTCTAGTATAGACTTTAATTGTACACAAAAAGACTAAAATGCCCTTTATAATTCGTCCCCATTCTGGACAGCTTGTTGGGCCAACTTGCACGACAATATGGGATATCAAGAAGGCAGAATCTGGTCTTGTGATCTTCATGAAAGTTGTAGATCTGCCTCTTATCTTTAATATGCAACTGGAATCAGCTCCATTGGATAAGTATATCGAAAGATATGTTCATTCTGCCAAACAGTAGTAAAGCAGTCCATTCCTTGTACACTTGTGATACTTAAGAGGTTGACTTGGGCAACATTCCTAGATGTAATTTAGAGTCCTCTTTGTATCGTAACACACGTTCCCTTGAGTTGGGCAGCCCCAAGGTTGGTACCGTATCACTTTGTACATTAAAGTCTATTCTAGACTTTAAATAGATTTTCAGCTTTCTATTTACTATTTTTAGTCTTTTATGTCGAGTAATGTTAGTGGTGCTAGAATAAAGGACATTTTGTCAATTTAGTTAGTTAGTGATTCTTTTATAGCAAGTTTGTTATGCTAGAGATTGAAGAGCCCTAATTCGAATATGACTATTCCTTTGTAAGGCCTTTGAGCCGAATTGTTCCTCTATAAAAAGGACAATTCGTCCACCTTTATACTTACGTTAGATATATGATATTTTAGTTAAGGTTATTCCTTACATACTTGTGAATTGAACTTCTATTTAAATTTTCATTAATTCTTGAGTTATTGTATCAATAAGTTAGTTTCACTTATTGTGGCGTTTCAGCCCCCCATTGATAATCAATATACTTAGTGTTGCGTTGATTATATTCCCCTCGAAACCATTTCAAGAAGATAAAGATTCGAATTCAACCTTTCGTTGTTGAATCTTGATACAAGTTATCAAGGTTCATCATCAATGACTAATTTATTGTTTCTATTCTTTTTTTTGAATGTATTGCTTGTTTTGATTTTGGATTTGTCATGATGTTCAATTAGGCTTCTTGTGAAATCGGTCAATTCGGCAAAAACCGAATTCCGAATTCGCCAATTCGATAATTCTAAATTCGAATCCGAATTAGGTCAATTTTTGGATTCTAAAAAACTGAAAAAACCGAATTCAAATGGCCGAATTGGCGAATTCAAATTCGGTGCTTATCCACAATTGACCTGACCCACCCTGTGAAAACCCGGCCAATAGCGAACCCGTTGAAACTCGGTCAGGCCCGCGAGTTTATTGGGTTCTTGAGCCGTGCTTCGTCGGGTCGAGCTCTTTAAGTTTTAGACATAGCCCGTTACCCGATCCAATCCGTCCAAACTAGCTAGTTGGCCCAGTTCGCCCATGCCTGCTTGAAACCCACACAAACCAGCCCATGACCTACCCCACCAGTTCCATTGGCAAAGCAACAACCATTTCCATTTTCCCAAGAATCCCAACAGACATATCATAAAAATTCCAACCGTTGGAATGTAACTGCCATTTCTTGAAAAATTAAAATGGTCTTTTTAATTTTTTTTTGGTTTAAACTCCAATCGTTTTCCTATAAATACCCCCCTCAAATCCTCTCAAACTCACACCAAACTCACTCTATCATCTCTTACACAATTTTCTTAATTACTATCATAAGTACTCTAAATTTAAGTGGTGAATTTGTGCAAGTGGTGGAAGTCAGATTTGGTGGAACATCTCTGAATCCTCAACCATTTTTCGTCGTTCGTCATGCAAAAGATTGGGGACGGGAACACTTAATATACACATAACAAGATATCACCCAGATTGGTTAGCTAATTTTATGAGACAACAATTTGATATATCAACCGGACAAACACTTTCTACTTGGAATTATGATCATGATAGGGCAATCGATGAGATATGTAAATGATTAGTTTGTTGTAATATGCCTTTTGGTGTAGCCGAAAATCCTGAATTCATTAGAATGATGCAACACGACATGTAACCAGCTTTGTAAAGAATAATATTAGTGTAATAAATAATGTTTTTGTTTTTATCTCTACGGCTCCGGTTAGGAAACACATTTAAAAAAATTAGTTATAGAGTAAGGATTAAGTTATAAGAAGTTTAGGAATGACACAGCTATTAGATGGAATTCAACTCATGAAATGATAGAAAATGTATTGCCCTCCCAAATAATTGAAACCCGGTAGGGGTCCATGCCAAACCCCCCACCACTACAAGGTGACTTTTTCTATATTTATTTCTCACTACATTCTTTTAGTTTTTCCACCTTATACTCATTTAAAAGAAAAATTAACCAAAACCCGCATAACCTACCCGAGTCCGACCTGTGGGTCACGTGTTTGCCTAGCGGGGCAGGCCGGGTTTGGGAGTTTCAGAATTTGGACCCAGCCGCCTTGCACCGTTGACCAGTCAAACTCAACCTGTCCATCAAAAAAATATCATTAGCACCATCTCCAAAAATCAAATATTTTTTATATAATTGGAAATCCAACTTCCCAAACTCACAAAATCATCCGCACGTAATCATTCTCCGTCTTTTAAATAATCCTTTGAAATTCTTAAATTAAAAACCGAGCCTCAACAACTATTGAACTCTCTCATTCGCTCCAATTTTCGCCATGGAAGCAACTTCATTTGCCTCCTGATGCGTAGGGTAGCTAAGTTATTGTTCAAATAACAAGTGGAGGAAGGTGAAAGATCCTATTTGGGTATGAACCGAAGAGGGCGGGGAGGGGTGGGGGGAATTAGGTTATGAAGCTTCACTAAGAAGACTCTGTTAGTAGTGCCCTAGGACCATTAGCACATGTTGTGCGTTTTATTATCTTTTGAGCATGTAATTGAATAGTTAATTTTGCTTTTGATTATCAAATGTGTGATTTGATAGTAAAACTCATTAGCTTATGTAATTACTATTCTAGTAGTCCCTAGTTTTATGTAATGCTTAATTACTATGAAATAAAACTAGTATGATTGTTGATTGATGATCTTGTTTTACTGATCATGTGTAATGGATACAAATCACATCATAGATGCAATATATAGGGATACATTGTATTGGGACGTGATCCAGTCGAGAAGTAATACTTCATGGTCTTAAGTCATAAGTATTACTTCCTCAATACTATTTTAGAATCCTTAGACCTTATGTCTTCATTGATTCTAGTATGAATGGAGCCACGTTTTGACTCGATCGGACGTTACTTGTAACAGAGTAATCAATACGACCGAGATCGGATGTAGTGTCCCTGTCATAGCTTGAATGTGAGAGACATTGTAAGGAATTTGTCCCTCTCTATTATTAGAGAGAGATATCCATGGGCCCCTCGATAGGGAAAGACTGTTTAAATGCATGGCCGTGCTCAAATGTATTTGATAAAGTGGTTATCAAATGCTATTTGTCGAAACAGTCTACCCGGAGATCGAGCATAAATACAATTAAGCTTAATAAGGGTGACGACCACCATGCCTTATGCTTAATTAGGATATCGCGAGACAAAGGGATTAAATAGTGGATTGATATTAGGTTCCGTTGTATATTCATTCACTTTGGGTAGTCACAATGTCCTGCTAGGGACCGCTTGTGATTTATGAACACATACTACTACTAAGTGTGTTTTCATTGCCATTGTGAGATGAACCTACTGGGTCACACGCATAGACGAGCTAACGAGCTTTATGTCCAGATTCAATGAATCTAGAATGTGTCTAGGTTCATTGTATCCGACATTTGTCTTTCCGAAAATAATAAAGTGTTTATTATTCGAATTAGAGATAGGGGGCAATTTCGGTATTTTACTATAGCTGGGATTACGTGGGAGTTATTATCCGATAAGGACTCCCACTACCAGCAGAAAGTCTAGGGACGTGGGAGTTAGAGACTCCCACTGCCGAGAGGAGTTAAGGATGTGAGAGTTGGTTATGGGAACAAACTCTCACACCCTATATAATGATCTCTTGGCCGAAACCCTAGCACATAAGTTTTCAGCCGAAATATTACCAACTCTCTGAAATTAGATTTCAGTTTCAGCTTCTCCCTTTTCTCTCCAATTCCCGCAAATCAGAAAAGACGAAGAACTAGCAATCGCTTCCCGTTTCGTCGCGTGGATACCGGTAGAGGGACTTTCCGCAGCGGAGATCAATCAGTAGCAGAGATCCGATCCAAGAAACGTCATCCTCCATTCAAGAAGTAGCTTCTTGAATCCAAAAACATAAGTTTTTCTTGCTGTTTCTTGCTGTTTTTCGAATTGTTTCATATGAGCGGATCATTCAGGGGAGGATCCATGGGTGTTTGGAACGAGTTTCCGCCCATGAATCCCTTCAGACTCCTCCACTCACGAAGAGCCAATCTCTAAAAAAAAAAAAATACCTCTCACAAGAGGAATTTTGCTTCACCAATGAGGACTTAGTTAGCAACACTCACAAAGAGTTAAGCTCACAAAGAGATTTTTCTAGCTCACAAAATAACTAGTTCTCACAAAGAGAAGGGTAACTAGTCTCTTTCAAAGGAGACTATACAATTTAAGCTCTCTTACAAAAATCCCTCTTGGATTGAATAAACAAATGAAGCTCTAATCACTCTTGAGAATAGAAGAAATAGAATATGTTTAAGCTAAACTCAAAATGATATGAAGATTAAACTCAAAAAGTTTTTTTTTATTGTTTATGAAGTGTATAACATATGCCTTCTTATGGCTTGGTTAGTTATGAAAATTCAGCTTTAGAAGCTTTATATAGGTGCAAAATACACAAGAAAAAGTCACAACGGCTATATTTTTTTGCTTGATTAGCAAGACGGGGTCCGGTCTACCGAAGCAAAGCTCGGTCGTCTGACCTATAGTAAGGTCGTCCGAGAGAATATAGCCGTTGAAGCTTTGAAACATTCAAATCTGACTAAGGACAAAAACAACCTCGATCGACCGGACACACATGTCGATCGATTGAACTTCATTTGGTCTTCCGAGGCTAGGCATAGGTCGACCGGAGTGAAGCCCTAAAGTGGTTTTTCCACTTAGTCAAGTTCTCAATGTCCTCAAACTCATGCCTAAGTGTTTTGTAAAGATATTAAACACATTTTAGAGAACTTAGGCATTGACCAACACTTATCTAAGTTTTCAAAAACCTTTTCAAAGATTGAAACAATGTAAAACATGATGCTTTGAAAACATGCATTGTTGAGCTTTAAACATCTATATATCTAGTATTCTTAAGGAAAGATTAGTCAGAAGAATATACCTATAAGCATAGACTAATCTTCCTAAGGTCTTCAAATATTCAAGTTGAATTATTCTTGGAGCTTTGACTTGAAGCCTTTGATCACCTTATTCTTGATTGATAAAGTCCTATAACAATGATGTTGTAGAGTATTGGACTTCACACTTCTTCTTGTTAAGGAGCATACCACTTGATTCTTCTCTTGGATTGAGTAGCTCTTAACCTTGTTGATCTTTCTTCTTCTTGACTTTGCAAATACTTCCATGGCATGTGAATTGACTTCAAGCTTGTGCATGGAGTCTTGCAAAGTGTAGCTTCCTCTTGTGTGTAGGATGCTAACTTTGATGTACACACGGAGCTATCTTACCATTTTCATCAATGATGGTGTGAATGATAAGGATCCTATCATTAATAACATTCTCACACAAACATTAGAACTATCATTGGTTTGTTATCATCAAAACTAGATTGATCACATTAGCCCTTAGGGCTTACAATCTCCCCGTTTTTTATGATGACAAAACAATGATGCAAATGAGAATAATATATAAAAAGATAAAGCATTAAAGCACAAAAATGTATGCATGAGATAATGGTGTATATGATCTAGGAAAGTAGATGTTTTGAAAAATATATTATACTCTCCATATTTTAAAGAACCCCTTATCTCTCCCATTTTGCAAGGTTCTTAAGTTTTCTCCTTTCGTAAATTACTTTTCTTATCACATTTGCAAAGATACCATTTCTCCCCCTTTTTGTCAAAATAAAAAAGGGTAATCAGAGCGCCAATAAGAAAAGTATTTTCTCATCATTTTTGTTGAAAATATAAATCCAAAGGAAAAAAAATTAAAATCTTATAAGGAGGGATCAAATTTAAATCATGAAGAAGCATTATGGTCTAATAGATTGATAAGATATAATCCAAAAGATCATATCTAAAGACAAAAAATATTTGAAGAAGGAATAATTTTGAATAAGCTTGGTTGATTTCAAAATTGAAGGAGCACATAATGACACATAAAGTTAAAGAAGGTCATATGGCTAAAAAAACGAGTTATCACCCTAACCTAAAATCAAAGGAGATAAGGAATAAACCTTAAGGCACAATCTCTCCGTTTACCAAATACAATGTTAGCTATTTTAGATGAAAACAAGTTTGAAAATCATAGCTAGCAAAGTAAAAATGGATGTGATACCATGAATGTGGAAGTTAAGTACATGTATCACAAGCCAAAGGAACTAGAGGAAGTGTAAGATAACATTTTAAAGCACATTCCTCTATAAGTTAATGGTTAGCTAAAGAACTATAACAATTCTTTAAGCATAAGGCTAACAAAGAACTATATGAGATCAAAAGATAGGAAAATGAAGAACATAATCTCAAATGTTATAATTGTTAGTAGTGCCCTAGGACCATTAGCATATGTTGTACGTTTTATATCTTTTTGAGCATTTCATCTGAATAGTTAATTTTGATTATGAACATCAAATGCGTGATTTGATAGTAAAACTCATTTGCTTATGTAATTACTATTCTAGTTGTCCCTAGTTTTATGTAATCTACTTTACAATGAAATAAAACTAGTATGATGTTTGATTGATGATTATGTTTTACTAATCATGTGTAATGAGTACAAATCATATCATAGATGCAATGTATAGAGATATATCGTATCGGACGTGATCCGTTAGAGAAGTAATACTTCATGGTCCTTAGTCATAAGTATTACTTCCTCAATACTATTTTAGAATCCTTAGACCTTATGTCTCCATTTGATTCTAGCATGAATGGAGCCACGTTTTGACTCGGTCGTACGTTGCTTTTAATCGAGTAATCGATACGATTGATGATCGGATGTAGCGTCCTATTATGGCTTGAATGTGAGAGGCATTGTAAGGAATTTGTCCCTCTCTATTATTAGACAGAGATATCCATGGGCCCCTCGATAGGGAAAGACTGTCTAAATGCATGGCCGTGCTCAAATGTATTTGATAAAGTGGTTATCAGATACTATTTGTTGGAACAGTCTACCTGGAGATCGAGCATAAATATAATTAAGCCTTATAAGGGTGACGACTACCATGCCTTATGCTTAATTAGGATATCGCGAGACAAAAGGATTAAATAGTAGATTGATATTAGGTTCCACCGTAAATTCATTCACTTTGGGTAGTCACAATGTCCTGCTAGGGACCGCTTGTGATTTATGAACACATACTACTACTAAGTGTGTTTTCATTGCCATTGTGATATGAACCTACAGGGTCACACGTATAGACGAGCTAACGATCTTCATGTCCAGATTCAATGAATCTAGAATGTGTCTAGGTTCATTGTATCTGACATTTATTCTTCTGAGAATAATAAAGCGTTATTATTCGAATTAGAGATGCATAAGGGGCATTTTTGGTGTTTAGGCATTGCTGGGATTACGTGGGAGTTATTATCCGATAAAGACTCCCACTACCAGCAGAAGTCTAGGGGACGTGGGAGTTAAAGACTCCCACTGCCGGGAGAGTTGGTAAGGATGTGGGAGTTGTTTTTGAAACAACCTCTCACACCCTATATAAACCTCTCTTGGCAGAAACCCTAGGTATGAATTTTTCAGCCGCAAAACACCCAAAAATCAAAATATGATTTCTGGTCTGGCAGCCTCCTTTTCTCTCTAGAATCCAAAATTCTGAAGAACGAAGAGCTAGCACTCGTTGCTCGTTTTGTCGCGTGGATACCGGTAGGGAGTAATTCCGCAAGGGAGGACTCAAGTTGCTTGCTGCTGAGAGCCGAAAGATACAACCGTTAAGCCGAAAAATGTAAGTACTTTTCCCGGTTTTTCGATTCGTTTACGTATGAGCGGATCCTTCAGGGGAGGACTCATGGGGTGTTTGGAACGAGTTTCCGCCCATGAATCCCTTCAATAATGAAGAGTATATGCAAATGATTAACATATTGAAATCATATGCCTCCCAAATAACTTACACAAGTTGGTTATGAGATATAAAAGATGAAAACAATGTTAGCATGTGATGTGATGATGTGTATGAAAAGACATGTAAGCATACATCACATAAATGAGCGGGTTATAGGATAAAAACATATAAATGCTCCCCCTAAAGTTGTGCCCATATTTAAATAACCGCAAAAATTACAGTGATCTGAAGATGAAGTTCAAATTTTGCTGATAAATGACTGTTCCAGTCGACTACATGATGTCCTTTAGTCGACCGCAAAGCTTCGGTTAACCTGAGCCCCATTGTTCGGTCGAATGGACTTATGGCATAAAGGGACCGTACGCGTTCCGCTGACCTAAGACTTTGTTTATGTACTCGCTTTTACTTCATTATGCTTTATGTGAGTTTTAGCATGGTGAATAGCATGGCCTGCTATACCCCTCTTGTCTTACATATTTTGGGTTGTAATTTTATAATACGGCCTGCGAGCCATTTTTCAATGTTGTAAAATTGTAATCGCTTTCTTAGATTAGTTTTACTGCTTTACATTGAAGGCTAGGTATGCCCATGTAATTATGTAACAAGATTGGAGGACGCTGGATTGAAGACTTTATCCATGAGATGGATATAGACTTAGATTAACCCTTGGCTCCCACAAGGCTCGTGGGAGTCATTATAGGATTAGGCCATGCTATATCACATTTACATTTACGCTTGATATCTTGCATGTGATGCTTATTTTATGTCTTATGAGGATTGATTGTTTATACGTCACATAAAATCATTTTAATTAAGTCTTAAAATTCCTACCATATCCTAAGCACTCCATGAGCTTGGATCATCATTATGTCTGCTTGCCAAAGCAACAGATAAGTGGTTATCTAAGTAAAAGGACATGGGAAAATAGTGATTTCCATGTGCTTAGACATGGTTCGACTTAACTAGGCTACCAAAATAGTTTTGAGCCTAGGGCATAAAATGGAAAATAGCCGGGACATATAGATGTCATTCACATAAGTTGATTTTACTTTAATTATGGGTGTTAAGCCAAAGCTTTCCTATAACTATTGTAAAATGTTTTTGCCCACTATTTATCAAGTGTTGAAATTGTGGAAAGATTTTTTGCTCAAAAACTAATAACTTTGCAAATAATTTAATGTAGATAATGGCAACCAATAATTCACACAATTCATTGTGATCCATCCTTGAGAAGGAAAAACTAAGCGGGACCAATTTCCTTGATTGGGCTCGCAACTTAAGGATTGTCCTTGATACGGCACCAGCCTCGAGGCTTCCCAAGTCAAAGGGTCACATACATAGACCAAAGACGAAGCGTAGAACGAGGAATATGAAGCAGATAACTACATCATTGGTTCGTATATTAAAGTACAAAGAGGATGCTAAGTTACACATAGAATATAAAAGGCAGCCTCTCAAGTTCACAAGTATACCCTATCAAGCAAAGAGGCTAAGAAGGGTGTTTTAGTAATCATACAAGATGATGAGGGATTGGACAGCTTTACAACAGTTTGGCAGAATGGTCATAACTTTCTATCCGTTTATCCGATGGAGCTGATTCCAGTTGCATATTAAAGATAAGAGGCAGATCTACAACTTTCATGAAGAACCCGAGATCAGATTCTGCCTTCTTGACATCCGAAATCGTCGTGCAAGTTGGCCCAACAAGCTGTCCAGAGTTGGGACGAATTTAAAAGGGCATTTTAGAATTTTTGTGTACAATTAAAGTCTATGCTAGACTTTAATTATTTTCCAGCTTTATTATTTACTTAATTTCGTGTATAGCAAGTAGTTGCTATAATAAAGGACATGTTGTCCATGTGTTAGTTAGTTGGTTAATAAAGAGTCCTAATGCAACTAGGACTCTTCATAGATTTGGTAGTTAGAAGGGATTCTAGCCGCCACTTTATGGTTAGTTAATTACTTGATAGCAAGTTGTTATTCAAGAGTCCTACTTCTTCAAGGACTCTTATTTGTTTTCAAGAGTCTTAATCCTTTAAGGACTCTTGTTTCTTTTATTGGTTTGTAACCGAAATCTCATCTTTATTTAAGGGAGATTTCGGCCATTGTAATGGTTACGTTAGATATATTGATATTTTGGTAAGGTTATTCCTTAGCTTCTCGTGTTTGAACTTCTATGTAGAACTTCATTCATTCTTTGAGTTACTGTATCAACTATCTTGTTTCTCTAGTTGTGGTGTTTCAGCCTCCATTGTCAATTAACCTCCCTTAGTGTTGCGTTGATTGAATTCCCATAGAAACTAGTTCGAGAATTGAAGAAAGATCGGGCTCAAACTTAAGTCGAACCTTGCGGTTCTTCATCAGTCCTTAAGCAGGAAAGAAAGTTATACGTTCTTGATACGGACATTCCTGAACAGCCTGCAAACAATGCCCCTAGAGCTGAAAGAGATGCTTGGAAGAAGCATTTCGATGACTCTAACGATGTGACTTGTCTCATGTTAGTCAGAATGAACACTGACCTTCAAAAACAGTTTGAAGGAGTTGAGGCTTTCCAGATGATGGGCCAGCTCAAGGAAATCTTCCAAGAGCAAGCTCGTCATAAAAGATTCCTCACTACTAAGGCGTTGAATAGTTGCAAGATGGCCCCTGGCACCTCTGTTAGTGCACAAGTTCTTAAGATGAAGGGCTATTTTGACCAACTTGAGAAGCTTGGGGCTACTGTAGATCATGATATGGCCACATATATGATCTTGGGCTCACTCCTGAAGTCTTAATGGTTCAAAAAGGGAATTTCAAGAAAAAAGGAAAGGGAAAGCCCATGGCCAAGAAGGAAAAAGGCAATAACAAGCCTAAACCCAAGGCCAAGGCACCAAAGGAAGGAGTTTGCTTCCATTGCAATGAACCAGGTCATTGGAAACGGAACTGCAAGCTCTATTTAGAAGAGAAGAAAAAGGGGAAAGCCAGTTTGACTGTCTCTCCAGGTATTTATGTTATTGAAATTAACATGTCTGCTCCTACTTCATGGGTATTAGATACCGGTTGTGGATCTCACATTTGTGCAAATGTGCAGGGGTTCAAAAGGAGTAGATCATTGGCAAAAGGAGAAGTGGACCTGAGAGTGGCGAACGGAGCAAGAGTTGTTGCTGTAGCTACCGGGGCATTTAATTTAGTTTTGCCAAGTGGCCTTATTATAGAACTGAATAATTGTCTTTATGTTCCAACTTTGAGTAGGAATATTATTTCAGTTTCTTGTTTGGATATTGAAGGTTTTGAATTAAATATTCTGAATAAAATTTGCACCATTCATAAAGATCATATCTTCTATGGAAATGCCTCTTTGATGAATGGGCTTTATGTTCTCAACCTCGATGAATCCATTAAAAGGCCCATCTATAACATTAATACTAAGAGGTTTAAATCCAATGACTTAAACCAAACCTACTTTTGGCCCTGTCGTTTGGGCCACTTAAATGAAAAACGCATATCAAAACTCCATAAAGATGGAATTTTGACATCATTTGACTTATAGTCTTATGAGACTTGTGATTCTTGCTTGTTAGGAAAAATGACTAAAGCTCCCTTTACTGGACAAAGTGAGAGAGCTTCCGATTTATTGGGCCTCATACATACAGATGTTTGTGGACCAATAAACACAAGTGCTAGAGGAGGGGTTCCAGTACTTCATTACATTCACAGATGATTTTAGTAGATATGGCTACGTCTATCTAATGAAACATAAATCAGAATCTTTTGGAAGATTCAAAGAATTTCAAAATGAAGTACAAAATCAACTTGGTAAAAGTATTAAGATACTTCGATCAGATCGAGGTGGCGAATACCTTAACCAAGAGTTTGACGAACATCTTAGAGGTTGTGGAATTGTTTCACAACTAACTTCGCCTGGCACACCACAATGGAATGGTGTATCGGAACGGAGGAATCGCACCTTATTAGATATGGTTCGATCTATGATGAGTCAGACCAATCTTCCAATTTCCTTTTGGGGCTACGCCCTAGAAACTGCTGCATTTATATTGAATAGAGTTCCTTCTAAAGCGGTTCAGAAAACTCCATATGAGATATGGACGGGGAAACGACCTAGTTTGTTATTTCTCAAAATTTGGGGATGCGAGGCGTATGTAAAACGCTTGTTATCTGATAAACTTGCCCCTAAATATGACAAGTGTTTGTTTGTGGGATATCCTAAAGAAACTAAAGGATATTACTTCTATCTTCCATCAGAGAACAAAGTGTTTGTTGCTCGTAATGGTTTATTCCTTGAAAGGGAATTTATTTCCAAAGAGGATAGTGGGAGTAAGATCCATCTTGAGGAAATTCAAGATCCCCAAACAACATCTGAACCAAATTTGGAAGTTCAAGAAAGCTCACGTGCTGATACTGAGCTTCAATCTTTGACACAAGGCCCAAGAAGGTCGAGTCGGGTACATCAACAGCCTGAGAGATATGGATTTCTCGTGACTGATGATCATCAAGTTGAACTGATTGATCAAGATGAACCCACTACCTACAAAGAGGCAATTCATAGTTCTGAGTCAGATAAGTGGCTAGAAGCTATGAAGTCTGAGATGCAATCCATGTACGATAACCAAGTGTAGACTTTGGTTGACCCACCCGAAGGGTGTAAGGTCATTGATAACAAATGGTGTTTCAAAAAGAAAACCGACATGGATGATAATGTACACACTTTTAAATCTCGACTAGTACTTTAAGGTTATAGACAAGTTCATGGTATTGACTATGACGAAACCTTTTCTCCTGTCGTTATGATAAAGTCTATTAGGATTTTACTTGCCATAGCCGCATATTATGACTATGAGATATGGCAAATGGACGTTAAGACTGCGTTTCTTAATGGAAACCTTCTCGAGGATGTGTATATGACACAACCTAAGGGGTTTGTTGATCCAACAAATCCTATCAAAGTGTGTAAGCTTCAAGGTCCATTTATGGATTGAAGCAAGCATCTCGAAGCTGGAATCGTCACTTTGATGAACGTATTAAAGAATTCAGTTTCATAAAAAACGAAGACGAGCCTTGTGTTTATAAGAAAGTAACTAATAATGCAGTAGTGTTCCTTGTGCTTTATGTGGACGACATCTTATAAGGGTTTGAAATGACATCCCCACATTACAAAGCGTAAAAGCTTGGTTGGGGAAGTGCTATTCCATGAAAGACTTAGGCGAGCCTACATACATTTTGGGTAAAAGAATCTATAGAGATAGATCTAACAAAATGATTGGCCTAAGCCAGAGTGGATCATTGACAAGGTACTGAAACGGTTCAGTTTGCAAGACTCCAAAAAGGGATTCTTGCCCATGTCACATGGCATTAAACTCAGCAGAACTCAAGGACCTTCCACAAGGGAGGACCAAGAGTGCATGAGTAAGATCCCATATGCTTCAGCCATTGGGTCTATTATGTAGGCCATGATATGCACTCGCCCGGAAGTCTCATTTGCTTTAAGTATGACTAGTAGATATCAATCTGACCCTGGAGAGTCACATTGGACTGCAGTCAAGAGCATTCTTAAGTACTTGAGAAGGACTAAAGATATGTTCTTAGTTTACGGAGGTCAGGAAGGGAGTTTGGTTGTAAACGGTTACACAGACGCAAGCTTCCAGACCGACGTAGATGATTATAGATCGCAATCTGGTTTTGTGTTTTGTTTGAATGGATGTGCTGTGAGCTGGAAGAGCTCAAAGCAAGAAACCGTGGCCGACTCTACAACAGAAGCAGCTAAAGAAGCTGTTTGGATCAGGAAGTTTGTTGATGAATTAGGTGTCGTCCCTAGCATTGTGAACCCAGTGGACCTCTATTGTGATAGTACTGGTGCTATTTCACAAGCTAAGGAACCTAGATCTCACCATTGCTGGGATTACGTGGGAGTTATTATCCGATAAAGACTCCCACTACCAGCAGAAGTCTAGGGGACGTGGGAGTTAAAGACTCCCACTGCCGGGAGAGTTGGTAAGGACGTGGGAGTTGTTTTTGAAACAACCTCTCACACCCTATATAAACCTCTCTTGGCTGAAACCCTAGGTATGAATTTTTCAGCTGCAAAATACCCAAAAATCAAATTATGATTTCTGGTCTGGCAGCCTCCTTTTCTCTCTAGAATGAAAAATTCAGAAGAACGAAGACACTCGTTGCCCGTTTCGTCGCGTGGATACCGATAGGGAGTAATTCCGGAAGGGAGGACTCAAGGTGCTTGCTGCTGAGAGCCGAAAGATACAACCTTTAAGCCAAAAAAATGTAAGTACTTTTCCCGATTTTTCGATTCGTTTACGTATGAGCGGATCCTTCAGGGGAGGACTCATGGGTGTTTGGAACGAGTTTCCTCCCATGAATCCCTTCAATAATGAAGAGTATATACAAATGATTAACAAATTGAAATCATATGCCCCCCAAATAACTTACAAAATTTGGCTATGTGATGAAGAACCGTGAGGTTCGACTTTAAGTTGAGCCCGATCTTTCTTCAATTCTCAAACTAGTTTCTAAGGGAATTTAATCAACGCAACACTAAGGATGGCTAATTAACAATGGAGGCTGAAATACCACAACAAGAGAAACTAAACTTGTTGATACAGTAACTCAAAGAATGAATGAATTCTACATACAAGTTCAAACACGAGAAGCTAAGGAATAACCTTACCAAAATATCAATTTATCTAACGTACCATTAAAGATGGCCGAAATCTCCCTTAAGTAGGTTGAGATTTCGGTTACAACCATAAAGGGAAATAAGAGTCCTTGAAGGATTAGGACTCTTGAAAAACAAATAAGAGTCCTTGAAGAATTAGGACTCTTGAATAACAACTTTCTATCAAGTAACTACCTAAACAAGAAGAGTCCTAGTAGATGTGGGACTCTTAACAACTAGATAACCAACTATGGACAACATGTCCTTTATTATATCAACTACTTGCTATACACATATAAATACTCTAAATAAAGTAAATAACAGAGCTGGAAAATAATTAAAGTCTAGCATAGACTTTAATTGTACAAAGACTAAAATGCCCTTTAATTTCGTCCCAATTCTGGACAGCTTGTTGGGCCAACTTAATATTAAGAAGGCATAATCTGATCTCGTGATCTCATGAAAGTTGTAGATCTGCCTCTTATCTTTAATATGCAACTGGAATCAGCTCCATTGGATAACTGGATCGAAAATTATGACCATTCTACCAAACTGTTGTAAAGTTGTCCAATCCCTCATCATCTTGTATGATTACTAAAATGCCCTTCTTAGCCTCTTTGCTTGATAGGGCCTAATTGTACACTTGTGAACTTGAGAGGCTGACTTGTACAACATTCCTAGATGTAACTTAGCATCCTCTTTATACTTTAGAACTCGGGTCAATGATGTTGATAGTTGCTTCACGCCCCTTATTCTAATCCTCGTTATTAGTCTATGTATGCGCTCCTTTGGCTTGGGCAGCCACAAGGTTGGTACCGTATCATCCCCTCCCCCTTGAAAAGCCTGATTCGTCCTCGAATCATCATCACGATCAGCCACATAATCTGAAAAATTTGCAAAAGGGAGCAAGTTAGAAATATAGAAAGTAGAATGTCCATCGTACTTACCTTGTAAATAGATTTTATGGCGGCTGTCCCAAAAGAATTGTATCTCTCTTTTCTCCTTTGTGGCAACAAGCTTGCTATGATCATGAACAAAACGCTTACAAAAGCTTGTCAACTCAAATGATGAACGAATGCTATTTGAACTAGTTGTGTTCGGCCATTCCTCAATTGTTGTAACTTCTGCCGGTTCAACTTTAATACTTTGAAAACTCATGATGCAACTAAGAAGGTTAATAGAATGAGTGTAATAAACATACTTTTCCATCTTAGCATCCAAGGTGTGTGTATTTATAATAGAAAAAACAGCCCTAAGATGTTTACTAAAACGCTCTCGGTTTTCACTATAAATAAACATATTCTCAAAGCAATAAATCGGATGTCCATAGTTAAAAGTTATGTGATTAATATGTAGACTATCCGTATATATTCTAAAAGTCCCCTCATGCTTTATTACTATATTTCTTGGATTAATATAAGCATTTAAAGACTTATTTTCCTTCTTCCTTGCAAGAATTAACTCACCTTGGTTTCGAATTTTCTGATTTTTAACCGAAGATGGTTTATACCTTTCACGATCTTGAAGGCTCATACATAACCTTCTCCGCAACTCCTTAGGGAAGACTTCATAAAATTTCTAAAAAATAGCAAGACTAGATGTAGAAAAAGATGTTAGAGTAAAAGAAAAAGCGTTAGTAAAAAGGTTCCTTGCAGTTCCTTTTAAATCCAACAAAACAACAAGTTGTTTTGCTTGAATCGCCCTATCTACCTTTCCGGGATTAACGTACAAACATTATTTTCTCACACTTAGAGCGATTGCCTTTTTTCTCACTTTTGGCTCGGCTTTTTCTATGATTTTTACCTCAGATTTTACCTCATGGGTAGGATCACTCGTATTTTTCAACTCACTCTCTTTTTTCTCTCTTGGAACATCATCTAAAGATTGTGAATGAAGTAGCTTTATCGTAACCAAAGGTTGATTCCCATCTTCCGGAAGTTCCTCCAACTTGTCGGTTTCTTTCTCAAAATCAGATTCTTCGACTTTGCTATCACTAACCCACGTTCCATCATCCAACATGATCACAATACTCTTGTTAGGGCAGTCCCCAGCAAAGTGTCCTTTTCACATACATTTAAAACATTCCCGAACAAGATTTGGATTACAATTTACCCTTGTATTGGCCGAAACGGTTGAATTTTGTGACCTTACTGCCCCAAACTGCCCTGTGGCTGTTTTTGCATCATTAAAGACCTCTCTACCCTTGCTTTGGCTCGGCAAAACAGTAGAAAAATTCTGGGGTGGATTCGGCTTCTTCCAAGGTTGGAAAGTTGCCGGTTTTGCCCTTAAACTCTTTTCTTGTTGCTGTCTTTCGATCTGCTCTGCATAATATAACATAGACGTAATATTATCAAGGTTAACACGTTCTACCTTTGTTCGGATTTTTTCATTTAGGCCAGCCAAGAACCGAGCCATTGTTGCCTCATCTCCTTCATTAATATCGGCCCGAATCATTGCAATTTTCATTGCCTTGTAATACTCATCGACCGAACTCTCTGAAGGGATTCATGGGCGGAAACTCGTTCCAAACACCCATGGATCCTCCCCTGAAGGATCCGCTCATATGAAACAATTCAAAAACAGCAAGAAAAACTTACGTTTTTGGATTCAAGAAGCTACTTCTTGAATGGAGGTTGACGTTTCTTGGATCGGATGCTGCTACCGATTGATCTCCCTTTGCGGAAAGTCCCTCTACCGGTATCCACGCGACGATACGGGCAGCGATTGCTAGCTCTTCGTCTTTTCTGATTTTCGGGAATTAGAGAGAAAAGGGAGAGGCTGAGAATATCGAAATCTGATTTCGGTTTTCTTGTTTAATTGCGGCTGAAGCATTAACCTTCTAGGTTTCGGCTAAGAGATGTTAGATAGAGTTTGAGAGATTGTTGCTAGAACAACTCCCACCTCTACTCAATTTCTCTCGGCAGTGGGAGTCTCAGAATCCCACGTTCCCAAGACTTTCGCTGGTAGTGGGAGTCCTTATCGGATAATAACTCCCACGTAATCCCAACTATAGGTAAAATACGGAAATTGCCCCTATCTCTAATTCGAATAATAAACACTTTATTATTTTCAGAAAAGTGAATGTCAGATACAATGAACCTAGACACATTCTAGATTCATTGAATCTGGACATGAAGCTCGTTAGCTCGTCTATGCGTGTGACCCTATAGGTTCATATCACAATGGCAATGAAAACACACTTAGTAGTAGTGTGAGTTCATAAATCATAAGCGGTCCCTAGCAAGACATTGTGACTACCCAAAGTGAATGAATATACAACGGAACCCAATATCAATCTACTATTTAATCCCTTTGTCTCGTGATATCCTAATTAAGCATAAGGCATGGTGGTCGTCACCCTTATTAAGCTTAATTGTATTTATGCTCGATCTCCGGGTAGATCATGTTTGACAAATAGCATTTGATAACCACTTTATCAAATACATTTGAGCACGGCCATGCATTTAAACAGTCTTTCCCTATTGAGGGGCCCATGGATATCTCTCTCTAATAATAGAGAGGGACAAATTCCTAACAATGTCTCTCACATTCAAGCTATGATAGGACACTACATCCGATTATCGGTCGTATTGATTACTCTGTTACAAGTAACGTCCCGATCGAGTCAAAAGCGTGGCTCCATTCATACTAGAATCAATGAAGACATAAGGTCTAAGGATTCTAAAATAGTATTGAGGAAGTAATACTTATGACTTAAGACCATGAAGTATTACTTCTCGACGGATCACGTCCCAATACAATGTATCCCCTATATATTGCATCTATGATGTGATTTGTATCCATTACACATGATCAGTAAAACAAGATCATCAATCAACAATCATACTAGTTTTATTTCATAGTAATTAAGCATTACATAAAACTAGGGACTTCTAGAATAGTAATTACATAAGCTAATGAGTTTTACTATCAAATCACACATTTGATAATCAAAAGCAAAATTAACTATTCAATTACATGCTCAAAAGATAATAAAACGCACAACATGTGCTAATGGTCCTAGGGCACTACTAACACTCTCTCCTTGCTTTAACCTTTGTAAACGGTTGTAAAGTTCCTTTATGTAATCTAGAGGAACAAAACGCCGTTTCATCACCGCTTTCATCTCGGCCCAAGTTGCAATTTCTGGTTGTTCCACTTTAATCCGTGTCTTGGTTTCATTATTCCACCAACTAGAAGCATATCCATAAAACTCCATGGCTGCTAGCTTTACTTTCTTTTTCTCCGAATAGTTATGAACAACAAAAACATGGTTAACTTTATGAATCCAATCAAAAAACAATTTGGGATCATTTGTACCTTCGAAAGACGGAATCTTCGTCTTGATTGAATCAAGATTGTTGTCATAACGCTGAAATTGGTCCCCTCTTCTCGGCTAAAAAATCTGATTGTTGATCAACCGATTTGGTGGCGGATTTGGAGGTGGCCAGGCTGCTCAACTTCATCAACCAATTGAAGATTGTTCTCGGCATTGTCTTGAGGAAGACGTTGCTGATTTTCAATTTGTTGAACGTGGCTTTTTGTGTCTGCTACCACTCCCTTTAACTCATCCATTTTTCCCGTCATCTCCGCTATCATGTGAAATAACTTTTCCATATCAGAAGTTTCACCTTTCTTTGATGGAGATCCTTAGAAAGACATAGTTATAAGATAAGAAAACAAAAGAAAACACTCAAAAAAACGTTAGATAGCAAAGAAAGATTCACTCTTTATTCCAACACCGCTCGTATAGAACTTCAAACTCTAGATTAAAGAATGGGTTCCTAAACTTGTTGCGTTGACACAAGGCTAAAAAAATAAGGAAAGAAATCCTATCTTTGACCTAAACGAAATGCTTTAGAAAGAAAAAGATGAAGAAACGAAATCCTAATCGAGAATGGAAACCGGTTCTTGTCGTTCTTGATCTTCTTGATTTTTTTTTTATGTTCTTGATTCGGATGAACAGTAATATGTGAATAGTATTTTGTGAACAGTAACCGTGAATAGTAAACTGTGAGCAGTAATTTCTGGTTTTCTTGATTGCTTGAATTTTTCCTTACCTTTGGCCGAGAGGTATCAATGAATGAGGAGCCAACGCTATCAATTCTTGACGTATATGAATCTTTAAACACGGCTCAAAATAAAGGAGGAACGTTTGCCAATTCTTGGACGAGGCGCCAACGCTATCAATCCAAGAAGTTTGCTTATGGCTTTATAGTTCTCTATTCAATCTATACTAACTCGGCTGCCAATTTCTTTACATCGAGAGGCTTTTTCTTTTTGTAATGGGCTGCCCAATTTTTAATAATAATGCCGCGGCATTTTTTTTGTATTTTTTTGTCAATTTCTGCAAACAAGAAAAAAAAAATTGAGCGTAGGGTACACTGGGAATTGGAGAAGAACCTTTTGCTATGATACCACCTGATGAAGAACCGTGAGGTTCGACTTTAAGCTGAACCCGATCTTTCTTCGATTCTCGAACTAGTTTCTAAGGGAATTTAATCAACGCAACACTAAGGATGACTAATTAACAATGGAGGTTGAAACACCACAACAAGAGAAACTAAACTTGTTGATACAGTAACTCAAAGAATAAATGAATTCTACATAGAAGTTCAAACACGAGAAGCTAAGGAATAACCTTACCAAAATATCAATTTATCTAACGTACCATTAAAGATGGCCGAAATCTCCCTTAAGTAGGTTGAGATTTCGGTTACAACAATAAAGGGAATAAGAGTCCTTGAAGGATTAGGACTCTTGAAAACAAATAAGAGTCCTTGAAGAATTAGGACTCTCGAATAACAACTTGCTATCAAGTAACTACCTAAACAAGAAGAGTCCTAGTAGACGTGGGACTCTTAACAACTAGATAACCAACTATGGACAACATGTCCTTTATTATAGCAACTACTTGCTATACACATAAATACTCTAAATAAAGAAAATAACAAAGCTGGAAAATAATTAAAGTCTAGCATAGACTTTAATTGTCTATGAAGGATTAGGACTCTTGAAAACAAATAAGAGTCCTTGAAGAATTAGGACTCTCGAATAACAACTTGCTATCAAGTAACTAACTAAACAAGAAGAGTCCTAGTAGATGTGGGACTCTTAACAACTGGATAACCAACTATGGACAACATGTCCTTTATTATAGCAACTACTTGCTACACACATATAAATACTCTAAATAAAGTAAATAACAAAGCTGGAAAATAATTAAAGTCTAGCATAGACTTTAATTGTACAAAGACTAAAATGCCCTTTAAATTCGTCCCAATTCTGGACAGCTTGTTGGGCCAACTTGTAAGACGATTTCGGATATTAAGAAGGCATAATCTGATCTCGTTATCTCATGAATGTTGTAGATCTGCCTCTTATCTTTAATATGCAACTGGAATCAGCTCCATTGGATAAGTGGATCGAAAGTTATGACCATTCTACCAAACTGTTGTAAAGCTGTCCAATCCCTCATCATCTTGTATGATTACTAAAATGCCCTTCTTAGCCTTCTTGTTTGATAGGGCCTAATTGTACACTTGTGAACTTGAGAGGCTGACTTGTACAACATTCCTAGATGTAACGTAGCATCCTCTTTATACTTTAGAACTCGGGTCAATGATGTTGATAGTTGCTTCACGTCCTTTGTTCTAATCCTCGTTATTAGTCTATGTATGCGGTCCTTTGGCTTGGGCAGCCACGAGGTTGGTACCGTATCACTATGAGATATAAAAGATGAAAACAATGTTAACATGTGATGTGATGATGTGTATGAAAAGACATGTAAGCATACATCACATAAATGAGCGGGTTATAGGATAAAAACATATAAATGCTCCCCCTAAGGTTGTGCCCATATATAAATAGCCGCAAAAATTACAGTGATCTGAAGATGAAGTTTAAATTTTGTTGATATATGACTGTTCCAGCTGACCACATGATGTCCTCTAGTTGACCGCAAAGCTTCGGTCAACCTGAGCCCCATTGTTCGGTCGAATGGACTTATGGCATAAAGTGTAGAAACCCGCGATAACATTTTAAACATCATCCAACCAGCCATAGGCACAAACCTAGGCATGTACAGTTCCACAAATACAATTTATATCATAAGTCAAACATCTAGACGATCAACCATAAAGATTCATACTCAAGACTTGAATAAAAAAATAAAATAAAAAACAAACCCCAAATGCTATATAGATCAAGTTAAAAGCACAACATGGCATCTAAAAGCTCCCCTAAAGCATATGACAATAAGAATAGAGGGGAGGGGGGGGTTCAAATAGAAGATTTCATCACAAGGATCAAATCATTAAACTCTCTAATACAACATGCTCAAAAGATCATCAAAATAAGAACAAAGCATGCTATAGCACAATATGCCCCTTGCAAGCAATTCATACAAGGCAATAAAGTATAAAGACCACAATTGCTAATCTAGGGGCACATAGGGTTAACAAGAGAGGGGAAATTATGAACTAAGATAACAATGCTATAAAAAGATTGAGTTTAAGAGATTTCTCATTGAGTTGAAGATTGCATCTTGCACTTTAAGTCTACCATGTGATTTTTAATTTTCTTCAATCTTCTTGATCATCATTTGTTGAAGCTTCAACATTTTTCTAGGGTGAGGCTTCTTCAATGCCATGTGCTTTTTCTTCAATCTCTTTACCATCTTCATTTTTATCTACAATTTCCTTATCAATCTCTTTTTGTCCACCATCCTCCTCATATTTCCCACTTTCTACAATCTCAACAACCTCCTTGGGCTCACGCTCATGTTCTTTTCTTCTTCCTCATCAACACATTTTTCTTCTTTACTTCAATCATCTTCATCAATAGATTCATCATCCTCTTCCTCTTCTTCATCAAGATGAAGAACCTTGATAACTTGTATCAAGATTCAACAGCAAAGGTTGAATTTCAGATATTTCTCTTCTTGAATTTAGTTTACGGGGGAATATAATCAAAGCAACACACAGTAGTTTGACTATCAATTGGGGCTGAAACACCACAATAAGCGAAACTAGACTTATTGATCAGTATCTCAAGAATGAATGAAAATCTAAATAGAAGTTCAATTCACAAGTATCTAAGGAATAACCTTACCAAATATCATATATCTAACTTAACAAATAAAGGTGGACGAATTTTAAGGGATTCATGGGCAGAAACTCGTTCTAAACACCCATGAATCCTCCCCTGAAGGATCTTCTCATACCATAGGAATCGAAAACAAACGAAAAAGGACTTACATTTTTCGGTTAAAGATTCTGTTTTCGGGCGCTTAGCTACAACCACCAAAGTCCTCCATTGCGGAATTACTCTCTACCGGTATCCACGCGACGAAATGAGCAGCGAGTGCTAGCCCTTCGTTTTCTGAGTTTCTTCAGGAATCTGGAGAGAAAAGGAGGCAGAAAATCTGATTTCAGGAATTTTAGCTTTTGCGGCTCAAGAAGGTCTAACCTAGGGTTTCAGCCAAAAGAGGATTATGTAGGGTGTGAGAGTTTGTTCCAAGAACCAACTCCCACGTTCTATCAACCTCTTATTGCAATGGGAGTCTAACTCCCACGTCCTATAAACCTATGCTGGTAGTGGGAGTCTTTATCGCATAATAACTCTCACGTAATCCCAGCTATAACCAAATACCGAAAATGCCCCTCCTTAATATCTAATTTGAAATAATAACGTTTTATTATTCTCAGAAAAATAAATGTCAGATACAATGAACCTAGACACATTCTAGATTCATTGAATCTTGACATGAAGCTCGTTAACTCGTCTATGCGTGTGACCCTAAAGGTTCATATCACAATGGCAATGAAAACACACTAAGTAGTAGTATGTGTTCATAAATCACAAGCGGTCCCTAGCAGGACATTGTGACTACCCAGAATGAATGAATGTATGGTGGAACCTAATACCAATCCACTATTTAATCCCTTTGTCTCGCGATATCCAAATTAAGCATAAGGCATGGTAGTTTTCACCCTTATAAAACTTAATTTTATTTATGCTCTATCTCCAGGTAGACTGTACCAACAAATAGTATTTAATAACCACTTTATTAAATACATTTGAGCACAGGCCATGCATTTAAACAGTCTTCCCTATCGAGGGGCCCATGGATATCTCTCTCTAATAAGAGAGGGACAAATTCTCTGGGTAGAATTCATTCATGTTTGAGTTACTGTATCAATAAGTTTGGTTTATACTTATTGTGGTGTTTCAGCCCCCATTGATATTCAACCTTGCGGGAGAAAGGTTGTTTATATTCCCCCATAACTGTTCGAGGTAGAGAAAGATCGGGCATTCAAGCCGAACCTTCGTATTCGTACAACGGTTTCGCATCAAAGAGTTAAAGAAGCCTTCAAATAAAGCTAGACACAAGGATCAAAGTCATCTAATAGCATTTGAAGGAAAGATACATAATTGGAAGGAAAATGGTTGAAAGGGTATGTTAGTCATTTGATAATTAAAGTCTATTCTAGACTTTAATTATATTTTCAGATTTTATTATATTGTTTAATTAGCCATGTTGGCCAAAATAAGCTAGCTAAATAATAGGACATGTTGTCCTTGATGTTAGGTAGTGTTTTTAGTTATCTAGGAGTTGTAGAGTCCTAATCCTTAAAGGACTCTTATTTGTGGGTTATTTTTGGACGAAAATCCACTCTATTTAAGAGGGATTTCAGCCATGTTATTGATAGACTTGATATATTGATATTTTGATTAAGGTTAATCCTTTGATACTTGTTTATGAACTTCCGGTTGAATTTCATATTCCTTTAAGTTACTATATCAACTAGTTGGTTTCTCTAGTTGTGGTGTTTCAACCTCCATTGATACTTAGCCTTTCCGAGATTGTGTTAAGTGTATTCCCATAGAAACTATTCGAGATAGAGAAAGATCTGTTTTCAGCCGAATCTTGATATAACCCATCAAGGTTTCGCATCATATTACTTCTCTAACAGATCACGTCCAATACAATATATCTCAATAGATTGCATCTATGATATGATTTGTATCCATTACACAAGATCAGTAAAACATAATCATCAATCAAACATCATACTAGTTTTATTTTATTGTAAAGAACATTACATAAAACTAGGGACAATTTCAATAGTAATTGTATAAGCTAATGAGTTTTACTATCAAATCACGCATTTGATGTTCAAAAGCAAAATTAACTATTCAAATGACATGGTCAAAAAGATATAAAATGTACAACATATGCTAATGGTCCTAGGGCACTACTAACATAATTCCCCTTTATATAGAGGTGGAATTCGGCTATTAAGCCTTACAAATAAGAGTCCTATGTGAATTAGGACTCTACCTAATCTCTAGAATAGTAAACTTTCTATAAAATAAACAACTACCGAATTAAATGGACCACATGTCCTTTATTATTGCTAAATTCGAAATTAATAATAAAAGGAATTAAAATAACAAAGCTAAAATTACAATTTGACAAACTTGCTAAAATTGCACTTTATCCATTTTCCTTCCAATTGTGGACTTTGCCTTCAAAAGAGATTATATGGATTTGATCTTTATGTCTTGCATTATTTGAAGGTTTCTTTGTCCCCATGAACCTTTAGACTAAATGCTTTAAGAACTTGACTCATAGGATTTCTTCGGGAACTTGCACTTGGAATGAATGAGTTAAGAACTTGGTCATTTGGATGAATGATCTTGAGCAACTTTAGATATGAGTCTTTTAGCTTTATGGATGGATCCTCATCATCTTTTTTCCCTACACTCTCTTCCTCCATATCTTGTACCAATGTTGATTTCTTTGATTTTGTATGTCTAATCACATCATCAACCTTGTATTGTATCTCATCAAATCTAGTCTCAAACTCCCCAAGTTTATCTCTCACAATTTTTACCTCATTTTCCAAAATTGATATCTTAGCATTGACATTCTCTTGAAATGTATCCAACTTCTTGTTGAAATTTTCTTGAAAAGCATTCAAGCTTGTCATGATTTGCTTGAGTAGATCATTGTTGAATTCATTTCTAACTCGAGTAGATCATTGTTGTAGATCATTTTCAACATTGGCTTGAACATTTCCTTCTTCATTAACCCCAAAATGAATGTCCTCAAATCCTTGGTCTTCAACCGTTTCCCCTTGCACTCCTCATTCTTCTTCTTGATGCAAATGTGGCCTTTGGATGCCCTTTCCTTCAATCTGCTTCTTTATGGTTTCACACACTTTAGGGCTCTTATTGTGTCTGATCAAGGCCGCCAAGAGCTCCTCATCAATGCATCTTCTTCTTCATGTGCATTTTATGAAGGTGACCCTTATTGTAGATATTGTACCGTGAGCTCCTTTGAGTGGGGTTGGTAAGCTTGATCTTGAACTTTTTGAAGAGTAAGGTCAACATGCTCCCATATGGAAGAAATTTATTTGCATCATGGACACCATCCATAAAGTATTTTAAAGCCAAGTACCCAAAATTGGCTTTCTTCTTCTCAACCAACCATTTAAGCAAGGTCATTTGTAGGTATGTAATGGAGCTCTTATGACTGGAAATGGGGATGATTACATTCGAGATCATATGATGGAGGATTCGTTCATATTCATCAAGCTCTCTCTCTCTCTCTCTCGACTTATTGAAGGCCCCTCGAATGTTGAAGTAAGTCCTAAATCTTCCAATGTCTAAGTCTTCATCCCTAGGCACACCCCAGAGTTATCGAAATATCTAATAGCTCCTTCCTCAATTTTGACTCCAAAGATGTCACATAGCATGGCCTCAGAAAAACTAAACTCCAAACCTCCTGCCCGAGATATCCACGAATGTTGCCCATCATATTTTAACCCTTCCTCTCTAAGGTTAGCTGATAACTCGTAAATTCATCAATACATTCCTTTATTTTTATGGTGACTTTGTGCTTAAAAATGTATTTATATGTCGAGTTTTGAGCTTATAATGGTATAATCCTCACTACTTTGTGTTTTTATGATTGTAGGGTGCTTATTGAGCTTTTATGACGTTTGGAGGACTTAATTGCAATAATCTGGAAATTGACTGGAAAGCTGTAAGACTTAATTGCAAAATCTGAAAATCTGTCTTCTAGTGAAAGCTGGTCAACTCAGGTCAACATTGAAAATATGGTCAACCATAGAGATTTTTGGGATTTTACTATTATATTTTTGGGAATTACCTATTGTATACAACCATGGAGACTTTTGGGACTTTCCTATTAGATTTCTAATTCCTTTCAAATTCTATTATTTTTTTTTCTAAAGTTATTAGGAATCCTAGCACTATAAATACCCCTTGAAGATCCATCATATCACACACCTTATCTTTTTACATCCATAATTTACCATTATTATTCTAGACCTAGAGTTATTACTAGAGAATTATTGGAGGCTCTCTTCAACCAAGTTCTACAAGAGGAAACTCGCCATCATCAACGGTTTGAAAACGGAGACAAGCTTGAAGATTGAATCTTTCATGAAAATGAGTTTTCTTTCTTTATCGCTTTCAATAAATTCTTTTATTAATTCTAGCGTTATGAGTAGCCAAATTTCTATTACTTCAATGAGATGAACCCTAGGTTTATATCTATGTATTGATTTTTGGGATTGAGATTAATTCATATTGAACAATACTTTGATATTCATTATACGTTTTCACTAGTAGAATTAGCCAAATATAAACCATGTGATTATTTCGGGGGGTTCCATACTAGTAGAATTCTTCTAAAGTGTTCAGTTACTCAATTATGTCTTAGTTTTCTGTTGAAAGTATTCACAGAAGATCCAATAATAGGCAACTGTGATATAATTCAGAGCATACTAATCAAAGACCATGAGCAGTGTTATTATTAGAAGAAGAATTAAACCAGTTGATGCGAAACCGTGATGTTTTATATCAAGGTTCGGCTTTTTAGCAAATCTTTCTCTATCTCGAATTAGTTTCTATGGGAATACACTTAACACAACCCCGGGCAGGCTAAGTATCAATGGAGGCTGAAACACCACAACTAGAGAAACAAGCTAGTTGATACAGTAACTCAAAGAATAAACAAGTATCAAAGGATTAACCTTAATCAAAATATCAATATATCAAGTCTAAGTAAAAGAGGTGGCCGAAATTCCCTTTAAGTAGAAGGTAATTCGGTTCCAACTCAAACTAGGAAAGGGAAATAAGAGTCCTTGAAGAATTAGGACTCTTGAATAACAACTTGCTATCAAGTAACTACCTAAACAAGATAATAGGGACATGTGCCTATTATCTTGGCGGATGGAATTAAAATAACTACCAAAACAAAGAAGAGTCCTAGTTGCATTAGGACTCTTAATAACCAACTAACTAACACATGGACAACATGTCCTTTATTATAGCAACTACTTGCTATACACGAAATTATAGTAATGAAATATGCTGAAAATAATTAAAGTCTAGTATAGACTTTAATTGTACACAAAAAGACTAAAATGCCCTTTATAATTCGTCCCCATTCTGGACAGCTTGTTGGCCCAACTTGTACGTCAATAATGGATATGAAGAAGGCAGAATATGGTCTTGTGATCTTGATAGAAGTTGTAGATCTTCCTCTTATCTTTAATATGCAATTGGAATCAGCTTCATTGGATTCCTATATCGAAAGATATGATCATTATACCAAACAGTAGCAAAGCTGTCCAATCCTTGTATACTTGTGATACTTAAGAGGTTGACTTGGGCAACATTCCTAGATGTAATTTAGAGTCCTCTTTGTATCGTAGCACATGTTCCCTTGAGTTGGGCAGCCCCAAGGTTGGTACTCGTATCATCAGTACTGTGTATAAAATCTTGAAACAATAATAACTTTATCGGGTCATAAACTTTCCTCCGGCTTTTTGATCAAGATTCTTATTCTGACTCTTCTGAACCTTTCTTTGTTATCTCCCAAACAGTCCCAGAACCACCTATTCCCCATACTTCCATCATGTCATTCACAGATCCATACTCTATTGTTTGTGTCCAGATCACCTCCTTTCGAAATTCCATAACCATTCCGGTGATCGCTTTGTTGGATACAGGTATAGCTACTACTGTCACGAACCCTGACATCCTCCCAGAAGAATCTTGGATTCCTTATTCTAAAGTCTTTACTGCAGCTAATGGCAATCACTTTGTCATTGATAAGATACCCATAAACATCAGCTTTTTCCAAACCTAAACATCACTCACCAAGTTCTAGGTTCAAAACTCCCACAAAATGATCTTGTCATAGGATTTGACCTCCTCAGTCAGGTTCTGAACCTCTCTTTCACCCCAAATGGAATTAATTACAGAGGTCGGCTTCTCCCTTGGACCAAAAATCCCAAATCCTTCCATTTCCCCGAGTCTTATGAGTCCAGTCTTTTAGAATCATTCAAAAATGATTTTTCCACCACTCAGTCATGTTCACAGTCTCACTCACAAATTTTCAAGGGCATTTCAAGGACATTGTGGAATAATTCTGAGTTTTACTTTACTCTTCCTTTTAATCACTCAATGCAGGTTACACCTCAGACAGCAAGACCTCCAGAAATATTGGTGACAGGGATTCCATGCATTGCTTCACTCGACACTTCTTGTCTTTCTCCTGAGGTTGTAGAATTAATTCTTGACCTCACTCTCCCACTCAGAAGCACCCTCAATTACAAATTATTTCACAGGCTTCTTCTTAGGAACCATGGTCTTGCAATTTTTCGAGGGATTTCAAACCATTCATATTTCATATATGCAAATTATGGTCTCTTCCGAAACTGGCGTTATGTTACTTTTGGTATCTTCTCGAAGCACGCAAAATAGCTTTTGTATTTAACACTACAAAGCTATATTCTTATCTGTGGTGTTGTGACCAAGCCAATGATCTTCCTCCAGAAAAGCTTGTCCTTTACACAATCCTCAACTGGTTTCTTCCTACAGGTGGTTGGTTTCGTTTCCTCAGTGGCAGGTATGAGAATTATGTATTCCTCTGTTTACACAGGTCAATAATGAATCTTCATACAGCCAATTCCTCACCAAGACTCTACCACTTCCCAACAGAGGAAATTTTAGGATGGCACTCTTTCAATATTGCCACTCCCAGAATTCAAAAGGACCACCCGGATGACCGAATGAATATTATCCTTCAGATGACAATTAAAAATGGAATACAATTTAATAATTCAGAGTACATCCCTTGGATAAGAAAGCATGGACTCCTAGATATTCCACTTACACCGGTATGGAAATCTCATCCATATTTTGCTGAATTATGGATACATGGCAATGATCAGTCCTTCTCTACAAGGATTCAATTTTCGGCTCCAAACGAACCATCCAGTTCAGATGATGACCATTTCAATGAATCATGGTTACCTCATAATAATTCTGGCTATGATTCTGAAGCAGAAGATCATACAAGTCCTTAAAATATTAATTAAGTCTTCAAAGTATTATTTTAAATCTTAGAATTTCGTTTTATATGATGATAAAATAAATAAAAAAATTTGAAAAAGCCAAAAACGTGGGCAAACTTCTCAAATCAGATTTTCTCCTTCTCTAGAGTCTTCTAGTGTTAGTTTTATAGTCTAGAGTAGCTCTACTATTCTAATATTGACTAAGAACTCACCATTATTAGTCTTTATTAGATTTATTTGTCCGCTTTGTAATTATTTGTACTTAGTTTTGGTTTCGAGTTCGGATTTCAAATCCGCTAGAGCTGTTGAGTCAATTATTAGATTTTACTGTACATTAGTTTTATTTCAAGTCCGGATTTCAAATCCGCACATGTTTGTACTGTTTGTATTTTATTTTCGAGTCCGGATTTCAAGTCCGCTTTGTAAGTTTTGCCTATAAAAGGCATTGTATACTCTCTTGTTTCCTCAGAAGTTGATGAGGGGAGAAAGTTAGTAAAATAAAGAAGTTTGTTCCACAATTCTTTTGTCTTCTTTTTCTTCCTTATGTTTTTCAATCTTTAGTTTTCCTTCCCGTAGAGATTTTTCAAGTCTTATTTTTCATTTTCTTATTTCTTAGAAAAACTATCTTCGAGTAGTAGTATGTTCTAAGTATTGCTTATACTATTTTAAATATTAGTCTAAATATTAGTTTCTTATTTTAAAGATTTTCTTATTACTACACTTATTTGGTATTAGAGCCATGGTTGGCTAATTTTCCGGTGACTGAATCTGAAAGGCGGAGGAAAGGTTATGATCCGATAAAGTTATTATTGTTTCAAAATTTTATACACAGTACTGGTTTAATTCTTCTTTTGATTAGTAACACTGCTCATGGTCCTTGATTAGTATGCTCTGAATTATATCAAAGTTGCCTATTATTGGATCTTCTGTGAATACTTTCAACAGAAAACTAAGACATAATTGAGTAACTGAACACTTTAGAAGAATTCTACTAGTATGGAAACCCCCCGAAAAAATCACGGTTTATGTCGGAGGCCGGTGTTTGCCTGTCTATGAGAGAGATGTTGGGCATTAGGTAGGCTATAACATAAAAATGATTTTTTCTGGTTGAGCAGATTTTCTGAAGAACAAATCAAGAAATATTGAATTTTATGGTCATAAATATACTCTTGCTCTCAGATTCAGTCCCATCTCATTTTTATCATGTCTACAAACTCTTCGTCTAGTTTAGTAGCTCTTGCAGATCCACCCCATTTTTCTAATTCTCGTATTTCTAATGTTTATGAACTAGATTATGTTTCCGAAGATAGTAAATATCCTTTGTCTTCATATCCCGTAGTAAATCCTTATAGCATATATCAAAAATCCAAAAATAGTGTCGGTGTCCGGTTGAAACAAGTTCTAGGTAAAAACCCCATGTCCACTTCTGCAAAAGACTTTTGTCAAGCATCCCAATTCTCTACCCACAAATTACCCTCAACCAAAGAAGAACAATACGTCACCCTACAACTCCCTGAACAGTTCCCAAAAGCCTGGCTTAATCAAGGTTATACTCATATCCACTTCGGTGCGATTCGAATAACCCTTACTCTTCATGCCAAAAAAGGTCTCCCGATGGTCTCTCGTATTGCACTTCTTGATTCTAGGTTCTGAAAATACGAACATGTTGTTATCGGAACAGTGCAGACAACACTCAATGCCGGAACGATTTTCGTGACCCTGTTCCCAAACTTCACCATGCTTCTAGATGATCCAGCTCTTTCTGATGTTTTCCGTGTTCTGATCCAGATCACAGGACCCGAGTTGCAGAACACCTATATGGAAACCGTTCACCACCAGATGGCATACCGCATCCAAAATCATGCTTTCGATCTTCCTTTGCCACCCTAGTTAAAAAATGGTGAATCCATATTTCTTTCAGTTGATTCTCCTCAAATCCCAGACTGTACTTTTGTCCCCAGACAAATTTCTCAAGATCAACTCCAAGCCCTTCTCCCCACCTTTTGGATCACTAGTTATGAAAATCACAGATCTGAAACACCTAAACCGATCCAGATAACTGAACCCACTTTTGCCACGAAAAATGATGGATCGGTCGAAATCAAATTCCCCAAAGGAATGAAGTTTCTACTGTTTTCCCACAGAATTCTCATTGATGGATGTTGACTTCTGGTCATCGCTCAATATCCCGGTGGTAAAGTTTGGTGCTGATGGCAGACCAGTTTACAATGGAAAAGATGAAAAAGGTCACGTTTGGTTTAATGTATGCTCGTGCCCAGACTGTTTGGATTACTATTCCGATGATGATGACGATTGGCCTAAAAAATCCAAAAGCTCACAACAACGTCTTCAAGCAAGGTTTGAGGCAGGTGACCCCACATTTGGTCTGTTAGGAGAACCCAGTGGCAAAAAGTTCGACTACTTTATTCAGTATCCAACCTCCTTCTCAGTCCTATTCAAACTCATCTTCTTCCTCAGATAACCCTCCACATAAAACCCATCCTCCTTCCCTTCCACCTTGATGAAGAACCGAATGGTACAATGTACCAAAGAGTTCGACTTTTAGTTGAGCCCGATCTTTCTCTAATTCTCGAACTAGTTTCTAGTGAATATAATCAACGCAACGCTAAGGAAGGCTAATTATCGATGGAGGCTGAAACACCACAACAAGAGAAACTAAACTTTTTTTTTTAAAGAAATCCAACAGCGTGGTGGGGGAGGACCCCCGTTTATTAATAAGCCCAAATAGGCAAACAAAAAAAATGGAGGGGGACTAGACAAAAAACCTCCATATAGGTGGAAACAAATCCACTTTATACAAGTAAGGAACAAATGCAATAAACTAAGCCATTTATAGCATGACCTAGGTGATACAAAGTTCCTAAACTAGCATGGAACAAAAGCATGGAAAAATTGCATAATAACTAAGCTATTTATCTTATAGCTTAGGTGATACAAAAGCCCTACAAGAAAATGAAATGCAAGCATAATAATGGAATGTAAGAACATAAAAAAGACTAAGCCATTTATAGAATGACTTAGGTGATACATATTTCCATGCACTAATATGAAATGCATATGAACAATAATCAAAACAAATTAAAGCCTAACAGTGGCCAAACCTTGACGATCTAAATTACATAAACCCCGAGCTTGCCTAGGAAGATCAGCAAAGTTATAATAATTGGTGTGAATCCTTGAGTCGCAGCCAATGTTCGCCAAACAGTCCGCTACTGTGTTCACTTCCCTGTAAACATGCTCATTAGAAAGATCATTAACCAAAGACAAAGCCATATAAAAAATAGAATCTAAATACCAAGAGTTAATTCTTTTGGATTTGATTGAGTTGACCACAAAGCTTGAGTCCGATTGTATGAGCAAATCTCCCACGCTCAACTTTCTCGCAAGATGCAAACCTCGAATCAAAGCCTCCAATTCCGCCCAAGAGTTCGTACAATGACCAATGTAAGCAAATAAAGCGCCAATGAATTGTCCATCCCGAGAGTGAATAATACAACCAATACCCGCCTCCCCCGGATTACCACTAGAAGCTCCATCCGCATTTAGAATTGCCCCTGGACCGCCCATTCCTGGATGCCAATACAAAATCATAGGACTCGGCTGTTTCTTCAATCTTTGAAAAGTCGTAACAATATTTTTCGCTTTACAAACCGCATCAATGTAGCTATCCATTTCCTTCATCAGGATCCTTTAAGTAGTTACACTCCCTTTAAAGAAAAATTTGCATCGAACCCTCCATAACATCCAAAGAATCGCACTTGGGACAAGAATATCCATAGCCTTATTAGCCCCAGTAGCATTCAGCCAAGCAAACTTAAACAAACCGATTGCCGAGTGTTGTGAACTATCCACTCGAACTCCAATTCTAGCAGCCGCATGAGACCATAATTTCTTTGCAAAACGGCAATGTACAAAAATATGAAGATAAGAGTCGGAACCACTCTTGCAAGAGCAACGAGAGACTGTCGAGAAACCCTTCTTCCGAAGAACCTCATCCAAAGCCAAGAAATTGTTGAAAATTTTCCATAAAAATATCGATAAAGAGAGAGGTAAACATGGAGATCAAATAAGTTTTCTAGATAAAATACCCACATTCTCTTTCCTTAACCAAGATGCCACTGATTTCATAGTAAAAGTACCATTAGATTCCAAAAGCCAAACCAATTTATCCTTACCTGGTTTAAGCGAAGTCTTAGGCAACTCCTCTAAAGTCTCTCCCGGTAAAGCACTTAGTGTGTCAGACCGCCACCCATTTTGATCCATTACCTCATAGATTTTCCGATCCTGAAGGTCATAAGGAATAGCAGGAAGCGTGGAATGAAGACTACCCTTCATAGTGATATTCTCATAGCAAAAATAAGAAGCTCCATCCCGAATCAACAATCCCAAATTATCCTCAACATCATTCTTGCAAACAATCATGTGTTTCCAAGCTACCGAACAACCATGCCTAACCTCACTCATAGTCTTATGTGAGTTACCACCATATCTTGATTTCAGAAAAATAGCCCATAATGATTCTCCATGGCGGTATCTCCACCACATTTTCATAGCATAAATGCGGGAGATTTGTGATAAAGAAAGAATACCCAATCCATTATGATTAGTATCCATACAAATCCTAGCCCAAGACATCCAATGAGTTCTCACTTGTCCCTTAGACGATCCCCATAAAAAATTAGCGAACATTTTCTCCACTTTGTCTAACACAAGCTTGGGGGAAAAGAGGCAGCTAAGATATGAAGTAACATCGAATATAAAACATGCTTAATTAACACAAGTCTGCCACCCATATCCAACACTTTATTTTGCCACCCCTCTAAACGATCCCCAATTTTTTCAATAATACCCTGAAAATACATCACCTTACCTCTTCCCGAATAAAGAGGACAACCCAAATAATTAAACGGGAAATCAATGTGAATAAAACCAGTTACCTGTTGGATCATATTAGCATGTGTGTCACTAATAGTTGAGGAAGTGATAAAAGAACTCTTGCCCCTATTTGTACGCTGCCGAACTAGTCTCATATTTAGTAAAGAAAGCCACAAGTTTGATCAAACTTCTCTTTTCCCCATTAGTGAAAATAATAACATCATCAGCAAAGCTAAGATGTGAAACATGAAGAACTCCTCTCGGCAAAGAATAGGGTATTAACTGATTTTGAGCAACCATAAAATTGATACCCCGAGAAAAGACCTCAGCCGCCACTATGAACAAAAGAGGCGATAACGGATCACCTTGTTTAACACCCCTTGTCGACATGAAAAATCCCTGAGGTTGACCATTTATTAAAACCGAAAACCAGTTATGCTTCAACAGATTACCAATCAGATTTAACAAATGTGCCCCAAAACTGAATCTTTTAAGCACAGAAAGCAAAAATAGATGCGAAACCCTATCAAAGGCTTTCATCATATCCAATTTGATAACTAAATTACCCCCTCTTGCTTTCCTATTTAACTGTTGCACCATCTCTTGAGCCAAAAGAATATTATCCGAAATTAATCTACCTTTCACAAACCCGGTTTGATTCTGAGAAATAATACGAGGCAATAAAGGTGCCAATCTCAAAGCCAAGACATTTGAAATCACCTTATTAACAAAGTTACAAAGAGAGATTGGGAGGAAGTCACCAAAAGAGATGGGATTTTGTACCTTAGGAATGAGAGCACTAGACATACATTTAGGCATAGGGATCCCTGCCCAAAAATCACAAAACGCTTGAGTTATATCCGAGCCAATAATATCCCAACAACTTTGGAAAAACGCCCCCATAAAACCATAGGACCAGAAGCACTATACTTGCTTAGAGAAAACACCGCCTCCCTAACTTCATTTTGCCTCGGCAAGGAAGCTAGTTTACGATTTTCCTCCTCAGCAATCACCTCGGGAATTACTTTCAATAAATTCAGATCTTCCACATAAGGACCATCTGAGGTAAATAACTCCCGAAAGAAATGAGTGCCCTCTTTGCCTAATTCGGATTGCTCAGTGATCCAATTACTTTGACCATCTTGAATTTTAGTAATAGCCATTCTCTTCCTACGGTTACTACATAGAAGATAAAAATATTTAGTATTAGAGTTACCTTCTTGTAGCCATTTAACCCTTGACTGTTGTCTCCAAAATATCTCTTCAAGCATTAAAAATTTGGAGTAAGTTTCTTGTGCTGATTGTAAGGCCAAACCATTAGCTTGAGAAGGGTCTTTGATCAAAATTATTCTCCATATCCTTAACTTCCTTCTCGGCATTAGCTAAATTAGAGTGAATATTACCAAAAGTCTCCTTATTCCACCTAGCAAGAACACCCTTTAATCGCCTTAATTTAGTCCTCAAAATATGCATACCATTACCAATAACTTCGTCCCCCCAAGAAGATTGTACGAGGCTGTGAAAATCCTTATGTTTGCACCACATCTCTTAAAATCGAAAAGCCGACTTTCCCCGGACATCTGTCACATCAAAAGAAACCAACATAGGACAATGATCCGATTGTGACCTTTGAAGATGCTCCATACGAGTTACACCAAAAAGACCATTCCAATGAGAGTAAACCAAAATTCTGTCTAACCTTTTAAGAAGAGGCAAAGCTGCACTTCTACACCATGTAAAAGGAGAATCCGTAAAAGGAACTTCTAGTAAACCACTGTCACGAACCGCCTCCGAAAATTCAGTCATAAGAAGAGTGGCAGGTATCGAACCCAGACATTCAGATAGTTTCAAAACAACATTAAAATCCCACCAATCATCCACGGACTATCATGTTGAGTACTAAAATTAATCATCTCAGCCCAAAGATCCCTACGATGTGTATATTGGCATTTTGCATAGACAAAAGATAAATAAATAGGGGTGCCAGAAAAATTAATCACTTTAACATGCACAAACTGCTATTTATCCCCCACAATAGCCAAATCAACTGTACCATTCCAAAATATCCAAATTTTCCCCGAAAGATTGCTAAAGGAAAAATCAAAGCCCAATTTATTAGCATAAAATAAATTATTCTCCATTTGCACCAAAGGTTCTAAAATAACCAAAAGTGAAATCCTATGTTCCCGACAAAGACGTTTTACTCTAGCCATCGAAGCATTATTAGCAATTCCCCTAACATTCCAAATAATTCAATTCATAAAACCAACAAATAAAACCTCAAAGACATCCTCAAATTGGGATATTATCTTTTTTCGCAAGTCTATGTGACTTGCGTTTTTCCGATTCCACAATATTCTGCTTCTTTTTACCAATATTAATTTTTGGTTGTTCCAAGATAATCATAGAATTCTCATTACCTTGTCCAGACATATTAATTTTATCATCTACAGCCGGCTCATTGTTCACAGTTTCTGGGCTAATCCGGGCAGTGTTCTCCACAGAATCCCTCTCCGGTATCTCAATAGGCTCGCCCCTCAATCCGAGATGTCCGCAACTTACGAGCAAAATCTTCAAAGATTTTCCAACCTCCTTCCATAATTTCAGTGGATATTTCCTTAACTTTGTTGGCTGAAAATATCCCTCTTTGATCCGATCTCTTCTCCATGGTTGATTTGAATAAGTGAAGATCATCAGTTCCTATTTTCTGGGAGGGGATTTTTCCTCTAACCCATATATCATCATTAACCACCATAATAGGCTCTTTCTTAATTAAGTGTACATCTTCATCATTTATCATGTTGTCCAAGATAGTAAAATCTTGAGGAATTATCACAGAATCATTCTCAATATGGACACTATCATTTTTCTCAATTAAATCTTCTGAAAAAGATTGTACAACCTGGTTTTGCGAATCTGGTAAAGGATCCGACACCACATTCACAGTAGGGGTATTTCGGGAAGTGTTAGTTTCAGCAATATCCCATTTTTCCGGCTCAGCAACCGCCAGTCCCTTACCTATGTTATTGGTCGGCGCCGGAGCAGCAGTCTGTTTGGACTTTTTATTCCAAACTTGGAAAAACACCATCTTCTTTGATTGAATCTCTTTGAAAGCTCCCCCATCTCACGATTAGGGTTCTTAATAACTTTTACATCAGCCCTAACGGCTGGTCCAATTGGAAGTGGTCGGGTGACATCAGCACTTGTCTCCCCTCCATGAACATTAGAATCTTTTTTACAATCAGTATTTTTGTGTCCCACCTTCCAACAAGATGAACAGTAATCCGGAAGTTGTTCATAATCAATGGATTGCCAAAAACCTTTCCTCGATCTAGCGTGGGCAATTTAAACTCTTTTGCAAATAGGTTTCATCAAATCATTCTCAACACACACCCTTGCAACACTAGGGCGAGTGACATTAGTCGTGGGCTCATCTAACACTAGCGGCGTTCCCGCCGCCATTGCTAGTGAGAAAAGAAAAGATTTTTGAAAAAGATGAATCGGAAGCCCTTCAAAACGAATCCAACAAGGAACAATTGAAGATTCTACCGTAGTATTGAAGTCATAAGTCCACTTAAAAACCCTCATTTTAGATCCTCCAAAGATCCACATCCATTTCCGCCAAAAATGACAATAGTCTTCTTCAAGATCAAACCGAATAATAACATGGCGTGAATCGATCCAACCAATCCAAAAAGCTCCTTTGAATTGGAGCCGATGAAAATCCTTTCTCAAATTTTCAATGAGTGGTGCTCTCCTAGAAAATTTTCCCACCAAGGCTCGTTTCCATGGTGCTTCTAGTACATCTAAATCTTTGTCTTCAATAAGGAGAGAAGGCTCTCCTTTGAAAGTGCCGAGTTGTGTGATGGGAAGATTACCCGCGGGTAGCAAAGGGGTAAGGATGTCCAAGAGAGATTTCCGCGGCCAAACCCCACCTCCAGGCGGTGGCGCCGGTGGCTGAGTCATGGTGTTAGAAAAGGAGCGGCGGCAAAAGAAACTAAACTTGTTGATACAGTAACTCAAAGAATGAATGAAGTTCTACATAGAAGTTCAAACACGAGAAGCAAAGGAATAACCTTACCAAAATATCAATATATCTAACATCCATAATATGTAGGTCGAAATCACTCTTAAATAGAGATTTTTCGGTTCCTAACAACAATAGGAAGAAGAGTCCTTGAAGAAGTAGGACTCTGGGAAAACAACTTGCTATCAAGTAAACTACCTAAACAAGATAATGGACAACATGTCCTATTCACTTGGTCATAGGCGTCCAAAACAACTTATAAAGCTGAAACATAACTAAGTGAAGATTCCTAATAGAGGTGGGACTCTTAACAACTAGATAACTAACTATGGACCACATGTCCTTTATTATAGCAACTACTTGCTATACACACCTAAACACTCTAAATAAAGTAAATAACAAAGATGGAAAATAATAAAAGTCTAGCATAGACTTTAATTGTGATCTCGTGAATGTTGTAGATCTGCCTCTTATCTTTAATATGCAACTGGAATCAGCTCCATTGGATAACGGGATCGAAATTTATGACCATTCTACCAAACTGTTGTAAAGCTGTCCAATCCCTCGTCATCTTGTATGATTACTAAAATGCCCTTCTTAGCCTCTTAGCTGGGTAGGGCCTAATTGTACACTTGTGAACTTAAGAGGTTGACTCGTACAACATTACTAGATGTAACTTAGCATCATCTTTATACTTTAGAACTCGGGTCAATGATGTAGTTAGTTGAATCACGTTCCGTGTTCTAGGTCTTGTCATTAGTCTATGTATGCGCTCCTTTGACTTGGGCAGCCCCGAGGTTGGTACCGTATCACACCTCCATCTGCTCCACTTCCTTTCTATATGATATTCCCATGTCCATCTCTGTCACCACTCCCTTTCCAAATGATGGATCAGCAGTTCCCTGTTCCCTCTTTTGAACGCTTTTGAGAAGGAGAAGAATAAACATGTCTGGAAAATCCCAAATCCCACAAAAGTTATAATTATAAACCATGTGGAATAATTCATTATTGAATTAAACCATGGTTGGATTAATTTTTCTAGAGTATTAATTCACCTTTGATTTCTTATTTGGAATCGAAAAAAGAAGAATTTGAAGAGATCATCGCCTAATAAAAAGAGTTACATGGTTTTCTAGCTATAGAATTTACATAAATCTTCGGGATTAGGGTAAAACCTAATAAGGAAATTCAAAAATCTTTATGCATCGTTGGTGGGTTTTAATTACGAAAGAAATTTCAATTAATCAACTCAAAGATAGGAACTTTAAACTGTTGAAAAACATTAAAGCTTCATTCTTGGAATTTTCACTGCTTCAGAATAAGTTCTTTTGAATTAATCCATCCGGTTCATACATAGGTACGTCTATGGGGTTCTTGTTCAAGTATATCTTCTCGTCCTAATTCTTATAAATAATTTACTTGTTTTCTAGTTATTTACTATTTTAAATTATTTTTTTTCATACAACTTGTTCGATTAAACAGTAGAAAAGGGTAATTATTAGTGCTTGTAGCCCTTGTGGGATCGACACTTAACTAGGCTGCTGATGCGAAACCGTGATGTTTTATATCAAGTTTCAGCTTTTAAGCAGATCTTTCTCTATCTCAAATTAGTTTCTATGGGAATACACTTAACACAACCCCGGGCAGGCTAAGTATCAATGGAGGCTGAAACACCACAACTAGAGAAACAAGCTAGTTGATACAGTAACTCAAAAGAATATGAAGTTCTACTGGAAGTTCATAAACAAGTATCAAAGGATTAACCTTAATCAAAATATCAATATATCAAGTCTAAGTAAAAGAGGTGGCCGAAACTCCCTTTAAGTAGAAGGTAATCCGGTTCCAACTCAAACTAGGAAAAGGGAAATAAGAGTCCTTGAAGAATTAGGACTCTTGAATAACAACTTGCTATCAAGTAACTACCTAAACAAGATAATAGGCACATGTTCCTATTATCTTGGCGGCACAAATAGAAATAACTACCAAAACAATGAAGAGTCCTAGTTGCATTAGGACTCTTATTAACCAACTAACTAACACATGGACAACATGTCCTTTATTATAGCAACTACTTGCTATACACGAAATTATAGTAATTAAATATGCTGAAAATAATTAAAGTCTAGTATAGACTTTAATTGTACACAAAAAGACTAAAATGCCCTTTAAATTCGTCCCAATTCTGGACAGCTTGTTGGGCCAAATTGTACGACAATATGGGATATCACGAAGGCAGAATCTGATCTTGTGATCTCATAGAAGTTGTAGATCTGCCTCTTATCTTGAATATGCAACTGGAATCAGCTTCATTGGATATCTATATCGAAAGATATGATCATTATACCAAACAGTAGCAAAGCTGTCCATTCCTTGTACACTTGTGATACTAAGAGGTTGACTTGGGCAACATTCCTATATGTAATTTAGAGTCCTCTTTGTATCGTAACGTACGTGCTCTTGAGTTGGGCAGCCCCATGGTTGGTATCGTAACATCCCCTCCCTCTTGAAAAGGATGCGTCCTCGAATCATCTTCAAAAACAGCTTTATAATCTGAAAATTGAATAAAAATGAGCAAGTCAGAAATATGGAAAGTAGAAATTGTATCGTACTTACTTATTAAGGAGATTCTCTTGCGACTGTCCCAAAAATATGGGACATTTTTCTTCTCCATTTCAATTGATGGGGCAGCAAACTTGTTAAAATCACGAACAATACGGTTATCAAAGCTTGCTAACTCATATGTTGAACGAACTTGATGTATACTAGTGGAATTTGGCCATTCCTCAATTGTATCAACTCTTGCCAGTTCAACTTTAAAACCTTGTAAACTCATCATGTAACTAAGAAGATTAATAGAATGAGTGTAATAAACATAATTATCTATCTTAGCATACAAAGTTTGTGCTTTTAAATTAGTAAAAACAGCCCTAAGATGTTCAATATGATTCTCTCGGTTTTTACTAGCAACAAGTATATTATCAAAGTAAGGAATCGGATGTCTATACTTAAAAGCTATGTTAGAATTATTTAGACTATCCGTATATATGTTAAAATCCCTTAATGCTTTGGTATAATCTTTACCAGTTGAATATAAGGATTTAAAGACTCACTTACCTCCTTCTTTGCACAAATTAACTCACCTTGGGTTTGATTTTGCTGATTTGTTCCCGAAGATGGTTTATACCTTTAATGATTTTGAAGGCTAACAAGCAACCTTCTTGGCAATTCCTTAGGGAAGACTTTATGAAACTTCTGAAAAATAGCAAGACTAGATGTAGAAAAAGATGTTAGATCAAAAGGAAAAGTGTTAGCAAAAAGGTTCCTTGCGGTTCCTTTCAAATCGAACAAAACAACAAGTTGTTTTGCTTGAATTGCCCTATCTACCTTTCCGGGATTAATGAATAAACACTCTTTTCTCTCTTTTTGTGAGCTTGCCTTTTTTCTCACTAAGCTCACTGCTTTTGAATCATTTTTTCCCTCGAATTTTACCTCAAGTATATTATCCCTAGAAAAAATCTGGGGTGGATTCGGCTTCTCCCAAGTTTGGAAAGTTGCCGGTTTTGCCCTTAAACTCTATTCCTTTTGCTGCCTTTCAGTCTGTTCTGCACAATACAACATAGATGTAATATTATAAAGATTAGCACGTTCTACCTTAGGTCTAATTTTGTCATTTAGACCAGCCAAGAAACGCACCAAAGTAGCTTCATTATCTTCCCGGATGTTTGATCTTAACATGGCCATCTCCATCTCCTTGTAGTATTCATCAACGGTATTTGTCCCTTGCCTCAATCTTTGAAGTTGATTGTACAAATCTCGATTAAAACTTTGAGGTACGAATCGTCGTGTCATGACCGCTTTCATATCTTCCCATGAATTAATTGGTCTTTGTCCCGATCTTATCCTTCCATGGATCTCCTTATCCCACCAAATTGATGCATATTCTCCAAACTCCATGGCTGCTAATTTGACCTTTTTCTCCTCGGAATAATTATGAACATCAAAAACATGGTTAACTTTTCGTGTCCAATCTAAAAATAATTGAGGATCATTAGTACCTGAGAAAGGAGGGATCTTGGTCTTAATAGCACAAAGATTATTATCATACCTTAGATCTTGAACATTTTGCCTTGGATCATACCTTTGGTTTTGGAAATATGGTCTCGGATTTTGATCTTGTGCTCTCGGCTCAAATTCTTGTTCATGAACAAAGGGCCTCGGCTCATACCTTGGATTTTGCTGATTTGGCCTCGGTTCATAGGCATAATTGTCCACCATTCTTGGGATTGGTCTCGGCTGAAAATCTCTTTGGTGCCGAAAATTGTCCCTTGGATTTTGATCAAAGGTTTCTTGGGAATCTTTGATGCGAAACCGTTGTACGAATACGAAGGTTTGGCTTGAATGCCCTATCTTTCTCTATCTCGAACAGTTTATGGGGGAATATAAACAACCTTTCTCCGGCAAGGTTGAATATCAATGGGGGCTGAAACACCACAATAAGTATAAACCAAACTTATTGATACAGTAACTCAAACAAGAATGAATTCTACCCAGAGAATCAAACACAAAGTAACTAAGGAATAACCTTAAATCAAAATATCAATATATCAAGTCTAAGTAAAAGGTGACCGAAATTACTCTTTAAGTAGAGGGATTTCGGTTCCAACTTGAACAAGGAAAAGGAAATAAGAGTCCTTGAAGAATTAGGACTCTTGAATAACAACTTGCTATCAAGCAACTACCTAAACAAGATAATAGGCACATGTTCCTATTATCTTGGCGGCTAGAATGTAAATAACTACCAAATCTATGAAGAGTCCTAGCTGCATTAGGATTCTTAATAACCAACTAACTAACACATGGACAACATGTCCTTTATTATAGCAACTACTTGTTATACACGGCTGAAATAATAAAATAACAATACTAAAAATAATTAAAGTCTAGAATAGTCTAGAATAGGCTAGAATAGACTTTAATGTGTGAAAATACTAAAATGCCCTTTTAGCCACTTTGCTTGTTTGGGCCGAAGTAAGTATCTTTGAGAGTTAGAAGTTGAACTTGTACTTCATCTTCTAGATGTAGCTTGGCTTCTTCTTTAGACTTTAACTCTCGGATCAATGTAGATAGTTCTTGTTCCATTTGAATGGTTCTTGATCTAGTCATCGGTCCATTGATGCTTGATAAAGGATGTGGGTAATGATGTAGTCTTCTAGATGGTCTCGTGTCATCCTCTCCCTCTTGAAAAGGATTCGACCTCGAATCATCATCATCATCATCTATGTAATCCGAAACATCAAAAGGAGATAAGTCAGTAACATTAAAAGTTGAATGAACACCATACTTACCTTGCAAGTTGATTTTGTATGCATTGTCATTGATCGTGCCAACAACTTGAAAAGGTCCATCTCCTCGGGGATGTAATTTTGACTTTCTCTCTTTAGGAAATCTGGTTTTCCTAAAGTGTATCCACACCCAATCGCCAATTTCAAAAGTAAGGGCCTTGCAGCCTTTGTTGGCCTTAGTTGCCATTTTGTCATTCTTCTTCTTGATGTTCTCGGCTACTTCATAATGTATTCTTTGGACAAAGTCAGCCCTTGAATCACCTTCTATATTATAATACTCATCAATAGGAAGAGGAATTAGATCTAAAGGGGTAAGGGGGTTAAAACCGTAAACAACTTCAAAAGGTGAATTATTAGTAGTTGAATGTAATGTACGATTATAAGCAAATTCAGCAATAGGTAAACATTCTTCCCACTTTTTCAAATTCTTTTGAATAAGTGCCCTAAGTAGAGCCCCTAAAGTTCTATTTGTTACCTCAGTTTGGCCATCGGTTTGTGGATGACTTGATGTAGAAAATAGCAGTTTAGTCCCCAATTTACTCCATAAGGTCTTCCAAAAATAACTTAGGAACTTTACGTCCCTATCACTTACGATTGTTTTTGGAACACCATGTAACCGAATGATGTCTTTGAAGAATAGATCCGCAACATGGCTTGCATCATTTGTTTTCCTACAAGGAATAAAGTGAGCCATTTTAGAAAATCTATCAACAACCACCATTATACTATCATTACCTCTTCTGGATTGCGGTAATCCAAGAATAAAAACCATTGAAAGATCAATCCATGGAGAGGAAGGAATTGGCAGAGGCATGAGCAATCCGTGAGCTTTTGGAGTACTTTTTGCTTGTTTGCACTTAAAACATAGTTCACAAATTTTCTGCCATCTCTTTTCATCTTAAGCCAAAAAAAAGTGTTCTTGCAATATATCCAATGTTTTAAAAACACCAAAATGACTCATTAATCCGCCACTATGTGCTTCCCTAACAATTAATTCTCTAATAGAACAAGAGGGAACACACAATTTGTTACCTTTAAACAAGAAACCTTCAAATTTGTGAAAATCTTTTTGGGCCGAAACCTCACAAGATTTGAACAAATTTGAAAAGTCTTTATCATCTTCATACAATGCCTTTAAATGTTCAAAACCAAGTAATTTAGCAAGTAGAACAGAAAGTAGAGAGTACCTTCTAGATAAAGCTTCGGCAACAATGTTTTCCTTACCTTTCTTGTATTTGATCACATATGGAAAGCTATCAATGAAGGAAACCCACTTTGCATGTTTCTTGTTTAACTTACTTTGTCCTTTGAGATACTTGATTGATTCATGATCCGTGTGAATTACAAACTCTCGACCAACCAAGTAGTGCTGCCATGTTTCCAAAGCTCGAACAATAGCGTATAACTCTTTATCATACGTAGGATAATCAAGGGCAGCGCCACTCAATTTCTCACTAAAATATGCTAAAGGTTTCCCTTGTTGTTGCAAAACATCCCCAATACCTATACCCGAAGCATCACATTCAACTTCAAAAGTTAGTGTAAAATTAGGTAAAGATAAAATAGGGGAAGAAGTTAGTAATTGCTTAAGCTTATTGAAACTATCTTCTTGCGGCTTATCCCAAAAGAAGGAGATATCTTTCTTCACAACTTCATTCAATGGTGCGACAATTGAGCTAAAATCACGAACAAAACGTCTATAAAAGCTTGCTAAACCATAGAATGATCGGACTTATGTAGCTAATGTTGGTCTCGGCCAACTTATGATGGACTCAATTTTGGCCGGATCAACCTGAATACCACTTGAACTAACAATATATCCAAGAAAGTTAATAGAATTTGTGCAAAAAACACATTTTTCTAACTTGGCATACAATGTTTGTTCACTTAATATAGTAAAAACAGCCATAAGATGTTGAACATGCTCTTCTAAGGTTTTACTATAAACAAGAATATCATCAAAATAAACTACAACAAATTTACCAAAACAATGACGGAATATGTAGTTCATTAATCTCATGAAAGTACTAGGTGCATTACTTAGACCAAAAGGCAGTACAATCCACTCATATAATCCATATTTAGTCTTAAAAGCAGTTTTCCATTCATCACCTTCTTTCATTCTAATTTGGTGATAGCCTTGAGTTAAATCAATTTTAGAAATGATTAAAGCACCACTTAACTCATCTAGCATATCATCTAAGCGAGGTATAGGATGTCTATATTTAATACTTATCTTATTAATATCGCGACAATCCGTACATAATCTGAAATTGCCTTCTCTTTTAGGTACCAAAATAACCGGACTAGCACAAGGACTTAAAGATTCACGTACCTGCTCTTTTTCTAAGAATAAATCGACTTGCCTTTGAATTTCTCGGGTCTCATCCGGATTTGCTCTATAGGCTGCCCTATTTGGAAGATTTGATCCCGGAATGAAGTCGATTTGATGTTCGATGCCTCGGATTGGAGGTAGACCTCTCGGCAACTCCTTTGGAAAAATCTCCTTGAATTCCTTCAAAACATCAATACATACACTAGGAAGAGAAGAAGTTAAATCATCAAAATTGAAAGTGTTAAGGAGAGTTAACCTCTCGGTTTCTCTGAAAACAAGTAAAACAAGGGGTTTATTTACACGTAAAGCCCTTTCTACCTTTGCAAAATTGATAAATAAACAATCTTACTTTTCTCTTTGCGAGTATGCATTTTTTCTTGTCATACTCTCGGCTTTTTCAGCACTTTTGACCTCGGTTGTTACCTTTTGGGTAGGGATGTTTGTTTTGTTCAACTCCCGCTCTTGTCTTCTTTTTTCTCTACCCTCGGCTATGAAGGGATTCATGGGCGGAAACTCATTCCAAACACCCATGGATCCTCCCCTGAAGGATCCGCTCATATGAAACAATTCGAAAACAGCAAGAAACAGCAAGAAAAACTTACGTTTTTGGATTCAAGAAGCTACTTCTTGAATGGAGGTTGACGTTTCTTGGATCGGATGCTGCTACCGATTGATCTCCCTTTGCGGAAAGTCCCTCTACCGGTATCCACGCGACGATACGGGCAGCGATTGCTAGCTCTTCGTCTTTTCTGATTTTCGGGAATTAGAGAGAAAAGGGAGAGGCTGAGAATATCGAAATCTGATTTCGGTTTTCTTGTTTAATTGCGGCCTGAAGCATTAACCTTCTAGGTTTTGGCTAAGAGATGTTATATAGAGTGTGAGAGTTTGTTGCTAGAACAACTCCCACCTCTACTCAATTTCTCTCGGCAGTGGGAGTCTCAGAATCCCACGTTCCCTAGACTTTCGCTGGTAGTGGGAGTTCTTATCGGATAATAATTCCCACGTAATCCCAGCTATAGGTAAAATACCGAAATTGCCCCTATCTCTAATTCGAATAATAAACACTTTATTATTTTCAGAAAAGTGAATGTCAGATACAATGAACCTAGACACATTCTAGATTCAATGAATCTGGACATGAAGCTCGTTAGCTCGTCTATGCGTGTGACCCTGTAGGTTCATATCACAATGGCAATTAAAACACACTTAGTAGTAGTGTGAGTTCATAAATCACAAGCGGTCCCTAGCAGGACATTGTGACTACCCAAAGTGAATGAATATACAACGGAACCCAATATCAATCTACTATTTAATCCCTTTGTCTCGTGATATCCTAATTAAGCATAAGGAATGGTGGTCGTCACCCTTATTAAGCTTAATTGTATTTATGCTCGATCTCCAGGTAGACTGTTTCGACAAATAGCATTTGATAACCACTTTATCAAATACATTTGAGCACGGCCATGCATTTAAACAGATCTTTTCCCTATCGAGGGGCCCATGGATATCTCTCTAATAATAGAGAGGGACAAATTCCTAACAATGTCTCTCACATTCAAGCTATGATAGGACACTACATCCGATCATCGATCGTATTGATTACTCTGTTACAAGTAACGTCCGATCGAGTCAAAACGTGGCTCCATTCATACTAGAATCAATGAAGACATAAGGTCTAAGGATTCTAAAATAGTATTGAGGAAGTAATACTTATGACTTAAGACCATCAAGTATTACTTCTCTGACGGATCACGTCCAATACAATGTATCCCTATATATTGCATCTATGATGTGATTTGTATCCATTACACATGATCAGTAAAACAAGATCATCAATCAACAATCATACTAGTTTTATTTCATAGTAATTAAGCATTACATAAAACTAGGGACTTCTAGAATAGTAATTACATAAGCTAATGAGTTTTACTATCAAATCACACATTTGATAATCAAAAGCAAAATTAACTATTCAATTACATGCTCAAAAGATAACAAAACGCACAACATGTGCTAATGGTCCTAGGGCACTACTAACAGGCTAACCTTTGTTGCATCTCACAAACTTGAATGGGTGACATAGGATGTAAATAATAGCGAATTTTATCCATTGTCACCACGTAAACATTCCTTCGACCAATATGATCTACACTTCTATCATATTGCCAAGGTCTTCCCAAAATGATGTGACTTGCGGTCATCGGGACCACATCACAAGTGACCGAATCTTGATAGTTTCCAATGCTGAAATTAAGTTCCACTTGTTTATCAACTTTAATCTCACCGCTATCATTTAACCAAGAAAGCTTATAGGGCATTGGATGTCCTTTCAAGGGAAAATCTAAAGCCGTAACCATCGCAAAAGAACAAACGTTAGTACAACTACCGCTATCAATAATAAGTAAACAAATCTTTCCTTGAATTGTGCATTTAGTTTGAAATAGATTGTTCCTTTGTTGATGCAAATTATCTAAAGGTTGAGAATGTAAAAGTTGCATATTTACCAAAAGATAATTATTACCATTATCCGGAAGAGTCTCCTCGGCTTCTTCCTCCAAAATTGCCTCGTCGGTTATTTCCTCATCTTCACTAACCCACGATCCATCGTCCATCATGATCATGGTGCTTTTATTAGGACAATCCCGAGCAAAGTGACCTTTGCCGTGACACTTAATACATTCCCGATCAGTTGATGTAGTTGATTTAGTCCTCAAATCGGTCGGTTTTGAAGTGTTTGATGTCCTTGCTGCCCCAAAAGAAGCCGTGGCTACTTTTTGTATTCCCCAAACTGCCCTTAGTATTATTTGGGCTCGGCAAAACAGTAGAATTGTTTAGGGACTGATTTGGCCGTTTCCAAGATTGGAAATTGGCCGAATAAGTCCGTGAACTCTTCTCTTTTTGCTGCCTCTCAACCTGTTCAGCAAAATAAACCATATCAATAAGATCACTAAGGTTAGCACGTTCTACCTTGGGTCTAATTTTGTCATTTAGACCAGCCAAGAAACACGCCAAAGTAGCTTCATTATCTTCCCGGATGTTTGATCTTAATATGGCCATCTCCATCTCCTTGTAGTATTCATCAACGGTCATTGTTCTTTGTCTCAATCTTTGAAGTTGATTGTACAAATCTCGATTAAAACTTTGAGGTATGAATCGTCGTGTCATGACCACTTTCATATCTTCCCATGAATCAATTGGTCTTTGTCCCGATCTTCTCCTTTCATGGATCTCCTTATCCCACCAAATTGATGCATATTCTCCAAACTCCATGGCTGCTAATTTGACCTTTTTCTCCTCGGAATAATTATGAACATAAAAAACATGGTTAACTTTTCGTGTCCAATCTAAAAATAATTGAGGATCATTAGTATTTGAGAAAGGAGGGATCTTGGTCTTAATAGCACCAAGATTATTATCATACCTTAGATCTTTAACATTTTGCCTCGGATCATACCTTTGGTTTTGGAAATTGGCTCTCAGCTCAACATTCAAAGGATCATCCATTCTTTGATTTGCCCTCGGCACAAATTCTTGTTCATGAACAAAGGGCCTCGGCTCATACATTGAATTTTGCTGATTTGGCCTCGGTTCATAGGCATAATTGTCCACCATTCTTGGGATTGGTCTCGGCTGAAAATCTCTTTGGTGCCGAAAATTGTCCCTTGGATTTTGATCAAAGGTTTCATGGGAATCTTGATCTTCTTGATCATCCTTTGCTGCCCCTTTACCTTTATCCGAATGGTTCTTGATTTCAAGAACCTCTATCTTGAGCTCATTGATGGATTGCATCATAGCTTTCATTGTTTGTTGTATGGATTCTCTAAAAAGTTTGTCACCATCTATGGCACCTTGCTGCGAGGTACCTTCATCAGAAGACATTATTTTTGCCAAAAAAACTTCACAAAAAGAATCGTTAGTAGAAAAAGATATTAAAGATTGAATCTTTCACAAAATCTGTGAATAGTAATATGTGAATAGTAATATGGGAATAGTGATATGTGAATAGTAATCCGTGAATAGTAATCAGATTTTTATTCTCTCAATATCCCACTAAATACTTGTCAAGAACTTCCAACTTTGGATGATTGTATGGTTATGGTGATGGAAGGGTGGAAAATATATCAAAGAATCCGAATCTTGACTTAACAAAAAGTCTAAGGAAAAAGTATAACAGTTATTTGTTACCAAACAAGAAAAAGATGTGATCTTTACCTTTCTTGATTTTCTGTTTTCTTGAAATAGCTTGTTCTTGAAATATTTTCTTACCTTCTTGCCCGAGACTTACCCTTATCTTGGCCACAAGAACAAAATCTCTTGATTGATGATGGTTGTGCTTGATCGAAAAGTCTTGATTGTGGCTAATTCAAGATGAAGAGGGATCAAGAGCCAATTCCTTTATACAAAGGAAGTTTTCTTTTGGCCTTGAATCCTTGTCTATTTTGGGCTAACCCGGCTGCCAATTTCTTTACTTTCGGGTGGCTTTTATGATGGTAAGTACCCGAATTTGTATGTAACCCGGCTGCCAATTTCTTTACTTCCAGGTGGCTTTTTCGTTGGGGTAAAAAAAAATTTGTTATCTTTCGGCTATCTCAAGCAAACAAGAATTTTTTTTTTTCAAGAAAGCAATAAAGGTACACCAAGATAGAGATCAACCTATTGCTCTGATACCATTTGATGCGAAACTGTTGTACGAATACGAAGGTTCGGCTTGAATGCCCGATCTTTCTCTATCTCGAACAGTTTATGGGGAATATAAACAACCTTTCTCCCGCAAGGTTGAATATCAATGGGGCTGAAACACCACAATAAGTATAAACCAAACTTATTGATACAGTAACTCAAACATGAATGAATTCTACCCAGAGAATCAAACACAAAGTAACTAAGGAATAACCTTAAATCAAAATATCAATATATCAAGTCTAAGTAAAAGGTGGCCGAAATTACTCTTTAAGTAGAGGGATTTCAGTTCCAACTTGAACAAAGAAAAGGAAATAAGAGTCCTTGAAGAATTAGGACTCTTGAATAACAACTTGCTATCAAGAAACTACCTAAACAAGATAATAGGCACATGTTCCTATTATCTTGGCGGCTAGAATGTAAATAACTACCAAATCTATGAAGAGTCCTTGTTGCATTAGGACTCTTAATAACCAACTAACTAACACATGGACAACATGTCCTTTATTATAGCAACTACTTGCTATACATGGCTGAAATAATAAAATAACAATACTAAAAATAATTAAAGTCTAGAATAGTCTAGAATAGGCTAGAATTGACTTTAATGTGTGAAAAGACTAAAATTCCCTTTTTAGCCACTTTGCTTGTTTGGGGCCGAAGTAAGTATCTTTGAGAGTTAGAAGTTGAAGTTGTACTTCATCTTCTAGATGTAGCTTGGCTTCTTCTTTAGACTTTATGATGCGAAACCTTGATGGGTTATATCAAGATTCGGCTGAAAACAGATCTTTCTCTATCTCGAATGGTTTCTATGGGAATACACTTAACACAATCCCGGAAAGGCTAAGTATCAATGGAGGTTGAAACACCACTACTAGAGAAACCAACTAGTTGATACAGTAACGTAAAGGAATATGAAATTCAACCGGAAGTTCATAAACAAGTATCAAAGGATTAACCTTAATCAAAATATCAATATATCAAGTCTAAGTAAAAGAGGTGTCCGAAATTCCCTTTAAGTAGAAGGTAATTCGGTTCTAACTCAAACTAGGAAAAGGGAAATAAGAGTCCTTGAAGAATTAGGACTCTTGAATAACAACTTGCTATCAAGTAACTACCTAAGCAAGATAATAGGGACATATGCCTATTATCTTGGCGGCATAAATAGAAATAACTACCAAAATAATGAAGAGTCCTAGTTGCATTAGGACTCTTAATAACCAACTAACTAACACATGGACAACATGTCCTTTATTTAGCATACACGGCTAGAAATAGGAAAATAACAATACTAAAAATAATTAAAGTCTAGAATAGGCTAGAATAGACTTTAATGTGTGAAAAGACGAAAATGCCCTTTTTAGCCACTTTGCTTGTTTGGGCCGATTTGAATGCTTTCAAGTGTTAAGAGTTGAACTCGTACTTCATCTTCTAGATGAAGCTTGGCTTCTTCTTTAGATTTTAACTCTCGGACCAATGTAGCTAGTTCTTGATTCCTTTGACGTGTTCTTGATATAGTCATTGGTCTATTGATGCTTGACAAAGGATGATGCAGTCTTCTAGATGGTCTCATCCCCTCCCGCTTGAAAAGGATTCGACCTCGAATCATCATCATCATCATCAATGTAATCTGAGACATCTAAGGGAGATAGATCAGCCACATTAAAAGTAGAATGAACACCATACTTACCTTGCAAGTCTATTTGGTATGCATTGTCATTTATCTTCTTGATCACTTGAAAAGGTCCATCTCCTCTTGGATGAAGTTTGGACTGCCTTTCTTTTGGAAATCTCTCTTTCCTAAAGTGTATCCAAACCCAATCTCCAACTTCAAAGTTGATTGCCTTGCGGCCTTTGTTGTATTTAAGTGCAATCTGTGCATTCTTCTTTTTGATGTTTTCGGCTACTTCATAATGTATCCTTTGAACAAAGTCAGCCCTTGAATCACCTTCTAGGTTATAATACTCATCAATAGGAAGAGGAATGAGATCTAAAGGGGTTAGGGGGTTAAAACCATAAACAACTTCAAAAGGTGAATTATTAGTAGTGGAATGCAATGTACAATTATAAGCAAATTCAGCAATAGGTAAACATTCTTCCCACTTTTTTAAATTCTTTTGAATAAGTGCCCTAAGTAGAACCCCTAAAGTTCTATTTGTTACCTCAGTTTGGCCATCGGTTTGTGGATGGCTTGAAGTAGAAAACAAAAGCTTTGTTCCCAACTTGCTCCATAAAGTCTTCCAAAAATAACTTAGGAACTTGACATCCCTATCACTTACGATTGTTTTTGGAACACCATGTAACCGAATGATGTCTTTGAAGAATAGATCCGCAACATGGTTTGCATCATTTGTTTTCCTACAAGGAATAAAGTGAGCCATTTTAGAAAATCTATCGACAACAACCATTATACTATCATTACCTCTTTTGGATTGCGGTAATCCTAGAATAAAGTCCATGGAAAGATCAATCCAAGGTGAAGTAATTCGTGAGCCTTTGAAGTACTTTTTGCCTGTTTACACTTAAAACAAAGTTCACAAATTCGTTGTACATCTCTTTTCATTTTAGGCCAATAAAAGTGTTCTTGTAAAATATCCAATGTTTTAAGAACACCAAAATGACCCATTAACCCGCCACTATGTGCTTCCCTAACAATTAATTCTCTAATAGAACATGATGGAACACATAGGTTGTTACCTTTAAACAAGAAGCCTTCAAATATGTGAAAATCTTTTTGTGCCGAGACATGACAAGACTTAAACAAATCTGAAAACTCATTATCATCTACATACAAAGCTTTTAAATGTTCAAAACCAAGTAATTTAGTATGTAGAATAGAAAGTAATGAGTACCTTCTAGAAAGAGCATCGGCAACAACGTTTTCCTTACCTTTCTTGTATTTGATGACATATGGAAAACTATCAATGAAGGAAACCCATTTTGCATGTTTCTTGTTTAACTTACTTTGTCCTTTGAGATACTTGATGGATTCATGATCCGTGTGAATCACAAATTCTCGGCCAACCAAGTAGTGCTGCCATGTTTCCAAAGCTCGAACAATAGCGTATAACTCTTTATCATACGTAGGATAATTAAGTGAAGCCCCACTTAGTTTCTCACTAAAGTATGCTAAAGGTTTACCTTGTTGTTGCAAAACAGCCCCAATACCTATACCTGAAGCATCACATTCAACTTCAAAAGTTATTGAAAAATTAGGTAAAGATAAAATAGGGGAAGAAGTTAGTAATTGCTTAAGCTTGTTATAACTATCTTCTTGCAGCTTATCCCAAAAGAATGAGATATCTTTCTTCACAACTTCATTCAATGGTGCGGCAATTGAGCTAAAATCACGAACAAAACGTCTATAAAAGCTTGCTAAACCATAGAATGAACGGACTTGCGTAGCTGATGTTGGTCTCGGCCAGGATATGATGGGTTCAATTTTGGCCGGATCAACCTGAATACCACTTGAACTAACAATATATCCAAGAAAGTTAATAGAATTAGTGCAAAAAATGCATTTTTCTAACTTGGCATATAATGTTTGCTCTCTTAATATAGTAAAACAGCCTTAAGATGTTGAACATGCTCTTCTAAGGTTTTACTATAAACAAGAATGTCATCAAAATAAACTACAACAAATTTACCAAAACAATGACGGAATATGTAGTTCATTAATCTCATGAAAGTACTAGGTGCATTACTTAGACCAAAAGGCATTACAATGCATTCATATAATCCATATTTAGTCTTAAAAGTAGTTTTCCATTCATCACCTTCTTTCATTCTAATTTGGTGATAGCCTTGAGTTAAATCAATTTTAGAGAAGAAAACAGCGCCACTTAACTCATCTAGCATACCATCTAAGCGAGGTATAGGATGTCTATATTTAATAGTTATCTTATTAATATCGCGACAATCCGTACATAATCTGAAAGTGCCTTCTCTTTTAGGTACCAAAATAACCGGACTAGCACAAGGACTTAAAGATTCGCGTACCTGCTCTTTTTCTAAGAGTAAATCGACTTGCCTTTGAATTTCTCGGGTCTCATCTGGATTGGCTCTATAGGCTGCCCTATTTGGAAGATTTGATCCCGGAATGAAGTCGATTTGATGTTCGATGCCTCGGATTGGAAGTAGACCTCTCGGCAACTCCTTTGGAAAAAGTTCCTTGAATTCTTTCAAAACATCAATACAAACACTAGGAAGAGAAGAAGTTAAATCATCCAAATTCAAAGTGTTAAGAAGAGATAACCTCTCGGTTTCTCTAAAAACAAGTAAAACAAGGGGTTTATTTGCACGTAAAGCCCTTTCTACCATTGCAAAATTGATAAATAAACAATCTTTCTTTTCTCTTTGCGAGTATGCCTTTTTCTTTGTTAAACTCTCGGCTTTTTCAGTACTTCTTACCAAGGTTGTTACCTTTTGGGTAGGGGTGTTTGGTTTGTTCAACTCCCGCTCTTGTCTTCTTTTCTCTCTACCCTCGGCTAGCCTTTGTTGCATCTCACAAACTTGAATGGGTGACATAGGATGTAAATTATAGCGAGTTTTATCCATTGTCACCACGTAAACATTCCTTCGACCAATATGATCTACACTTCTATCATATTGCCAAGGTCTTCCCAAAATGATGTGACTTGCGGTCATTGGGACCACATCACAAGTAACCGAATCTTGATAGTTTCCAATGCTGAAATTTACTTCCACTTGTTTGTCAACTTTAATCTCACCACTATCATTTAACCAAGAAAGCTTATAGGGCATTGGATGTGCTTTCAAGGGAAAATCTAAAGCCGTAACCATCTCAAAAGAACAAACGTTAGTACAACTACCGCTATCAATAATAAGTAAACAAATCTTTCCTTGAATTGTGCATTTAGTTTGAAATAGATTGTTCCTTTGTTGATGCGAATTATCTAAAGGTTGAGAATGTAAAAGTTGTATATTTACCAAAAGATAATTGTTACCATTATCCGTAAGAGTCTCCTCGGCTTATTCCTCCAAAAGTGCCTCTTCGGTTATTTCCTCATCTTCACTAACCCACGATCCATCGTCCATCATGATCATGGTGCTTTTATTAGGACAATCCCGAGCAAAGTGTCCTTTGCCGTGACACTTAAAACATTCCCGATCATTTGATGTTGTTGATTTAGCCCTCAAATCGGTCGGTTTTGAAGTGTTTGATGTCCTTGCTGCCCCAAAAGAAGCCGTGGCTACTTTTGTATTCCCCAAACTGCCCTTAGTATTATTTGGGCTCGGCAAAACAGTAGAATTGTTTAGGGACTAATTTGGCCGTTTCCAAGATTGGAAATTGGCCGAATAAGTCCTTGAACACTTCTCTTTTTGCTGTCGCTCAACCTGTTCAGCAAAATAAACCATATCAATAAGATCATTAAGGTTAGCACGTTCTACCTTGGGTCTAATTTTGTCATTTAGACCAGCCAAGAAATGCGCCAATGTAGCTTCATTATCTTCCCGGATGTTTGATCTTAACATGGCCATCTCCATCTCCTTGTAGTATTCATCAACGGTCTTTGTTCCTTGCCTCAATCTTTGAAGTTGATTGTACAAATCTCGATTAAAGCTTTGAGGTACAAATCGTCGTGACATCACCGCTTTCATATCTTCCCATGAATCAATTGGTCTTTGTCCCGATCTTCTCCGTTCATGGTTCTCCTTATCCCACCAAATTGATGCATATTCTCCAAATTCCATGGCTGCTAATTTGACCTTTTTCTCTTCGGAATAATTATGAACATAAAAAACATGGTTAACTTTTCGTGTCCAATCTAAAAATAATTGAGGGTCATTAGTACCTAAGAAAGGAGGGATCTTGGTCTTAATAGCACCAAGATTATTATCATACCTGAGATCTTGAACATTGTACCTCGGATCATACCTTTGGTTTTGGAAATTTGCTCTCGGCTCAAAATTCAATGGATCCTCCCTTCTTTGATATGGCCTCGGCAAGAATTCTTGATCATGAACAAAGGGTCTTGGTTCATACCTTTGATTTTGCTGATTTGGCCTCGGATCATAGGCATGATTGTCTACCATCCTTGGGATTGGTCTCGGCTGAAATTCCCTTTGTTGCCGAAAGTTGTCCCTTGGAAGTTGATCAAAGGACTCATGTGAATCTTGATCTTCTTGATCATCTTTTGCTGCCCTTTTGCCTTTATCCGAAGGGTTCTTGGTTTCAAGAACCTCCATCTTGAGCTCATTGATGGATTGCATCATGGCTTTCATTGTTTGTTGCATGGATTCTCTAAAAAGTTTGTCCCCATCGATGGCAGCTTGCTGCGAGGTACCTTCATCGGAAGACATTATCTTTGCAAGAAAAAAACTTCACAAAAAGAATCGTTAGTAGAAAAAGATATTACAGATTGAATCTTTTCACAAAATCTGTGAATAGTAATCTGTGAATAGTGCCCAGTGAATAGTAATCCGTGAATAGTAATCAGTGAATAGTAATCAGATTTTTATTCTCTCAATATCCCACAAAATACTTGTCAAGAACTTCCAACTTTGAATGATTGTATGGTTATGGTGATGGAAGGTTGGAAAATATATCAAAGAATCCGAATCTTGACTTAACAAAAAGTCTAAGGAAAAAGTATAAGAGTTATGTGTTGCCAAACAAGAAAAAGATGTGGTCTTTACCTTTCTTGATTTTCTGTTTTCTTGAAATAGCTCGTTCTTGAAATCTTTTCTTACCTTCTTACCCGAGACTTACCCTTATCTTGGCCACACAGATCAAGAACTTCTATGGTAGGAAGTTGTTACCTTGATATTTTTACCTTGATGGTGACTAATTCAAGAAGAAGAGGGAACAAGAGCCAATTCTTTATGACCAAGGAAGTTTGCTTTTGGGCTTGAATCCTTGTCTATTTTGGGCTAACCCGGCTGCCAATTTCTTTACTTCCGGGTGGCTTTTATGAGGTAAGTACCCGAATTGTATGAATAACCCGGCTGCCAATTTCTTTACTTCCGGGTGGCTTTTTCGTTGGGGTAAATTTTTTTTGTTATCTTTCAGCTATCTCAAGCAAACAAGAAATTTTTTTTCAAGAAAGCAATAAAGGTACACCAAGATAGAGATCAACCATTTGCTCCGATACCACTTGATGCGAAACCTTGATGGGTTATATCAAGATTCGGCTGAAAACAGATCTTTCTCTATCTCGAATGGTTTCTATGGGAATACACTAAACGCAATCCCGGAAAGGCTAAGCATCAATGGAGGTTGAAACACCACAACTAGAACAACCAACTAGTTGAAACAGTAACTTAAAGGAATATGAAATTCAACCGAAAGTTCATAAACAAGTATCAAAGGATTAACCTTAATCAAAATATCAATATATCAAGTCTAAGTTAAAAGAGGTGGCCGAAATTCCCTTTTAGTAGAAGGTAATTCGGTTCCAACTCAAACTAGGAAAAGGGAAATAAGAGTCCTTGAAGAATTAGGACTCTTGAATAACAACTTGCTATCATGTGCCTATTATCTTGGCGGCATAAATAGAAATAACTACCAAAATAATGAAGAGTCCTAGTTGCATTAGGACTCTTAATAACCAACTAACTAACACATGGACAACATGTCCTTTATTTAGCATACACGGCTAGAAATAGGAAAATAACAATACTAAAAATAATTAAAGTCTAGAATAGGCTAGAATAGACTTTAATGTGTGAAAAGACGAAAATGCCCTTTTTAGCCACTTTGCTTGTTTGGGCCGATTTGAATGCTTTCAAGTGTTAAGAGTTGAACTCGTACTTCATCTTCTAGATGAAGCTTGGATTCTTCTTTAGATTTTAACTCTCGGACCAATGTAGCTAGTTCTTGATTCCTTTGACGTGTTCTTGATCTAGTCATTGGTCTATTGATGCTTGACAAAGGATGAGGTAGTCTTCTAGATGGTCCCGTATCACTTTAACTCTCGGATCAATGTAGATAGTTCTTGTTCCATTTGAATGGTTCTTGATCTAGTCATTGGTCCATTGATGCTTGATAAAGGATGTGGGTAATGATGTAGTCTTCTAGATGGTCCCGTATCAATCTTGATCTTCTTGATCATCTTTTGCTGCCCCTTTACCTTTATCCGAATGGTTCTTGATTTCAAGAACATCTATCTTGAGCTCATTGATGGATTGCATCATAGCTTTCATTGTTTGTTGTATGGATTCTCTAAAAAGTTTGTCACCATCTATGGCACCTTGCTGCCAGGTACCTTCATCAGAAGACATTATCTTTGCCAAAAAAACTTCACAAAAAGAATCGTTAGTAGAAAAAGATATTACAGATTGAATCTTTCACAAAATCTGTGAATAGTAATCTGGGAATAGTGATCTGTGAATAGTAATCAGTGAATAGTAATCAGATTTTTATTCTCTCAATATCCCACAAAATACTTGTCAAGAACTTCCAACTTTGGATGATTGTATGGTTATGGTGATGGAAGGTTGGAAAATATATCAAAGAATCCGAATCTTGACTTTAACAAAAAGTCTAAGGAAAAAGTGTAAGAGTTATGTGTTGCCAAACAAGAAAAAGATGTGATCTTTACCTTTCTTGAGTTTCTGTTTTCTTGAAATAGCTCGTTCTTGAAATCTTTTCTTACCTTCTTGCCCGAGACTTACCCTTATCTTGGCCACAAGATCAAAAGCTCTTGATTGATGACGGTTTTTGCTAGATCGAAAAGTCTTGATTGTGGCTAATTCAAGATGAAGAGGGAACAAGTGCCAATTCCTTTATACAAAGGAAGTTTGCTTTTGGCCTTGAATCCTTGTCTATTTTGGGTTAACCCGGCTGCCAATTTCTTTACTTCCGGGTGGTTTTTTTGTAGGTAAGTACCCGAATTGTATGAATAACCCGGCTGCCAATTTCTTTACTTCCGGGTGGCTTTTTCGTTGGGGTAAAAATTTTTGTTATCTTTCGGCTATCTCAAGCAAACAAGAAATATTTTTTTCAAGAAAGCAATAAAGGTACACCAAGATAAAGATCAACCTTTTGCTCTGATACCACTTGATGCGAAACCGTGATGTTTTATATCAAGGTTCAACTTTTAAGCAGATCTTCCTCTATCTCGAAATAGTTTCTATGGGAATATACTAAACACAACCCCAGGCAGGCTAAGTATCAATGAAGGCTGAAACACCACAACTAGAGAAACAACCTAGTTGATACAGTAACTCAAAACGTTGCGTCATCACCTCTTTCATGATGCGGAACTGTGATGTTTTATTTCAAGGTTCGGCTTTTAGCAGATCTTTCTCTATCTCGAATTAGTTTCCAAGGGGAATATACTCAACGCAACTCCAAGAAGGCTAATTATCAATGAAGGCTGAAACACCACAACTAGCGAAACTATCTAGTTGATACAGTAACTCAAAGAATATGAAGTTCTACAAGAAATTCATAAACAAGTATCTAAGGAATAACCTTAAACAAAATATCAATATATCTAACGTAAAAATTATGTTGGCCGAACCCTCCCTTAAATAGAGTAGAATTCGGTTCCAAGGAACAATAAAGAAGAGTCCTTGAAGAAGTAGGACTCTTGAACAACAACTTGCTATCAAGTAAAACACTTAAACAAGATAATAGACAACATGTCCTATTATCTTGTATCTAGGCGGCTAGAAAGGCTGAAAATTAACTAACTATGTAAGACTTCAAGAAGTAGAACTCTTAACAACTAGATAACTAACTCCTTAACCTTTATGGACAACATGTCCTTTATTATAGCAACTACTTTCTATCACACGCCTAAATAAAGGAAATAACATTGCCGAAAATAATTGAAGTCTATAATAGTCTAGGATAGGCTAGAATAGACTTTAATGTACAAAAAGACTAAAATGCCCTTTAAATTCGTCCCAATTCTGGACAGCTTGTTGGGCCAACTTGCACGACAATAGCGGAAATCAATAAGGAAGAATCTGGTCTTGTAAACTTCACGAAAGTTGTAGATCTACCTCTTATATTTCATATGCAACTGGAATCAGCTCCATTGGATAACTATATCAAAAGTTATGGTCATTATACCAAACTGTAGCAAAGTTGTCCATTCCTTGTGTACTTATGATACTTAAGAGGTTGACTTGTACAACATTCCTAGATGTAACTTAGAGTCCTCTTAGTATCTTAATACACGTTCCCTTGAGTTGTGCATCCCCGAGGTTGGTACCGCATCATCCCCTCCCTCTTGAAAAGGATTCGTCCTCGAATCATCCTCAAAATCAGCTTTATAATCTGAAAAATGAATAAAAGGGAGCAAGTTAGGAATATAGAATGTAGAAATTACATCGTACTTACCTTTTAATTTGATCTTATGGAGGCTGTCCCAAAAGAAATCTTCTTTCTTCATTGCTTTCAGCCATTCATGGCAGCAAGCTTGCTAAGATTATGAACAAAACGTTGACAAAAACTTGCTCACTCAAATGATGATCGATGTTGATTTGTACTAGTTGAATTCGTCCATTCCTCAATTGTATTAACTCTTGCCGGTTCAACTTTAATACCTTGTAAACTCATTATGTAACTAAGAGGATTAATAGAATGAGTGTAATAAACATAATTATCCATCTTAGCATACAAAGTTTGTGCTTTTAAAATAGTAAAAACAGCCCTAAGATGTTCAATACGATTCTTTCGGTTTTTACTAGCAACAAGTATATTATCTAAATAAGGAATCAGATGTCTATACTTAAAAGTTATGTTATTAATATTGAGACTATCCGTATATAAACTAAAAGTCCTTTCTTGCTTTGGTACAATTTTTCCCGGATTAGCATAATGACTTAAAGACGTACTTACCTTCTTCTTTTCAAGAATTAAATCACCTTGGGTTTGAATTTGCTGATTTGTACCCAAAGATGGTTTTATATATTTCATGATTTTGAAGGCTAATAAATAACCTTCTTGGCAATTCCTTTGTAAACTTATCCTTGAATTCCTGCAAAACATCAATGCATAGACTGGGTAGAGAAGAAGTTATAAGATCAAAAGAAAAATTGTTAGAATGAGCAAACCTTGAGGCTTCTCTTGAATTCAGCAAAACAATGAGTTTGTTTGCTTTCAAAGTCCTATCTACCTTTCCCGAATTGACTAATAAACTCTCTTTCCTCTCTTTTTGTGAGCATGAATTTTTCTCACAATGCTCACGGCTTTTTCATCAATTTTTACCTCGGTTTTTACCTCTTTGGTAGGATCACTAGTTTTTTGCAACTCAAGCTCTTTCATTTTTTCTCTCTCTATTCTCGGCTAATTTCTGTTGTATCTCACTTACACTTTGAGGTGTCATTGGAAGCAAAGTATGACGTATTTTATTCTTTGTAATCATGTACTCATTCTTTCTCCCAATGTGATCTGCAAACCTATCATATTGCCACGGTCTTCCCAGAATAATGTGACTTGTGGTCATAGGTACCACATCACATAAAACCGTGTCTTTAAATGTCCCAATGCTGAAATCTCTCTCCACTTGTTTGTCTACTTTGATATCACCACTATTATTTAACCAAGGAAGTTTGTATGGCATAGGATGTGCCTTCACCGGTAAATCTAAAGTGGTTACCATCTCAAATAAACAAACATTAGTGCAACTTCCATTATCAATAATGACTAAACAACCTCTATCCTTGACTTTGCACATTGTATGAAATAGATTACTTCGATGTTGATGCAATTCATCTAATGGTTTAGAATGTAAAAGGTTTATATTTACTAAAAGAAGATTATCATCGGAGGGAATTGGTGAGTGCCCTCGGCTTCTTCCACAAAAACAGTCTCCTCAGTTTCCTCCTCATCACTAACCCACATTCCGTCGTCCATCATGATCATAGCACTTTTATTTGGACAATCCCGAGCAAAATGGCCCTTACTGTTAGTAGTGCCCTATAACCATTAGCATATGTTGTACGTTTTATATCTATTTGAGTATTTCATATGAATAGTTAATTTTGCTTATGAACATCAAATGCGTGATTTGATAGTAAAACTCATTTGCTTATGTAATTACTATTCTAGTTGTCCCTAGTTTTATGTAATCTATTTTACAATGAAATAAAACTAGTATGATGTTTGATTGATGATTACGTTTTACTAATCATGTGTAATGAGTACAAATCATATCATAGATGCAATGTATTGAGATATATCGTATCGGACGTGATCCGTTAGAGAAGTAATACTTCATGGTCCTTAGTCATAAGTATTACTTCCTCAATACTATTTTAGAATCCTTAGACCTTATGTCTCCATTTGATTCTAGCATGAATGGAGCCACGTTTTGACTTCGGTCAGTACGTTGCTTTTAATCGAGTAATCAATACGATCGATGATCGGATGTAGTGTCCTATCATGGCTTGAATGTGAGAGGCATTGTAAGGGAATTTGTCCCTCTCTTATTAGAGAGAGATATCCATGGGCCCCTCGATAGGGAAAGACTGTTTAAATGCATGGCCGTGCTCAAATGTATTTAATAAAGTGGTTATTAAATATTGTTTGTTGGAACAGTCTACCTGGAGATCGAGCATAAATACAATTAAGCTTAATAAGGGAGACGACTACCATGCCTTATGCTTAATTAGGATATCGCGAGACAAAGGGATTAAATAGTGGATTGATATTAGGTTCCACCGTAAATTCATTCACTTTGGGTAGTCACAATGTCCTGCTAGGGACCGCTTGTGATTTATGAACACACACTTCTACTAAGTGTGTTTTCATTGCCATTGTGATATGAACCTATAGGGTCACACGCATAGACGAGCTAATGAGCTTCATGTCCAAATTCAATGAATCTAGAATTCATTGCCATTGTGATATGAACCTACAGGGTCACACGCATAGACGAGCTAACGAGCTTCATGTCCAGATTCAATGAATCTAGAATGTGTCTAGGTTCATTGTATTTGACTCATTTTTCTGAGAATAATAAAGAGTTATTATTCGAATTAGAGATAAGGGGCATTTTTTGTATAGCTGGGATTACGTGGGAGTTATTATCCGATAGGGACTCCCACTACCAGCAGAAGTCTAGGGGACGTGGGAATTAAAGACTCCTACTGCCAGAAGAGGTGGAGCGGACGTGGGAGTTGTTCTGGAAACAACCTCTCACTCCCTATATAAACCTCTCTTGGCAAAAACCCTAGGGTGAGATTTTTCCAGCCGAAATACCAGGAAATCCAGAAAACTGTTTCTGCCTCCCTTTCTCCCTAATTCCCGAAATTCAGAAAAACCGAAGAGCTAGCACTCGCTGGATACCGGTAGGGAGTAGTTCCGCAAGGGAAGACTCAAGGTGATCGTTGCTGAGAGCATAAAGACGTAATCTTCCATTCAAGAATCAGATTCTTGAGCCAAGAAACGTAAGTCCTTTTTCTTGTAATTCTTGCTGTTTTCGATTCGTTTACGTATGGGAGGATCCTTCAGGGGAGGACTCATAGGTGTTTGGAACGAGTTTTCGCCCATGAATCCCTTCAGTGGTATCAGAGCCTTGCTCATACGATTCGAATTCGATATTGTTAATCACAACATATCACGTATCAATTTCGATTTGATATGTGTATGCGTGAAAAACATAAAAGATTGTTTCTTTGATTATGATATATGTGATATATGCATAAACTGTTTTAGTGCGTTTAAAGATTATTTCTTTGTTCATGATATATGTGATATACTGCATAAGCTGTTTATATTAAATCTGTTAATGCATAAACTGTTCTGTGAATCTGTAATTAATTGGATTAATTCGGTTATTACGCATAAACTGCCTGTATGTCTCCTGCCGTTAATTTGATTAACCAATGCATAATCTGTTTATGTAAGTAAGGCAATTGAGGGGTAAATCGGGACAGAAAAACTCATTCGATGAGCTGATGTAGAATCAGATTTTTCTTAAGAATCAGAAAAACTCATTCGTCGCGCAGATTCGTCGTTCCGCTGACTTAAGACTTTGTGTATGTACTCGTTGTTAATTTCATTGTGCTTTATGTGTTTTTAGCATGGTGAATAGCATGGCCTACTATACCCCTTGTTTTACATATTTTTGGTGTAATTTTATAATACGGCCTGCGAGCCGTTTTTCAATGTTGTAAAATTGTAATCGCTTTCTTAGATTAGCTTTATTGCTTTACATTGAAGGCTGGGGTATGCCCATGGAACTATGTAACAAGGCTGGAGGCTGCTGGATCGAAGACTTTATCCATGAGATGGATACTGACTTAGATTGACCCTTGGCTCCCACAAGGCTCGTGGGAGTCATCATAGAATTAGGCCATGCTATCTCACGTTTAATTTTTATGCTTTATATATTGCATGAGATGCTTTTATAATTGTATTACACATTTTACTGTCTTATTCATACCGAACGTTTTAATTAAGTCTTAAAATGCCTACCATTTCCTAAGCACTCCATGAGCTTGGATCATCATTATGTCTTCTTGCCAAAGCAACAGATAAGTGGTTATCTAGGCAAGAGGAGATGGGAAATAGTGATTTCCATATGCTTAGACATGGTTCGACTTAACTAGGCTATCAAAATAGTTTTGGGCCTAGGGCATAAAATGGGAAAAAGCCGGGACATATAGATGTCATTCGCATTAGATGATTTTACTTTGTTTATGGGTGTTAAGCCAAAGCTTTCCTGTAACTATTGTAAAATGTTTTTCCCCACTATTTATCAAGTGTTGAAATTGTGGAAAAGATTTTTGCTCAAAAACTAATAACTTTGCAAATAATTTAATGTAGATAATTGCAACCAACACTTCACACAATTCATTGCGATCTGTCATTGAGAAGGAAAAACTAAGTGGGACCAATTTCCTTGATTGGGCCCGTAACTTAAGGATTGTCCTTAAGAAAGAAAGAAAGCTATATGTTCTTCATACATACATTCCTGAACAGCCTGCAAACAACGCCCCTAAAGCTGAAAGAGATGCTTGGAAGAAGCATTTCGATGACTCTAACGACGTGACTTGTCTCATGTTAGTCACAATGAGCACTGACCTTCAAAAACAGTTTGAAGGAGTTGAGGCTTTCCAGATGATGGGCCAGCTCAAGGAAATGTTCCAAGAGCAACCTTGTCATGAAAGATTCCTCACAACTAAGGCGTTAAATAGTTGCAAAATGGCCCCTGACACCTATGTAAGTGCACATGTTCTTAAGATGAAGGGCTATTTTGACCAACTTGAGAAACTTGGGGCTCTCGTAGGTCATGACATGGCCACATATATGATCTTAGGCTCACTCCCACCGGAGTATGACCAATTTGTTATGAACTTCAACATGCATGCCATGGAGAAGACCATACATGAAATACACAGGATGCTCAAGCAGGCTGAACTGAACATTAAGAAGACCCCTGAAGTCTTAATGGTTCAAAAAGGGAATTTCAAGAAGAAAGGAAAGGGAAAGCCCATGGCCAAGAAAGGCAATGGCAAAAGCAATGGCAAGCCCAAGCCCAAGCCTAAAGCCAAGGCACCAAATGAGGGAGTTTGCTTCCATTGCAATGAACCAGGTCATTGGAAACGGAACTGCAAGCTCTATTTGGAAGAGAAGAAAAAGGGAAAGGCCAGTTTGACTGTCTCTCCAGGTATTTATGTTATTGAAATTAACATGTCTGCTCCTACTTCATAGGTATTAGATACCGGTTGTGGATCTCACATTTGTGCAAATGTACAGGGGTTCAAAAGGAGTAGATCACTGGCAAAAGGAGAAGTGGACCTGAGAGTAGCGAACGGAGCAAGAGTTGTTGCTGTAGCTACCGGGACATTTAATTTAGTTTTTCCAAGTGGCCATATAATAGAACTGAATAATTGTCTTTATGTTCCAACTTTGAGTAGGAATATTATTTCAGTTTCTTGTTTGGATATTGAAGGTTTTGAATTAAATATTATGAATAAAATTTGCACCATTCATAAAGATCGTATCTTTTATGGAGATGCCTCTTTGATGAATGGGTTTTATGTTCTTAACCTCGATGATTCCATTAAAAGGCCCATCTATAACATTAATACTAAGAGGTTTAAATCAAATGACTTAAACCAGACCTACTTTTGGCACTGTCGTTTGGGCCACATAAATGAGAAACGCATATCAAAGCTCCATACAGATGGAATTTTGACATCATTTGACTTAGAGTCTTATGAGACTTGTGATTCTTGCTTGTTAGGCAAAACGACTAAAGCTCCCTTTACTGGACAAAGTGAGAGAGCTTCCGATTTATTGGGCCTTATACATACAGATGTTTGTGGACCAATAAACACTAGTGCTAGAGGAGGGTTTCAGTACTTCATCACATTCACAGATGAATTCAGTAGATATGGCTACGTCTATCTAATGAAACATAAATCGGAATCTTTTGGAAGATTCAAAGAATTTCAAAATGAAGTACAAAATCAACTTGGTAAAAGTATTAAGACACTTCAATCAGATCAAGGTGGCGAATACCTTAACCAAGAGTTCGACGAACATCTTAGGGGTTGCAGAATTGTTTCGCAATTAACTCCTCCTGGCACACCACAATGGAATGGTGTATCGGAACGGAGGAATCGCACCTTACTAGATATGGTTCGATCTATGACGAGTCAAACAAGTCTTCCGATTTCCTTTTGGGGCTACGCCCTAGAAACTGCTTGATTTATATTAAATAGAGTTCCTTCTAAAGCGGTTCAGAAAACTCCATATGAGATATGGACTGGGAAACGACCAAGCTTGTCATTTCTCAAAATTTGGGGATGCGAGGCGTACGTAAAACGCCTGTTATCTGATAAACTCACCCCTAAATTTGACAAGTGTTTGTTTGTTGGATATCCTAAAGAAACTAAAGGATATTACTTCTATCTTCCATCAGAGAACAAAGTGTTTGTTGCTCGTAATGATTTATTCCTTGAAAGGGAATTTATTTCTAAAGAGGATAGTGGGAGTAAGATCCATCTTGAGGAAATTCAAGATCCCCAAACAACATCTGAACCAAATTTGGAAGTTCAAGCAAGCTCACGTGCTGATACTGAGCTTCAATCTTTGACACAAGGCCCAAGGAGGTCGAGTCGGGTACATCAATAGCCTGAGAGATATGGATTTCTCGTGACTAATGATCATCAGGTCGAACTCATTGATCAAGATGAACCCACTACCTACAAAGAGGCAATTCGTAGTTCTGAGTCAGAAAAGTGGCTAGAAGCTATGAAGTCTAAGATGCAATCCACGTACGATAACCAAGTGTCGACTTTGGTTGACCCACCCGAAGGGTGTAAGGTCATTGATAACAAATGGTGTTTCAAAAAGAAAACGGACATGGATGGTAATGTACACACTTTTAAATCTCGACTAGTAGTTAAAGGTTATAGACAAGTTCATGGTATTGACTATGACGAAACCTTTTCTCCTGTCGTTATGATAAAGTCTATTAGGATTTCACTTTCCATAGCTGCATATTATGACTATGAGATATGGCAAATGGATGTTAAGACTGCATTTCTTAATGGAAACCTTCTCGAGGATGTGTATATGACACAACCTGAGGGGTTTGTTGATCCAACAAATCCTAGCAAAGTGTGTAAGCTTCAAAGGTCCATTTATGGATTGAAGCAAGCATCTCAAAGCTGGAATCGTCGCTTTGATGAACGTATTAAAGAATTCGGTTTCATCAAAAATGAAGACGAGCCTTGTGTTTATAAGAAAGTAACTAATAATGCAGTAGTGTTCCTTGTGCTTTATGTGGATGACATCTTACTGATTGGTAATGACATCCCCACATTACAAAGCGTAAAAGCTTGGTTGGGGAAGTGCTTTTCCATGAAATACTTAGGCGAGGCTACATACATTTTGGGTATAAGTGTTGGAGTACATTTAATCTAAGGTGCGCCAATTCGATTGGGCCGGGCCGGGATTGGATTGGGCCCTTAATCGGGTTGGGCCGACCAACCCATTTGGATCAATCAATTCGATTGGGCCGGGCCGGGATTGGATTGGGCCCTTAATCGGGTTGGGCCGACCGACCCGTTTGGACCGACCTTATGGCTGGAATATTAGACATAATTTCAGCTCTCATTATGATGGTTGAAGTGGTGGAGAGAGTGGAGGAGTGGTTTCCTCCATGATCTCCCACTTCCCCCATTTTCTCACCCCACTCTCTCTTAATAGACTAGGAGGAAAATACTGATTTTCCAAAACTATTCTAATCAGATTTTTCTCCAGCTTTTGAAGCTTAGAGAGAAAAGAGAAAGGTGAGTTTTAGAGAGAAAAAGAAAAGATAGATTTCTAGACTTGTTTTCTAGCATTTTGCTAATAGGAAAGAAGTTAGAAATCCTGTATCTTGTTCTTCTGAAAAGGTCTAAAATACATACTCCATTGAAGAGTGTCTTCAAAGCTTCTACAAGGCGTTGGCTAGCACCAAGAAGTAGAAGACCATCCCCGAAAGATCGAGTGGATACTGGGAGAGACGGAGCCTGCATTGTGGTGTTCCGTTCGTGACTACATACCGCTGAAAGCGTTTCAGCCATTCTAGCATCAATATAAGGTAAAACACTATCCCATAGTCATAGGTTCTTACTCGTGGAAGATCCTGGTAGAGGTGGGTCAAGTTTTATTCCGCTGCGCACTTGTTTATGACCCGGTTATTCCTCTAACAGTGGTATCAGAGCCACTCACGAGTACCCTATAGACTTAATGTGTTATAGTGTTTTTATATAGATTTTGAATCTATGTTTTGCATGCCTTAGGATTGCTAGAAATGTTGTATATGATTTATGACATGTTTTTCATCATTTTGAATGTATGAAATTCGAGACTTTCCAGTTTTGAAGTCATTCAAAAGCTAGAAAAAACTCTCAGTTTCTAGCCCTTTCGGTCGACCGGGACTCAGTTTCGGTCGACCGAGTCAAGACAGAAGCTACTGATATTTGGTTCGGATCAACCGAGTTGGTCTTCGGTCGACCCGAAAGTGCCTCGCCTTTCGGTCAACCGAGTACTTTCGAGTACTTTTGTTCGATCGACCGAAGCTTGGTGGCCGGCCAACCGAATCGACCGATGATTTGAAATGTTCTCGCTTGGTCGGGTTGCTCATTATTTTTCATAAATTGTTATGTTAATTGAGCATGATGCATAGTAGTCGCCATTACCCTGTTGGTTTTATTTTATAATACGATCTGCGTATCGTGCCTATTTTTCTATCAAAAGTTGTAATTTTTTCTTCTCATTAAATCACCTCGAATGTAACTCGAGTTTTCCTTAGAATTATGTAATATTCTAGATTAGGAGAAGGTACAGTTGTGATGAAGATTTGGAGGCAACCAATTGAAGGTCAAGACGGTGTAGAATAGAATATTTTTCTTTTCACACCCTTAGATTGACTTCACGATTTTTCCATTGGCTTGGAAAAACCGAATAGGATATGGCGATTACTATTGCATTTTATTTTTATGTATTGGATGCATATGTATATAAGCATAAAATGTTTTATTTATGCTTTTCTGGTGAGATTGTTAAAAACAAAACCCCTCAATTAAAATATTAATTAGTGCCTTCCTAAGTTTGGCCCTCGTCAAGGCCTAGATCGACATTAGTATGGGACATGCCAAAGCTGTGCATACGTGTCTATCCGGGTGAGGCGCGAAGGATAAGTTGTGATATCCGACGGCTAAAACTTAGGGTCCTAGTTAACTGGATTATCTCAATAAATGGATTGAGGATCTTGAGGCAAAAGAGTTGAGAAAAGTGTATAATGATACGCTTGAATAAATGTTATTCACTCAACTAACCAAGAATTACATAATTTGATGTAATTGGCAAACGTTGCCTACCTAAATAACTAAGTTTTGGGCGATCAGCCCAAAGTCGACTCGTAACGAGGTGAAATATGGATCTTGGCCCGCTAGAAAGTTAACGAACTTTCCGAGTTGATAATGAGGGTTATTCACTCGAAGAAAATAGTGGGAGAAATCATTAAAAAGATAAAAGACCTAATAATGATTTTAAATCGGTACTTACTTTGCATATGTATTTTGTTGTAGATAAATGGCAAATTCAAACCAAACACTATCATTGCGTTCTGTCCTTGAGAAGGACAAATTAGAGGGAGTTAACTTCCTCGACTGGTTTAGGAACTTGAGAATCGTTCTCAAGCATGAAAGAAAGCAGTATGTCCTGGAACAGCCTATTCCTGCTACACCAGAGGCTCGCGCTTCAACCGCGGAAAGAAATGCTTATCAGAAGCATGTTAGTGATGTTTTAGATGTGTCTAGCCTCATGCTTGTCACCATGAACTCTGAGCTTCAGAAGCAACATGAGGACATGGGGGCTTATGAGATGCTGGCTCACTCGAAGCAACTATATCGTGGGCAAGCACACCGAGAGAGATTCGATGTATCGAAATCTCTTTTTCGATGCAAAATGTCCGAAGGAATGCCAGTGAGGAACTCACGTTCTTAAGATGATAGGTTATGTTCGAACCTTGAAAAACTCGGGATTTCCGTTGGGACAAGAGTCGTCGACTAATTTGATCTTGCAATCGTTGCTCGAATCATACAGATCGGTTCATTCGAATTATCACATGAATGAAATTGACAAGCCATTGCTCGAGTTGTTGAACATGCCTGAGGACTCGCCGAGAAGGAAATAGGCAAGTCCAAGCCCAACACCATACTGATGGTGCAAAAGGGCAAAGGCAGAGGTTTTGTGAAATCCAAAGGCAAACCGAAAGGTAAGCCCAAGGGCAAGCAAACCACTTTCAACAATGCACTGAAACCTAAGGGTGGTGTAGCCAAAGACTCAATCTGTCATCACTGTGATGAGAAGGGTCACTGGAAAAGGAACTGCAAAAGCTATCTTGCAGGGAAAAGGCTGGAAAAGGAGAAAGCAAATGTTGCTACGGGCTCAGGTATTTATGCTGTAGATATTAATATGATTGATACTAATTTAAATTAAACTACTTCTTGGGTATTTGATACCGGATGTGGTTCTCACATTTTTACTAATGTGCAGGGACTGCAAAGGAGTAGAGAGTTGGCAAAGGGTGAAGTGGAACTACGAGTTGGCAACGGAGCACGTGTTGCAGCCCTAGCTGTAGGGACTTGTACTTTTACTTTGCCTTCAGGGCTTGTTTTGGGTTTAGAAAACTGTTTCTATGTACCTAGTTTAATTAAGAATATTATTTCAGTTTCTTGTTTGGACAAGAAAGGTTTTGAGATTTCGATCAAAAAACCAACGATTGTCGTTATTTCTAGATAATATGTTTTATGCAAGCGCCTCTTTGATTAATGTTCTATATATTTTAGATCTTGATATGCCAATTTTAAATATAAATACCAAAAGGATTAAAACTAATGATTCTAATCCGACATACCTCTGGCATTGTCTCTTAGGCCACATTAACGAAGACCGCATATCCAAACTCCATAAAGATGGGTTGTTAGAATCATTTGATTTCGAGTCTTATGATCGATGCGAATCCTATTTGTTGGGTAAGATGACAGCATCACCTTTCACTAAGCTAGGTGAGAGATCCGATGCTTTATTAGGACTAATACATAGTGATGTATGTGGCCCTTTTAATATACATGCAAGGGGTGGTTACCTCTACTTCATTACCTTTACTGATGACTTCAGTAGGTATGGATATGTGTTCTTGATGAAACACAAATCCGAAGCATTTGCTAAGTTCAAAGAGTTTAAACTTGAAGTAGAAAACCAACTTGGCAAGAGTATTAAGGTTCTTCGATCTGATCGAGGAGGAGAATACTTAAGTCAAGAATTCGTGACTATCTAAAAGCTTGTGGAATCGTTTCACAACTTTCTCCTCCAGCCTACTCCACAATGGAATGGTGTATTCGAAAGGAGGAACAGAACCTTATTAGATATGGTTCGTTCTATGATGAGTCACACGAGCCTCGCCCAATTCCTTTTGGGGACACGCACTAGAGACAAGCAGCTTTAACACTTAAACGCTGCTCCATCTAAATCGATTGCAAAGACGCCATACGAGTTATGGGATCGGGAAGCGTCCCGGCTTTGTCTTTCCTCAAGATTTGGGGGCGTGAAGCTTTGTGAAACGCTCGACTTCCCGATAAGCTGGCTCCAAAACCGAAAAGTGCATATTTGTAGGTTATCCTAAGGAAACTAAAGGATACTACTTTTATATCCCTAACGAAAACAAAGTGTTTGTTGCTCTCACTGGGAGTCTTTCTAGAAAAAGAATTTGTTTCTAGAAACACAAGTGGGAGTAGCGTAGAACTTTCCCAAGTTCCGGACTCTCAAACTAGCACTAATGATGAGATGGAAATTGAACAGACTCCACAAGTTGTTGTGCAAACGAGTGCCACAAACAGTTGTGCAGACCATCACCGATTCAAGAAACACAAGAATTGCGTAGGTCCGGTAGAGTTCGTCGTCCACCTCCTGGGAAAAATTTGGATTTTTTCATAACGAGAACATGGTGATGTTATGTTTGTGGATCACGATGAACCTTCAACCTACAAACAGGCAATTAATAGCCCAAATTTCGAGAAATGGCTTGAAGCCATGAGATCCGAAATGGACTCAAGCGAAAGCTTCTAAGCCTGGGAACATCCGCTTTTATTGATGCCGTCCCAGTGAGTTTGGCTTCATTAGAAATGAGGATGAGCCTTGTGTTTACAAGAAGGTTAGTGGGAGCTCAATTGTATTCCCTGGTTTTGTATGTAGATGACATACTACTCATTGGAAACGACATACCAACCTTAAAGTCTCGTAAAGGCTTGGTTGAGTACGTGTTTCTCTATGAAAGACTTAAAGCGGCTGACTATATTCGGGAGTCAAGATCTAGAGATGATCGGGGAGACTCATTGGCCTAAGTCGAGTACATATATAGACAAGGTGCTAAAGCGGTTTAGCATGCAAGAGTCTAAGAAAAGGACTTTGTCCTATGGCACATGGTACTCGTTATGTCGAAGGAACAAGTGTTCTAAAACGCTCGCCGAATTAGAACGCATGAAAGAGATTCCTTATGCTTACGCCATAGGATCCATCATGTATGCCATGTTATGTACTCGCCCTGAATGTCTCGTATGCCTTAAGCCTTACGAGCGAGATACCCGATCTAATTACGGTGAACGCCACTGGATCTCGATCAAGAATATCCTCAAGTACTTGCGAAGGACTAAGGATACATTCTTGATTTATGGAGGGGCGGATGAGCTCGTTGTAAGTGGTTACACCGATGCTAGTTTCCAAACCGACAGAGATGATTTCCGATCGCAATCGGGATATGTGTTTAACTTGAATGGAGGTGCTTTGTGAGTCAGCGCAGTTCAAAGCAATCAACCATCGCAGATTCTACTGACAGAGGTCGAGTACATAGCAGCTTGTGAAGCAGCTAAGGAGGCAGTTTGGATCAGGAAATTTATTTCCTACCTCGATGTGGTTCCTAGTATTGCGAACCCGATAGACCTCTATATTGACAATAATGGGGCTATTTCCCAATCTAAGGAACCTAGATCTCACCAGAGGTCCAAACATGTACTACGGCGATTTCACCTAATCCGCGAGATTATAGAGAGAGGTGATGTGCATATATGTAGAGTAGATTCGGCTGACAATGTCGCCGATCCACTGACGAAGCCACTGTCGCAGCAGCAGCATGATCGTCACACTAGCTCCATGGGTATCCGATATCTGGAGGGCTGATCTTTCGAGACAGTCATTAGTATGCCCTAAAGACCATTTATTGCAATTTGGGTCTTTAGTGCAAGTGGGAGATTATTGTAATAGTACCGTATTTATGTAATTTTCATATTGATGAATAAAAAGGCATAAATTTCATTATTATTCATTATGTTTCTGTGTTCTTAACAACATAAATAAATAATATGTCCTTAGAATATTATTCATAATTGTTATGAGATATTATTCCAAAAAGTCCCTAGTCGAACATTATTATGGAATCTTCGAGGACAATAATAATGCGCAAGACTAGTATGTGCCCTGATTGATATAAGATATCGGATCGTCACATGGGTATATATGATTAGAGAATCATTATACTGGACAGACCTGACATGAGAAACACACCATGGATTGTTGTATAATAGTCAACGGTGTTTCTCAAATTTTGACTGGGTTGTAATGAGATCCTTCGACTTGAGGTCTCACAAGAGTTCTTGCATGGCTAGTGTTATGCTTTGATAATGTTAAACACTATCCGTAAATGGGTGAGCAATAAAGGCATTTATTGGGTATATCACGAATCTTGTTCAGGATGAGTGGGATGCAGAAAGGATTTGTCCCTCCTATATAGTAGGAGCGATATCTTGGGCCCCTTGATGGAGTCTGACTAATTCATGGACATGAACAAGTGAATCAGTATATGATATTGATGTCATTTGATTAGTCTACTCGCGAATCAAGAAACTAAAAGATTGGACAATACAAGTGTGACTTTTTCCATGACTTGTGTTCAATCTAGATATCAAGGACAAAAGGATTTAACTACAAATGCCAAATATTGTGATTATGATAAATCACCAGATATTTATGAATTGGGGGTAATGATGCGTTGCTAGATACCTGTCATTACCTGTGATATATGATGTCACGGCCAACATCATAGATACCTTCTGGGTCGCACTCATAGATCAACTGGATTGGGCTTGTTGGAGTACATTTAATCTAAGATGCGCCAATTGGATTGGGCCCTTAATCGGGTTAGGCCGACCAATCCATTTGGATCAATCAATTCGATTGGGCCCGGCTCGGCCCGGGATTGGATTGGGCCCTTAATCGGGTTGGGCCGACCAATATGATTGGGCTCACCGACCCGTTTGGACCGACCTTATGGCTGGAATATTAGACATAATTTCAGCTCTCATTATGGTGGTTGAAGTGGTGGAGAGAGTGGAGGAGTGGTTTCCTCCATGATCTCCCACTTCCCCCATTTTCTCACCCCACACTCTCTTAATAGACTAGGAGGAAAATAATGATTTTCCAAAACTATTCTAATCAGATTTTTCTCCAGCTTTTGAAGCTTAGAGAGAAAATAGAAAGGTGAGTTTTAGAGAGAAAAAGAAAAGATAGATTTCTAGACTTGTTTTCTAGCTTTTTGCTAATAGGAAAGAAGTTAGAAATCCTGTATCTTGTTCTTCTGAAAAGGTCTGAAATACATACTCCATTGAAGAGTGTCTTCAAAGCTTCTACAAGGCGTTGGCTAGCACCAAGCAGTAGAAGACAATCCCTGGAAGATCGAGTGGATACTGGGAGAGACGGAGCCTGCATTGTGGTGTTCCGTTCGTGACTACATACCGCTGAAAGCGTTTCAGCAATTCTAGCATCAATATAAGGTAAAACACTACCCCATAGTCGTAGGTTCTTACTCGTGGAAGATCCTGGTAGAGGCGGGTCAAGTTTTATTCCGCTGCGCACTTGTTTATGACCCGGTTATTCCTCTAACAATAAGAATCTATAGAGATAGATCTAACAAAATGATTGGCCTAAGCCAGAGTGGATACATTGACAAGGTACTGAAACGGTTCAGTCTGCAAGACTCCAAAAAGGGATTCTTGCCCATGTCACATGGCATTAAACTCAGCAGAACTCAAGGACCTTCCACAAGGGTGGACCAAGAGCGCATGAGTAAGATCCCATATGCTTCAGCCACTGGGTCTATTATGTACGCCATGATATGCACTCGCCTGGATGCCTCATTTTCTTTAAGTATGACAAGTAGATATCAATCTGACCCTGGAGAGTCACATTGGACTACAGTCAAGAGCATTCTTAAGTACTTGATAAGGACTAAAGATATGTTCTTAGTTTACGGAGGTCAGGAAGGGAGTCTGGTTGTAAACGGTTACACAGACGCAAGCTTCCAGACCGACGTAAATGATTATAGATCGCAATCTGGTTTTGTGTTTTGTTTGAATGGAGGTGCTGTGAGCTGGAAGAGCTCAAAACAAGAAACCGTGGCCGACTCTACAACAGAGGCTGAGCATCTAGCTGCCTCTGAAGCAGCTAAAGAAGCTGTTTGGATCAAGAAGTTCGTTGATGAATTAGGTGTCGTCCCTAGCATTGTGAACCCAGTGGACCTCTATTGTGATAGTACTGGTGCCATTTCACAAACTAAGGAACCTAGATCTCACCAACGATCCAAACACATTCTCAGGCATTTCCATCTGATTAGAGAGATCATCGACAGAGGAGACGTTAGTATTTGCAAAGTTCATACAGACGACAACATTGTAGATCCATTGACCAAGCCACTCCCACAACCTAAACATGAGAGTCATACTAGGTCAATGGGATTGAGGATCATGTATGATTGGACCTAGGGCAAGTGGGAAACTGTTAGTAGTGCCCTAGAACCATTAGCATATGTTGTACGTTTTATATCTATTTGAGCATTTCATATTAATAGTTAATTTTGCTTATGAACATCAAATGCGTGATTTGATTGTAAAACTCATTTGCTTATTTAATTACTATTCTAGTTGTCCCTAGTTTTATGTAATCTATTTTACAATGAAATAAAACTAGTATGATGTTTGATTGATGATTACGTTTTACTAATCATGTGTAATGAGTACAAATCATATCATAGATGCAATGTATTGAGATATATCGTATCGGACGTGATCCGTTAGAGAAGTAATACTTCATGGTCCTTAGTCATAAGTATTACTTCCTCAATACTATTTTAGAATCCTTAGACCTTATGTCTCCATTTGATTCTAGCATGAATGGAGCCACGTTTTGACTCGGTCGTACGTTGCTTTTAATCGAGTAATCAATACGACTGATGATCGGATGTAGTGTCCTATCATGGCTTGAATGTGAGAGGCATTGTAAGGAATTTGTCCCTCTCTTATTAGAGAGAGATATCCATGGGCCCCTCGATAGGGAAAAGGCTGTTTAAATGCATGGCCAGTGCTCAAATGTATTTAATAAAGTGGTTATTAAATATTGTTTGTTGGAACAGTCTACCTGGAGATCGAGCATAAATACAATTAAGCTTAATAAGGGTGACGACTACCATGCCTTATGCTTAATTAGGATATCGCGAGACAAAGGGATTAAATAGTGGATTGATGTTAGGTTCCACCGTAAATTCATTCACTTTGGGTAGTCACAATGTCCTGCTAGGGACCGCTTGTGATTTATGAACACACACTTCTACTAAGTGTGTTTTCATTGCCATTGTGATATGAACCTACTGTGGGTCACACGCATAGACGAGCTAACGAGCTTACATGCGATTCAATGAATCTAGAATGTGTCTAGGTTCATTGTATCGACTCATTTTTCTGAGAATAATAAAGAGTTATTATTCGAATTAGAGATAAGGGGCATTTTTTGTATAGCTGGGATTACGTGGGAGTTATTATCCGATAGGGACTCCCACTACCAGCAGAAGTCTAGGGGACATGGGAGTTAAAGACTCCCACTGCCAGAAGAGGTGGAGCGGACGTGGGAATTGTTCTGGAAACAACCTCTCACTCCCTATATAAACCTCTCTTGGCTGAAACCCTAGGGTGAGATTTTTCCAGCCGAAATACCAAGAAATCCAGAAAACTATTTCTGCCTCCCTTTCTCCCTAATTCCCGAAATTCAGAAAAACCGAAGAGCTAGCACTCGCTGCCCGTTTCGTCGCGTGGATACCGGTAGAGAGTAGTTCCGCAAGGGAAGACTCAAGGTGATCGTTGCTGATAGCATAAAGACGTAATCTTCCATTCAAGAATCAGATTCTTGAGCCAAGAATCGTAAGTCCTTTTTCTTGTAATTCTTGCTGTTTTCGATTCGTTTACGTATGGACGGATCCTTCAGGGGAGGACTCATGTGTGTTTGGAACGAGTTTCCGCCCATGAATCCCTTCACTTACCTCTACACTTAAAACATTCCTGATCATGTGTTGTAGGTGTACTAGGCCTCAAATCGGTTGATTTTGACGTAGATGAAGTCTTTGCTTGTATTTGGCTCGGCAAAGAATTATAATTGTTTAGGGACTGATTTGGCCATTTCCAAGATTGGAAATTTGCCGAGTAAGTCCTTGAACTTTTCTCCTTTTGTTGTCTCTCAATCTGTTCAGCATAATAAACCATATCAATAAAATTACGAAGGTTAGCACGTTCTACCTTAGTTCAAATTTTGTCATTGAGACTAGCCAAGAATCGAGCCAAAGTCGCTTCAACATCTTCATTAATATTTGATCTAATCATTGCCATCTTCATCTCCTTATAATATCCATCAACGGTCTTTGTCCCTTGCCTCAATCTTTGTAATTTATTGTATAAATCACGAGTATAGCTTTGAGGTACAAATCTCCGTGTCATGATTGCTTTCATCTCTTCCCATGAATCAATTTGTCTTTGTCCCGTTCTTCTCCTTTCACGGGACTCGTTATCCCACCAAATTGATGCATATTCACAAAACTCCATGGCTGCCAATTTAACCTTTTTCTCCTCCGAATAATTGTGAACATAAAAAACATGGTTAATTTTGCGAGTCCAATCTAAAAATAATTGAGGATCGTTTGTACCTTGGAAAGATGGGATCTTTGTCTTTATTGCACCAAGATTATTATCATACCTTTGATTTTGCAAAATGGCTCTCGGTTCAAAAGACAAATTGTCCTCCATTCTTGGGAAATTTGCTCTCGGTTCAAAGGCTAAATGATCATCCATTCTTTGATTTGCTCTCGGCACAAAAGGGGTATTTTCCCTTCATTGTCGAAAGTTGTCTCTCAAGATTTGTTCAATGGATTCTTGAGATTCTTGAACATCAAGTGCTGCGGCTTTTCCTTTGGCTGCTTGGTTATTGAATTCATGATTATCCAATCTTGTCGTGGTCTCATTCAATTTTTGTATCAACATCCTCATGGTTTGTTGTGTTGATTCTTGAAAGAGTTTGTCACCTCCAACGGCACCTTGCTGCGAAGTACCTTCATCAAAAGACATTATCTTTGCAAAGAAAAATCACACAAACTGTTAGAAAGAAAAACAAAATTCTCTCAATATTCCATCAATACTTGTCAAGAACTTCCAACTCTAGATGATTTACAGATTCCTAACGTGTTGCGTTGATGAAAATCTGAAAAAATATGGGATGAATTCCTATCTTGACCTAAACAAAAAGTTAAGAAAGAAATATAAGAGTAATCATTTAAAAAGATGTGATCCTTACGTTTCTTGATTTCTTGAAAATTGATTTAAAAATCTCGGATGAACAGTAGCATGAATAGTACCGAAAATTTAAAAATCTTGAAAATTTTGAATCTTGATTTCATTTTCTTACCTTTTACCAAAGACTTTTTTCTTGGCCACACGATATCAAGAACTCCGGATTAGGAAGATTTTGCCTTGATTTGAGTATAATGATGGTGGGTAATTCAAGAACAAGAGGGAACAAGAACCAATTCCTTTGTGTCCCAACGGACAAGGAAGTTTTGCTTTTGGTTTGATCCGTGTCTAAATTGGATAACCCGGCTGCCAATTTCTTTACTTCCGGGTGGCTTTTGCGTATGGTAGTAATAGATTTTTTTGTTATCGAAAAAAAATTGAAACGTAAGGTACACCAAGATAGAGATCAACTTTTTGCTCTGATACCACTTGATGCGGAACCATGATGTTTTATATCAAGGTTCGGCTTTTAGCAGATCTTTCTCTATCTAGAATTAGTTTCCAAGGGGAATATACTCAACGAAACTCCAAGAAGGCTAAGTATCAATGAAGGCTGAAACACCACAACTAGCGAAACTATCTAGTTGATACAGTAACTCAAAAAATATGAAGTTCTACCGGAAATTCATAAACAAGTATCTAAGGAATAACCTTAACCAAAATATCAATAAATCTAACGTAAAGAGTATGTTGGCCGAAACACTCCCTTAAATAGAGTAGAATTAGGTTCCAAGCAACAATAAAGAAGAGTCCTTGAAGAAGTAGGACTCTTGAACAACAACTTGCTATCAAGTAAAACACTTAAACAAGATAATAGACAACATGTCCTATTATCTTGTATCCAGGCGGCTAGAAAGGCTGAAAATTAACTATGTAAGAATCCTTTAAGAAGTAGAATTCTTAACAACTAGATAACTAACTCCTTAACTGATACGAGATCATATATGAAGCTTAAAGTGGTCATTTGGATAAATGACCTCATCAACATTCCAAATACGAGCTTCCAAGTAAAGCCTTTGTTCCAAGTGTTGAAAGTATCTATTATAAAGGTTCAAGAGTTAAAGAAGCCTTCAAATAAAGCTAGACACAAGGATCAAAGCCATCTAATAGCATTTGAAGGAAAGATACATAATTGGAAGGAAAACGGTTGAAAGAGTATTTTAGTCATTTGATAATTATAGTCTATTCTAGACTTTAATTATATTTCAGATTTATTATATTGTTTAATTAGCCATGTTGGCCGAAATAAGCTAGCTAAATAATAGGACATGTTGTCCTTAATGTTGGGTAGTGTTTTTAGTTATCTAGGAGTTGTAGAGTCCTAATCCTTAAAGGACTCTTATTTGTGGGTTATTTTTGGACGAAATTCCACTCCATTTAAGAGGGATTTCAGCCATGTTATTATTGGACTGGATATATTGATATTTTGATTTAAGGTTATTCCTTAGTTACTTTGTGCTTGATTCTCTGGGTAGAATTCATTCATTTTTGAGTTACTGTATCAATAAGTTTGGTTTATACTTATTGTGGTGTTTCAGCCCCCATTGATATTCAACCTTGCGGGAGAAAGGTTGTTTATATTCCCCCATAAACTGTTCGAGATAGAGAAAGATCGGGCATTCAAGCCGAACCTTCGTATTCGTACAACGGTTTCGCATCAGGTGGTATCAGAGCAAAAGGTTTATCTCTATCTTGGTGTATCTTTATTGCTTTCTTTAAAAATTTTGGGCAGAAAATTACAAAAAAATATTACTGTTTGCGGATTACTGTTCACGACACTTTGTTTGCGGATTCACTGTTCATCGTACTGTTCATCGTTACTGTTGACGACACTGTTCATCCGGGTCAAATCAGATTTTCAGTTACTGTTCATCCGAACCAAAAATCAAAAATCAAGAAAATCAAGATCAACTTTCAAGAAAATCAAAAATCTTAAAGACTCTATCTTCTTAAAGATTTCAACAAATTCATGCAAAGATGAGGCAACAATTTGATCAAGAAGATGACAACTTTGATTATGATGGTAAAAGGTATGGCTTCCTACATATAACAAAATCAAGATATGATGATTCTTATTTTTATCCATATGAGCCGTAAAGAGATCCAAAATTTCAGCAAGTTGGCAACCCTATTGGTGCAATCAAGATTCCATCTTTTGAAGGTACGAATGAGCCGGAATTATTATTTGAATGGATACATAAACTTAATGATATGTTTGCTTGTCATGATTATTCGGAGGGTAGAAAGGTAAAGATGGCAGCCAAGGGATTTTTTGGTAATGCATCAAATTGGTGGCAAGATGAAAGTATAATTAGGAGAAGAGTGGGACAACGACCTATTGATAGTTGGAATGAATTGAAAGCTGAGATGAAACGGAGATTTGTTTCCTCATATTATTTGGAGGAACAAACCAAACGCTTACAAATGCTTACACAAGGTTCTAAATCGGTAGATGAATATTATGAAGCGATGAGGTTAGCCATGAATCGACTTGACGTTCAAGAAAATAGGAAAACTGCATTGAATCGGTTCTTATCAGGTTTGAATGATGACATTAGGCCAATAGTGGAAATAGCTTATCATGTTGATGTTATGGAAATGGTCGATCATGCGGAGCAAATTGAGATGCAAATCAAAGCGAATGAATCTATGAAAGAACTATGGAAATGCATGGAACGACTAGATGAATGCATCAAAAATGGGGAAATTCAAGAAGAAGCCATTACCATAGTAGAAAGCTTGCCAAATAATGATCTAATACAAGATGATACAAATTTCGAAAGTGAAGAAGACAAGGATGAAGCCGAGCCAAATGAAGAGTTGAAAGAAAAAAGTAACGATTCAGAAGAAAAGATTGACATTGTAATTACATCCCACGATCTAGAAGATTCGAGGATGAATCCATTAAAAGAGGGAGGGGATATGAAAGATTTTCAAGAAGGAGAGAATGATACGGGATAATATATGAATCTTAAAGTGGTCATTTGGATAAATGACCTCATCAACATTCCAAATACGAGCTTCCAAGTAAAGCCTTTGTTCCAAGTGTTGAAAGTATCTATTATAAAGGTTCAAGAGTTAAAGAAGCCTTCAAATAAAGCTAGACACAAGGATCAAAGCCATCTAATAGCATTTGAAGGAAAGATACATAATTGGAAGGAAAACGGTTGAAAGGGTATTTTAGTCATTTGATAATTAAAGTCTATTATAGACTTTAATTATATTTCAGATTTATTATATTGTTTAATTAGCCATGTTGGCCGAAATAAGCTAGCTAAATAATAGGATATGTTGTCCTTGATGTTAGTTAGTGTTTTTAGTTATCTAGGAGTTGTAGAGTCCTAATCCTTAAAAGACTCTTATTTGTGGACGAAATTCCACTCTATTTAAGAGGGATCTCAGCCTTGTCATTTTTAGACTTGATATATTGATTTAAGGTTATTCCTTAGTTACTTTGTGTTTGATTTTCTGGGTAGAATTCATTCATGTTTGAGTTACTGTATCAATAAGTTTGGTTTATACTTATTGTGGTGTTTCAGCCCCCATTGATATTCAACCTTGCGGGAGAAAGGTTGTTTATATTCCCCCATAAACTGTTCGAGATAGAGAAAGATCGGGCATTCAAGCCGAACCTTCGTATTCGTACAACGGTTTCGCATCATTAACCTTTATGGACAACATGTCCTTTATATAGCAACTACTTGCTATCACACGCCTAAATAAAGGAAATAACATTGCTGAAAATAATTAAAGTCTAGAATAGGCTAGAATAGACTTTAATGTACAAAAGACTAAAATGCCCTTTAATTTCGTCCCAATTCTGGACAGCTTGTGAAGGGATTCATGGGCGGAAACTCGTTCCAAACACCCATGGATCCTCCCCTGAAGGATCCGCTCATATGAAACAATTCGAAGACGGCAAGAAACAGCAAGAAAAACTTACGGTTTTGGATTCAAGAAGCTACTTCTTGAATGGAGGTTGGCGTTTCTTGGATCGGATCTTGCTACCGATTGATCTCCCTTTGCGGAAAGTCCCTCTACCGGTATCCACGCGACGAAACGGGCAGCGATTGCTAGCTCTTCGTCTTTTCTGATTTTCGGGAATTAGAGAGAAAGGGAGAGGCAGGAGAGAAAACGGTTTTCTAACTCCTATGTAATTTCGGCTGAAAAGTGTTAGGTCTAGGGTTTCGGCCAAGAGTTTATTATATAGGGTGTGAGAGTTTGTTCCCAGAACTAACTCTCACGTCCTCAACTCCTCTCGGCAATGGGAGTCCTCAACTCCCACGTCCCCTTAGACTTGCTGGTAGTGGGAGTCCTTATCGGATAATAACTCCCACGTAATCCCAGATATAGGTAAAATACCGAAATTGTCCCTATCTCTAATTCGAATAATAAACACTTTATTATTTTCGGAAAGACAAATGTCGGATACAATGAACTCGGACACATTCTAGATTCATTGAATGCGGACATAAAGCTCGTTAGCTCGTCTATGCGTGTGACCCTGTGAGGTTCATCTCACAATGGCAATGAAAACACACTTAGTAGTAGTGTGAGTCCATAAATCACAAGCGGTCCCTAGCGGGACATTGTGACTACCCAAAGTGAACGAATATACAACGGAACCTAATATCAATCCACTATTTAATCCCTTTGTCTCGCGATATCCTAATTAAGCATAAGGCATGGTGGTCGTCACCCTTATTAAGCTTAATTGTATTTATGCTCGATCTCCGGGTAGATTGTTTTCGACAAATAGCATTTGATAACCACTTTATCAAACACATTTGAGCACGGCCATGCATTTAAACGAGTCTTTCCCTATCAGAGGGCCCATGGATATCTCTCTCTAATAATAGAGAGGACAAATTCCTTACAATGTCTCTCACATTCAAGCTATGATAGGACACTACATCCGATCATCGGTCAGTATTGATTACTCTGTTACAAGTAACGTCCGATCGAGTCAAAAGCGTGGCTCCATTCATACTAGAATCAATGAAGACATAAGGTCTAAGGATTCTAAAATAGTATTGAGGAAGTAATACTTATGACTTAAGACCATGAAGTATTACTTCTCGACGGATCACGTCCAATACAATGTATCCCTATATATTGCATCTATGATGTGATTTGTATCCATTACACATGACCAGTAAAACAAGATCATCAATCAACAATCATACTAGTTTTATTTCATAGTAATTAAGCATTACATAAAACTAGGGACTTCTAGAATAGTAATTACATAAGCTAATGAGTTTTACTATCAAATCACACATTTGATAATCAAAAGCAAAATTAACTATTCAATTACTTGCTCAAAAAGATAACAAAACGCACAACATGTGCTAATGGTCCTAGGGCACTACTAACAGCTTGTTGGGCCAACTTGCACGACAATGGCGGATATCAAGAACGAAGAATCTGGTCTTGTGATCTTCACGAAAGTTGTAGATCTGCCTCTTATCTTTCACTTGCAACTAGAATCAGCTCCATTGGATAATTATATAGAAAGTTATGGTTATTATACCAAACTATAGCAAAGCTGTCCATTTCTTGTGTACTTATGATACTTAAGAGGTTGACTTGTACAACATTCCTAGATGTAACTTAGAGTCCTCTATATATCTTAATACACGTTCCCTTGAGTTGGGCAGCCCCGAGGTTGGTACCGCATCATTTCATCTCATCCCATGTATCAACTTCTCGTTGTCCAACTCTAACCCTTGTTGTCCAACTCTAACCCTTGTTTTGACTTCTCTATCCCACCAAATAGAAGCATATCCGCAAAATTCCATGGCTGCCAAGTTCACTTTCCTTTTCTCGGAATAATTATGGACAGCAAAAACATGGTTAGCTTTACGAATCCAATCTAAAAACAATTCGGGATCATTTGTACCTTCGAAAAACGGAATCTTTGGCTTTATTGAACCAAGATTGTTGTCATAACGCTGATTTTGAAGCTTCATCTCCGCCACTTCTCCCCTTAAATCTGCCATTTGTCCCGCCATATTCGTCATCATCTTATATAACTTTTCGGATCAAAGGCTTCACCTTTCTTTGATGGAAATCCCTGAAAAGACATCTTTATAATTCAAGAAAAACACACAAAAACGTTAGATAGCAAAGAAAGATTCGCTCTTTACTCCAACACCGCTCGTATAGAACTTCAAACTCTAGATTTAAGAATGGGTTCCTTACTTGTTGCGTTGACACAAAGCTGAAAAATAAGGAAAGAAATCCTATCTTTGACCTAAATGAAAAGCTTTAGAAAGAAAAGTGATACGGTACCAACCTCGAAGCTGCCCAAGCCAAAGGAGCGCATACATAGACTAATAACGAGGATTAGAACAAGGGACGTGAAGCAACTATCAACATCATTGACCCGAGTTCTAAAGTATAAAGAGGATGCTAAGTTACATCTAGGAATATTGTACGAGTCAACCTCTTAAGTTCACAAGAGTACAATTAGGCCCTATCAAGCAAAGTGGCTAAGAAGGGTATTTTAGTAATCGTACAAGATGATGAGGGATTGGACAGCTTTACAACAGTTTGGTAGAATGGTCATAACTTTCTATCCAGTTATCCAATGGAGCTGATTCTAGTTGCATATTAAAGATAAGAGGCAGATCTACAACTTTCATGAAGATCACGAGATCAGATTCTGCCTTCTTAATATCCGAAATCGTCGTACAAGTTGGCCCAACAAGCTGTCCAGAATTGGGACGAAATTAAAGGGCATTTTAGTCTTTGTACAATTAAAGTCTATGCTAGAATTTAATTATTATTTACTTTATTTAGAGTATTTATATGTGTATAGCAAGTAGTTGCTATAATAAAGGACATGTTGTCCATAGTTGGTTATCTAGTTGTTAAGAGTCCCACATCTATTAGGACTCTTCTTGTTTAAGTGTTTTACTTGATAGGAAGTTGTTTTGTTCAAGAGTTCTAATTCTTCAAGGACTCTTACTTATTGTTGCTTGTAACCGAATTGTTACTCTATTTAATAGAGGGTTCGGCCAAGATGTAAAGATACGTTAGATATATTGATATTTTGGTAAGGTTATTCCTGAGCTTCTCGTGTTTGAACTTCTAAGTAGAAATTCATTCATTCTTGAGTTACTGTATCAACAAGAATAGTTTCTCTTGTTGTGGTGTTTCAGCATCCATTGTTAATTAGCCATCCTTAGTGTTGCGTTGATTAAATTCCCTTAGAAACTAGTTCGAGAATTGAAGAAAGATCGGCCTCAACTCAAGTCGAACCTCACGGTTCTTCATCAAAAAGGATGAAGAAACGAAATCCTAATCGAGAATGGAAACCGTTTCTTGATGATCTTGATCTTCTTGAATTTTTCCTTACCTTTGGCCGAGAGATATCAAAGAATGAGGCACCTACGCTATCAATTCTTGATATATATAAGGATGTTTAAACACGGCTCAAAATAAAGGAGGAACATTTGCCAATTCTTGGACGAGGCGCCTACGCTATCCATCCAAGAAGTTTGCTTATGGCTTTATAGTTCGCTATTCAATTTATATTCACTCGGCTGCCAATTTCTTTACACCGAGAGGCTTTTTAGAATCGACTGCTTTTTTTATATATGCCGTAATGTTTTTTCTGATTTTCTATCAATTCTGCAAACAAGAAAAAAATTATGAAAAACGATAAAGGCACACCGGGAATAGAGATGAACCTTTTGCTCTGATACCACTTGATGAAGAACCGTGAGGTACTAAGTACCAATAGGTTCGACAGCGTAAGTTGTGCCGAATCTTTCTCTATTTCTCGAACTAGTTTCTAGGAAATATAATCAACGCAATGCTAAGGAAGGCTAATTATCGATGGATGTTGAAACACCACAACAGGGAGAAACTAAACTTGTTGATACAGTAACTCAAAGAATGAATGAAGTTCTACATAGAAGTTCAGACACGAGAAGCTAAGGAATAACCTTGCCAAAATATCAATATATCTAACGTAAATAATATGTAGGCCGAAATCACTCTTAAATAGAGAGTTTTCGGTTCCTAACAACAATAGGAAGAAGAGTCCTTGAAGAAGTAGGACTCTGGGAAAACAACTTGCTATCAAGTAAACTACCTAAACAAGATAATGGACAACATATCCTATTCTCTTGGTTATAGGCGGCTAAAACAACTAATAAAGCTGAAAAATAACTAACTAGGTGAAGAGTCCTAATAGATGTAGGACTCTTAATAGCTAGATAACCAACTATGGACCACATGTCCTTTATTATAGCAACTACTTGCTATTACTCACCTAAAACAACATAAATATAGTAAATAATATGCTGAAAATAATTAAAGTCTAGTATAGACTTTAATTGTACATAAAAATACTAGAATGCCCTTTTAAATTCGTCCCAATTCTGGGTAGCTTGTTGGGCCAACTTGCACGACGATTTCGGATATCAAGAAGGCAAAATCTAATCTCGTGATCTCATGAAAGTTGTAGATCCGCCTCTTATCTTTAATATGAAACTGCAAGTAGATTTACCCCTATATCTATGAAGTACTCAGTTACCTCATCTAAGCCCTATTGAACATGCCGTTTTCCAAAACATACCCATGAATAATACACCTTCTTTCCTTAACTAGATTATCATATAATTGCTTAGCTTCTTCGGAATAGAATCTAGGGGATACCTTCTTTGTAGCATATGATCAAGATTCTCTTTAGAATCTTGGAGAAGGAGGTGTAATGGGATAATCTTCGTCGGACACCATTTCCTCATCGGGGTGGTTAGTCTTCTTGGATTTCCCTTTGCTTCTTCCGACCATCCTCTTCGTGTTTACTCTTTTGGGAGAGGGCTCAATGGAATCTCTAATCGTTAGAGATTTTTGTAGGGGTCTTGATGCGGAACCACCCACTTATATCAAACACTCTTTATCCAACATACAAGGTCCATTGACTAGAGCAAGAGCTAGGAAAGTAGATCAAGACATCTCTGCATTGATCCGAGAATGGAAGACTAAAGAAGAAGCTAAACTACATCTAGAAGATGATATTCAAGTTCAACTCTTAAGTCTACAAGATATTCAATTTGGCCCAAACAAGCAAAGTGGCTAAAAAGGTCATTTTAGTCTTTTTGTGCATTAAAGTCTATTCTAGCCTATTCTAGACTTTAATTATTTTCAGCATTGTTATTTCCTTTATTTAGGCGTGTTTAACATGTATTTACTATAATAAAGGACATGTTGTCCAAGTGTTAGTTAGTTAGTTATTAAGAGTCCTAATACTTCAAGGACTCTTCAATTGTTTGTTATGTTAGCCGCCTAGATACAAGATAATAGGACATGTTGTCTATTATCTTTTTTAAGTGTTTTACTTGATAGCAAGTTGTTATTCAAGAATCATACTTCTTCAAGGACTCTTCTTTATTATTGACTGGAACCGAATTCTTACTCTATTTAAGAGAGGGTTCGGCCAACATGTTAAAGTACGTTAGATATATTGATATTTTGGTTAATGTTATTCCTTAGATACTTTTTTATGAATTTCTGTTAGAACTTCATATTCTTTGAGTTACTGTATCAACTAGTTAGTTTATCTAGTTGTGGTGTTTCAACCTTCATTGTTACTTAACCTTCTTAGAGTTGTGTTGTGTAAATTCCCATAGAAACAATTTCAAGATAGAGAAAGATCTGCTAAAAGCCGAACCTTGATATAAAACATCACGGTTCCGCATCAAGTGGTATCAGAGCAAAATGTTGATCTCTATCTTGGTGTACCCTTACGTTTTTCATTAAAAAAAAATCTTGTTTGCTTGGAATAGACCGAGAAAGATAACAAAAATATATATTATTACTACCATACGCAAAAGCCACCCGGAAGTAAAGAAATGGGCAGCCGGGTTATCCTATTTAGACAAGGATCAAACCAAAAACAAACTTCTTTTGTATAAAGGAATTGGCTCTTGATCCCTCTTGTTCTTGAATTAGCCGCCATCAGTATACTCAAATCAAGGTAAAATCTTCCTAATCCGGAGTTCTTGATATCGTGTGGCCAAGAAAAGGGCAAGTCTTTGGTAAAAGGTAAGAAAAGAAATCAAGAAACAAATTTTTTGAAGAATTTTTTCTTCCTCGGTACTGTACATGCTACCATTCATCCGAGAATTAAAATTCAACTTTCAAGAAATCAAGAAGCGTAAATATCACATCTTTTTAACGATTACTCTTATATTTCTTTCTTAACTTTTTGTTTAGGTCAAGATAGGAATTCTTTCCCATATTTTTCAGCTTTTCATCAACACAACAAATTAGGAATCTTTAATTCATCTAGAGTTGAAATTCTTGACAAGTATTGTTGGAATATTGAGAGAATTTTTTTTCTATCTAATGGTTTGAGTGTTTTTCTTTGCAAATATAATGTCTTTTAATGAAGGTTCTGCGCAACAAGGTGCCCTTGGAGGTGACAAACTATTTCAAGAATCAATACAACAAACCATGCATCAGATGATACAAAAATTGAATGATATAATGGAAAGATTGGAAAATCTTGAAATCAAGAACAAAGCGGACAAAGGGAAAACCGCAACAGTTGATGTTCAAGATGATGATGAGTCTCAAGAATCCAATGGTCAAAACGTGAAAGACAATTTTCGGCAAAAACTTGATCATAATCAATTTCAGCCGAGAGCAATACCAATAATGGTGGACAATTTAGCCTTTGAACCGAGAGTCAATATTCAAAATCAAAGGTATGGTAATAATCTTGGTGCAATCAAGACAAATATCCCATCTTTCCAAGGTACGAATGATTCAGAATTATTTTTAGATTGGATTCGAAAAGTTAACCATATTTTTTCCGTTCACAATTATTCGAAAGAGAAAAAGGTTAAACTGGCAACCATGGAATTTGGAGATTATGCATCCATTTGGTGGGATAAAGAGACTCAAGAAAGGAGAAGATCGGGAGAACCACCAATTGAAACATGGAATATAATGAAAGCGGTCATGACACGAAGACTCGTTCCTCATAGTTACACTCGTGATCTATACAATAGATTACAAAGATTAAAGCAAGGGACAAAGATCGTTGACGAATATTACAAAGAGATGGAGATGGCAATGATTAGAGCTGATATTCGGGAAGATGATGAGGCTACTTTGGCGCGTTTCTTGGCTGGTCTAAATGACAAAATTAGACCCAAGGTAGAACGTGCTAACCTTCATAATCTTATTGATATGGTTTATTATGCTGAACAGATTGAGAGGCAACAAAAAGAGAAAAGTTCAAGGACTTATTCAGCAAATTTCCAATCTTGGAAACGGCCAAATCAATCCCTAAACAATTCTACTGCTTTGCCGAGCCAAAATCAAGCAAATGGCAGTTTGGGAATTGCAAAAATAGCCACGGGTGCAAGTGGGGCAGCAAAGATTTCAACTACATCAAATACAACCGATTTGAGGTCTAGTACATCTACAAACCTTGCTCGGGAATATTTTAAGTGTAGAGGTAATGGTCACTTTGCTCGGGATTGTCCAAATAAAAGCTTAATGATCATCATGAACGACGGAACGTGGATTAGTGATGAGGAGGAAACCGAAGAGACTATTTTGGAGAAAGAGGCTTAGAATAGGGAGTCTTTTCCGGATGATGGCAACAATTATCTTTTGGTTAATATGCAACTTTTACATTCTCAACCTTTAGATATTTTGCATCAACAAAGGAGCAACCTTTTTCAAACAAAGTGCACAGTTCAAGGCAAGATTTGTTTACTAATTATTGATAGTGGTAGTTGCACTAACGGTTGCTCTTTTGATATGGTTACCGCTTTAGATTTACCTTTGAAAGCACATCCAATGCCATATAAGCTTTCTTGGTTAAATGATAGTGTTGAGATTAAAGTGGATAAACAAGTTGAGATTAAATTAGCATTGGACAATATCAGGATTCGGTTATTTGTGATGTGGTCCCGATGACCGCCAGTCACATAATTTTGGGAAGACCTTGGCAATATGATATGTGTGTAAATCATATTGGTCGAAGGAATGTTTACATGGTTACAATGGATAATATTCGATATACTTTACATCCTATGTCACCAATTCAAGTTTGTTAGATGCAAACAAGATTAGTCGAGGGTAGAGAGAAAATAATAAAGGAGCGTGAGTTGCAAAAAATGAGTGAACCTACCCAGGAGGTAAAACCGAGGGAAAAAAGGATATAAAAGTTGTGAGCATTGTGAGAAAAAAAGGCATGCTCACAAAGAGAGAAGAAAAAATGTTTATTTATCAATTTGAGAAAGATAGATAGGGCTTTACGAGCACACAGACCACTTGTTTTATTTATTTTTAGAGAAATCGAAAGGTTTGCTCTCACTAACAACTTTTCCTTTGATCTTATAACTTCTTCTCTACCTAGTCTATGTGTTGATGTTTTGTAGGAATTCAAGGATATTTTTCCTAAGGAGCTGCCGAAAGGTTTACCCCCAATCTGAGGCATAAAAGATCAAATCGACTTCATTCCGGGATCAAATCTTCAAAATAGGGCAGCCTATAGAGAAAATCCGGATGAGACCCGAGAGATACAAAGGTAAGTTGATTTACTTTTAGAGAAAGAGTAGGTAAGTGAATCTTTAAGTCCTTGTGCTAGTCTGGTTATTTTAGTACCTTAGAAAGAGGGTACTTTTAGATTATGTACGGATTGTCGAGATATTAATAAGATAACTATTAAATATAGACATCCTATACCTCGCTTAAATGATATGCTAGATGAGTTAAGTGGTGCATGAATCTTTTCTAAAATTGATTTAACTCAAGGCTATCACCAAATTAGAATGAAAGAAGGTGATGAATAGAAAACTGCTTTTAAGACTAAATATGGATTATATGAATGGATATTTATGCCTTTTGGTCTAATTAATGCACCTAGTACTTTCATGAGATTAATGAACTACATATTTCGGCATTGTTTTGCGAAATTTGTTGTAGTTTATTTTTATGATATTCTTGTTTATAGTAAAACCTTAGAAGATCATGTTGAACATCTTAAGGCTGTTTTTACTATATTAAGAGAGCAAACATTGTATGCCAAGCTTGAAAAATGCCTTTTTTGCACTAATTCTATTAACTTTCTTGGATACATTGTTAGTTCAAGTGGAATTCAGGTTGATCCGGCTAAAATAGAGTCAATTGTGAGCTGGCCGAGGCCAACAAATGCAACACAAGTCCGATCATTCTATGGTTTAGCAAGCTTTTATAGACGATTTGTTCGTGATTTTAGCTCAATTGCCGCGCCATTGAATGAAGTTGTAAAGAAAGATATCTCATTTTTTTGGGATAAGCAGCAAGAAGAGAGTTTTACAAATCTTAAGCAATTACTAACTTATCTTTACCTAATTTTAATATAACTTTTGAAGTTGAATGTGATGCTTCAGGTATAGGTATTGGGGCTGTTTTGCAACAACAAGGTAAACCTTTGGAATATTTTAGTGAGAAATTAAGTGGCGCTTCGCTTAATTATCCTACATATGATAAAGAGTTAACACTATTGTTAGAGCATTAGGAACTTGGCAGCATTACTTGATTGGAAGAGAATTTGTTGTTCATACGGATCATGAATCAATCAAGTATATTAAAGGGCAAAGCAAGTTAAACAAGAGACATGCAAAGTGGGTTTACTCAAACAGAAACCGTTTATGTTTTCACGTAACCTAAAGGTAAAAATCATATTTCAAAGTTCGTTGGTTCTTACTCGTGAATGACCTTGTTAGAAACGGAATCCGCAATTTTACTTCCCGCTGCACTTTCTTTGTTTCAGCCCAAAACCATCACTCTCATAATCAAGCCTTACCACACACAACCCATTACATGTAAGATTGCTCTCAATAATTGAGACTTTACAATTTAGCTCAAGATAAACAAATCCCACAATGGATTGGATAATACAATTGAAAGCTCTAATTCTAATTGAGTATGGAAGAGTATGTATATGAAGCTCTAACTAAAAATGAAGTAGTTTGAGAATAAATGAAAGAACTAAGCTCTCGAAAGTGTTTGGATTGTTTGCAACTTGTTAGTTGTTCTCTTGGTGGTTAGAAACATGAAACAAGTAGTTTTTATACCATAGAAAATGGTCAAGAGATGAAAGAGCCGTTGCAAAATAAATAAGTTGTTAAACTAGTCGTTAGAGCAAACTGCAGGCTACAAACGAACCACATGACGATGCATGCAGATGATGCATTCGTCTGCTGCATCATCAACGTAAGTTTTTTTGTCCAATTTATGTTTTTTCAAATAAGTTTAATAACAAATAGCTAGTCAAACACTTTAACAAACAATTTCAAACCCTTTTTAAGATCAAATCAAGTTAGGAAAGATGGTTTTAAAAACATGCAGGAGCTTGGAATTTACCTATTTAGAACATGACTAATCTTAAATGTCTTCAAGTCTTCATGATGTGTAACAACCTCTTTAAGCTTCACTTGAGACCTTCTTTATCAACCTTTTCATGTGCTGAAGTCCTTTTATAATCTTCTAAGATGTAACACCGTGGACTTCATCCCTTCATTTTTTAAGAGCTTACTTCTAGATACTTCAACTGACATTGAGTACCTCTTAACTTTCTTGAACATCCTTCTTTGAATATCTTTGCAACAACCTTCAAGGCATTGTAGTATTCACATAAAGGCTTGTACCAAGGAGTCTTGATTTGTGTACCTTATTTTCAATGAAATCTTCAAATTAGTCATGATATGGCATACAAGTAGTTGTCCAAAACTTTTGAGCACTTCTTATTGTAGCATCTTCAATGTTGTAGGATGACCATTTGAGGTTTATGAAAGGTTTCTTTCTACTTTCATCAATGTAAGTGTAAGTTATAGGTCCTATCATTAAAACATAATCTCACACAAACATGAGAACTTTTCAATGGTTTGTTAAAATCAAAACTAGATTGATTGCATTTGCCCTTAGGGCTTACAACTTCGAAACATCCTGCAACATGTCTTGTCACCCTTGAAAATCGATAAAATATACGATGGAAATCTTTTTAAGAAGCTAGTATACAGAAGGTTTATGAGACCACCAAATGATGATTTACATTTAGATTAGGAATATGGAGAATTGTGGTTGAACCTTTTATATGCATTGTTTCTTGTTCATAACAAACACCCAAGATACCTAACAGCTAAAGAAACATATAAGTGGTTATCTAGGCAAAAGGGGATGGGAAAATAGTAATTTACATAAGCTTAAACATGGTTCGACTTAACTAGGCTATCAAAATAGTTTTGAGCCTAGGGCATAACATGGGAAATAGCCGAGACATGTAGATGTCATTCCCATGGGTTGATTTTTCTTTAATTATGGGTGATAAGCCAATGTTTACTTATAATTATTCAAAATGGGTTTTCTCCACTTAGAGGAGGGTTTCAGTACTTCATTTCATTTACAGATGATTTCAGTAGATATGGCTATGTCTATCTAATGAAACATAAATCAGAATCTTTTGGAAGATTCAAAGAATTCCAAAATGAAGTACAAAATCAACATGGTAAAGGTATTAAAATACTTCGATCAGATCGAGGTGGAGATTACCTTAACCAAGAGTTTGACGAACATCTTAGAGGTTTTGGAATTGTTTCACAATAACTCCTCCTGGCACACCACAATGGAATGGTGTGTCAAAAAGAAGAAATCACACCTTACTAGATATGGTTTGATCTATGATGAGTCAAACCAGTCTTCCAATTTCCTTTTGGGGCTACACCCTAGAAACTGTTGCATTCATATTGAATACATTTCCTTCTAAAGTGGTTCAGAAAACTCCATATGAGATACGAACTAGGGAAATGACCTAGTTTATCATTTCTCAAAATTTGGCGATGCGAGGCGTATGTAAAATGCTTATTATCTGATAAACGCGCCCCTAAATCTGACAAGTGTTTGTTTGTGGGATATCCTAAAGAAACTAAGGGATATTACATCTATCTTCCATCAGAGAACAAAGTGTTTGTTGCTCGAAATGGTTTATTCTTTGAAAGGTAATTTATTTTCAAATGGGATATTGGGAGTAAGATCCATCTTGAGGAAATTCAAGATCCCCAAACAACATCTGAACCAGCTTTGGAACTTCAAGTAAGCTCACGTGCTGATACTGAGCTTCAATCTTTGACACATGACCCAAGAAGGTCAAGTCGGGTACATCAACAGCTTGAGAGATATGGATTTCTCGTAACTGATGATCATCATATTGAACTGATTGATCAAGATGAACCCACTTCCCGCAACGAGGCAATTCGTACGATAACCATGAAGTTTGAGATGCAATGCATGTACGATAACCAAGTGTGGACATTGGTTGACTCACCCGAAGGGTGTAAGGTCATTGATAACAAATGGTGTTTCAAAAAGAAAACCGACATGGATGGTAATGTACACACTTTTAAATCTCGACTAGTAGTTAAAGGTTATAGACAAATTCAAAGTATAAACTATGACGAAACCTTTTCTCCTGTCGTTATGATAAAGTCTATTAGGGTTTTACTTGCCATAGCCGCATATTATGACAATGAGATATGGCTAATGGATGTTAAGACTGTGTTTCTTAATGGAAACCTTATCGAGGACGGGTATATGACACAACCTGAGGGTTTTTTTTTATCCATCAAGTCCTAACAAAATGCGTAAGCTTAAAAGGCCCATTTATGGATTGAAGCAAGCATCTCGAAGCTAAAATCATCATTTTGATGAAGCAATTAAAGAATTTGATTTCATCCAGAACGAAAATGAGCCTTGTGTTTATGAGAAAGTAACTAATAATGCAGTAGTGTTCCTTGTGCTTTATGTGGATGACATCTTACTTATTGGAAACGACATTCCCACATTACAAAGTGTAAAAGCTTGGTTGGGGAAGTGCTTTTCTATGAAAGACTTAGGCGAGGCTACACATATTTTGGGTATAAAAATGTATTGAGATAGATCCAACAAAATGATTGGCCTAAGGTAGAGTGGATACATTGACAAGGTACTAAAAAGGTTAAGTTTGCAAGATTCCAAAAAAGGATTCTTGCCCATGTCACACGGCATTAAACTCAGCAGAACTCAAGGACCTTCCACAAAGGAAGACCAAGAGCGTATGAGTAAGATCCCATATTCTTCAGCCATTGTGTCTATTATGCACGTATGCCATGATATGCACTAGCCTGGATGTCTCATTCGCATTAAGTATGACTAGAAGATATCAATCTGACCCTGGAGAGTCACATTGGACTGTAGTCAAGAGCATTCTTTAGTACTTGAGAAAATCTAAAGATATGTTCTTAGGTTACGGAGGTCTGGAAGGAAGTCTGGTTTTAAATGGTTACACAGACGCAAGCTTCAAGACCGACCTAGATGACTTTAGATCGCAATCTAGTTTTGTGTTTTGTTTGAACGGAAATGCTATGAGCTAGAAGAGCTCAAAGTAAGAAACCGTGGTCGACTCTACAACAGAAGCTGAATACATGGCTGCCTCTGAAGCAGCTAAAGAAGCTGTTTGGATCAGGAAATTTGTTGATGGATTAGTTGTCATCCCTAACATTGTGAACCCAGTGGACCTTTATTGTGATAATACTAGTGCCATTTCTCAGCAATCTCAACCTAGATTTCACCAACGATCCAAACACATTCTCAGTGTTTCCATCTGATTAGAGAGATCATTGATAGATGAGACGTTATGATGCGGTACCAATCTCGGGGTTGCCCAACTCAAAGGATCTTGTGTTAAGATACAAAGAGGAGTCTAAGTTACCTGTAGAAATGTTGTACAAGCCAACCTCTTAAGTATCACAAGTGTACAAGGAATGGACAGCTTTGCTACAGTTTGGTATAATGATCATATCTTTCGATCTAGGTATCCAATGGAGCTTATTCCAGTTGCATATTAAATATAAGAGGCAGATCTACAACTTCTATGAGATCACAAGATCAGATTCTGCTCGCTTGGTATCCGAAATTGTTGTGCAAGCGGATCCAACAATCTATCCAGAATTGGGACGAATTTTAGTCTTTTTACATTAAAGTCTATTCTAGACTTTAATATATTTCGGTTATAGTCTTTACTATTATTAGAGATGTTGGCCACCTAGAATAAAGGATTTTGTTACTTAATAGGACATGTTGTTCATCATGTTAGGTAGAATTCCATTTAAAGTAGTTTACTTAAGTTTGTTAGGCAAGGGTCATACTTCTTCAAGGACTCTTCCTTTTTTGTTATTATTTTAACCGAAATCCCTCTATTTAAGAGTGATTTCGGCTCCCTTATTAGGTATATTAGATATATTGATATGTTAGTTAAGGTTATTCCTTAGATACTTGTTTATGAATTTTCGGTAGAACTTCATATTCTTTGAGTTACTGTATCAACTAGATAGTTTCGCTAGTTGTGGTGTTTCAGCCTTTATTGTTACTTAGCCTTTTGGAGTTGCGTTGAGTAAATTCCCCATGGAAACTAATTCGAGATAGAGAAAGATCTGCTAAAAAGCCGAACCTTGATATAAAACATCACGGTTCCGCATCAAGCGGTATCAGAACAAAATGTTGATCTCTATCTTGGTGTACCTTGTTGGAGTACATTTAATCTAAGGTGCGCCAATTCGATTGGGCCGGGCCGGGATTGGATTGGGCCCTTAATCGGGTTGGGCCGACCAATATGATTGGGCCGACCAACCTATTTGGACCGACCTTATGGCTGGAAAATTGGACACATATTTTCAGCTCATATTTCTTATCTAGAGGTTGAAGTGATGGAGAAAGTGGAGGAGTGGTTTTCTCCATGATCTCCCACTTTCCTATTTATCTCTCCCCACTCTCTCTTGATAGACTAAGTGAAAATACTGATTTTCCTAATGATTCAAGTCAGATTTTTCTCCAGCTTTTGAAGCTTAGAGAAGAGAGAAAAGAGAGAACATTAGAGAGAAAAGAAAAAGACAGCTTTTTCTAGACTTGTTTTCTAGCTTTGGCTAATAGAAAATAAGTAAGAAAAACTGTATCTGGTTCTTCTAAAAGGTCAAACATACATACTCCATCTTGAAGAGTGTCTTCAAGGCTTTTACAAGGCGTTGGCTAGCACCAAGTAGTAGAAGACAATCCCCGGAAGATCGAGTGGATACTGGGAGAGACGGAGCCTGCGTTGGTGGCGTTCCGTTCGTGACAACATACCGCTGATACCGTTTCAGCTATCCTAGCACCGATAAAGGTATAACACTATCTCGTAGTCTTAGGTTCTTACTCGTGATAGATCCTGGTAGAGGCAGGTCACTTTATTTCCGCTACATAATGTGATTCGACCCGATTATTCCTCTAACAGTGGTATCAGAGCCACTCACGAGTTCCCTATAGACTTAATGTGTATAGTGTTTGCATATAGATTTTGAATCTATGTTTTGCATGCCTTAGGATTGCTAGAAATGTTGTATATTATGTATGACATATTTTTTCATCATTTTGAATGTATGAGAATTGAGATTTTCCAGTTTTGAAGTCATTTCAAAAGTTGAAAAAAATCTCATTTTTCGACATTTTCGGTCGATCGGGACTCATCTCCTGGGCCGACCGAGGTAAGTCGAGTAGCTAAATAATTAGGGTTCGGATCAACCGAGTTGATCTTCGGTCAATCCGAGTTTGTCTTCGTCGATCGAAGTTCTGCTTTAGTCAACCGACGGCCGACTCGAACCAGAGGCGTAATTTGAAATGTTCATTTCTATCGTTTGCTCGCTTTTTCCATAAAGTGTTATGTTAATTGAGCATGATGCATAGTAGTCGCCTTTACCCTGTTGGTTTATTTTATAATACGATCTGCGTATCGTGCCTATTTTTTCTATCAAAAGTAGTAATTTTCTTCTCATTAAATACCCTCGAATGTAACTCGAGGTTTCCTTAGAATCATGTAATATTCTAGATTAGGAGAAGGTACAGCTGTGATGAAGATTTGAAGGCAACCACCTGAAGGTCAAGACGGTGTAGAATAGAGTATTTTCTTTTCACACCCTTAGACTGACTTCACGGTTTTTCCATTGGCTTGGAAAAACCGATTAGGATATGGCGATTACTATTGCATTTTACTTTTAATGTATTGGATGCATATGTATATAAGCATAAACTGTTTTATTTTTGCTTTTCTGGTGAGATTGTTAAAAACAAAACCCCTCAATTAAATATTAATTAGTGCCTTCCTAAGTTTGGCCCTCGTCAAGGCCTAGATCGACATTAGTATGGGACATGCCAAAGCTGTGCATACGTGTCTATCCGGGTGAGGCGCGAAGGATAATTGTGATATCCGCCGGCTAAAACTTAGGGTCCTAGTTAACTGGATTATCTCAATAAATGGATTGAGGATCTAGAGGCAAAAGAGTTGAGAAAAGTGTATAAAGATACGCTTGAATAAATGTTATTCACTCAACTAACCAAGAATTACATAATTTGATGTAATTGGCAAACGTTGCCTACCTAAATAACCAAGTTTTGGGCGATCAGCCAAAGCTGACTCAGAACGAGGTGAAATATGGATCTTGGCCCGCTAGAAAGTTAACGAACTTTCCGAGTTTATAATGAGGGTTATTCACTCGAAGAAAATAGTGGGAGAAATCATTAAAAAGATAAAAGACCTAATAATGATTTTAAATCGGTACTTACTTTGCATATGTATTTTGTTGTAGATAAATGACAAATTCAAACCAAACACTATTATTGCGTTCTGTCCTTGAGAAGGACAAATTAGAGGGAGTTAACTTCCTCGACTGGTTTAGGAACTTGAGAATCGTTCTCAAGCATGAAAGAAAGCTGTATGTTCTAGAACAGCCTATTCCTGCTACACCAGAGGCTCGTGCTTCGACCGCTGAAAGAAATGCTTATCAGAAGCATGTTAGTGATGCTTTAGATGTGTCTAGCCTCATGCTTGTCACCATGAACTCTGAGCTTCAGAAGCAACATGAGGACATGGGGGCTTATGAGATGCTGGCTCACCTGAAGCAACTATATCAGGGGCAAGCACGCCAGGAGAGATTCGATGTATCGAAATCTCTTTTTCAGTGCAAAATGTCTGAAGGGATGCCAGTAGGAACTCACGTTCTTAAGATGATAGGTTATGTTCAGAACCTTGAAAAACTGGGATTTTCTTTGGGACGAGCTGTCGACTGATTTGATCTTGCAATCGTTGCCTGAATCATACAGTCAGTTCATTCTGAATTATCACGTGAATGAAATTGACAAGCCATTGCCTGAGTTGTTGAACATGCTGAGGACTGCCGAGAAGGAAATAGGCAAGTCCAAGCCCAACACCATACTGATGGTGCAAAAGGGCAAAGGCAGAGGTTTTGTGAAATCCAAAGGCAAATCGAAAGGTAAGCCCAAGGGCAAGCAAACCACTTTCAACAATGCACTGAAGCCTAAGGGTGGTATAGCCAAGGACTCTATCTGTCATCATTGTGGTGAGAAGGGTCACTGGAAAAGAAACTACAAAAGCTATCTTGCAGGGAAAAGGCTGGAAAAGGAGAAAGCAAATGTTGTTTCGGGCTCAAGTATTTATGTTGTAGATATTAATATGATTGATATCAATTTAAATACAACTACTTCTTGGGTATTTGATACCGGATGTGGTTCTCACATTTGTACTAATGTGCAGGGACTGCAAAAGGAGTAGAGAGTTGGCAAAGGGTGAAGTGGAACTACGAGTTGGCAACGGAGCACGTGTTGCAGCCCTAGCTGTAAGGACTTGTGCTTTTACTTTGCCTTCAGGGCTTGTTTTGGGTTTAGAAAACTGTTTCTATGTACCTAGTTTAATTAAGAATATTATTTCAGTTTCTTGTTTGGACAAGAAAGGTTTTGAGATTTCGATCAAAAACCAACGATTGTCGTTATTTCGGATAATATGTTTTATGCAAGCGCCTCTTTGATTAATGGTCTATATGTTTTAGACCTTGATATGCCAATTTTAAATATAAATACCAAAAGGATTAAGACTAATGATTCTAATCCGACATACCTCTGGCATTGTCGTTTAGGCCACATAAACGAAGACCGCATATCCAAACTCCATAAATATGGGCTATTGGAAACATTTGACTTCGAGTCTTATGATCGATGCGAATCTTGTTTGTTGGGTAAGATGACAAAGATCACCTTTCACTAAGCTAGGTGAGAGAGCCGATGCTTTATTAGGACTAATACATAGTGATGTATGTGGCCCTTTTAATATACATGCAAGGGGTGGTTACCTCTACTTCATTACCTTTAATGATGACTTCGGTAGGTATGGATATGTGTTCTTGATGAAACACAAATCCGAAGCATTTGCTAAGTTTAAAGAGTTTAAACTAGAAGTAGAAAACCAACTTGGCAAGAGTATTAAGGCTCTTCGATCTGATCGAGGAGGAGAGTACTTGAGTCAAGAATTCTGTGACTATCTTAATGATTGTGGAATCGTTTCACAACTTTCTCCTCCAGCTACTCCACAATGGAATGGTGTATCTGAAAGGAGGAACAGAACCTTATTAGATATGGTTCGTTCTATGATGAGTCACATGAGCTCGCCCAAGTCCTTTTGGGGACACGCATTAGAGACAAAGCAGCTTTAACACTTAACCGCTGCTCCATCTAAATCGACTGCAAAGACGCCATACGAGTTATGGGATCAGGGAAGCGTCCCCAGCTTTGTCTTTCCTCAAGATTTGGGGTCGTGAAGCTTTTGTAAAACGCTCACCTTCCGATAAGTCGGCTCCAAAATCGAAAAAGTGCATATTTGTAGGTTATCCTAAGGAAACTAAAGGATACTACTTTTATATCCCTAACGAGAACAAAGTGTTTGTTGCTCATGACGGAGTCTTTCTAGAAAAAGAATTTGTTTCTAGAAACACGAGTGGGAGTAGCGTAGAACTTACTCGAAGTTCCGGACTCTCAAACTAGCACTAATGATGAGATGGAAAATTGAACAGGCTCCACAAGTTGTTGTGCAGCAGAGTGCTACAAACAGATCAGTGCAACAAGCATCAGCTCAAGAAACACAAGAATTGCGTAGGTCCGGTAGAGTTCATCGTCCACCTCCTGAAAAATTTGGATTTTTCATAACAGTAACATGGTGATGTTATGTTTGTGGATCACGATGGACCTTCAACCTACAAACAGAAATTAATAGCCCGGATTCCGAGAAATGGCTTGAGGCCAAGAGATCCGAAATGGACTCCATGTACACAAACCAAGTCTCGGATCTTGGTTGATCCACCCTGAAGGGAGTAACTCCCATAGGGTGCAAATGGGTTTTTAAGATTAAAACCGACATGGAAGGGAATGTACAAACGCATAAGGGGCGACCGGGTCGCAAAGGTTTCAAACAAATTCATGGTATTGACTATGACGAGACCTTTTCCCCCGTAGTTATGTTCAAGTCCATTCGGATTTTGCTTGCTATCGCAGCTTACTATGACTATGAAATCGGCAAATGGATGTCAAAACCGCTTTCCTTAATGGAAAACTTGAAGAGGATGTGTATATGACACACTCGAAGGTTTTGTCACTCCGGGAGAATGCTCGGAAAAGTATGTAAGCTTCAGAGATCCATTTATGGACTCAAGCGAGCTTCTCGAAAGTCGGGAACATCCGCTTTTAATGATGCCGTCCGTGAGTTTGGCTTCATTAGAAATGAGGATGAGCCTTGTGTTTACAAGAAGGTTAGTGGGAGCTCAATCGTATTCCTGGTTTTGTATGTAGATGACATACTACTCATTGGAAACGATATACCAACCTTAAAGTCTGTCAAGGCTTGGTTAAGTACGTGTTTCTCTATGAAAGACTTAGGCGATGCCAGCTATATTTTGGGAGTCAAGATCTATAGAGATAGATCCAGGACACTCATTGGCCTAAGTCAGAGTACATATATAGACAAGGTGCTAAAGCGGTTTAGCATGCAAGAGTCTTAGAAGGGCCTTTGTCCTATGGCACATGGTACTGTTTTGTCGAACAAACAGTGTTCTAAAACGCCTGCCGAATTAGAACGCATGAAAGAGATCCCTTATGCTTCTGCCATAGGATCCATCATGTACGCCATGATATGTACTCACCCAAATGTCTCGTATGCCTTAAGCCTTACGAGTAGATACCAGTCTAATTACGGTGAACGTCACTGGATCTCAGTCAAGAATATCCTCAAGTACTTACGAAGGACTAAGGATACATTCTTGATTTATGGAGGGGCGGATGAACTCGTTGTAAGTGGTTACACCGATGCTAGTTTCCAAACCGACAGAGATGATTTCCGATCGCAATCGGGATATGTGTTTAACTTGAATGGAGGTGCTGTGAGCTGGCGCAGTTCAAAGCAATCAACCATCGCAGATTCTACGACAGAGGCCGAGTACATAGCAGCTTGTGAAGCAACTAAGGAAGCAGTTTGGATCAGGAAATTTATTTCCGAGCTCGATGTGGTTCCTAGTATTGCGAACCCAATAGACCTCTATTGTGACAACAATGGGGCTATTTCCCAATCTAGGGAACCTAGATCTCACCAGAGGTCCAAACATGTACTACGGCATTTTCACCTAATCCGCGAGATTATAGAGAGAGGTGATGTGCATATATGTAGAGTAGATTCGGCAGACAATGTTACCGATCCACTGACGAAGCCACTGTCGCAGCAGCAGCATGATCGTCACACTAGCTCCATGGGTATCCGATATCTGGAGGGCTGATCTTTAGAGACAGTCATTAGTATGCCCTTAAAGACCAATCAGTAGATGATTTTGGGTCTTTTTGTGCAAGTGGGAGATTATTGTATCGTATATGTAATTTTTCATTTTGATGAATAAAAGGCATAAATTCCAGTATTATTTCATTATGTTTCTGCGTTCTTAACAACATAAATAAATAATATGTCCTTGGTGTTCATAAATGTTATGAATACTGAAACGTCCCTAGTCGAACATTATTATGGAATCTTCGAGGACAATAATAATGCGTAAGACTAGTATGTGCAGTGATTGATATAAGATATCGGATCGTCACATAGGTATATATGATTAGAGAATCATTATACTGGACAGACCCGACATGAGAAACACACCATGGGTTGTTATATAATAGTCAACGGTGTTTCTCAAATTTTTGACTGGGTTGTATATGAGATCCTTCGACTTGAGGTCTCACAAGAGTTCTTGCATGGCTAGTGTTATGCTTTGATAATGTTAAACGCTATCCGTAACAGGGTGAGCAATAAAGGCATTTATTGGGTATATCACGAATCTTGTTCAGGATGAGTGGGATGCAGAAAGGATTTGTCCCTCCTATATAGCAGGAGCGATATCTTGGGGCCCTTGATGGAGTCTGACTAATTCATGGCCATGAACAAATGAATCAGTATGAGATATTGTTGTCATTTGATTAATCTACTCGCGAATCAAGAAACTAAAAGATTGGACAATACAAGTGTGACTTTTCCATGACTTGTGTTCAATCTAGATATCAAGGACAAAAGGATTTAACTACAAATGTCAAATGTTGTGATTATGATAAATCACCAGATATTTATGAATTGGGGGTAATGATGCGTTGCTAGATACCTCTCATTACCTGTGAGATATGATGTCACGGCCAACATCATAGATACCTTTTGGGTTGTACTCATAGATCAACTGGATTGGGCTTGTTGGAGTACATTTAATCTAAAGTGCGCCAATTCGATTGGGCCGGGCCGGGCCGGGATTGGATTGGGCCCTTAATCGGGTTGGGCCGACCAACCCATTTGGACCAACCCTATGGCTGGAAAATTGGACACATATTTTCAGCTCATATTTCTTATCTAGAGGTTGAAGTGGTGGAGAAAGTGGAGGAGTGGTTTTCTCCATGATCTCCCACTTTTCCCTTTATCTCTCCCCACTCTCTCTTGATAGACTAAGTGAAAATACTGATTTTCCTAATGATTCAAGTCAGATTTTTCTCTAGCTTTTGAAGCTTAGAGAAGAGAGAAAAGAGAGAACATTAGAGAGAAAAGAAAAAGACAGCTTTTTCTAGACTTGTTTTCTAGCTTTGGCTAATAGAAAAGAAGTAAGAAAAACTGTATCTGGTTCTTCTAAAAGGTCATACATACATACTCCATCTTGAAGAGTGTCTTCAAGGCTTCTACAAGGCGTTGGCTAGCACCAAACAGTAGAAGACCATCCCCGGAAGATCGAGTGGATACTGGGAGAGACGGAGCCTGCGTTGGTGGTGTTTTGTTCGTGACAACATACCGCTGATACCGTTTCAGCTAGCCTAGCACCGATAAAGGTATAACACTATCTCGTAGTCTTAGGTTCTTACTCGTGATAGATTCTGGTAGAGGCGGGTCACTTTATTTTCGCTGCACAATGTGATTCGACCCGGTTATTCCTCTAACATACCTTACATTTTCAAATTTTTTTCTTGTTTGCTTGGAATAGACCGAGAAAGATAACCAAAAAAAATTATTACTGCCATACGCAAAAGCCACCCGGAAAGTAAATAAATTGGCAGCCGAATTATCCAATTTAGACACGGATCAAACCAAAAGCAAACTTCCTTGTCCGTTTGGACACAAAGGAATTGGCTCTTGTTCCCTCTTGTTCTTTAATTAGCCGCCATCATTATACTCAAAACAAGGTAAAATCTTCCTAATCCGGAGTTCTTTATATCGTGTGGCCAAGAAAAGGGTAAGTCTTTGGTAAAAGGTAAGAAAAGAAATCAAGATTTCAAATTCTTCAAGAAATTTTATTTTCGGTACTATTCATGCTACTGTTCATCCGAGAATTAAAATTCAATTTTTCAAGAAATCAAGAAGCGTAAAGATCACATCTTTTTAAAGATTGAGTTCGGTTGACTATTCACTCTACTGTTCACTCTAATGTTCATCCGAACCAAAAATCACTCTTTCATTTCTTTCTTAACTTTTTGTTTAGGTCAAGATAGGAATTCTTTCCTTTATTTTTCACCTTTGTCTCAACGCAACAAGTTAGGAACCATTCTTTCATCTAGAGTTGAAGTTCTTGACAAGTATTGTTGGAATAAAGAGAGAAATTTATTTTCTATCCAACGTTTTGAGTGTTTTCTTTTTCAAGATTAACATGTCTTTTATTGAAGGTTCATCAAAGAAAGATACCATTATAGGTGATCAAAATTTATTCTTGGAATCAATGCAACAAAAACATGCAGAGAATACTACAAAGGATGGATGACATGGAAGAAAGATTGGAGAATCTTGAAAAGCCCTCTTTGGAAGACACTTTGCGGCAAAGAATGGATTTTAATCCAAATCAGACGAGAGCATCATTAAGGATAGAGGATTACGAGACGGATAATGATGATTCAACATGTTTTAGTGAGGAAGAAACCGACAACAATGATCAATATCCGAATGAGGGCAATCATCTTTTGGTAAATATGAATCTCTTAAAATATCAACAATTAGATGATTTGCATCAACAAAGAAGCAATCTTTTTCAAACAAAGTGCACCGTTCAAGGCAAGGTTTGTTTACTTATTATTGATAGTGGTAGTTGCACTAACGTTTGCTCTTTTGATATGGTTACCACTTTAGATTTACCCTTGAAATCACATCCGATGCCATATAAGCTTTCTTGGTTAAATAATAATGGTGAGATTAAAGTGGATAAACAAGTTGAGATTCAATTCAGCATTGGGCAATATTTGGATTTGGTTATTTTTTATGTAGTCCCTATGACCGCAAGTCACATAATTTTGGGAAGACCGTGGCAATATGATAGGTGTGTGGATCATATTGGTCGAAGGAATGTTTACATGGTTACAATGGATAATATTCGATATACTTTACATCCTATGTCACCAATTCAAGTTTGTGAGCATCAAAAGTTATTAGCCGAGGATAGAGAGAAAAGAATGAAAGAGTGTGACTTGCAAAAAACGAGTGATCCTACCCAAGAGGGAAAAAAACGAGGGAAAAAAGCACAAAAAGCAAAGCTAAAAGTGAGAAAAAATGCGATAGCTCAAAAAGTGAGAAAATAATGTTTGTTCATTAAATCTGGAAAAGTAGATAGGACAATTCAAGCAAAACAACTTGTTGGTTTGTTAGATTTGAAAGGATCCGCAAGGAACCTATTTTCTAACATTTTTTATTTTAATCTAACATCTTTTTCTATATCTAGTCTTGCTATTTTTCAAAAAATTCAAGAAACGTTTCCCAAGAAGTGGCCGAGAAGGTTATTTATTAACTTCCAAAATCGTGAAAACTATAAACCATCTTCGGGTACAAATCAGCAAATTCAAAATCAAGATGATTTAATTCTTGAAAAGAAGAAGGTAAGTACATCTTTAAATCCTTATATTAATCCGGTAAAGATTATACCAAAGCATGAAGGAATTTTTAGAATACACGGATAGTCTAAATATTAATCAAATAACTTTAAAATATAGACATCCGAAAACTTACTTTGATAATATATTTATTAATAGTCAAAACCGAGAGCATGTTAGTACACATCTTAGGGCTGTTTTTTCTATTATAAATACAAAAATCTTGTATGCTAAGATGGATAATTATCTTTATTACACTCATTCTATTAATCTTCTTAGTTGCATGATGAGTTTACTAGGTATTAAAGTTGAACCGGCAAGAGTTAATACAATTGAGGAATGGCCGAATTGAACTAGTACAAATCAACATCGATCATCATTTGAGTTAGCAAGTTTTTGTAACCGTTTCGTTCAAAATCTTAGCAAGCTTGCTGCCTTAAATGCAATGAAGAAAGAAGAATTCTTTTGGGACAGCCTCCTTAAGATCAAGTTAAAAGGTAAGCACGGTGCACCTTCTACATTCTATATTCCTAACTTGCTCCCTTTTATTCATATTTTCAGATTATAAAGCTGATTTTGGGGATGATTCGAGGACGAATCCTTTTCAAGAGGGAGGGGATGATGCGGTACCAACCTCGGGGCTGCCCAACTCAAAGGATCGTGTGTTAAGATACAAAGAGGACTCCAAGTTACATCTAGAAATGTTGTACAAGTCAACCTCTTAAGTATCACAAGTGTACAAGGAATGGACAGCTTTGCTACAGTTTGGTATAATGATCATATCTTTCGATCTAGGTATCCAATGGAGCTGATTCCATTTGTATATTAAAGATAAGAGGCAGATCTACAACTTCTATGAAGATCACAAGATCATATTCTGCCCGCTTGGTGTCCGAAATCGTCGTGCTAACTGATCCAACAATCTGTCCAAAATTGGGACGAATTTTAGTCTTTTACATTAAAGTATTAAAGTGTATTCTAGACTTTAATATTTTTCGGTTATAGTCTTTACTATTATTAGACATGCTGGCCACCTAGAATAAAGGAGTTTGTTACTTAATAGGACATGTTATCCATCATGTTAGGTAGAATTCCATTTAAAGTAGTTTACTTAAGCTTGTTAGGCAAGAGTCATACTTCTTCAAGGACTCTTCCTTTTTGTTATTATTGTAACCGAAATCCCTCTATTTAAGAGTGATTTCGGCTCCCTTATTAGGTACGTTAGATATATTGATATTTTGGTTAAGCTTATTCCTTAGATACTTGTTTATGAATTTCCGGTAGAACTTCATATTCTTTGAGTTACTGTATCAACTAGATAGTTTTGCTAGTTGTGGTGTTTCAGCCTTCATTGTTACTTAGCCTTCTTGGAATTGCGTTGAGTAAATTCCCCTAGAAAACTAATTCGAGATAGAGAAAGATCTGCTAAAAAGTTGAACCTTGATATAAAACATCACGGTTCCACATCACGTTAAAATTTGCAAAGTTCATACAGATGACAACATTGCAGATCCATTGACCAAGCCACTCCTGCAACCTAAACATGAGAGTCGTACTAGGTTAATGTGATCGAGGATCATGTATGATTGGACCTATAGCAAGTGGGAGATTGTTAGTAGTGCCCTGGGACCATTAATATATGTTGTACGCTTTATATATTTTGAGCATTTCATTTGAGTAGTTAATTTTGCTTTTGAACATCAAATTTGTGATTTGATAGTAAAACTCATTAGCTTACACAATTTCTATTCTGATTGTCCATAGTTTTATGTAATGTTATATGCAATGAAATAAAACTAGTATGATGTTTGATTGATGATTATGTTTTACTGATCATGTGTAATGGATACAAATCATATCATAGATACAATATATTGGGATATATTCTATCGGACGTGATCCGAAAGAGAAGTAATACTTCATGGTTCTTTAGTCATAAGTATTACTTCCTCAATACTATTTGGAATCCTTAGACCTTATGTCTCCATCGTTTCCAGCTTGAATGGAGCTACGTTTTGACTCAGTCAGAAGTTACTTTTAATCGAGTAGTTAATATGAATGATGATTGGATGTAGTATCCTATCATGGCTTGAATGTGAGAGGCATTGTAAGGGATTTGTCCCTCTCTTAATAGAGAGAGATATCAGTGGGCCCCTCGATAGAGAAGACTTTTTAAATGCATGGCCATGCTCAAATGTATTTAATAAAGTGGTTATTAAATACTATTTGTTGGAACAGTCTACTTGGAGATCGAGCATAAATACAATTAAGCTTTATAAGGGTGACAACTACCATGCCTTATGCTTAATTTGGATATCACGAGACAAAGGGATTAAATAGTGGATTAATATTAGGTTCCACCGTACATTGATTCACTCTGGGTAGTCACAATGTCTTTCTAGGGATCGCTTGTGATTTATGAACACATAGTACTACTAAGTGTGTTTTCATTGCCATTGTGATATGAAGCTACATTGACCACAGACATAGACAAGTTAACGGGCTTCATGTCCACATTCAATGAATCTAGAATGTTTCTAGGTTCATTGTATCTGACATTTATGTTTCTGATAATAATAAAATGTTATGATTCGAATTAGAGATTAAGGATGGACATTTTCAGTATTTGGCTTTCACTGGGATTATGTAGGAGTTATTATGCGATAAAAACTCCCACTACCAGAAGAGGTTGGTATTACGTGGGAGTTGGTTCTCGGAACAAACTATCACGCCTTATATAATCTCTTTTGGGGCGAACCCCTAGATACATTTGATAGAGCCTAAAAAAGAAACCTATTACCGAAATACTTCCATCCTTTATCTCTAGACTTCTGAAACTCATAAAATGAAGAGCTAGCACTCCCTCTTCCACATAAAGCACAAGAAACACTACTGCATTATTAGTTACTTTCTTACAAACACAAGGCTCGTCTTCATTTTTTATGAAACCAACTTCTTTCATGGTTTCATAAAAGCGACGATTCCGGCTTCAAACCATAAATGGTTCTTTGAAACTTACACACTTTGGTAGGATTTGATGGATCAACAAACCACTCAGGTTGTGTCATATACACATCCTCGAGAATGTTTCCATTAAGAAACACAGTCTTAACGTCCATTTTGTTAGTAGTGCCCTTGGACCATTAGCATATGTTGCACGTTTTATATCTTTTTGAGCATTTCATATGAATAGTTAATTTTGCTTATGAACATCAAATGCGTGATTTGATAGTAAAACTCATTTGCTTATGTAATTACTATTCTAGTTGTCCCTAGTTTTATGTAATCTATTTTACAATGAAATAAAACTAGTATGATGTTTGATTGATGATTATGTTTTACTAATCATGTGTAATGAGTACAAATCATATCATAGATGCAATGTATTGAGATATATCGTATCGGACGTGATCCGTTAGAGAAGTAAAACTTCATGGTCCTTAGTCATAAGTATTACTTCCTCAATACTATTTTAGAATCCTTACACCTTATGTCTCCATTGATTCTAGCATGAATGGAGCCACGTTTTGACTCAGTCGTACGTTGCTTTTAATCGAGTAATCAATACGACTGATGATCGGATGTAGTGTCTGATGCGAAATCTTGATGGGTTATATCAAGACTCGGCTGAAAAGTAGATCTTTCTCTATCTCGAATGGTTTCTATGGGAATATACTTAACACAGTCCCGGAAAGGCTAAGTATCAATGGAGGTTGAAACACCACAACTAGAGAAACCAACTAGTTGATACAGTAACTTAAAGGAATATGAAATTCAACCGGAAGTTCATAAACAATTATCAAAGGATTAACCTTAATCAAAATATCAATATATCAAGTCTAAGTAAATAAGGTGGCCGAAATTCCCTTTAAGTAGAGGGTAATTCGGTTCCAACTCAAACTAGGAAAAGGGAAATAAGAGTCCTTGAAGAATTAGGACTCTTGAATAACAACTTGCTATCAAGTAACTACCTAAACAAGATAATAGGGACATATGCCTATTATCTTGGCGGCATAAAATAGAATAACTACCAAAATAAACAAGAGTCCTAGTTGCATTAGGACTCTTAGTAACCAACTAACTAACACATGGACAACATGTCCTTTATTATAGCAACTACTTGCTATACACGAAATTATAGTAATTAAATAAGCTGAAAATAATTAAAGTCTAGTATAGACTTTAATTGTACATAAAAAGACTAAAATGCCCTTTATAATTCGTTCCCATTCTGGACAGCTTGTTGGGCCAACTTGCACGACAATATGGGATATCAAGAAGGCAGAATCTGATCTTGTGATCTTCATGAACGTTGTAGATCTGCCTCTTATCTTTAATATAAAACTGGAATCAGCTCCATTGGATAAGTATATCGAAAGATATGTTCATTCTTCCAAACAGTAGCAAAGCTGTCCATTCCTTGTACACTTGTGATACTAAAAGGTTGACTTGTACAACATTCCTAGATGTAATTTAGAGTCCTCTTTGTATCTGAATGCACGTTCCCTTGAGTTGGGCAGCCCCAAGGTTGGGACCGTATCATCCCCTCCTTCTTGAAAAGGATTCGTCCTCGAATCTTCCCAAAAATCAGCTTTGTAGTCTGCAAAATGAATAAATGTGAGCAAGTTAGAAATATGGAAAGTAGAAAGTACATTGTACTTACCTATCAATGAGATTCTCTTGCGGCTGTCCCAAATGAATGGTGTCTTTTCCTCCTTAATTGCAATTAATGGGTCAGCAAGCTTGCTAAAATCACGAAACAAATTTGTATAAAAGCGTGCCAACTCATATGTTGAACGATCTTGAAGGATAATAGTTGTTCGTGACCATTCCTTTATTGCATTATCTTTTGCTAGAACAACTTGAATACCTTGAAAACTCACAATGTAACTAAGAAGGTTAATAGAATTAGTGTAAGAAACATAATTTCCAATCTTAGCATACAAAGTTTGTGCTTTTAAAATAGTAAAAACAGCCCTAAGATGTTCAATATGATTCTCTCGGTTTTTACTAGCAACAAGTATATTATCAAAGTAAGGAATCGGATGTCTATACTTAAAAAGCTATGTTAGAATTATTTAGACTATCCGTATATATGCTAAAAATCCCTTCATGCTTTGGTATACTCATTACCGGTTTAATGTAAGGATTTAAAGACTCACTTACCTCCTTCTTTGCACAAATTAACTCACCTTGGGTTTGATTTTGCTGATTTGTTCCTAAAGATGGTTTATACCTTTCATGATTTTGAAGGCTAACAAGCAACCTTCTTGGCAATTCCTTAGGAAAGACTTTATGAAACTTCTGAAAAATAGCAAGACTAGATGTAGAAAAAAATGTTAGATCAAAAGAAAAAGTGTTAGCAAAAAGGTTCCTTGCGGTTCCTTTCAAATCGAACAAAACAACAAGTTGTTTTGCTTGAATTGCCCTATCTACCTTTTCGGGAGTAATGAATAAACACTCTTTTCTCTCTTTGTGTGAGCTTGCCTTTTTTCTCACTAAGCTCACGACTTTTGTATCCTTTTTTTTCCTCGAATTTTACCTCATGGATAGGATCACTCGCTTTTTTTTTCTATCTCGCTCTTTTTTCACTTCTAAAACAGCCCTTTCCGCTTCTTCCTCACTTATCCACGATCCATCATCCAATTTTATCATTGTACTCTTGTTAGCGCAGTCAATAGCAAAGTGTCCTTTGCCCCCCACATTTAGAACATTCCCGAACAAGTTTTGGAGTAGAATTTACCCTTGTATTGGCCGCTTTTGGTTGGATTTTGTGACCTTACTGCCTCAAACTGACCAGTGACTTTTTTTGCACCATTTATGACCTCTTTACCCCTGTTTTGGCTCGGAAAAACAGTAGAAAAAAATCTGGGATGGATTCGGCTTCTCCCAAGTTTGGAAAGTTGCCGATTTTACCCTTAAACTCTTTTCCGTTTGTCTGTCTTTCAATCTGTTTACGCATAATAAACCAAATCAATAAGATTATGAAGATTAGCACGTTGTACCTTAGGTCTGATGTTTTCATTTAGACCAGCCAAGAACCGAGCTAAAGTTGTTTCTTTATCTTCTTGAATATTCAATCGAACATCACCATCTCCATCTCTTTGTAGTATTCATCAACGGTCTTTGTTCCTTGCCTCATTCTTTGGAGTTGATTGTACAACTCATGATTAAAATTTTGAGGTACAAATCGTCGTGACATGACCGCTTTCATATCTTCCCATGAATCAATTGGTCGTTGTCCCGCTCTTCTCCGTTCATTGGTCTCATTATCCCACCACTTTGATGCATAGTCTCCAAACTCCATGGCTGCCAATTTAACCTTTTTCTCCTCCGAATAATAATGAACATAAAAAACATGGTTAACTTTTCGTGTCCAATCAAAAAATAAATGAGGATCATTCGTACCTAAAAAAGGAGGGATCTTGGTCTTGATGGAACCAAGATTATTATCAAACCTTTGAGCTTGATAATTTGGTCTCGGTTCATCAAGATCAAAGTGTCTAGGATCATACCTTTGATTGTTTTGCCTCGGTTCAATATTAACAAAAGGATTTGGATCATACCTTTGAGCTTGATCATAGGCTCTCGGATCATACCTTTGGTTGTGAGCATTTGGTCTCGGATCATACCATTGATCTTGATGATTTGCTCTCGGTTCAAAACACTCATCATGAACAAAAGGTCTCGGATCATACCTTGCATTTTGCTGATTTGGTCTCGGTTCATATGCAAAGTTGTCCATCATTCTTGGAGTTGCTCTCGGCTGGTATTGAACATTATCAACTTTGTGCCGAAACTTGTCTCTCCAAGGTGGTTTATTGGATTCTTGAAACCCATTATCATCTCCAACATCAACATCCACGGCATTCCCTCTTCTAGGTGGCCTTTTAATGTCTTTGAGGGATTGCAATAGTTGTATTGACTCTCTTAAAAGCTTGTCTTCATTTATGACATCTTGCTGCGAAGTACCTTCATTAAAAGACATTATCTTTGCAAAGAAAAACTTCACACAAATCGTTAGTAGAAAAATTCACACGAAAAATTGAATAAATATAAACAACCTTTCTCCCGCAAGGTTGAATATCAATGGGAAACTGTGAATAGTAATTGTGAATATCTGTGAATAGTAATCAGTGATTAGTAATCCTGTGAATAGTAATCAGTGAATAGTAATCCTGTGAATAGTAAACTGATATTTCTCTCAAGATTCCACAAATACTTGTCAAGAACTTCCAACTTTGAATGATTGTATGGTTATGGTGATGGAAGGTTGGGAAATATATCAAAGAAACCAAATCTTGACTTTAACAAAAAGTCTAAGGAAAAAGTATAAGAGTTATGTGTTGCCAAACAAGAAAAAGATGTGATCTTTACCTTTCTTGATTTTCTGTTTTCTTGAAATAGCTCGTTCTTGAAATCTTTTCTTACCTTCTTGCCCGAGACTTACCCTTATCTTGGCCACACAGATCAAGAATTTCTATGGTATGAAGATGTTACCTTGATATTTTTACCTTGATGGTGACTAATTCAAGATGAAGAGGGAACAAGAGCCAATTCCTTGTTGAAGGAAGTTTGCTTTTGGCCTTGAATCCTTGTCTATTTTGGGCTAACCCGACAGCCAATTTCTTTACTTCCGGGTGGCTTTTATGAGGTAAAGTACCCGATTTGTATGAATAACCCGGCTGCCAATTTCTTTACTTCCGAGTGGCTTTTTCATTGGGGTAAATTTTTTTTGTTATCTTTCGGCTATCTCAAGAAAACAAGAAATTTTTTTTTTCAAGAAAGCAATAAAGGTACACCAAGATAGAGATCAACCTTTTGCTCTGATACCACTTGATGCGAAATTTTGATGGGTTATATCAAGACTCGGCTGAAAAGTAGATCTTTCTCTATCTCGAATGTTTTCTATGGGAATATACTTAACACAGTCCCGGAAAGGCTAAGTATCAATGGAGGTTGAAACACCACAACTAGAGAAACCAACTAGTTGATACAGTAACTTAAAGGAATATGAAATTCAACCGGAAGTTCATAAACAATTATCAAAGGATTAACCTTAATCAAAATATCAATATATCAAGTCTAAGTAAATAAGGTGGCCGAAATTCCCTTTAAGTAGAGGGTAATTCGGTTCCAACTCAAACTAGGAAAAGGGAAATAAGAGTCTTTGAAGAATTAGGACTCTTGAATAACAACTTGCTATCAAGTAACTACCTAAACAAGATAATAGGGACATATGCCTATTATCTTGGCGGCATAAAATAGAATAACTACCAAAATAAACAAGAGTCCTAGTTGCATTAGGACTCTTAGTAACCAACTAACTAACACATGGACAACATGTCCTTTATTATAGCAACTACTTGCTATACACGAAATTATAGTAATTAAATATGCTGAAAATAATTAAAGTCTAGTATAGACTTTAATTGTACATAAAAAGACTAAAATGCCCTTTATAATTCGTTCCCATTCTGGACAGCTTGTTGGGCCAACTTGCACGACAATATGGGATATCAAGAAGGTAGAATCTGATCTTGTGATCTTCATGAACGTTGTAGATCTGCCTCTTATCTTTAATATAAAACTGGAATCAGCTCCATTGGATAAGTATATCGAAAGATATGTTCATTCTTCCAAACAGTAGCAAAGCTGTCCATTCCTTGTACACTTGTGATACTAAAAGGTTGACTTGTACAACATTCCTAGATGTAATTTAGAGTCCTCTTTGTATCTGAATGCACGTTCCCTTGAGTTGGGCAGCCCCAAGGTTGGGACCGTATCATCCCCTCCTTCTTGAAAAGGATTCGTCCTCGAATCTTCCCAAAAATCAGCTTTGTAATCTGCAAAATGAATAAATGTGAGCAAGTTAGAAATATGGAAAGTAGAAAGTACATTGTACTTACCTATCAATGAGATTCTCTTGCGGCTGTCCCAAATGAATGGTGTCTTTTCCTCCTTAATTGCAATTAATGGGTCAGCATGCTTGCTAAAATCACGAAACAAATTTGTATAAAAGCGTGCCAACTCATATGTTGAACGATCTTGAAGGATAATAGTTGTTCGTGACCATTCCTTTATTGCATTATCTTTTGCTAGAACAACTTGAATACCTTGAAAACTCACAATGTAACTAAGAAGGTTAATAGAATTAGTGTAAGAAACATAATTTCCAATCTTAGCATACAAAGTTTGTGCTTTTAAAATAGTAAAAACAGCCCTAAGATGTTCAATATGATTCTCTCGGTTTTTACTAGCAACAAGTATATTATCAAAGTAAGGAATCGGATGTCTATACTTAAAAAGCTATGTTAGAATTATTTAGACTATCCGTATATATGCTAAAAATCCCTTCATGCTTTGGTATACTCATTACCGGTTTAATGTAAGGATTTAAAGACTCACTTACCTCCTTCTTTGCACAAATTAACTCACCTTGGGTTTGATTTTGCTGATTTGTTCCCAAAGATGGTTTATACCTTTCATGATTTTGAAGGCTAACAAGCAACCTTCTTGGCAATTCCTTAGGAAAGACTTTATGAAACTTCTGAAAAATAGCAAGACTAGATGTAGAAAAAAATGTTAGATCAAAAGAAAAAGTGTTAGCAAAAAGGTTCCTTGCGGTTCCTTTCAAATCGAACAAAACAACAAGTTGTTTTGCTTGAATTGCCCTATCTACCTTTTCGGGAGTAATGAATAAACACTCTTTTCTCTCTTTGTGTGAGCTTGCCTTTTTTCTCACTAAGCTCACGACTTTTGTATCCTTTTTTTCCTTGAATTTTACCTCATGGATAGGATCACTCGTTTTTTTTCTATCTCGCTCTTTTTTCACTTCTAAAACAGCCCTTTCCGCTTCTTCCTCACTTATCCACGATCCATCATCCAATTTTATCATTGTACTCTTGTTAGCGCAGTCAATAGCAAAGTGTCCTTTGCCCCCACATTTAGAACATTCCCGAACAAGTTTTGGAGTAGAATTTACCCTTGTATTGGCCGTTTTGGTTGGATTTTGTGACCTTACTGCCTCAAACTGACCAGTGACTTTTTTTGCACCATTTATGACCTCTTTACCCCTGTTTTGGCTCGGAAAAACAGTAGAAAAAATCTGGGATGGATTCGGCTTCTCCCAAGTTTGGAAAGTTGCCGATTTTACCCTTAAACTCTTTTCCGTTTGCTGTCTTTCAATCTGTTCTGCATAATAAACCAAATCAATAAGATTATGAAGATTAGCACGTTGTACCTTAGGTCTGATGTTTTCATTTAGACCAGCCAAGAACCGAGCTAAAGTTGTTTCTTTATCTTCTTGAATATTCAATCTGAACATCACCATCTCCATCTCTTTGTAGTATTCATCAACGGTCTTTGTTCCTTGCCTCATTCTTTGGAGTTGATTGTACAACTCATGATTAAAATTTTGAGGTACAAATCGTCGTGACATGACCGCTTTCATATCTTCCCATGAATCAATTGGTCGTTGTCCCGCTCTTCTCCGTTCATTGGTCTCATTATCCCACCACTTTGATGCATAGTCTCCAAACTCCATGGCTGCCAATTTAACCTTTTTCTCCTCCGAATAATAATGAACATAAAAAACATGGTTAACTTTTCGTGTCCAATCAAAAAATAAATGAGGATCATTCGTACCTAAAAAAGGAGGGATCTTGGTCTTGATGGAACCAAGATTATTATCAAACCTTTGAGCTTGATAATTTGGTCTCGGTTCATCAAGATCAAAGTGTCTAGGATCATACCTTTGATTGTTTTGCCTCGGTTCAATATTAACAAAAGGATTTGGATCATACCTTTGAGCTTGATCATAGGCTCTCGGATCATACCTTTGGTTGTGAGCATTTGGTCTCGGATCATACCATTGATCTTGATGATTTGCTCTCGGTTCAAAACACTCATCATGAACAAAAGGTCTCGGATCATACCTTGCATTTTGCTGATTTGGTCTCGGTTCATATGCAAAGTTGTCCATCATTCTTGGAGTTGCTCTCGGCTGGTATTGAACATTATCAACTTTGTGCCGAAACTTGTCTCTCCAAGGTGGTTTGTTGGATTCTTGAAACCCATTATCATCTCCAACATCAACATCCACGGCATTCCCTCTTCTAGGTGGCCTTTTAATGTCTTTGAGGGATTGCAATAGTTGTATTGACTCTCTTAAAAGCTTGTCTTCATTTATGACATCTTGCTGCGAAGTACCTTCATTAAAAGACATTATCTTTGCAAAGAAAAACTTCACACAAATCGTTAGTAGAAAAATTCACACGAAAAATTGAATAAATATAAACAACCTTTCTCCCGCAAGGTTGAATATCAATGGGAAACTGTGAATAGTAATTGTGAATATCTGTGAATAGTAATCCTGTGAATAGTAATCCGAGAATAGTAATCAGTGAATAGTAATCCTGTGAATAGTAAACTGATATTTCTCTCAAGATTCCACAAATACTTGTCAAGAACTTCCAACTTTGAATGATTGTATGGTTATGGTGATGGAAGGTTGGGAAATATATCAAAGAAACCAAATCTTGACTTTAACAAAAAGTCTAAGGAAAAAGTATAAGAGTTATGTGTTGCCAAACAAGAAAAAGATGTGATCTTTACCTTTCTTGATTTTCTGTTTTCTTGAAATAGCTCGTTCTTGAAATCTTTTCTTACCTTCTTGCCCGAGACTTACCCTTATCTTGGCCACACAGATCAAGAATTTCTATGGTATGAAGATGTTACCTTGATATTTTTACCTTGATGGTGACTAATTCAAGATGAAGAGGGAACAAGAGCCAATTCCTTGTTGAAGGAAGTTTGCTTTTGGCCTTGAATCCTTGTCTATTTTGGGCTAACCCGACAGCCAATTTCTTTACTTCCGGGTGGCTTTTATGAGGTAAAGTACCCGATTTGTATGAATAACCCGGCTGCCAATTTCTTTACTTCCGAGTGGCTTTTTCATTGGGGTAAATTTTTTTTGTTATCTTTCGGCTATCTCAAGAAAACAAGAAATTTTTTTTTTCAAGAAAGCAATAAAGGTACACCAAGATAGAGATCAACCTTTTGCTCTGATACCACTTGATGCGAAATTTTGATGGGTTATATCAAGACTCGGCTGAAAAGTAGATCTTTCTCTATCTCGAATGGTTTTCTATGGGAATATACTTAACACAGTCCCGGAAAGGCTAAGTATCAATGGAGGTTGAAACACCACAACTAGAGAAACCAACTAGTTGATACAGTAACTTAAAGGAATATGAAATTCAACCGGAAGTTCATAAACAATTATCAAAGGATTAACCTTAATCAAAATATCAATATATCAAGTCTAAGTAAATAAGGTGGCCGAAATTCCCTTTAAGTAGAGGGTAATTCGGTTCCAACTCAAACTAGGAAAAGGGAAATAAGAGTCTTTGAAGAATTAGGACTCTTGAATAACAACTTGCTATCAAGTAACTACCTAAACAAGATAATAGGGACATATGCCTATTATCTTGGCGGCATAAAATAGAATAACTACCAAAATAAACAAGAGTCCTAGTTGCATTAGGACTCTTAGTAACCAACTAACTAACACATGGACAACATGTCCTTTATTATAGCAACTACTTGCTATACACGAAATTATAGTAATTAAATATGCTGAAAATAATTAAAGTCTAGTATAGACTTTAATTGTACATAAAAAGACTAAAATGCCCTTTATAATTCGTCCCCATTCTGGACAGCTTGTTGGGCCAACTTGCACGACAATATGGGATATCAAGAAGGCAGAATCTGATCTTGTGATCTTCATGAAAGTTGTAGATCTGCCTCTTATCTTTAATATACAACTGGAATCAGCTCCATTGGATAAGTATATCGAAAGATATGTTCATTCTTCCAAACAGTAGCAAAGCTGTCCATTCCTTGTACACTTGTGATACTAAGAGGTTGACTTGTACAACATTCCTAGATGTAATTTAGAGTCCTCTTTGTATCTGAATGCACGTTCCCTTGAGTTGGGCAGCCCCAAGGTTGGGACCGTATCAGTGTCCTATCATGGCTTGAATGTGAGAGGCATTGTAAGGAATTTGTCCCTCTCATATTAGACAGAGATATCCATGGGCCCCTCGATAGGGAAATACTGTTTAAATGCATGGCCGTGCTCAAATGTATTTAATAAAGTGGTTATTAAATATTGTTTGTTGGAACAGTCTACCTAGAGATCAAGCATAAATACAATTAAGCTTAATAAGGGTGACGACTACCATGCCTTATGCTTAATTAGGATATCGCGAGACAAAGGGATTAAATAGTGGATTGATATTAGGTTCCGTTGTATATTCATTCACTTTGGGTAGTCATAATGTCCTGCTAGGGACCGCTTGTGATTTATGAACTCACACTACTACTAAGTGTGCTTTCATTGCCATTGTGATATGAACCTACAGGGTCACACGCATAGACAAGCTAACGAGCTTCATGTCCAGATTCAATGAATCTGGAATGTGTCTAGGTTCATTGTATCTGACATTCATTTTTCTGAGAATAATAAAGCGTTATTATTCGAATTAGAGATAAGGGGCATTTTCGGTATAGCTGGGATTACGTGGGAGTTATTATCCGATAAGGACTCCAACTACCAGCAGAAGTCTAGGGGACGTGGGAGTTAAAGACTCCCACTGCCAGAAGAGGTGGAGTGGACGTGGGAGTTGTTCTAGAAACAACCTCTCACTCCCTATAAAAACCTCTCTTGGCCGAAACCCTAGGGTTAGACAATTTTCAGCCGAAACACCAAAAACCACAAGAAATTAGATTTCTTGTTCTGCCTCCCTTTTCTCTCTAATTCCCGAAACTCAGGAAAAACGAAGAGCTAGCAATCACTATTCGTTTCGTTGCGTGGATACCAGTAGAGGGACATTCCGCAAAGGGAAATCAATTGGTGGCAGCAACGTATCCAAGAAACAGCATCTTCCATTCAAGAATTAGATTCTTGAACCCGATCGTAAGTCTTTTTCTTGAATTTTTCGATTAGTTTTGTATGAGCGGATCCTTCAGGGGAGGACCCATGAATCCCTTCACATTTTCCATATCTCATAGTCATAATATGTGGCTATGGAAAGTAAAATCCTAATAGACTTTATCATAACGACAGGAGAAAACGTCTCATAATAGTCTATACCATGAATTTGTCTATAACATTTTCCTACTAGTCGAGATTTAAAAGTGTGTACATTACCATCCATGTCGGTTTTCTTTTTGAAACACCATTTGTTATCAATGACCTTACACCCTTCGGGTGGGTCAACCAAAGTCCACACATGGTTATCGTACATGGATTGCATCTCAGACTTCATAGCTTCTAGTCATTTGTTTGACTCGGAACTACGAATTGCCTCTCTGTAGGACGTGGGTTCATCTTGATCAATCAGTTCAATATGATGATCATCAGTTACGAGAAATCTATAACTCTCAGGTTGTTGATGTACCCGACTTGACCTCATTGGGCCTTATGTCAGAGATTGAAGCTCAGTATCTGCACGTGAGTTCAGATGTTGTTTGGGGATCTTGAATTTCCTCGAGATGGATCTTACTTTCATTATACCTTTTGGGAATAAATTCCTTTTCAAGAAAAAAACTATTTCGAGCAACAAACACATTGTTCTCTAATGGAAGATAGAAGTAATATCCTTTAGTTTCTTTAGGATGGCCCCTGGCACCTTTGTAAGTGCACATGTTCTTAAGATGAAGGGCTATCTTGACCAACTTGAGAAACTTGGGGCTCCCGTAGATCATGACATGGCCACGGATATGATCTTAGACTCATTCCCACCGAAGTATGACCAAACTTCAACATGCATGCCATGGAAAAGTCCATACATGAGATACACGAGATGCTCAAGCAGGCTGAACTGAACATTAAGATAACCCCTGAAGTCTTAATGGTTCAAAAGGGGAATTTCAAGAAGAAAGGATAGGGAAAGCACATGGCCGAGAAGGGAAAAGGCAATAACAAGCCCAAACCCAAGGCAAAGGCATCAAAGGAAGGAGTTTGCTTCCATTGTAATGAACCAGGTCATTGGAAACGGAACTGCAAGCTCTACTTGGAAGAGAAGAAAAAGGGGAAAGCCAGTTTGACTGTCACTCCAGGTATTTATGTTATTGAAATTAACATGTCTGCTCTACTTCATGGGTATTAGATACAGATTGTGGATCTCACATTTGTGCAAATGTTCAGGGGTTCAAAAGGCGTAGATCACTGGCAAAAGGAGAAGTGGACCTGAGAGTAGAGAACGGAGCAAGAGTTGTTGTTGTAGCTACCAGGACATTTAATTTAGTTTTGCCAAGTGGCCTTATTATAGAACTGAATAATTGTCTTTATGTTCCAACTTTGAGTAGGAATATTATTTTAGTTTCTTGTTTGGATATTGATGGTTTTGAAATAAATATTATGTATAAAATTTGCACCATTCATAAATATCGTATCTTCTATGGAGATGCCTCTTTGATGAATGGGCTTTATATTCTTAACCTCGATGAATCCATTAAAAGGCCCATCTATAACATTAATACGAAGAGGTTTAAATCAAATGACTTAAACCAAATCTACTTTTGGCATTGTCGTTTGGGCTACATCAACGAGAAATGCATATCAAAACTCCATCAAGATTGAATTTTGACATCATTTGACTTAGAGTCTTATGAGACATGTGATTCTTGCTTGTTAGGCCAAATGACTAAAGCTCCTTTCACTGGACAAAGTGAGAGAGCTTCCGATTTATTGGGCCTCATACATTCAGATGTATGTGGACCAATAAACACAAGTGTTAGAGGAGGTTTACAGTACTTCATCACATTCACAGATGATTTCAGTAGATATGGCTACGTCTATCTAATGAAACATAAATCAGAATCTTTTGGAAGATTCAAGGAATTTCAAAATGAAATACAAAATCAACTTGGTGAAAGTATTAAGATACTTCGATCAGATCGAGGTGGTGAATACCTTAATCAAGAGTTTGACGAACATCTTAGGGGTTGTGGAATTGTTTCACAATTAACTCCTCCTTGCATACCACAATGGAATAGTGTATTAGAACGAAGGAATCACACCTTACTAGATATGGTTCGATCTATGATGAGTCAAACCAGTCTTCCAATATTCTTTTGGGGCTACGTCCTAGAAACTGCTGCATTTATATTGAATAGAGTTCCTTCTAAAGCGGTTCAAAAAACTCCATATGAGATATGGACAGGGAAACGACCTAGTTTGTCATTTCTCAAAATTTGGGTATGCAAGGCATATGTAAAACGTTTGTTATGTGATAAACTCGCCCCTAAATCCGACAAGTGTTTGTTTGTGGGATATCCTAAAGAAACTAAAGGATATTACTTCTATCTTCCATCAGAGAACAAAGTGTTCGTTGCTCGAAATGGTTTATTCCCTGAAAGGGAATTTATTTCCAAAGAGGATAGTGGGAGTAAGATCCATCTTGAGGAAATTCAAGATCCCCAAAGAACATCTGAACGAACTTTGAAACTTCAAGCAAGCTCACGTGCTGATACTGAACTTCAATCTTTGACAGAAGGCCAAACGAGTTGAAGTCGGGTACATCAACGGCTTGAGAGATATGGATTTCTTGTGACCGATGATCATCACATGAAACTGATTGATCAAGATGAACCCACTACCTACAAAGAGGCAATTCATAATTATGAGTAGGATAAGTGGCTAGAAGCAATGAAGTCTGAGATGCAATCCATGTACGATAACCAAGTGTGGACTTTGGTTGACCCACCCAAAGGGTGTAAGGTCATTGATAACAAATGGTGGTTCAAAAAGAAAACCGACATGGATGGTAATGTACACACTTTTAAATCTCGACTAGTAGCTAAAGGTTATAGACACATTCATGGTATTGACTATGATGAAACCTTTTCTCCCGTCGTTATGATAAAGTCTATTAGGATTTTACTTGCCATAGCCGCATATTATGACTATGAGATATGGCAAATGGACGTTAAGACTGCGTTTCTTAATGGAAACCTTCTCGAGAATGTGTATATACACAACCTGTGGGGTTTGTTGATCTGTCAAATCCTAGCAAAGTGTGTAAGCTTCAAAGGTCCATTTATGGATTGAAGCAAGCATCTCGAAGCTAGAATCGTCGCTTTGATGAAGGAGTTAAAGAATTAGGTTTCATAAAAAACGAAGACGAGTCTTGTGTTTATAAAAGAGTAACTAATAATGCAGTAGTGTTCCATGTACTTTATGTGGATGACATCTTACTGATTGGAAATGACATTCCCACATTACAAAGCGTAAAAGCTTGGTTGGTGAAGTGCTTTTCCATGAAAGACTTAGGCGATGCTACATACATTTTGGGTATAAGAATCTATAGAGATAGATCCAACAAAATGATTGGCCTAAGACAGAGTGGATACATTGACAAGGTACTAAAAGAGTTCAATTTGCAAGATTCCAAATAGGGATTCTTGCCCATGTCACATGGCATTAAACTCAGCAGAACTCAAGGACCTTCCACAAAGGAGGACCAAGAGCGCATGAGTAAGATCGCATATGCTTCAGCCATTGGGTCTATTATGTCTGGCATGATATGCACTCGCCCAGATGTCTCATTCGCTTTAAGTATGACTAGCAGATATCAATCCGACCCTGGAGAGTCACATTGGACTGCAGTTAAGAGCATTCTTAAGTACTTAAGAATGACTAAAGATATGTTCTTGGTTTACGGAGGCCATGAAGGAAGTCTGGTTGTAAATGGTTACACAAACGCAAGCTTCCAGACCGACGTAGATGACTTTAGTTAGCAATCTAGTTTTGTGTTTTGTTTGAATGGAGGTGCTGTGAGCTAGAAGAGCCTAAAGCAAGAAACCATGGCCAACTCTACAACAGAAGCTGAGTATCTGGCTGCCTCTAAAGCAGCTAAAGAATCTGTTTGGATCAGGAAATTTGTTGATGAATCAGGTGTCATCCCTAGCATTGTGAACCCAGTGGACCTCTATTGTGACAGTGTTAGTAGTGCCCTAGGACCATTAGCATATGTTGTACGTTTTATATCTATTTGAGCATTTCATATGAATAGTTAATTTTGCTTATAAACATCAAATGCTTGATTTGATAGTAAAACTCATTTGCTTATGTAATTACTATTCTACTTGTCCCTAGTTTTATGTAATCTATTTTACAATGAAATAAAACTAGTATGATGTTTGATTGATGATTACGTTTTACTAATCATGTGTAATGATTACAAATCATATCATAGATGCAATGTATTGAAAAGAAATACTTCATGGTCCTTAGTAATAAGTATTACTTCCTCACTACTATTTTAGAATCCTTAGACCTTATGTCTCCATTTGATTCTAGCATGAGTGGAGCCACGTTTTGACTCAGTCGTACGTTGCTTTAAATCGAGTAATCAATACGACTGATGATCGGATGTAGTGTCCTATCATGGCTTGAATGTGAGAGGCATTGTAAGGAATTTGTCCCTCTCTTATTAGAGAGAGATATTCGTGGGCCCCTCGATAGGGAAAGACTGTTTAAATGCATGGTCGTGCTCAAATGTATTTAATAAAGTGGTTATTAAATATTGTTTGTTGGAACAGTCTACCTAGAGATCAAGCATAAATACAATTAAGCTTAATAAGGGTGACGACTACCATGCCTTATGCTTAATTAGGATATCGCGAGACAAAGGGATTAAATAGTGGATTGATATTAGGTTCCGTTGTATATTCATTCACTTTGGGTAGTCAAAATGTCCTGCTAGGGACCACTTGTGATTTATGAACTCACACTACTACTAAGTGTGCTTTCATTGCCATTGTGATATGAACCTACATGGTCACACACATAGACGAGCTAACGAGCTTCATGTCCAAATTCAATGAATCTAGAATGTGTCTAGGTTCATTGTATCTGACATTCATTTTTCTGAGAATAATAAAGCGTTATTATTCGAATTAGAGATAAGGGGCATTTTCGGTATTTGGTTATAGCTGGATTACGTGGGAGTTATTATCCGATAAAGACTCCACTACCAGTAGAAGTCTAGAGGGCGTGGGAGTTAAAGACTCCCATTGCCGAGAGAAGTTGAGGACGTGAGAGTTAGTTCTGGGAACAAACTCTCACACCCTATATAATGATCTCTTGGCCGAAACCCTAGAAAGTTAATGCTTTCAGCCGATATACCAAAAAGACTTAGAAAATCGCTTTCTATTCTGCCTCTCCCTTTTTTCTCTAATTCCCAAAACTTGGAAAAACGAAGAGCTAGCAATCACTGTTCGTTTCGTCGCGTGGATACCGGTAGAGGGACATTCCGCAAAGGGAATTCTGTTGGTGGCAGCAACGTATCCAAGAAACAGCATCTTCCATTCAAGAATCAGATTCTTGAACCCAAAACGTAAGTCTTTTTCTTGCTGTTTTCGATTCGTTTTTGTATGGAGGACTCATGGGTGTTTGGAACGAGTTTCCACCCATGAATCCCTTCAGACAGTACTTGGGCCATTTCACAAGCTAAGGAACCTAGATCTCACCAACCATCCAAACACATTCCCAGGCATTTCCATCTGATTAGAGAGATCATTGATAGAGGAGACGTTAAAATTTGCAAAGTTCATACAGACGACAACATTGCAGATCCATTGATACGGGACGGGATCATATATGAAGCTTAAAGAGGTCATTTGAATAAATGACCCCATCAACATTCCAAATACGAGCTTCCGAATAAAGCCTTTCTTCCGGGTATTTAAAGTCATTACTATAAAGGCTGAAGAGACAAAGAAGCCTTCCAAGAATGCAAGGCACAAGGATCAAACACACCTAATAGCATTTGAAGGCAAAATACATAATTGGATGGAAAACGGTTGAAAGGGTATTTTAGTCATTTGATAATTAAAGTCTATTCTAGACTTTAATTATATTTCAGATTTATTATATTGTTTAATTAGCCATGTTGGCTGAAATAAGCTAGCTAAATAATAGGACATGTTGTCCTTGATGTTAGGTAGTGTTTTTAGTTATCTAGGAGTTGTAGAGTCCTAATCCTTAAAGGACACTTATTTGTGGGTTATTTTTGGACGAAATTCCACTCTATTTAAGAGGGATTTCAGCCATGTTATTGTGAGACTTGATAGATTTGATATATTGATTTAAGGGTTATTCCGTAGTTACTTTGTGTTTGATTCTCTGGGTAGAATTCATTCATGTTTGAGTTACTGTATCAATAAGTTTGGTTTATACTTATTGTGGTGTTTCAGCCTCCATTGATATTCAACCTTACGGGAGAAAGGCTGTTTATATTCCCCATAAACTATTCGAGATAGAGAAAGATCGGGCATTCAAGCCGAACCTTCGTATTCGTACAACGGTTTCGCATCATCCATTGACCAAACCACTCCCGCAACCTAAGCATGAGAGTCATACTAGGTCAATGGGATTGAGGTGTTAGAGGAATAACCGGGTCGAATCACATTGTGCAGCGGAAATAAAGTGACCCGCCTCTACCAGGATCTATCACGAGTAAGAACCTAAGACTACGAGATAGTGTTATACCTTTATCGGTGCTAGGATAGCTGAAACGGTTTCAGCGGTATGTTGTCACGAACGGAACGCCACCAACGCAGGCTCCGTCTCTCCCAGTATCCACTCGATCTTCCGGGGATGGTCTTCTACTGCTTGGTGCTAGTCAACGCCTTGTAGAAGCCTTGAAGACACTCTTCAAGATGGAGTATGTATGTATGACCTTTTAGAAGAACCAGATACAATTTTTCTTACTTCTTTTCTATTAGCCAAAGCTAGAAAACAAGTCTAGAAAAAGCTGTCTTTTCTTTTCTCTCTAATGTTCTCTCTTTTCTCTCTTCTCTAAGCTTCAAAAGCTGGAGAAAAATCTGACTTGAATCATTAGGAAAATCAGTATTTTCCCTTAGTCTATCAAGAGAGAGTGGGGAGAGATAAAGGGGAAAGTGGGAGATCAAGGAGAAAACCACTCCTCCACTTTCTCCACCACTTCAACCTCTAGATAAGAAATATGAGCTGAAAATATGTGTCCAATTTTCCAGCCATAAGGTCGGTCCAAATGGGTTGGTCGGCCCAAACCGATTAAGGGCCCAATCCAATCCCGGCCCGGCCCAATCGAATTGGCGCACCTTAGATTAAATGTACTCCAACAAGCCCAATCCAGTTGATCTATGAGTGCGACCCAAGAGGTATCTATGATGTTGGTCGTGACATCATATATCACAAGTAATGAGAGGTATCTAGCAACGCATCATTACCCCCAATTCATAAATATCTGGTGATTTATCATAATCACAACATTTGACATTTGTAGTTAAATCCTTTTGTCCTTGATATCTAGATTGAACACAAGTCATGGAAAAGTCACACTTGTATTGTCCAATCTTTTAGTTTCTTGATTCGCGAGTAGACAAATCAAATGACAACAATATCATATACTGATTCATTTGTTCATGGCCATGAATTAGTCAGACTCCATCAAGGGGCCCAAGATATCGCTCCTGCTATATAGGAGGGACAAATCCTTTCTGCATCCCACTCATCCTGAACAAGATTCATGATATACCCAATAAATGCCTTTATTGCTCACCCTGTTACGGATAGCGTTTAACATTATCAAAGCATAACACTAGCCATGCAAGAACTCTTGTGAGACCTCATGTCGAAGGATCTCATATACAACCCAGTCAAAAATTTGAGAAACATCGTTGACTATTATATAACAACCCATGGTGTGTTTCTCATGTCGGGTCTGTCCAGTATAATGATTCTCTAATCATATATACCCATGTGACGATCCGATATCTTATATCAATCACTGCACATACTAGTCTTTCGCATTATTATTGTCCTCGAAGATTCCATAATAATGTTCGACTAGGGGACGCTTTTGCGAATAGTATCTCATAACAATCAATTATGAATACTATTCTAAGGACATATTATTTATTTATGTTGTTAAGAACGCAGAAACATAATGAATAATACTGGAATTAATGCCTTTTTATTCATCAAAATGAAAATTACATAAATACGGTTACAATAATCTCCCACTTGCACTAAAGGCCCAAATTACAATAAATGGTCTTTAGGGCATACTAATGACTGTCTCTAAAGATCAGCCCTCCAGATATCGGATACCCATGGAGCTAGTGTGACGATCATGCTGCTGCTGCGACAGTGGCTTCGTCAGTAGATCGGCGACATTGTCTGCCGAATCTACTCTAAATATATGCACATCACCTATCTCTATAATCTCACGGATTAGGTGAAATCGCCGTAGAACATGTTTGGACCTCTGGTGAGATATAGGTTCCCTAGATTGGGAAATAGCCCCATTGTTGTCACAATAGAGGTCTATCGGGTTCGCAATACTAGGAATCACATCGAGTCGGAAATAAATTTCCGATCCAAACCGCTTCTTAGTCGCTATGTACTCGGCCTCGTCGTAGAATCTGCGATGGTTGATTGTTTTGAATCGCGCCCACTAACGAGCACCTCCATTCAAGTTAAACACATATCCCGATTGCGATCGGAAATCATCTCTGTCGGTTTGGAAATTAGCATCGGTGTAACCACTTACAACGAGCTCATCCGCCCCTCCATAAATCAAGAATGTATCCTTAGTCCTTCGTAAGTACTTGAGGATATTCTTGACTGAGATCCAGTGAAGTTCACCGTAATTAGACTGGTATCTGCTCGTAAGGCTTAAGGCAAACGAGACATCTGGGCGAGTACATAACATGGCGTACATGATGGATCCTATGGCAGAAGCATAAGGGATCTCTTTCATGCGTTCTAATTCGGCGAGCGTTTTAGAACACTCGTTTGTTCGACAAAACGAGTACCATGTGCCATAGGACAAAGGCCCTTCTAAGACTCTTGCATGCTAAACCGCTTTAGCACCTTGTCTATATATGTACTCTGACTTAGGCCAATGAGTGTCCTGGATCTATCTCTATAGATCTTGACTCCCAAAATATAGCTGGCATCGCCTAAGTCTTTCATAGAGAAACACGTACTTAACCAAGCCTTGACAGACTTTAAGGTTGGTATATCGTTTCCAATGAGTAGTATGTCATCTACATACAAAACCCGGGAATACGATTGAGCTCCCACTAACCTTCTTGTAAACACAGAGGCTCATCCTCATTTCTAATGAAGCCAAACTCACGGGACGGCATCATTAAAACGGATGTTCCAGCTTCGAGAAGCTCGCTTGAGTCCATAAATGGATCTCTGAAGCTTACATACTTTTCCAGCATTCTCTGGAGTGACAAAACCTTCAAGCTGTGTCATATACACATCTTCTTCAAGTTTTCCATTAAGGAAAGCGGTTTTGACATCCATTTGCCAGATTTCATAGTCATAGTAAGCTGCAATAGCAAGCAAAATTTTTCCGGAAGTGGACGACAAACTCTACCAGACCTACGCAATTCTTGTGTTTCTTGAACTGGTGCTGGTTGAACAACTGTTTGTGGCACCTGCTGCACAACAACTTGTGGAGTCTGTTCAATTTCCATCTCATCATTAGTGCTAGTTTGAGAGTCTGGAACGCTACTCCCACTCGTGTTTCTAGAAACAAATTCTTTTTCTAGAAAGACTCCCGTGCGAGCAACAAACACTTTGTTCTCGTTTAGGGATATAAAAAGTAGTATCCTTTAGTTTCCTTAGGATAACCAACAAATATGCACTTTTCAGATTTTGGAGCCAGCTTATTAGAAGCTGAGAGTTTTACAAAAGCTTCACAGCCCCAAATCTTGAGGAAAGACAAACAGGGACGCTTCCCAGTCCATAACTCGTATGGGGTCTTTACAACTGATTTAGATGGAACGCGGTTAAGTGTCAAAGCTGCTGTCTCTAGTGCGTGTCCCCAAAAGGAATTGGGCAGGCTCGTGTGACTCATCATAGAACGAACCATATCTAATAAGGTTCTGTTCCTCCTTTCAGATAGTTGTGAAACGATTCCACAAGCTTTTATATAGTCACAGAATTCTTGACTCAAGTATTCTCCTCCTCGATCAGATCGAAGAACCTTAATACTCTTGCCAAGTTGGTTTTCTACTTCTAGTTTAAACTCTTTAAACTTAGCAAATGCTTCGGATTTGTGTTTTATCAAGAACACATATCCATACCTACTGAAGTCATCAGTAAAGGTAATGAAGTAGAGGTAACCACCCCTTGCATGTATATTAAAAGGGCCACATACATCACTATGTATTAGTCCTAATAAAGCATCGACTCTCTCACCTAGCTTAGTGAAAGGTGATGTTGTCATCTTACCCAACAAACAAGATTCGCATCGATCATAAGACTCGAAGTCAAATGATTCCAATAGCCCATCTTTATGGAGTTTGGATATGCGATCTTCGTTTATGTGGCCTAAGCGACAATGCCAGAGGTATGTCAGATTAGAATCATCAGTCTTAATCCTTTTGGTATTTATATTTAAAATTTCCATATCAAGATCTAAAACATATAGACCATTAATCAAATAGGCGCTTGCATAAAACATATTATCCAGAAATAACGACAATCGTTGGTTTTTGATCGAAATCTCAAAACCTTTCTTGTCCAAACAAGAAACTGAAATAATATTCTTAATTAAACTAGGTACATAGAAACAGTTTTCTAAACCCAAAACAAGCCCTGAAGGCAATGTAGAAGTACAAGTCCCTACAGCTAGGGCTACAACACGTGCTCCGTTGCCAACTCGTAGTCCACTTCACCCTTTGCCAACTCTCTACTCCTTTGCAGTCCCTGCACATTAGTACAAATGTGAGAACCACATCCGGTATCAAATACCCAAGAAGTAGTTGTATTTAAATTGATATCAATCATATTAATATCTACAACATAAATACCTGAGCCCGAAACAACATTTGCTTTCTCCTTTTCCAGCCTTTTCCCTGCAAGATAGCTTTTGCAGTTCCTTTTCCAGTGACCCTTCTCATCACAGTGATGACAGATAGAGTCCTTGGCTACACCACCCTTAGGTTTCAGGTGCATTGTTGAAAGTGGTTTGCTTGCCCTCGGGGCTTACCCTTTCGGTTTGCCTTTGGATCTCACAAAACCTTTGCCTTTGCCCTTTTGCACCATCGAGTATGGTGTTGGGCTTGGACTTGCCTATTTCCTTCTCGGCAGTCCTCGGCATGTTCAACAACTCGAGCAATGACTTGTCAATTTCATTCATGTGATAATTCGAGAATGAACCGATTGTATGTTTCAAGCAACGATTGCAAGATCAAATCGAGTCGACGACTCTTGTCCCCAAAGGAAATCCCAGCTTTTTCAAAGTTACGAACATAACCTATTATCTTAAGAACGTGAGTTCCCTACCGGCATTCCTTCGGACATTTTGCATCTGAAAGAGATTTCGACACATCGAATCTCTCTCGGCGTGCTTGCCCTCGATATAGTTGCTTCGGGTGAGCCGACGATCTCATAAGCCCCCATGTCCTCATGTTGCTTCGAAGCTCGAGTTCATGGTGACAAGCATGAGGCTAGACACATCTAAAGCATCACTAACATGCTTCGATAAGCACTTCTATCGGTCGGCAAGCGCGAGCCTCGCAGTGTAGCGAGAATAGGGTCGTTCCCGGGACATACAGCTTTCTTTCATGCTTGAGAACGATTCTCAAGTTTCTGAACCAGTCGAGGAAGTTAACTCCCTCTAATTTGTCCTTCTCAAGGACACAACGAAGTGATAGTGTTAGGTTTGAATTTGTCATTTTTCTACAACAAAATACATATGCAAAGTAAGTACCGTAAAAAATCATTATTAGGTCTTTATCTTTTTAATGATTTCTCCCACTATTTTCTTCGAGTGAATAACCCTCATTATCAACTCGGAAAGTTCGTTAACTTTCTAGCGGGCCAAGATCCATATTTCACCTCGTTCTGAGTCAGCTTTGGCTGATCGCCCAAAACTTGGTTATTTAGGTAGGCAACGTTTGCCAATTACATTAAATTATGTAATTCTTGGTTAGTTGAGTGAATAACATTTATTCAAGCGTATCAGTATACACTTTTCTCAACTCTTTTGCCTGTAGATCCTCAATCCATTTATTGAGATAATCCAGTTAACTAGGACCCTAAGTTTTAGCCGGCAGATATCACAATTATCCTTCGCGCCTCACCCGGATAGACACGTATGTACAACTTTGGCATGTCCCATACTAATGTCGATCTAGGCCTTGACGAGGGCCAAACTTAGGAAGGCACTAATTAATATTTAATTGAGGGGGTTTTTTTTTTAACAATCTCACCAGAAAATCATAAATAAAACAGTTTATACTTATATACATATGCATCCAATACATAAAAGTAAAATGCAATAGTAATCGCCATATCCTATTCGGTTTTTCCAAGCCAATGGAAAAACCGTGAAGTCAGTCTAAGGGTGTGAAAAGAAAATACTCTATTCTACACCGTCTTGACCTTCAGGTGGTTGCCTTCAAATCTTCATCACAGCTGTACCTTCTCCTAATCTAGAATATTACATGATTCTAAGGAAACCTCGAGTTACATTTGAGGGGATTTAATGAGAAGAAAAAATTACAACTTTTGATAGAAAAATAGGCACGCTACGCAGATCGTATTGTAAAATAAACCAACAGGGTAAAGGCGACTACTATGCATCATGCTCAATTAACATAACACTTTATGGAAAAAGCGAGCAAACAAGTAAAATGAACATTTCAAATTTCGCACCGGGTTGGTCGACCGGTCGGTTGACCAAAGCGAGAACTTCGGTCGACCGAAGACCAACTCGGATCGACCGAAGATCAACTCGGTTGATCCGAACCCAATTATTTAGCTACTGACTTACCTAGGTCGACCGGAGATGAGTCCCGGTCGACCGAAATGCCAGAAAATGAGATTTTTCAACTTTTGAAGTGACTTCAAAACTGGAAAATCTCAATTCTCATACATTCAAAATGATGAAAAAATATGTCATACATAATATACAACATTTCTAGCAATCCTAAGGCATGCAAAACATAGATTCAAAATCTATATGCAAACACTATAACACATTAAGTCTATAGGGTACTCGTGAGTGGCTACGATACCATCTGTTAGAGGAATAGCAGGGTCGAATCACATTTTGCAGCGGAAATAAAGTGACCCGCCTCTACCGAGGATCTATCACGAGTAAGAACCTAAGACTACGAGATAGTGTTATACCTTTATCGGTGCTAGGATAGCTGAAACGGTTTCAGCGGTATGTTGTCACGAACGGAACGCCACCAACGCAGGCTCCGTCTCTCCCAATATCCACTCGATCTTCCGGGGATGGTCTTCTACTGCTTGGTGCTAGCCAACGCCTTGTAGAAGCCTTGAAGACACTCTTCAAGATGGAGTATGTATGTATGACCTTTTAGAAGAACCAGATACAGTTTTTCTTACTTCTATTCTATTAGCCAAAGCTAGAAAACAAGTCTAGAAAAAGCTGTCTTTTCTTTTCTCTCTAATGTTCTCTCTTTTCTCTCTTCTCTAAGCTTCAAAAGCTAGAGAAAAATCTGACTTGTATCATTAGGAAAATCAGTATTTTCCCTTAGTCTATCAAGAGAGAGTGGGGAGAGATAAAGGGGAAAGTGGGAGATCATGGAGAAAACCACTCATCCACTTTCTCCACCACTTCAACCTCTAGATAAGAAATATGAGCTGAAAATATGTGTCCAATTTTCCAGCCATAAGGTCGGTCCAAATGGGTTGGTCGGCCCAACCTGATTAAGGGCCCAATCCAATCCCGGTCGAATTTGCGCACCTTAGATTAAATGTACTCCAACATGAGGATCATGTGTGATTGGACCTAGGGCAAGTGGGAGATTGTTAGTAATGCCCTAGAACCATTAGCATACACTACAAGAAAAACGCCTATTAGCTACGGTCGATTCCGTAGCTAATCCGTAGCAAATACACGATTAGCTACGGAAATAAACCGTAGCGATATTCGCGTCGCTAAAATAAATTAACTACGGAATATTAATACGTAGCTATTTGGCTACAGAAATTCCGTAGTTAACTTTCACCCGGGTCACTTAAAATGGGTATGGTAACGACGGATTTGCTACGGAATACTTTTAATTTAACTACGGAATAACTACGGTATTTATTTGTTATTTTTAAAAATAAATTTACGTAGCTACGGATTTGCTACGGAATATTTTTACGGTATTTATTTATTTTTTAATAATAAATTTTATTAGCTACGGAATTTTTTAATTTAATTTAATTTAATAGTTGGCTACGGATTTGCTATGGAAATATTCATTTAAATAATTGCTACAGATTAGCTACAGAAATATTCATTTATATAACATAAAATAGAATTATTTCCGTAGCTAATCTGTAGCTATTAAAGTACGCTTTTTTACAATAAAATGAATATATGCTACTAGCTCCCTGCCAAAACAGAATTGATACTAAACAATTTTTTTGCACAATCTGCCTTAAGCTATTATTTCAAGCCAACTAAGCCAAAAACGTCGAGCACAATCTAAGTGAAATACTTAATACAATCCAAACAAAAAGATTAACACAATCCAAGACAAAAGCCTAATACAATCAAAGTGTTCAAGTTTAAAAACTATCCAAACAACAAACTTAAAACATCCAAGCAACAAACTTAAAAGCAAATGTCATCTAAAGGCAGTAATCATCTGCAACGATCGTCTAAGTCATCTATGGACTCAGAAACCGTCATCGTCATGACTGTCATCATCGATGTCCAACAATCCAAAATCAATGGGAACTCTGACATTGCTCAATTCAAGAATTTACTTTTGCATCTCTATGATCTTCTTCAACTTTTTGTCTATGATCTTCTTCAACTTTTTGTCAAACTTCCCCTTGATCTTCTTCTCAATTGTTTTGGTCAAATCTGTTACTCTTATGTTTATTTAAGAAACTAAACTCAAATTCCTCAATTGAATAAAGAACAACATTATAAAGAAAAATAATATTAATATTAATAACAATAACTATATTAATAATAATTGAAATAATAAAAGAAAAAAGGAAGACAGAAAAAGGAAAATAATTACCTCCATCGGAGAAGCCGACAGTGGTGAGTAGCGGTAGTAGCCGACGGTGGTATCTCGGCGGACCAACAGCCACATCAAAGAAAAATAATATTAATATTAATAACAATAACTATATTAATAATAATTGAAATAATAAAAAGAAAAAAAAGGAAGACAGAAAAAGGAAAATAATTACCTCCATCGAAGAAGCCGACAGTGGTGAGTAGCGGCAGTAGCCGACGGTGGTATCTCGGCGGACCGACAAAGTAACACAACAATTAAATTGACGGAAATTGTAGAACAATAATAAAAGCTAAACTACACATAGAAATTTACAAACAAGTGTTAAATACCATTGAGCGTTTGCCATTTGCTGGTGGATCGTTGAGCACCAACCAATGCAGCAGCTGAGCAAAGCAGTACAAAGCTAAACATAGGTGAAGAAAAACTAAGTTCCTCCAATTAAAAACCCCTCTCTACACACCATTAATCTGAAATCTAAACATAGATCTAGTTCACATTTAAGATATTAAACTTTCTGTAAATTTACAGACAACAAATTCATAACGAACACCCATAAATGACCTCCAAACTAAGAACACCCAAAGCGCCGAGTCAAAGCAGTCCGAAAAAGCAGAGGTTTCTTCCGAGAAAATAACCCAATCACTACAGGCCATAACACTCAATTCCAGTTATACAATCTGATTCTCAGTTAAAGCATGAATCTTTCTGCAAAGTTTGAGCCTCAAACTCATAACGAATCAACCAAAAATCGTCCAAAACCTAAGAACAACGGTTCAGCCGAGAAAAAAAAGTTGCGAAAAAGCGAGTACTTCAAATGAAAAGCCCAGTCTCTACAAACTATTAAACTGAAATTCAAGCACATGTTCTTGTTCACAATTAAAGTACCAATCTTTCTGCAAAGTTTGAGCAAGAATCTCTTACCAAATCAACGGGAAATCAGAAAAAAGTGCGCGAGGCACGGTTCTGCGAGAAAATCTTTAATCCTCAATTTACTGTTCTAAAATCGCAAAAAACCCAGCAAATACCTCAAAATCAGCCTTTGTAACTCATCCCAACATCATAGAGAAGTATAATCCTTGATGAGAGCTTCCAAAACTTCAAGAAATTCCCAAAAAAACGCAGCCTTTTGGAGCAAGAACTCTTCCGTCGTTGACATGGAGAAATTAACTTCAATTTCAATGAAAACTCTTCGTCTTAATTTCTAGGGTTAGATCCCAATTTTTTATGGGTTTCTTTCTTGAATGAATTTGTAGAGGGTGAAAAAGAGTTTTTTCAGAGCATGTTTTCGCTATGAGGGAGATAAGTGAGGAACTTTTACTTATCCAAAAGAGAGATAAGGGAGGAACCGTGGCGGAAGGAAGAAGAGGAGAAGAGAAGGGGGAGAGCGGCTGTCGCTGAGGAGAAAAGAGAAGAGAGGAAATGAAAATTAGGTTTAAGGTTGTCTCCTAAGAGACATTATATATCCCGGAAAAAAATTCCGTTTGCTACGGAAATTCCGTAGCAAATGATAATTTAGTTTAATTTATTTTTTTGTTGAATAACAAATACCGCTATGGAAATAAAATTATAATATCGAAAAGGGCAAACAAAAATAATTAATAAAATTTCATATATGTTTGCTACGGAATTTCCGTAGCAAACGGGAAATTCACGTTTCCGTAGCAAATTATAATTTGGTTTAATTTATTTTTTTGTTGAATAACAAATACCGCTACGGATTTGCTACGGAAATAAAATTATAATATCGAAAAGGGCAAACAAAAATAATTAATAAAATTTCATATATGTTTGCTACGGAATTTCCGTAGCAAACGGGAAATTCACGTTTCCGTAGTAATTCCGTAGCAAATTATAATTTGGTTTAATTTATTTTTTTGTTGAATAACAAATACCGCTACGGAAATAAAATTATAATATCGAAAAGGGCAAACAAAAATAATTAATAAAATTTCATATATGTTTGCTACGGAATTTCCGTAGCAAACGGGAAATTCACGTTTCCGTAGTAATTCCGTAGCAAATTATAATTCAGTTTAATTTATTTTTTTTGTTGAATAACAAATACCGCTACGGATTTGCTACGGAAATAAAATTATAATATCGAAAAGGGAAAACAAAAATAATTAATAAAATTTCATATATTTTTGCTACGGAATTTCCGTAGCAAACGGGAAAAAAATTAGCGCCAATATTCCCGCCAATTTTCCGTAGCAATTCCGTAGCTAATTATGATAAGTTTAACCCGCAAAAAAACCCGCCAATTTTGCTACGTCTTTACTACGGAATAGCTATCGACAATTATCCGTAGCTAATCCGTAGTTAATATAGAAACATTAACTACGGAAATAATTCCGTAGCTAAAATCCGTAGCGAATAGGCGTTTTTCTTGTAGTGATATGTTGTACATTTTATATCGTTTTGAGCATGTCTTAGAATAGTTAATTTTCATTTTGAACATCAAATGTGTGATTTGATAATAAAACTCATTAGCTTATGCAATTACTATTCTAATTGTCCCTAGTTTTATGTAATGTTCTTTACAATGAAATAAAACTTGTATGATGTATGATAGATGATTATGTTTTACTGATCATGTGTAATGGATACAAATCATATCATAGAAGCAATATATTGGGATACATTGTATCGGACGTGATCCGTTAGAGAAGTAATACTTCATGGTCCTTGGTCATAAGTATTACTTCCTCAATACTATTGTGGAATCCTCAAACCTCTCCATTGATTCTAGCATGAATGGAGTTACGTTTTGACTCAGTCGAACGTTACTTTTAATCGAGTAATCAATACGACTGATGATCGGATGTAGTGTCCTATCATGGCTTGAATGTGAGAGGCATTGTAAGGAATTTGTCCCTCTCTTATTAGCGAGAGATATACATGGGCCCCTCGATAGGGAAAGACTGTTTAAATGCATGGTCCTGCTCAAATGTATTTAATAAAGTGGTTATTAAATATTGTTTGTTGGAACAATCTACTTGGAGATCGAGCATAAATATAATTAAGCTTTATAAGGGTGACGCCTACCATGCCTTATGCTTAATTAGGATATCGCGAGACAAAGGGATTAAATAATGGATTGATATTTGGTTCTACTTGGAGATCGAGCATAAATATAATTAAGCTTTATAAGGGTGACCGCTTGTGATTTATGAACACATACTACTACTAAGTGTGTTTTCATTGCCAATGTGATATGAACCTACAGGGTCACACGCATAGACAAGTTAACGAGCTTCATTTCCAGATTCAATGAATCTAGAATGTGTCAAGGTTCGTTGTATCTGACATTTATTTTTCTAAGAATAATAAAATGTTATTATTCGAATTAGAGCGGAGTAAGGGACATTTTTGGTATTTAGTTATAGCTGGGATTACGTGGGAGTTATTATCCGATAAAGACTCCCTCCACAAGCAGAAGTCTAGAGGACGTGGGAGTTAAAGACTCCCAGTGCCAGAAGAGGTGGAAAGTGAAGGGATTTGATGCGGAACCGTGATGTTTTATATCAAGGTTCGGCTTTTAAGCAGATCTTTCTCTATCTCAAATTAGTTTCTATGGGAATACACTTAACACAACCCCGGGCAGGCTAAGTATCAATGGAGGTTGAAACACCACAACTAGAGAAACAAGCTAGTTGATACAGTAACTCAAAGAATATGAAGTTCTACCGGAAGTTCATAAACAAGTATCAAAGGAATAACCTTAATCAAAATATCAATATATCAAGTCTATTTAAAAGGTGGCCGAAATTGCTCTATAAGTAGAGGAATATCGGTTCTAACATAAACAAGGAAAAGGGAAATAAGAGTCCTTGAAGAATTGGGACTCTTGAATAACAACTTGCTATCAAGTAACTACCTAAACAAGATAATAGGCACATGTCCCTATTATCTTGGCGGCTAAAATAAAAGTAACTACCAAATCAATGAAGAGTCCTAGTTGCATTAGGACCCTTATTAACCAACTAACTAACACATGGACAACATGTCCTTTATTATAGCAATTACTTGCTATTACACGGCTAGAATAATAAAATAACAATACTAAAAATAATTAAAGTCTAGAATAGTCTAGAATAGGCTAAATAGACTTTAATGTGTGAAAAGACTAAAATGCCCTTTTTAGCCACTTTGCTTGTTTGGGCCGAAGTAAATATCTTTGAGAGTTAGAAGTTGAACTTGTACTTCATCTTCTAGATGTAGCTTGGCTTCTTCTTTAGATTTTAACTCTCGGATCAATGTAGATAGTTCTTGTTCCATTTGAAGTCTTCTTGATCTAGTCATTGGTCCATTGATGCTTGATAAAGGATGTGTGTAATGAGGTAGTCTTCTAGATGGTCCTGTATCATCCCCTCCCTCTTGAAAAGGATTCGACCTCGAATCATCATCATCATCTATGTAATCCGAAACATCAAAAGGAGATAAGTCAGTAACATTAAAAGTGGAATGAACACCATACTTACCTTGCAAGTTGATTTTGTATGCATTGTCATTTATTTTGCTAACAACTTGAAAAGGTCCATCTCCTCGGGGATGTAGCTTTGACTTTCTTTCTTTGGGAAATCTGTCTTTCCTAAAGTGTATCCAAACCCAATCGCCAACTTCAAAAGTAAGGGCCTTGCGGCCTTTGTTGGCTTTAGTTGCAATTTTGTCATTCTTCTTCTTGATGTTTTCGGCTACTTCATTATGTATTCTTTGGACAAAATCAGCCCTTGAATCACCTTCTACATTATAATACTCATCAATAGGAAGAGGAATTAGATCTAAAGGGGTAAGGGGGTTAAAACCGTAAACAACTTCAAAAGGTGAATTATTAGTAGTTGAATGTAACGTACGATTATAAGCAAATTCAGCAATAGGTAAACATTCTTCCCACCTTTTCAAATTCTTTTGAATAAGTGCCCTAAGTAGAGCCCCTAAAGTTCTATTTGTTACCTCAGTTTGGCCATCGGTTTGGGGATGACTTGATGTAGAAAATAGCAGCTTAGTCCCCAATTTACTCCATAAGGTCTTCCAAAAATAACTTAGGAACTTTACGTCCCTATCACTTGCGATTGTTTTTGGAACACCATGTAACCGAATGATGTCTTTGAAGAATAGATCCGCAACATGGCTTGCATCATTTGTTTTCCTACAAGGAATAAAGTGAGTCATTTTAGAAAATCTATCAACAACCACCATTTTACTATCATTACCTCTTCTGGATTGCGGTAATCCTAGAATAAAATCCATTGAAAGATCAATCCATGGGGAGGAAGGAATTGGTAGAGGCATGAGCAATCCGTGAGCTTTTGAAGTACTTTTGGCTTGTTTGCACTTAAAACATAGTTCACAAATCTTCTGCACATCTCTTTTCATCTTAGGCCAAAAAAAGTGTTCTTGTAATATATCCAATGTTTTAAAAACACCAAAATGTCCCATTAATCCGCCACTATGTGCTTCCCTAACAATTAATTCTCTAATAGAACAAGAGGGAACACACAATTTGTTACCTTTAAACAAGAAACCTTCAAATTTGTGAAAAACTTTTTGGGCCGAAACCTCACAAGATTTGAACAAATCTGAAAATTGTTTATCATCTTCATACAATGCCTTTAAATGTTCAAAACCAAGTAATTTAGCATGTAGAACAGAAAGTAGAGAGTACCTTCGAGTTAAAGCATCGGCAACAATGTTTTCCTTACCTTTCTTGTATTTGATCACATATGGAAAACTATCAATGAAGGAAACCCACTTTGCATGTCTCTTGTTTAACTTACTTTGTCCTTTGAGATACTTGATTGATTCATGATCCGTGTGAATCACAAACTCTCGGCCAACCGAGTAGTGCTGCCATGTTTCCAAAACTCTAACAATAGCGTATAACTCTATATCGTACGTAGGATAATTAAGGGCAGCGCCACTTAATTTCTCACTAAAATATGCTAAGGGTGTACCTTGTTGTTGCAAAACAGCCCCAATACCTATACCTGAAGCATCACATTCAACTTCAAAAGTTAGTGTAAAATTAGGTAAAGATAAAATAGGGGAAGAAGTTAGTAATTGCTTAAGCTTATTAAAACTATCTTCTTGCGGCTTATCCCAAAAGAATGAGATATCTTTCTTCACAACTTCATTCAATGGTGCGGCAATTGGGCTAAAATCACGAACAAAACGTCTATAAAAGCTTGCTAAACCATAGAATGATCGGACTTGTGATGCTGATGTTGGTCTCGGCCAGCTTATGATGGACTCAATTTTGGCCGGATCAACCTGAATACCACTTGAACTAACAATATATCCAAGAAAGTTAATAGAATTAGTGCAAAAAACGCATTTTTCTAACTTGGCATACAATGTTTGCTCTCTTAATATAGTAAAAACAGCCTTAAGATGTTGAACATGCTCTTCTAAGGTTTTACTATAAACAAGAATATCATCAAAATAAACTACAACAAATTTACCAAAACAATGACGGAATATGTAGTTCATTAATCTCATGAAAGTACTAGGTGCATTACTTAGACCAAAAGGCATTACAATCCATTCATATAATCCATATTTAGTCTTAAAAGCAGTTTTCCATTCATCACCTTCTTTCATTCTAATTTGGGGATAGCCTTGAGTTAAATCAATTTTAGAAAAGATAACAGCGCCACTTAACTCATCTAGCATATCATCTAAGCGAGGTATAGCATGTCTATATTTAATGGGTATCTTATTAATATCTCGACAATCTGTGCATAATCTGAAAGTGCCTTCCTTTTTAGGTACTAAAATAACCGGACTAGAACAAGGACTTAAAGATTCACGTACCTGCTCTTTTTCTAAGAGTAAATCGACTTGCCTTTGGATTTCTCGGGTCTCATCCGCATTGGCTCTATAGGCTGCCCTATTTGGAAGATTTGATCCGGGAATGAAGTCGATTTGATGTTCTATGCCTCGGATTGGAGGTAGACCTCTCGGCAGCTCCTTTGGAAAAAGCTCATTGAATTCCTGCAAAACATCAATACATACTCTAGGGAGAGAAGAAGTAAAATCATCAAAATTGAAATTGTTATGTAGAGTTAACCTCTCGATTTCTCTGAAAACAAGTAAAACAAGGGGTTTATTTGCACGTAAAGCCCTATCTACCTTTCCAAAATTGATAAACAAATATTCTTTCTTCTCTTTTAGGGCACATGCCTTCTTCCTTACAATGCTCTCGGCTTTGTCATCCCTTTTTACCTCGGTTTGTTCGTTAGGGATAGGGTCGCTCTTTTTTTTCAACTCTTGCTCTTTTAATCTCTTTTCTCTCCCCTCGGCTAGTAGTCTTTGAGTCTCACAAACCTGATTCGGTGTCATAGGATGCAATGTCTACCGAATATTATCTTTTGTAGCCATGCAAACATTCCTTCGACCAATATGATCCGCGAACCTATCATATTGCCAAAGTCTTCCCAGAATAATGTGACTTGCGGTCATAGGTGCCACATCACACAAAATTGTATCCTTAAAGTTCCCAATGCCGAAGTCAAACTCTACTTGCTTATCCACTTTAATCTCCCCGCTATTGTTTAACCATGAAAGCTTGTATGGCATCGGATGTGCTTTCGTAGGTAAATCTAAAGCGGTTACCATCTCATAAGAACAAACGTTAGTGCAGCTACCATTATCAATAATAACCAAACATGTTCTATCTTTAATAGTGCACTTAGTTTGAAAAAGATTACTACGGTGGTGATGCAAATCATCTAATGGTTTAGATTGTAAAAGTTGCATATTAAACAAAAGAAATTTACCATCATTCGGATATTCTCCATTGCCCTCGGCTTCTTCTCCCAATAATGTGTCCTCGGCTTCTTCTTTATCACTTACCCAAGTTCCATCATCCATCATGATCACGGCACTTTTATTTGGACAATCTCGAGCAAAGTGACCCTTACCTTTACACTTAAAACATTCCCGATCAATTGATGTAGTTGATTTAGCTCTCAAATCGGTCGGTTTTGAAGTGGTTGGTACCCTTGCTGCCCCAAAAGAAGTCGTGGCCTTTTGTGTATTCCCCAAACTGCCCTTTGCAATATTTGGGCTCGGCAAAACAGTAGAATTGTTTAGGGACTGATTTGGCCGTTTCCAAGATTGCAAATTTGCCGAATAAGTCCTTGAACTCTTCTCTTTTTGTTGCCTCTCCACCTGTTCAGCAAAATAAACCATATCAATAAGATCACGAAGGTTAGCACGTTCTACCTTGGGTCTAATTTTGTCATTTAGACCAGCCAAGAAACGCGCCAAAGTAGCCTCATTATCTTCCCGGATGTTTGATCTTATCATGGCCATCTCCATCTCCTTGTAGTATTCATCAACGGTCTTTGTCCCTTGCCTCAATCGTTGAAGTTGATTGTACAAATCACGATTAAAACTTTGAGGTACAAATCGTCGTGTCATGACCGCTTTCATATCCTCCCATGAATCAATTGGTCTTTGCCCCGATCTTCTCCGTTCATAGACCTCATTATCCCACCAAATTGATGCATATTCTCCAAACTCCATGGCTGCTAATTTGACCTTTTTCTCTTCGGAATAATTATGAACATCAAAAACATGGTTAACTTTTCGTGTCCAATCTAAAAATAATTGAGGGTCATTAGTACCTAAGAAAGGAGGGATCTTGGTCTTAATAGCACCAAGATTATTATCATACCTTTGATCTTGAACATTGTCTCTCAGATCATACCTTTGGTTGTGAGCATGTGGTCTCGGATCATACCTTTGATCTTGATGATATGCTTGCGGCTCAAATCTTTCATTATGAACCAATGGTCTCGGATCATACCTTGCATTTTGCTGATTTGGTCTCGGATCATATGCAAAGTTGTCCACCATTCTTGGGATTGCTCTCGGCTGAAATTCTCTTTGGTGCCGAAAGTTGTCCCTTGCAATTTGTTCAAAGGATTCTTGGGAATCTTGATCTTCTTGATCATCTTTGGCTGCCCCTTTACCTTTTTCCGAATTGTTCTTGAGGTCACGAACCTCCATTTTAAGGTCATTGACGGATTGCATCAAAGACTTTATGGTTTGTTGCATTGATCCTTTGAAAAGCTTGTCGTCATCCATGGCACCTTGCTGCGAGGTACCTTTATTAAAAGACATTATCTTTGCAAAGAAAACAATCACCCAAATCGTTAGTAGAAAAATTCACACGAATAGTAATCTGTGAACAGTAACCTTGAATAGTAATATGTGAATAGTAACTGTGAACAGTACCGTGAATAGTAATCTGATTTTTTTCCCTCAATATTCCACAAATACTTGTCAAGAACTTCCAACTTTGGATGATTGAATGGTTATGTTGATGGAAGGTTGGAAAAATATGGCAAGAAATCTTATCTTGACTTACAAAAAGTCCAAGGAAAAAGTATAAGAGTATTTGTAACCAAACAAGAAAAAGATGTGATCTTTACCTTTCTTGATTTTATTTTTCTTGAAATAGCTAGTTCTTGAAATCTTTTCTTACCTTCTTACCCGAGACTTACCCTTATCTTGGCCACAATATCAAGAGCTCTTGATTAATGACGGTTGCGCTTGAACGAAAAGTCTTGATTGCGGTTGTTAGCCCTAAGGGCGATCGAACTCGGTTTTTGATAATGGACAAACACTTGATGTTTGTGTCTAATGTTTTCATCTATGTGATAGAATATTGGAACTCAATATGGAAGCTCTAAGTACTTCAATCAAGCCATGTTCAAGATTCAAAGACATACTATTCAAGGCTTATCTTTCAAGATTGAAGATTGAAGACTTAGGTTGGTTAGATTAGCTTTGTCTTTATTGGTCTTTATCATTAAGCTCTAACCAATGCTCAAATGAACATAAGCTCTTCACTCTAGTCTTGCATACATGTTTTCATAAACACGTTTTCAAAAGGCTTAAGTTTCGAAATGATCTTTACATGTGTTCTTATACAAAAAGCCTTTGATTTCATAGTTAAGTCTTTTAGAAAAGTTTTCCAAGTGTTCTTATGTGTTACCTTTTGGGAAAACCTTTTAGACTTCAATTGATTTGAAAACAAGTGTTTAAACATCTTCTCTCATGCTCTGGAAAGTCGGTCAACCGAGATTTTCTCGGATCAACCGAAGATTTAACAGGGAGTTGAGCTGCAGGATTCGGTCGACCTTTGGCTAGGTCGGTCGACCGAAATTCCCAAGGTCGGTCGACCGAGGTCCCAAGTCGGTCGACCGAGATGTGCTTCGGTCATCCGAGTTTCAGAGTTCGGTCCACCGAACTCTGCGAGGTCTAGCCGTTATATGACCGTTGCAGAGTCGTTTTTCAGCCATATTTTGAATTGTATAAATACTCTAAAGCTTTAGAATGACTCTAACACTTTGAAAGGCTTGCAAAACATATTCTCATTGATTTCTCATCAAGCCAAAACACCAACAAAGAAAATGCACTTCATTGTCATGATCTAAAGCATTCAAAGGTGTTATTTCAAATGCAAGACAAAGAGTGAACTTCATATGTTCATAGAGCTATAATTGTTGTGCTTCAAAGGTATTAATCTTTCACTTAGAAGAGTGAACAACCTTGTACTTAAACTTTCTTAATTCCCTTTCTTAGTGATAGGGTTATTGTTGTATAAGTCCTACTTAGTGTGGGCAATTGTTTATAGTGGTTGTTTGTAAAACTCTTGGTGAGTTAGCCACTAGTGTAAAGTCCTACTTTGTGTGGGCACATTCTTCTTAGTGAAGTTGGTGAAATCCTTGGGTGCGGCTCAAGGTAGTGGATGTAGATTCTTAGTGAATCGAACCACTCTAAATCTCTTGTCTTGTGATTTGCATTGGGTTTTGCTTTAGCTTTTGTTAAACTTGCACTTGCATTGCAAAGAAAAGAAAAAGTTGCAAAGATTAGTTAAAACCCAATTCACCCCCCTCTTGTGTTTTACAATTGGTATCAGAGCCTCGTCTTCATTTTTAGCATAACCGCTTGAAGTAAAGATTATGGCCGGTAATTCCGCATTGGCGTATTTAGAGGGGTCTTCCACCATTAGGCCACCACTTTTTGATGGTAATAATTATGAAGCTTGGAAAGAACGTTTCAAGATATATGTGTGCTCAATAGATTATTCTTTATGGCATATATTTGAAAATGGTCCATATGTGCCTATGAAGTTGGTGGAAGGTGTTCAAGTGCCAAAACCGGACAAGGAGTTAAATGAGCTTGAGTCCAAGAAGATGACTCAAAATTACAAGGCAATGAACATCCTTAGTTGTGCCTTAAGTCAAGATGAGTACAATCGTGTCATTGGAAGAAAATCCGCACACTCCATGTGGAAAATGCTTGAAGTTACTCATGAAGGCACAAATCAAGTCAAGGAGTCAAGGTTGAATATGCATGTTAGAGAATTTGAGCTATTCTCCATGAAGCCTAATGAATCTATCAATGAGATGAACTCAAGGCTCACCAACATTGTAAATGGGTTGAGGTCTAATGGCAAGGAGTATACTACCGGAGAAATAAATAGGAAGATTCTCAATTCTCTTCCTAAAAGTTGGGAAAATAAAGCTCTTGCCATTGAAGAGTCCAAGAATTTAAAGACCTATTCAACGGAGGAACTTCTTGGCTCACTACTAGCCTTTGAAATGAAGATAAAGAAAAAATTGTTCTACAAAGGGTAGTAATCTTGAGTCCATCATCAATAATGAAGAAGGAGAGAATTTGTTCTTCACTCTCAAAAATGCAAAGTGCTTGTTAAGCCATTGGGATGAAGAAGAAAGTGATGATGATCAAGAAGAAAATGATCACACATGTCTTATGGCATTTGATAATGAGGTACATCCTTCTCCATCTATTTCTAATTCTTTTAATGATAGTGATGATGATGAGGATGATCCTAATGAGCTTTTAATTGATATGTATGATCAATTGAAAAAATTGTGCAAAAGCAAAACAAAGCTATGAAGCTTAAAATTGAATCTTTGCTTGTTGATAACAAAAAGCTTTGTGATGAGGTTGATTGCATGAAAATCGAAAATGAAAAACTTATTGCTACATGCAACTCTTCTTCATTAAAGTATTTAGAAGCATATGATCAATTGACATCTCTTGAACTCAAACTCGTTGAATTTGATCTTTTGGAGAACAAAGTTAAAGATCTTACCCTTCTTGTTGAAAACTTTACTAAGGGTAAGAAAAATCTTGATCAAATTATTGGTTTGCAACGTGCTTCACATGATAAACATGGTCTTGGTTATAATGCTAATCACATTGATCATGCTAGCTCTTCTAAGTTGCCTAAGAATCACATTGTGCATGCTAGTACCTCACATAGGCAAATTAGATATCATGAGCATGTTCACAATTCTTCTAAGCCACACATTTGTTGCACATATTGTGGAAAACATGGCCATACTAATGCTAGATGCCATGTTAAGAAGAAGATTGAAAAAGGGGTTAAAACTATTTGGAAAGTTAAACGTATTTCAACTAATCCCCAAGGACCCAAACAAAAGTGGGTACCAAAAGCTACTCCTCCCTTGATCTTATAGGTTCTTATAAGTTAGATGGATGCCACAAAGCTTCAATGGACTTGATTCAAAGAGAAGTGGCATTGGGGAGAAGTCAAAGGAGATGTGCCAAAGGAAGAAATTCAAAAGCACTCCTTAACACTTGGATTCTCAAAGCTCAAAAGTTGATCAATTGGAGAACCAAGTTGCTTAGATACAAAGAGCAAAGCATCAAGTGATGACAAGAGCCAAAGTATCAATCCAATGTCTTCATCACTTGGTAAGAAAGCAAAGGTATCAAAATCACCCTCTCTTAACACTTTACTTAATGTGTTTGAGTGTTGTTGATATATATGCATGCTTGCTCTTATATATGTTGCATCTCACATTCTTGAATGTTATATTCATATAGATAACCTTTAGCATGTTCATTTTTGTCCATGTTGAGTTTAGCTAAGGTATCTATGAGATGTAGCTTATGCAACTTGATTGATTCTTGTTTTGTCATGTCTTATTCATTTAAGAATCCATCTAGTTGTTGTGGTTTTTGATTTGCATAATCCTTATGCATATTTGTGCTACTTGAGATATTAAACTAATCATGAAGGACCTTTAAAAAGGTACCATATTTGTTCTCAAGAATCCCTTGTAGGTAACAAAGAGTTCTAAACTTCAAGAAGAAGATATGAACTACAAGGAATGGCACAAATGAGCTAAGACTCCAAGAAAAGAGTCAAATGCCAAGGATCACAAGATTGTAGAGGGTTCATCAAAAGAAAAGTCACCCATCACTGATGACTCTACACTTGTCATGCAAAGAAGATTGAGAAGCTCAAAGAACTCATTGAAGGAACTCAAAGTGCAAAAGCATTCATCAAATTCAATGAGATATTACTAAACTCAATCTCTTTCATTTCCTTGAACAATTATTGATCTTACTTTCCATATAATGTTCAATTGTTCTTGAAATGGGCACCTTGGAGATTTAATAACATGTTGTGCTCTTCATATGTTTTGATTGTTTTTGAGCATGTTATTAGAGAGCTTAATGATTTGATCTCTGTGATGAAATCTCCTTTTATCAACCCCCTCCCCTCTATTATGTAGAGTTTTATGCTTTGGGGGAGTTTGTATATGCTATGTTTAGTTTTCACTTGATCTTTATTGCATATAGGGGTTTGTGTTTATAGTCAAGTCTTTAGCATTAATCTTATGTGGTTGATCGTCTAGATGCTTGACTTAGGATGTAAACTGTGTTTGTGGCATTGATTATGCCATGGGTTGTGTCTATTTGATTGTTTGGAAGTGGCACAACCTAAGAGGGAGTTTTTCAAATGTTTTCAACTAACAATAATTGTGATGTATGCTCAATTGTCATATTTTACATGATCACATCACTTGTTGGCTTGCTTTTCATCTTTTATACCTTATAGCCAACTTGTGTAAGTTATTTTGGAAGTTATATGTGTTATAAATGTTTATGTCTTCAATTGGTATCACATATACTTTTCCTTAATAACTATGAGATCATATTCTTTACAAGTGGTATAATACTTTCATATCCATTGTGATCTCATTATAGTTTTTGGTTAGTATCCTTTAAGAGTTGCTACACTCATTTAGCTAACCATTAACTTGTTAGAGGAATGTACTCCAAGTGTTTTCTTACACTTCCTCTACATCTTTTGGTTGTGATACTTGTGCTTAACTTATGTATTCATGGTATCACTCCCACAAGTACTTTGTTAGCTATATTTTCAAACTTGTTTTACAATTGGCTATATTTACATTTGGTATCATGTTTTTCAATTGGTCAATTGGTATCAAACTTGATTTTATCTCAAATAGCTAACATCGTATGTTTGATAAACGGGGAGATTGTGCTTAAGGCTATATTCCTTATCTCCTTTGTTTTTAGCTTAGGTTGATATTCTTCTTGAGCCATACATGACCATCTTTTGGATTTATGTGGTATTATGGACTCCTTGTTTTTTTTTAGAAATCAACCAAGCTTTTTCATAAGTAATCCTTCTTCATAATTATTTTTGGTCTTTAGGATTGATCTTTTGGTTCTTATTTTATTAATCTACAAGACCATCAAGTTGTTTTCCATGGTTTTTAAGTTTTTTTCTTTATATGGGGAGGATTATTAAATTTCATCAAGCTTCTCCAAAATTAATCTTTACTTTTCGTTAAAATGCTTTTCTTATTGGCGCTCTGATATCCCTTTTTGATTTTGACAAAAAGAGGGAGAATTTTTAGTGTTGCAAATGTGCCAAGAGAAGTAATTTACAAAAGGAGAAAGCTTAGAACTTGCAAAATGGGAGAGATAAGGGATTCTTTAATATAGGGGGAGTAGAATATTTTTTTGTGAAAAACATCTACTTACTTGGATCCTTAATATCCTTATCTCATGCATACATTTGGTATCTTTATTTTGCATATTGTTCCCATTTGCATCAATGTTTTGTCATCATCAAAAAGGGGGAGATTGTTAGCCCGAAGGGCAAAATATTCTATGTTGTTTTGATGATAACAAACCATTGATAGTTCTAATGTTTGTGTGAGCATGTTCTTTGTAATAGGATCCTTAGCACTCACATCGACATTGATGAAAAAGGTAAGTTAGCTTCTTGTGTAAACTAAGGTATGTATATTACACACAAGAATGCTATTATATGGAAGGAAGGAGGCAAGGAGGTTGGTTGGGAAATAGGGCTCTTCTAAGAGTCCCTAGATGCATTTGGCAAAAAGAAGTTTATCATGCTAGTGCTTTAGTCTTCATTAGTTTTATCTTGAAAGCACTAGTCTTTGCTCTTATTTGTTATAAGATCTTTTTGCCATGCTTCACCATGCTTCCTTGTACTTAATATTGTCCATATCCTATCTAATTACATCAAAGTTTGACATAATCAAAAAGGGGGAGATTGTTAGCCCTAAGGGCGATCGAACTCGGTTTTTGATAATGGACAAACACTTGATGTTTGTGTCTAATGTTTTCATCTATGTGATAGAATATTGGAACTCAATATGGAAGCTCTAAGTACTTCAATCAAGCCATGTTCAAGATTCAAAGACATACTATTCAAGGCTTATCTTTCAAGATTGAAGATTGAAGACTTAGGTTGGTTAGATTAGCTTTGTCTTTATTGGTCTTTATCATTAAGCTCTAACCAATGCTCAAATGAACATAAGCTCTTCACTCTAGTCTTGCATACATGTTTTCATAAACACGTTTTCAAAAGGCTTAAGTTTGAAATGATCTTTACATGTGTTCTTATACAAAAAAGCCTTTGATTTCATAGTTAAGTCTTTTAGAAAAGTTTTCCAAGTGTTCTTATGTGTTACCTTTTGGGAAAACCTTTTAGACTTCAATTGATTTGAAAACAAGTGTTTAAACATCTTCTCTCATGCTCTGGAAAGTCGGTCAACCGAGATTTTCTCGGATCAACCGAAGATTTAACAGGGGAGTTGAGGCTGCGAGATTCGGTCGACCTTTGGCTAGGGTCGGTCGACCCGAAATTCCCAAGGTCGGTCGACCGAGGTCCCAAGTCGGTCGACCGAGATGTGCTTCGGTCATCCGAGTTTCAGAGTTCGGTCCACCGAACTCTGCGAGGTCTAGCCGTTATATGACCGTTGCAGAGTCATTTTTTCGACCATATTTTTGAATTGTATAAATACTCTAAAGCTTTAGAATGACTCTAACACTTTGAAAGGCTTGCAAAACATATTCTCATTGATTTCTCATCAAGCCAAAACACCAACAAAGAAAATGCACTTCATTGTCATGATCTAAAGCATTCAAAGGTGTTATTTCAAATGCAAGACAAAGAGTGAACTTCATATGTTCATAGAGCTATAATTGTTGTGCTTCAAAGGTATTAATCTTTCACTTAGAAGAGTGAACAACCTTGTACTTAAACTTTTTTTTTACGAATTAAGAAAGTTTAAGTACAAGGTTGTTCACTCTTCTAAGTGAAAGATTAATACCTTTGAAGCACAACAATTATAGCTCTATGAACATATGAAGTTCACTCTTTTTTTTTCTAAACGAGATGTGCTTCGGTCATCCGAGATTAAACTTCGGTCAACCGAACTCTGCGAGTTCTAGCCGTTATTTGACCGTTGCAGAGTCGTTTTTCAGCGAGATTTTGAAATGTATATATACTCCAAAGCTTTAGAATGACTCTAACACTTACATAGACTTGTACATACAATAGAGATTGATTTCTTATCAAGTCTAAACACTTTCAAAGTAAAATGCACTTCATTGCAAAATCTAAATGATTCAAAAGTGCATTTCATAATAGCAAGACAAAGAGTGTGCTTCCTATGTTCAAAGAGCCAACAATTGATGAGCTTCAAATGTATGTATCTTTCACTTAGAAGAGTGAACAACTTTGTACTCTAAACCTTTCATCTTATCCCCTTTCTTAGTGATAGGGTTATTGTTGTATAAGTCCTACTTAGTGTGGGCAATTGTTTATAGTGGTTGTTTGTAAAACTCTTGGTGAGTTAGCCACTAGTGTAAAGTCCTACTTTGTGTGGGCACATTCTTCTTAGTGAAGTTGGTGAAATCCTTGGGTGCGGCTCAAGGTAGTGGATGTAGATTCTTAGTGAATCGAACCACTCTAAATCTCTTGTCTTGTGATTTGCATTGGGTTTTGCTTTAGCTTTTGTTAAACTTGCACTATCATTGTTTAAATTGGAAATAGTTTGCAAGAATTATTCAAAAGTGCATTTCATAATAGCAAGACAAAGAGTGTGCTTCCTATGTTCAAAGAGCCAACAATTGATGAGCTTCAAATGTATGTATCTTTCACTTAGAAGAGTGAACAACTTTGTACTCTAAACCTTTCATCTTATCCCCTTTCTTAGTGATAGGGTTATTGTTGTATAAGTCCTACTTAGTGTGGGCAATTGTTTATAGTGGTTGTTTGTAAAACTCTTGGTGAGTTAGCCACTAGTGTAAAGTCCTACTTTGTGTGGGCACATTCTTCTTAGTGAAGTTGGTGAAATCCTTGGGTGCGGCTCAAGGTAGTGGATGTAGATTCTTAGTGAATCGAACCACTCTAAATCTCTTGTCTTGTGATTTGCATTGGGTTTTGCTTTAGCTTTTGTTAAACTTGCACTAGCATTGCAAAGAAAAGAAAAAGTTGCAAAGATTAGTTAAAACCCAATTCAAGATGAAGAGGGAACAACAGCCAATTCCTTTATACAAAGGAAGTTTGCTTTAGGTCTTGATTCCTTGTCTATTTTGGGCTAACCCGGCTGCCAATTTCTTTACTTCCGGGTGGCTTTTTCGTTGGGGTAAAAAAAATTTGTTATCTTTCGGCTATTTCAAGCAAACAAGAAACAAAAAAATTTCAAGAAAGCAATAAAGGTACACCAAGATAGAGATCAACCTTTTGCTCAGATACCACTTGATGCGGAACCGTGATGTTTTATATCAAGGTTGGGCTTTTAAGCAGATCTTTCTCTATCTCGAATTAGTTTCTATTGGGAATACACTTAACACAACCCCGGGCAGGCTAAGTATCAATGGAGGCTGAAACACCACAACTAGAGAAACAAGCTAGTTGATACAGTAACTCAAAGAATATGAAGTTCTACCGGAAGTAAGTTCATAAACAAGTATCAAAGGAATAACCTTAATCAAAATATCAATATATCAAGTCTAATTAAAAGGTGGCCGAAATAGCTCTATAAGTAGAGGAATTTCGGTTCCAACATAAACAAGGAAAAGGGAAATAAGAGTCCTTGAAGAATTAGGACTCTTGAATAACAACTTGCTATCAAGTAACTACCTAAACAAGATAATAGGCACATGTTCCTATTATCTTGGCGGCTAAAATAAAAGTAACTACCAAATCAATGAAGAGTCCTAGTTGCATTAGGACTCTTATTAACCAACTAACTAACACATGGAAAACATGTCCTTTATTATAGCAATTACTTGCTATTACACGGCTAGAATAATAAAATAACAATACTAAAAATAATTAAAGTCTAGAATAGTCTAGAATAGGCTAGAATAGACTTTAATGTGTGAAAAGACTAAAATGCCCTTTTTAGCCACTTTGCTTGTTTGGGCCGAAGTAAATATCTTTGAGAGTTAGAAGTTGAACTTGTACTTCATCTTCTAGATGTAGCTTGGCTTCTTCTTTAGATTTTAACTCTCGGATCAATGTAGATAGTTCTTGTTCCATTTGAAGTCTTCTTGATCTAGTCATTGGTCCATTGATGCTTGATAAAGGATGTGTGTAATGAGGTAGTCTTCTAGATGGTCCTGTATCATCCCCTCCCTCTTGAAAAGGATTCGACCTCGAATCATCATCATCATCTATGTAATCCGAAACATCAAAAGGAGATAAGTCAGTAACATTAAAAGTGGAATGAACACCATACTTACCTTGCAAGTTGATTTTGTATGCATTGTCATTTATTTTGCTAACAACTTGAAAAGGTCCATCTCCTCGGGGATGTAGCTTTGACTTTCTTTCTTTGGGAAATCCGTCTTTCCTAAAGTGTATCCAAACCCAATCGCCAACTTCAAAAGTAAGGGCCTTGCGGCCTTTGTTGGCTTTAGTTGCAATTTTGTCATTCTTCTTCTTGATGTTTTCGGCTACTTCATTATGTATTCTTTGGACAAAATCAGCCCTTGAATCACCTTCTACATTATAATACTCATCAATAGGAAGAGGAATTAGATCTAAAGGGGTAAGGGGGTTAAAACCGTAAACAACTTCAAAAGGTGAATTATTAGTAGTTGAATGTAACGTACGATTATAAGCAAATTCAGCAATAGGTAAACATTCTTCCCACCTTTTCAAATTCTTTTGAATAAGTGCCCTAAGTAGAGCCCCCTAAAGTTCTATTTGTTACCTCGGTTTGGCCATCGGTTTGGGGGATGACTTGATGTAGAAAATAGCAGACTTAGTCCCCAATTTACTCCATAAGGTCTTCCAAAAATAACTTAGGAACTTTACGTCCCTATCACTTGCGATTGTTTTTGGAACACCATGTAACCGAATGATGTCTTTGAAGAATAGATCCGCAACATGGCTTGCATCATTTGTTTTCCTACAAGGAATAAAGTGAGTCATTTTAGAAAATCTATCAACAACCACCATTTTACTATCATTACCTCTTACGGATTGCGGTAATCCTAGAATAAAATCCATTGAAAGATCAATCCATGGGGAGAAAGGAATTGGTAGAGGCATGAGCAATCCGTGAGCTTTTGAAGTACTTTTGGCTTGTTTGCACTTAAAACATAGTTCACAAATCTTCTGCACATCTCTTTTCATCTTAGGCCAAAAAAAGTGTTCTTGTAATATATCCAATGTTTTAAAAACACCAAAATGTCCCATTAATCCGCCACTATGTGCTTCCCTAACAATTAATTCTCTAATAGAACAAGAGGGAACACACAATTTGTTACCTTTAAACAAGAAACCTTCAAATTTGTGAAAAACTTTTTGGGCCGAAACCTCACAAGATTTGAACAAATCTGAAAATTGTTTATCATCTTCATACAATGCCTTTAAATGTTCAAAACCAAGTAATTTAGCATGTAGAACAGAAAGTAGAGAGTACCTTCGAGTTAAAGCATCGGCAACAATGTTTTCCTTACCTTTCTTGTATTTGATCACATATGGAAAACTATCAATGAAGGAAACCCACTTTGCATGTCTCTTGTTTAACTTACTTTGTCCTTTGAGATACTTGATTGATTCATGATCCGTGTGAATCACAAACTCTCGGCCAACCGAGTAGTGCTGCCATGTTTCCAAAGCTCTAACAATAGCGTATAACTCTATATCGTACGTAGGATAATTAAGGGCAGCGCCACTTAATTTCTCACTAAAATATGCTAAGGGTTTACCTTGTTGTTGCAAAACAGCCCCAATACCTATACCTGAAGCATCACATTCAACTTCAAAAGTTAGTGTAAAATTAGGTAAAGATAAAATAGGGGAAGAAGTTAGTAATTGCTTAAGCTTATTAAAACTATCTTCTTGCGGCTTATCCCAAAAGAATGAGATATCTTTCTTCACAACTTCATTCAATGGTGCGGCAATTGGGCTAAAATCACGAACAAAACGTCTATAAAAGCTTGCTAAACCATAGAATGATCGGACTTGTGATGCTTGATGTTGGTCTCGGCCAGACTTATGATGGACTCAATTTTGGCCGGATCAACCTGAATACCACTTGAACTAACAATATATCCAAGAAAGTTAATAGAATTAGTGCAAAAAACGCATTTTTCTAACTTGGCATACAATGTTTGCTCTCTTAATATAGTAAAAACAACCTTAAGATGTTGAACATGCTCTTCTAAGGTTTTACTATAAACAAGAATATCATCAAAATAAACTACAACAAATTTACCAAAACAATGACGGAATATGTAGTTCATTAATCTCATGAAAGTACTAGGTGCATTACTTAGACCAAAAGGCATTACAATCCATTCATATAATCCATATTTAGTCTTAAAAGCAGTTTTCCATTCATCACCTTCTTTCATTCTAATTTGGGGATAGCCTTGAGTTAAATCAATTTTAGAAAAGATAACAGCGCCACTTAACTCATCTAGCACATCATCTAAGTGAGGTATAGGATGTCTATATTTAATGGTTATCTTATTAATATCTCGACAATCTGTGCATAATCTGAAAGTGCCTTCCTTTTTAGGTACTAAAATAACCGGACTAGCACAAGGACTTAAAGATTCACGTACCTGCTCTTTTTCTAAGAGTAAATCGACTTGCCTTTGGATTTCTCGGGTCTCATCCACATTGGCTCTATAGGCTGCTCTATTTGGAAGATTTGATCCTGGAATGAAGTCGATTTGATGTTCTATGCCTCGGATTGGAGGTAGACCTCTCGGCAGCTCCTTTGGAAAAAGCTCCTTGAATTCCTGCAAAACATCAATACATACTATAGGGAGAGAAGAAGTTAAATCATCAAAATTGAAATTGTTAAGTAAAGTTAACCTCTCGGTTTCTCTGAAAACAAGTAAAAGAAGGGGTTTATTTGCACGTAAAGCCCTATCTACCTTTCCAAAATTGATAAACAAACATTCTTTCTTCTCTTTTAGGGCACATGACTTCTTCCTTACAATGCTCTTGGCTTTGTCATCCCTTTTTACCTCGGTTTGTACCTTAGGGATAGGGTCGCTCTTTTTTTTCAACTCTTGCTCTTTTAATCTCTTTTCTCTCCCCTCGGCTAGTAGTCGTTGAGTCTCACAAACCTGATTCGGTGTCATAGGATGCAATGTCTACCGAATGTTATCTTTTGTAGCCATGTAAACATTCCTTCGACCAATATGATCCGCAAACCTATCATATTGCCAAAGTCTTCCCAGAATAATGTGACTTGCGGTCATAGGTACCACATCACACAAAACTGTATCCTTAAAGTTCCCAATGCCGAAGTCAAACTCTACTTGCTTATCCACTTTAATCTCCCCGCTATTGTTTAACCATGAAAGCTTGTATGGCATCGGATGTGCTTTCGTAAGTAAATCTAAAGCGGTTACCATTTTCAACCCCTTGATGATCATTCTCGGTATTGCCTTGATCAAGGTGTTGCTGATTTTGAAGTTTCATCTCCGCCACTTCTTCCCTTAAATCAGCCATATGTCCCGCCATATCCGTCATCATCTGATATAACTTTTCCGAATCAAAGGCTTCACCTTTCTTTGATGGAGATCCCTGAAAAGACATCTTTATAATTCAAGAAAAACACACAAAAAATAGTTAGATAGAAAAGAAAGATTCACTCTTTATTCCAACACCGCTCGTATAGAACTTCAAACTCTAGATTAAAGAATGGGTTCCTGATTTGTTGCGTTGACACAAAGCTGAAAAATAAGGAAATAAATCCTATCTTTAACTTAAACGAAAAACTTTAGAAAGAAAGAGATTAAGAAACGAAATCCTAATCGAGAATGGAAACCGGTTCTTGTCTTTCTTGATCTTCTTGATTCGGATGAACAGTAATCCGTGAACAGCAATCAGTGAACAGTAATCGTGAACAATTACTTGAATTTTCCCTTGATCTTGGCCGAATGGTATCAAGTGGTGAGGCTCTCACGCTTTCAACACTTAATGTATTTGATTATTGAATATGGCTCAAAACAAAAGGGGGAACGTTTGCCAATTCTTGGACGAGGCTCTAACGCTTTCATTTGCAGGAAGTTTGCTAAGGGCTTTATAGTTCTCTATTCCAATATATACTTGGCTGCTAATTTCTTTACACCAAGAGGCTTTTGAATCGGCTGCTCTTTTAATATATATCCCATGTGTTTTTTTGTCTTTTTTGTCAATCTAGCAAACAAGACAAAAAATATTTTTGCGTAGGGTACACCGGGAATTGGAGAAGAACCTTTTGCTCTGATACCACCTGATGAAGAACCGAGAGGTACTAAGTACCAAAAGGTTCGACAGCGTAAGTAGTTCCGGATCTTTCTCTAATTCTCGAACTAGTTTCGAGGGAACATAATCAACGCAACGCTAAGGAAGGCTAATTATCGATGGAGGCTGAAACACCACAACAAGAGAAACCAAACTTGTTGATACAGTAACTCAAAGAATGAATGAAGTTCTACATAGAAGTTCAGACACGAGAAGCTAAGGAATAACCTTACCAAAATATCAATATATCTAACGTAAATAATATGAAGGCCAAAGCATCTCTTAAATAGAGAGTTTTTGGTTCCTAACAACAATAAAAGAAGAATCCTTGGAGAAGTAGGACTCTTGGAAAACAACTTGCTATCAAGTAAACTACCTAAACAAGATAATGGACAACATGCCCTATTATCTAGCATCTAGGCTTCTAGAATAACAAACTAAGGCTGAAATTAACTAATTATGTGAAGAGTCCTTCAAGAAGTAGGACTCTTAACAACTAGATAACCAACTTCTTAACCACTATGGACAACATGTCCTTTATTATAGCAACTACTTGCTATACACGAAAATACTCTAAATAAAGTAAATAAAAAAGCTGGAAAATAATTAAAGTCTAGCATAGACTTTAATTGTACAAAGACTAAAATGTCCTTTAATTTCGTCCCAATTCTGGACAGCTTGTTGGGCCAACTTGCACGAAGATTTCGGATATCAAGAAGGCAGAATCTGATCTCACGCTATCATGAAAGTTGTAGATCTGCCTCTTATCTTTAATATGCAACTTGAATCAGCTCCATTGTATAACTGGATCGAAAGTTATGACCATTCTACCAAACTGTTGTAAAGCTGTCCAATCCCTCATCATCTTGTATGATTACTAAAATTCCCTTCTTAGCCTCTTTGCTGGGTAGGGCCTAATTGTACACGTGTAAACTTAAGAGGTTGACTCGTACAACATTCCTAGATGTAACTTAGCATCCTCTTTATACTTTAGAACTCGGGTCAATGATGTAGTTAGTTGAATCACGTTCCGTGTACTATGTCTTGTCATTAGTCTATGTATGCACTCCTTTGACTTGGGTAGTCTCGGGGTTGGTACCGTATCATCCCCTCCCCCTTGAAATGCCTGATTCGTCCTCGAATCATCATCACGATCAGCCACATAATCTGAAAAATTTGAAAAAGGGAACAAGTTAGAAATATAGAAAGTAGAATGTTCACCGTACTTACCTTTTAAAGATACTTTATGGAGGCTGTCCCAAAATAATTGTATCTCTCTTTTCTCCATTGTGGCAGCAAGCTTGCTAAGATCACGAACAAAATGCTTACAAAAGCTTGTCAACTCAAATGATGAACGAATGCGATTTGAACTAGTTGTGTTCGGCCATTCCCTAATTGTTTTAACTTCTGCCGGTTCAACTTTAATACCTTGAAAACTCATGATGCAACTAAGAAGGTTAATATAATGAGTGTAATAAACATACTTTTCTGTCTTAGCATCCAAGGTTTGCGTATTTATAATAGTATAAAATAGCCCTAAGATGTTTACTAAAAGGCTCTCGGTTTTCACTATAAATAAACATATTATCAAAGCAATAAATCGGATGTCTATACTTAAAAGTTATGTGATTAATATGTAGACTATCCGTATATTCTAAAAGTCCCTTCATGCTTGAGTACAATATTTTCCGGATTAATATAAGCATTTAAAGACTTACTTGCCTTCTTCCTTGCAAGAAATAACTCACCTTGGTTTTGAATTTTCTGATTTTTATCCGAAGATGGTTTATACCTTTCACAATTTTGAAGGCTCATACATAACCTTCTCGGCAACTCCTTAGGGAAGACTTCATGAAATTTCTGAAAAATAGCAAGACTAGATTTAGAAAAAGATGTTAAGAGTAAAAGAAAAAGCGTTAGTAAAAAGGTTCCTTGCCGTTCCTTTAAAATCCAACAAAACAAGTTGTTTTGCTTGAATCGCCCTATCTACCTTTCCGGGATTAATGTACAAACATTATTTTCTCACACTTAGAGCGATTGCCTTTTTTCTCACTTTTGGCTCGGCTTTTTCTATGATTTTTACCTCAGATTTTACCTCATGGGTAGGATCACTCGTATTTTTCAACTCACTCTTTTTTTTCTCTCTTGGAGAATCGTCTAAAGGTTGTGAATGAAGTAGCTTTATCGTAACCAATGGTTGATTCCCATGTTCCGGAAGTTCCTTCAACTTCTCGGTTTCTTCAAAATCAGCTTCTTCAACTTTGTTATCACTAACCCACGTTCCATCATCCAACATGGTCATAGTACTCTTGTTTGGGCAGTCCCTAGCAAAGTGTCCTTTGCCCATACATTTAAAACATTCCCGAACAAGATTTGGAGTAGAATTTACCTTCTTATTGGCCGTATTTGATGGATTTTGAGACCTTGCTGCCCCAAACAGCCCCGTGGCTATTTTCCCACCATTTATGACCTCTTTACCCTTTCTTTGGCTCGGCAAAACAGTAGAAAAATATGGGGTGGATTCGGCTTCTCCCAAGTTTGGAAAGTTGTTGGTTTTGCCATTAAACTCTTTTCCTTTTGCTGCCTTTCAACCTGTTATGCATAATACAACATAGATGTAATATTATCAAGATTTGTACGTTCTACCTTTGATCGGATCTTATCATTTAGACCAGCCAAGAACCGAGCCATTGTTGCCTCATTTCCATCACTAATATTGGCCTGAATCATTGCAATTTCCATTGCCTTATAGTATTCATCGACCGTTTTATCACCTTGATTTAACCTTTGTAAACGGTTGTAAAGGTCCTTTATGTAATCTAGAGGAACAAAACACCTTTTCATCACCGCTTTCATCTCGGCCGAAGTTGAAATTTCCGGTTGTTCCACTTTTGCCCTTGTCTTGGTTTCTTTATCCCACCAAATAGAAGCATATTCATAAAACTCCATGGCTGCTAGTTTTACTTTCTTTTCCTCCGAATAGTCATGAACAGCAAAAACATGGTTAATTTTACGAATCCAATCGAAAAGCAATTCGGGATCATTTGTACCTTCGAAAGATGGAATTTTTGTCTTGATCGAACCAAGATTGTTGTCATTCCGCTGAATATAGTCACCTCTTCTCTGCTGATATGCCGGATTGTTGATAATCCGATTTTGTTGAATTGCCGGATTTGCCATATTTTCCCTCGGCAATTGTATCACTCTTGGCGGTTCTATATCTTCAACCCGTTGATGATCCTTCTCGGTATTGCCTTGATCAAGGTGTTGCTGAATTTTAAATTTCATCTCCGCCACTTCTCCCCTTAAATCAGCCATATGTCCCTGTTAGTATTGCCCTTGGAACATTAGCATATGTTGTACATTTTATATTTTTTTTAGCATTTCATCTGAATAGTTAATTTTGCTTATGAACATCAAATGCGTGATTTGATAGTAAAACTCATTTGCTTATGTAATTACTATTCTAGTTGTCCTTAGTTTTATGGAATCTACTTTACAATGAAATAAAACTAGTATGATGTTTGATTGATGATTATGTTTTACTAATCATGTGTAATGAGTACAAATCATATCATAGATGCAATATATTGAGATATATCGTATCGGACGGGATCCGTTAGAGAAGTAATACTTCATGGTCCTTAGTCATAAGTATTACTTCCTCAATACTATTTTAGAATCCTTAGACCTTATGTCTCCATTGATTCTAGCATGAATGGAGCCACATGTTGTGATACGGGATCATATATTATTTATTGTGGTTCAGCCCCCATTGATATTCAACCTTGCGGGAGAAAGGTTGTTTATATTCCCCCATAACTGTTCGAGATAGAGAAAGATCGGGCGTTCAAGCCGAACCTTCGTATTTGTACAAACAGTTTCGCATCATGTTGACTCAGTCGCACGTTACTTTTGAAGGGATTCATGGGCGGAAACTCGTTCCAAACACCCATGAGTCCTCCCCTGAAGGATCCGCTCATACAAAACGAATCGAAAAATACAAGAAAAAGACTTACATTTTGGGTTCAAGAATCTGATTCTTGAATGGAAGAAGCTATTTCTTGGATACGTTGCTGCCACCAATTGATTTCCATTTGCGGAATGTCCCTCTACCGGTATCCGCGCAACGAAACGAATAGTGATTGCTAGATCTTCGTTATTTCTGAGTTTCAGGAATTAGAGAGAAAAAGGAGAGGCAGAATCCGAAATCTAATTTCGGGTGTGTTTGATTAATTTCGGCTGAAGTGAATTAACACTAGGGTTTCGGCCAAGAGAGGTTTATATAGTGTGTGAGAGGTTGTTTCAAACTACCAACTCTCCCAGCAATGGGAGTCTTTTACTCCCATGTCCCCTAGACTTTTCTGGTAGTGGGAGTCTTTATCGGATAATAACTCCCACGTAATCCCAGCTATACCGAAAATGCCCCTTATCTCTAATTCGAATAATAACGCTTTATCATTCTCAGAAAAGTGAATGTCAGATACAATGAGCCTAGACACATTCTAGATTCATTGAATCTGGACATGAAGCTTCGTTAGCTAAAGTCTATGCGTGTGACCACTGTAGGGTTCATATCACAATGGCAATGAAAACACACTTAGTAGTAATGTGAGTTCATAAATCACAAGCGGTCCCTAGCAAGACATTGTGACTACCCAAAGTGAATGAATATACAACGGAACCTAATACCAATCCACTATTTAATCCCTTTGTCTCGCGATATCCTAATTAAGCATAAGGCATGGTAGTCGTCACCCTTATTAAGCTTAATTGTATTTATGCTCGATCTCTAGGTAAACTGTTACAACAAATAGTATTTGATAACCACTTTATCAGATATATTTGAGCACGGCCATGCATTTAAACAGTTTTTCCCTATCGAGGGGCCAATGGATATCTCTCTCTCTAATAAGAGAGGGACAAATTCCTTACAATGCCTCTCACATTCAAGCCATGATAGGACACTACATCCGATCATCAGTCGTATTGATTACTCGATTAAAAGCAACGTACAATTGAGTCAGAACGTGGCTCCATTCATGCTAGAATCAAATGGAAACATAAGGTCTAAGGATTCTAAAATAGTATTGAGGAAGTAATACTTATGACTAAGGACCATGAAGTATTACTTCTCTAACGGATCACGTCAGATACGATATATCTCAATACATTGCATCTATGATATGATTTGTACTCATTACACATGATTAGTAAAACGTAATCATCAATCAAACATCATACTAGTTTTATTTCATTGTAAAATAGATTACATAAAACTAGGGACAACTAGAATAGTAATTACATAAGCAAATGAGTTTTACTATCAAATCACGCATTTGATGTTCATAAGCAAAATTAACTATTCATATGAAATGCTCAAAAAGATATAAAACGTACAACGTATGCTAATGGTCCTAGGGCACTACTAACAGCTTTTAATCGAGTAATCAATACGACTGATGATCGGATGTAGTGTCCTATCATGGCTTGAATGTGAGAGGCATTGTAAGGAATTTGTCCCTCTCTTATTAGAGAGAGATATCCATGGGCCCCTCGATAGGGAAAGACTGTTTAAATGCATGGCGTGCTCAAACGTATTTAATAAAGTGGTTATTAAATATTGTTTGATGGAACAATCTACTTGGAGATCGAGCATAAATATAATTAAGTCTTATAAGGGTGACGACTACCATGCCTAATGCTTAATTAGGATATCGCGAGACAAAGGGATTAAATAGTGGATTGATATTAGGTTCCACCGTAAATTCATTCACTTTGGGTAGTCACAATGTCCTGCTGGGGACCGCTTGTGATTTATGAACTCACACTACTACTAAGTGTGTTTTCATTGCCATTGTGATATGAACCTACAGGGTCACACGCATAGACGAGTTAACGAGCTTCATGTCCAGATTCAATGAATCTAGCATGTGTCTAGGTTCATTGTATCTGACATTTATTTTCTGAGAATAATAAAATTGTTATTATTTCGAATTAGAGAGAATGAGGGGTATTTTTTGTATTTGGTTTTAACGGGATTACGTGGGAGTTATTATCCTATAAAGACTCCCACTACCGGTAGAAGTCTAGGGGACGTGAGAGTTGAAGACTCCACTTTGCCAAAAGAGGTGGATAGGGACGTGGGAGTTGTTCTTGAAACAAACTCTCACAACTCTATATAAACCTTTCTTGGCGAAACCACTAGAATTAATGCTTGAGCCGCGATAAACCATTTTCTCCCCGAAATCGAGTTACGGATTTTCCGCACTTCTCTTCTTTCTATATTCCCGAAACTCATAAACGAAGAGCTAGCACTCATTGCTTTCGTTTCAGTCAGCGTGGATACTGGTAGAAATCGATTCGCGAGGGAAGGCTTTTGGTGGCGAGCGACACATCCGAAAGACAACATCTTTAGCGGAAAAATGTAAGTAATTTTTCGCTGTTTTTCGATTCGTTTTGTATTAGCGGATCCTCGGGGAGGACTCATGGGTGTTTAGAACGAGTTTCTGCCCATGAATCCCTTCAGTGGTATCGAGATGCTTGTTTCAGTGGTATAAGAGCCTTGCTCATACGATTCGAATTCGATATTGTTAATCACATCATAACATATATCAATTCCGATTTGGTATGTGTGTGTGTGGAAACAGAAAAGATTGTGTCTTTTGTTCAATATATGTGATATTTGCATAAACTGATTTCGGTTAATCATGTTTATATGTTTTTGTATATTCTGATATGCATGAACTGTTATGTATGCTATTAATTCGATTAATATTGCATGAACTACTGTCGTATGTTATTAATTCGATTAATTATGCATCAATTGCAATTGCATTAATTCGATTAAATTGTTTATGAATCTGTTATTAATTCGATTAATTCGGTTAATTCGATTAACCAATGCATAATTTGATTATGTATGTTAGGCAATTTAGGGTTAAAATCGGGGCAGAAAAACTCATTCGATGAGCTGATGAAGAATCAAAAATTTCTTCCAGGGACCGCCGACTGCTGTTTGTAGTGGCAACGCTCAAGACTTTGTATATGTACTCGTATTTATTTCATGGTGAATAGCATGGGCTACTATACCGCTCTTGTTTTACATATTTTTGGGTTGTAATTTTATAATACGGCCTGCGTCCCGTTTTTCAATGTTGTAAAATTGTGATCGCTTTCTTAGATTAGCTTTATTGCTTTACATTGAAGGCTGGGTAATTATGTTACAAGATTGGAGGACGCTGGATCGAAGACTTTATCCATGAGATGGATATAGACTTAGATTAACCCTTGGCTCCCACAAGGCTCGTGGGAGTCATTATAGGATTAGGCCATGTTGTATCACATTTACATTTACGCTTGATATCTTGCATGTGATGCTTATTTTATATCTTATGAGGATTGACTGTTATACGTCACATAAAATCGTTTTAATTAAGTCTTAAAATGCCTACCATATCCTAAGCACTCCATGTGCTTGGATCATCATTATGTCTGCTTGCCAAAGCAACAGATAAGTGGTTATCTAGGCAAGAGGAGATGGGAAAATAGTGATTTTCATACGCTTAGACATGGTTCGACTTAACTATGCTATCAAAATAGTTTTGGGCCTAGAGCATAAAATGGGAAATAGCCGGGACATATAGATGTCATTCCCATAGGTTGATTTTACTTTAATTATGGGGATAAGACAAAGCTAACTTATAACTATCGTAAATTGTTATTTTCCACTATTTATCAAGTGTTGAAATTGTGGAAAGATTTTTTGCTCAAAACTAATAACTTTGCAAATAATTTAATGTAGATAATGGCAACCAATACTTAACACAATTCATTGCGATCCGTCCTTGAGAAGGAAAAACTAAGTGGGACTAATCTCCTTGATTGGGCCCGCAACTTAAGGATTGTCCTTAAGCAGGAAAGAAGCTATACGTTCTTGATACGGACATTCCTGAACAGCCTGCAAACAACGCCCCTAGAGCTGAAAGAGATGCTTGGAAGAAGCATTTTGATGACTCTAACGATGTGACTTGTCTCATGTTAGTCACAATGAGCACTGAACTTCAAAAACAGTTTGAAGGAGTTAAGGCTTTCCAGATGATGGGCCAGCTCAAGGAAATGTTCCAAGAGCAATCCCGTCATGAAAGGTTCCTCACCACTAAGGCGTTGAACAGTTGCAAGATGGCCCCTGGCACATCTGTAAGTGCACATATTCTTAAGATGAAGGGCTATCTAGATCAACTTGAGAAACTTGGGGCTCCCGTAGGTCATGACATGGCCACATATATGATCTTGGGCTCACTCCCACAGGAGAATGACCAATTTGTTATGAACTTCAACATGCATGCCATGGAGAAGACCATACATGAAATACACGGGATGCTCAAGCAGGCTGAACTGAACATTAAGAAAACCCCTGAAGTTTTAATGTTTCAAAAAGGGAATTTCAAGAAGAAAGGAAAGGGAAAGCTCATGGGCAAGAAAGGCAAAAGCAAAGGCAATGACAAGCCCAAGCCCAAGCCCAAAGCCAAGTCACCAAAGGAAGGGGTTTGCTTCCATTGTGGTGAACCAGGCCATTGGAAACGGAATTGCAAACTCTACTTGGAAGAAAAGAAAAAGGGGAAAGCCAGTTTGACTGTCTCTCCAGGCATTTATGTTATTGAAATTAACATGTCTGCTCCTACTTCGTGGGTATTAGATACCGGTTGTGGATCTCACATTTGTGCAAATGTGCAGGGGTTCAAAAGGAGTAGATCACTGGCAAAAGGAGAAGTGGACCTGAGAGTAGCGAACGGAGCAAGAGTTGTTGCTGTAGCTACCGGGACATTTAATTTAGTTTTACCAAGTGGCCTTATTATAGAACTGAATAATTGTCTTTATGTTCCAACTTTGAGTAGGAATATTATTTCAGTTTCTTGTTTGGATATTGAAGGTATTAAATTAAATATTCTGAATAAAATTTGCACCATTCATAAAGATCGTATCTTCTATGGAGATGCCTCTTTGATGAATGGGCTTTATGTTCTTAGCCTCGATGAATCCATTAAAAGACCTATCTATAACATTAATACTAAGAGGTTTAAATCGAATGACTTAAACCAAACCTACATTTAGCACTGTCGTTTGGGCCACATAAATGAGAAACGCATATCAAAACTCCATAAAGATGGAATTTTGACATCATTTGACTTAGAGTCTTATGAGAGTTGTGATTCTTGCTTGTTAGGCAAAATGACTAAAGCTCCCTTTATTGGACAAAGTGAGAGAGCTTTTGATTTATTGGGCCTCGTACATACAGATGTTTGTGGACCAATAAACACAAGTGCTAGAGGAGGGTTCCAATACTTCATTACATTCACAGATGATTTCAGTAGATATGGCTACGTCTATCTAATGAAACATAAATCAGAAACTTTTGGAAGATTCAAAGAATTTCAAAATGAAGTACAAAATCAACTTGGTAAAAGTATTAAGATACTTCGATCAGATCGAGGTGGAGAATACCTTAACCAAGAGTTTGACGAACATCTTAGAGGTTGTGGAATTGTTTCACAATTAACTCCTCCTGGCACACAACAATGGAATGACATGTCAGAACGGAGGAATCGCACCTTATTAGATATGGTTCGATCTATGATGAGTCAGGCCAATCTTCCAATTTCCTTTTGGGGTTACGCCCTAGAAACTGCTGTATTTATATTGAATAGATTTCCTTCTAAAGCGGTTGGGGAAAACTCCATATGAGATATGGGTCGGGAAAGCGACCTAGTTTGTCATTTCTCAAAATTTGGGGATGCGAGCGTATGTAAAATGCTTGTTATCCGATAAATTCGCCCTCAAATCGACAAATGTTTGTTTGTGGGATATCCTAAAGAAACTAAAGGATATTATTTCTATCTTCCATCAGAGAACAAAGTGTTTGTTGCTCGAAATGGTTTATTCCTTGAAAGGGAATTTATTTCCAAAGAGGATAGTGGGAGTAAGATTCATCGTGAGGAAATTCAAGATCCCCAAACAACATCCGAACCAACTTTGGAAGTTCAAGCAAGCTCACGTGCCGATCATCGAGCTTCAATCTTTGACACAAGGCCCGAGGAGGTCGAGTCGAGTACATCAATAGCTTTCGAGAGATATGGATTTCTGTGGTCGATGATCATCGAGTCGAACTGATTGATCAAGATGAACCCACTACCTACAAAGAGGCAATTCGTAGTTCTGAGTTAGATAAGTGGCTAGAAGCTATGAAGTCTGCGATGCAATCCATGTACGATAACCAAGTGTGGACTTTGGTTGACCCACCCGAATGGTGTAAGGTCATTGATAACAAATGGTGTTTCAAAAAGAAAACCGACATGGATGGTAATGTACACACTTTTAAATCTCGACTAGTAGTTAAAGGTTATAGACAAGTTCATGGTATTGACTATGACGAAACCTTTTCTCCTGTCGTTATGATAAAGTCTATTAGGATTTTACTTGCCATAGCCGCATATTATGACTATGAGATATGGCAAATGGACGTTAAGACTGCGTTTCTTAATGGAAACCTTCTCGAGGATGTGTATATGACACAACCTGAGGGGTTTGTTGATACGGAAAATCCTAGCAAAGTGTGTAAGCTTCAAAGGTCCATTTATGGATTGAAGCAAGCATCTCGAAGCAGGAATCGTCGCTTTGATGAACGTATTAAAGAATTCGGTTTCATAAAAAACGAAGACGAGCCTTGTGTTTATAAGAAAGTAACTAATAATGCAGTAGTGTTCCTTGTGCTTTATGTGGATGACATCTTACTGATTGGAAATGACATCCCCACATTACAAAGCGTAAAAGCTTGGTTGGGGAAGTGCTTTTCCATTAAAGACTTAGGCGAGGCTACATACATTTTGGGTATAAGAATCTATAGAGATAGATCTAACAAAATGATTGGCCTAAGCCAGAGTGGATGCATTGACAAGGTACTGAAACGGTTCAGTTTGTAAGACTCCAAAAAAGGATTCTTGCCCATGTCACATGGCATTAAACTCAGCAGAACTCAAGGACCTTCCACAAAGGAGGACCAAAAGCGCATGAGTAAGATCCCATATACTTCAGCCATTGGGTCTATTATGTATGCCATGATATGAACTCGCCCGGATGTCTCTTTCGCGTTAAGTATGTCTAGCAGATATCAATCTGACCCTGGAGAGTCATATTGGACTGCAGTCAAGAACATTCTTAAGTACTTGCGAAGGACTAAATATATGTTCTTAATTTACGGAGGTCAGGAAGGAAGTCTGGTTGTAAATGGTTACACAGACACAAGCTTCCAGACCGACGTAGATGGCTTTAGATCACAATCTGGTTTTGTGTTTTGTTTGAATGGAGGTGCTGTGAGTTGGAAGAGCTCAAAGCAGGAAACCGTGGCCGACTTTACAACAGAAGCTGAGTATCTAGTTGCCTCTGAAGCAGCTAAAGAAGCTGTTTGGATAAGGAAATTTGTTGATGCATTAGGTGTCGTCCCTAGTATTGTGAACCCAGTAGACCTCTATTGTGATAGTACTGGTACCATTTCACAAGCTAAAGAACATAGATCTCACCAACGATCCAAACACATTCTCAGGCGTTTCCAACTGATTAGAGAGATCATTGACAGATTAGACGTTAGTATTTGCAAAGTTCATACAGACGACAACATTGCAGATCCATTGACTAAGCCACTCCCGCAGCCTAAACATGAGAGTCATACTAGGTCAATGGGATTTAGGATCATGTATGATTGGACCTAGGGCAAGTGGGAGATTGTTAGTAGTGCCCTAGGACCATTAGCATATGTTGTATGTTTTATATCTTTTTGAGCATTTCATCTGAATAATTAATTTTGCTTATGAACATCAAATGCGTGATTTGATAGTAAAACTCATTTGCTTATGTAATTACTATTCTAGTTGTCCCTAGTTTTATGTAATCTACTTTACAATGAAATAAAACTAGTACGATGTTTGATTGATGATTATGTTTTACTAATCATGTGTAATGAGTACAAATCATATCATAGATGCAATATATTGAGATATATCGTATCAGACGTGATCCGTTAGAGAAGTAATACTTCATGGTCCTTAGTCATAAGTATTACTTCCTCAATACTATTTTAGAATCCTTAGACCTTATGTCTCCATTGATTCTAGCATGAATGGAGCCACATTTAGAATCAGATTTTGTTGAATTTCCGGATTTGCCATATTTTCCCCCGGAATAACCTTACCAAAACATCAATATATCTAAGGTAAATAATATGTAGGCCAAAGCATCTCTTAAATAGAGAGTTTTTGGTTCCTAACAACAATAAAAGAAGAGTCCTTGAAGAAGTAGAACTCTTGGAAAACAACTTGCTATCAAGTAAACTACCTAAACAAGATAATGGACAACATGTTCTATTATCTAGCATCTAGGCTTCTAGAATAACAAACTAAGGCTGAAATTAACTAATTATGTGAAGAGTCCTTCAAGAAGTAGGACTCTTAATAACTAGATAACTAACTTCTTAACCACTATGGACAACATGTCCTTTATTATAGCAACTACTTGCTGCTATACACGGAAATACTGTAAATAAAGTAAATAACAAAGCTGGAAAATAATTAAAGTCTAGCATAGACTTTAATTGTACAAAGACTAAAATGCCCTTTAATTTCGTCCCAATTCTGGACAGCTTGTTGGGCCAACTTGCACGACGATTTCGGATATCAAGAAGGCATAATCTGATCTCGCGATCTCATGAAAGTTGTAGATCTACCTCTTATCTTTAATATGCAACTGGAATCAGCTCCATTGGATTACTGGATCGAAAGTTATGACCATTCTACCAAACTGTTGTAAAGCTGTCCTATCCCTCATCATCTTGTATGATTACTAAAATTCCCTTCTTAGCCTCTTTGCTGGGTAGGGCCTAATTGTACACTTGTGAACTTAAGAGGTTGACTCGTACAATATTCCTAGATGTAACTTAGCATCCTCTTTATACTTTAGAACTCGGGCCAATGATGTAGTTAGTTGAATCATGTTCCGTGTTCTAGGTCTCGTCATTAGTCTATGTATGCGCTCCTTTGACTAGGGCAGCCTCACGGTTGGTACCGTATCAATTCGAGCCCAAGGTCAAATGCAAGGGTTTTTGTACGCACTCAACAAAAGGCAAGAAATGCTTCGAATATGGTGACATGTACAATTGTGTTAATGTGATTATATGTTTATGTATTTTATATTGTGATACATGTTAATTAAGATATGATAAGAAAAGGATTGTAATAGCGTTCTAGATTTGTTGTTATGCTTTTATCAGAGTAGCGCAATGAAAGCGGGATAGTAATGTATACATATTTTGTTATTATGTATAATTGTTTGTCTGTTAATTGAATATTTGCTCGTTTGTACTTTATAAGTTGCTTACAATACCATGCTTGTTTTGTATAAGCCTAGAGAGTCGTTGCATTTAGAGGGATGGTTCTAGATTCTATATTCTGTAGAGGGTGCAAGTTTCGAGGACGAAACTTTTGTAAGGATAGGAGAATGTGATACCAAGGACCTTTCTGACATGCATGATATATGTGTTTTATTTATTTGATGTGTTAGATATTATTTTCTTATAAGTTGTTAGGGTGGGTGCATTAGAAAGATTAGGAAGTAAGAAGACTTAAGTGATTAAGATGAAGTTTTGGTTAGTTGATAGTTAGTTTTGGAGAGAGGCAGTTATGTGTGAAGGGGTACCATTTCAGATAAGATCAAGGGGAGAAGTACCTTATGATTGGCTATCTACTTTGGAGTTATAGCCTTCCAGAAATCTGGACATATGAAGGCTATAAATATAGTTCATATGAAGAAAGGGAAAGAACAAGAAAGAAAAGAGAGATAATCATAGTGCTGGAAAACCTGGGTAGCGAGAAGAAACTCTTTGGCAGACATAGTAAACGATCTCTGATCATTCCCATATTTTAACCATAGATACTAGACTCCATAAACTAGATTATTATTGAAGGGATTTGCATTATAACATATGGATTAGGAGATATCATCTTCGGAGTACAAGGTTGTGGCAGTTTGAGTAAAATCAGAGTGTTGACGATATATTGTTACGTTGGAGTGTCCGATGGTATATGATATGAGTGATTCTTGATTTTAGAGTTTTAGGACTTGAAGGAATACATTCGAAAAGTTGTATATTAGATTCCAACGGTTCCATTAAGAGTTATTACTCTCAGAAGTTGCCTCTACAAACCAGAAATTTCGTTTTCCAATCTTCCTTTGATAATCCATTTAAGTATTCCAAGTAAGGATCATTCGTTCTTGTTTTTCAGTCCTAAAATGCATGATCTTGTCTTTTAACAAGTTATGAAATGTATGAAAGATTTCCCATGTTTTAATGCATCAAAATATGGATGAAGAACCGAATTATATTTGTATCATTGTATGATTATATTTTATTCTTCTTATGTAGTTGTATAATTGTTGGATGCATTCTATGAGAGTCAGCATGTGCATAATCTCAATCTAGATCTCTTATCTGTTGATGACCCTAGTCCAGGATATATTCTGAATTTATAATATAAGTGCCTTGGAGCACTTTTAGTCCCCCACGAGGCCCGGACCCTATCGGGAGTAAAAGGTTCGGGTTGTTAACAGTGTTGTGGAGTTCACGAGGATTAAACTATGACATAACAGGAGTATATCCTTAAATAGCTATTTCTGAGTCGACCAGATATGATATGTTATGACAAGTATGAAGGCCTCCTGAACGATATTAAAGTTTAGGGTTGTTAACAATACGGTTAGTGTTATTGTCAGATGATTGAACTCGTTTGTAGAATTATTTGTTGCATGTCATTTTTATACTAATCATGTCAAGTTTATATGTATTGGAAACCTACGAGTATGTTATGTTATGTTATGTCAAGTACTCGGAGTACGATTTTTGATATGTATGTGATCGATTTGATAAATTATTGATATGAAATATTATGTAAAAGTTTTGATATTGTTTCTAAATGTTAATGTGGGTCTAAAATCAGTGTTTTGGGATGGAAATTTCGAAAGTGCAGAAAATGAGTTTTCCTTCACAAATTAAACCTTGAAAATGTCTTCACCACATCTTGGTTGACTGGTTCGGTCGACCGGATCAGATAGCAGTCATCCGGAACAAACTACTGAGATGATTGCGGATGGCGGGTGATGGATTACGGTCAATCGGGCCCTAAACCCTCTGAACCAGAGCTATTGCGGTATTCGACGAGATCCCGGATGACCACTTCGGTCGACCGGGTTGTCCTTGTGATAAACCGAGATTTTCTATTATGCTTTTATTCATTTTCAAGTTACGTTATGCAAAAGTTATGCAAGTTCTGAACTCTTGTGTTATTTTTCAAGTATCTTACAAGTGGTTTCAAGATGTATACAAGTTATGTCCAGTCAATATGTATTTTCATATGTTTTGAGAAACAGAGAATGTTTTTGTGTCACATTTGGTTATTCATCCCAAGTGCGATCGATTCTTACTGGACTAGTGTAGATCATCCTTTTATCTTCTTATGTTTTATAGATTATGTTGATGAGGAGACTTGGGACGGGGAGGACGGCGAGTAGAACTTAAAGAAGTAATGTTGATGTAATAGAATAGTGAACATTTATTAAGTTGAACAACTTTGTATTAAGTTATGTAATTTCTGTTGATGGCGTTGTTTTAATAAAGTTTAAGTTTTTCCGTTATATTTATTGCTTGGAATAATATATTTTGTTATGGGTTCTTTGTCTCCTTGGTAGATGAGGCATTGTCAGGTCACCTTCTGTTACGGGATGTGACATCTACGGTCAAGGCTATAATAGATAAGGTCTTACTGGCGTTCTCTCATACGTCGATTTCGGACTTACTGATGCTTATTTCGCCAGGGTCTCCTCGTAACGCAACTATAGATTGGTGATATCGACTACGGTCTCAGACCGTAATTACCTCAATCTCAACAGGTCCAAAACAACCTGCTTTGATACCACTTTTTAAGAAAATTTGATGTAATACTACTGATTGAGTATTAGCTTTAATATAACTTGTTGATAAATTCAAGTGACAGCGCCTCTTAGATTTCAATTTAATTTAATGAGAGTATAAGTTTTTTGGAAGGCATGAGAGTATAATATGAATGTGAGTATAAGTTTTTTGGAAGGCATGATTTCGAATAAGGAAGCAGAGCCGTGGAGACCCTTAGTTGATAGCGGCAGTCGCCTAGTGCTTCACCTTCCAAGAAGGTTTATAATTTTTTTAATATATTAATAAATTATAAGTAATTAGAAGCTTTATAACATTTAAGAAATTTTTTAGTTTCTAAAAAACTTTTATTTCTTTTTTTATGAATTGACTTTTATTCCTTTTCTAATCTTAATATTTGAGACTTTTGAAATTTCTATATTAGATTGGCTTTTTAGGGTAAGTAAATTAAATTTAAAATGTCTTAAGAACAACTAAAAGAAAGTATTTTTATGCCGTAATTATTCTCATTAAAGTAGTGTTGGATAAATTTCTGATTTACTGAAATGTTGTTGCTACTGTTTTTATCCTTATAGAAATATAGAATAAATTAAAATAGTGCAGAAATAGAAGACAGGAAATTAAATAATACACTGGTACTGATTATAATTATTTCCAAAAAATTAAACCAAAGCAGTACTACTACTGAAATGTTACTGGTTTTCTGTTATAAGAAAATAAAGAAAAACAGTAAAGAAACTTAGAACCTTAACCGGCTATGGATTAAATCCTAGACGAGACAACAATATACCGATTCCCCTTAAGTTCAATATTGTAAGCCGTAAGGGCGAACGAACTCGGTTTTTGATAATAGACAAACACTTGATGTTGTGTCTAATGTTTTATATCTTTGTGATAGAATATCGGAACTTATAATGGAAGCTCTAAGTACTTCAATCAAGCCATGATCAAGATTCAAAGTCATATTATTCAAGGCTCATCTATCAAGATTGAAGATTGAAGACTTAGGTTTGGTTAGAATAGCTTTGTCTTTAATGGTCTTTATCCTATAAGCTCTAACCAATGCTCTAATGAACATAAGCACACAACACTCAAGTCTTGCATGTTTTCATAAACACGTTTTCAAAAGGCTAAGTTTCAAAATGATTCTCATATGTGTTCATATCTCAAAAGCCTTTGATTTCAAAGTATAAGTCTTTTAAAACGGTTTTCTAAATGCTCTTACTTGTTACATATTGAGAAAACCTTTTAGACTTCAATAGATTTCAAAACGTGTGAAAAATCAACATCTCTCAAAGCTCAGAAGGTCGGATCATCCGAGCTTGCCTCGGATCAACCGAGCAGAAACAGAGAGATGGTTCTGGTGACCTCGGTCGACCGATCATGGGTTCGGTCATCCGACCTTGACTTTGGTCATCCGAGGCCTTGTGTTCGGTCAACCGACCTCTGCGAATACTAGCCGTTATTTGACCGTTGCAGAGTCATTTTTTAGCCTATTTTGAAATGTATAAATACTCCAAAGCTAGGGAATGACCAAAAGGTCTTGCACATACAATATACATTGATTTCTTATCAAGTCCAAACACCTTCAAAGCAAATGCACTTCATTTCCATGATCTAAATCATTCAAAGGTGACATTTCTAAAGCAAGACAAAGAGTGTGCTTCATATGTTCTAAAGAGCTAAAATTCTTGTACTTCAAAGGTATATATCTTTCACTTAGAAGAGTGAACAACCTTTCTTTTTATCCATCTTAATTCCCTTTCTTAGTGATAGGGTAATTCTTGTATAAGTCCTACTTTGTGTGGGCAAGTAACTCTTAGTGAGTTTTTGTATTGTGGTTGTGTTGTAAAACTCTTAGTGAGTTAGCCACAAGTGTAAAAAGTCTTCTTAGTGAAGTTGTTGAAAATCCTTGGGTGCGGCTCAAGGTAGTGGATGTAGATTCTAAGTGAATCGAACCACTATAAATCCTTTGTCTTCTGATTGGCTTTAGTTTTGCTTTTGTTCATCTTGCTCAAACTTACACTAGCATTGAATAGATTCGAAAAAGTTTGCAAGATCGATTAAAACCCAATTCACCCCCCTCTTGTGTTTTACAAACATGTCATGCATTTATCAGCTTCAAGTCCTCTTGAACACTGAACTCCCAAGGTACAATGCTCAAACCTTCTATTTCTTTGAAGCAAAAGAATCTGAACCTTCGAATCTGTTAGTAACAGTATGAACTCTAACGCAGAATGCTAACTTTAAAAAAAAAATGCAATAACAGAAAGTTTATGCAGATGGAGAAAGGAGAATTTTCGGGATGTATTATTCTTGCAGGAATGACTTCCTTTTAAAGGCTCTCAAATCCGAAGTGTAAATGTAAAGGCATAACTAAGCCATTAACAATAGCAGTTACAGAATTTGAAATTACACTGCATTAATCCTGACTGTTACAGTCAAAGATTTTAAATCGGCAATAAGTTTTATTTTTTCGAGATGGATTATTCTGGCTGGCAGGACTGCCTTTTATAGGCTCTCAAATCCGAAGTGTAACTGTAAAGGCATAACTGAGCCATTAACAATAGCAGTTACAGAATTAGAAATTACACTACTTTAATCCTAACTGTTACAGTCAAAGATTTTAAATCTGCAATAAGTCCTATTTTTTCAGCAAAAATTTGAATACCAAAATTCAAACTAGTAGCAAAACGAGGGCTTATCAGGCCCGCGAGTTTTGTTTCGGCATTCGTGTATGCACACAAGTTCGAGCTATTTTGGTATCGACATGCCTTCGATTAGAACCCCCTGCACGGGCGCGGACAAGGTTCTCACATGAGGCATAATATTAGTAAGACATTTTAAACTTATGTGACCCACTTTTCCTTACAAAGTGATTTTCACTTCCATGGGTTTCCCATGTGGGATGTGGGTTTAAAACCCATTTACCACATTTCTTCCACCCCACTTTATACCAATCATGGTTTTGAAACCCGGACCGGACCGGCCGATCGGACCTCCGAGCGGTCCGGTTAGGTGTCAAAACCCGTTTTCGTCAAAAATCGCTCTAATTTCACTGACCCGGTAGACCCGGCCGGTCGGACCGTCCGAACCGAAAACCGGAATGGTTTTGGGAAAACCGGCCGTGTCACAAAATACATTTTTTTTTAATTTTTCTGTTAAAAAAAAGGGCAGAAGAAGAAAATTAGGGAGAGAGGTGGCGGTGATGGTGGCGGGATCGTAGAAAATTGTCAGGAAGATGTAGAAAGGGCAAAATTAGAAAATTAGGGAAAAATAGGTAGATGTAGAAGAAGATGATGATTTTGTTTCCATAAATTTCTTGACCATTGAACTGAAATTATTGATGAGGGCGCGGTCGGTGGAAGAAGAGGATCGGATTTTGTGGAGGATCTGCAAGGACTAGACGAGATGATGATGATGGCTTGATTGAAGAAGCCATTTTCGAACTTTTCTGTCTAGTGAAAGTGATGTCTAAGGGCCGCTGGACTGGAGAAAAGAGAAGAAGAGAGAGCGGCGGCGATGGTGGAGAGATCGCCGGAAATCGTCAGGAAGAAGAGGGGAATCCACTTGCGACGGGAGAGAAGGAATTGTAGGGTTTGAGTGCTCTTATGATTCTATATATATTCAGGACTAAAGTGCAATTAAAATATTAGCACATAAAATTCTATAAAATAATTATATTTCAAACAAATCCTAAACTATTTACTTTGTCTAAAAATGTATAAAAAAAAATAAATTATTACATTAGTCCTTAAATTTTACTATATATACTTACATTAACTTTATTTTTTATTAATAAGTATATATTATATATTTTTTAATATTTATGACGTCACCGGGTTGATGAACGGGTCGATGACGGTCCGACCAGTGACCCGTGACCCAGTAACTTTTCCGGGTCGATGCCCGGTCCGCGTTTCAAAACCTTGATACCAATTTATCATTCACACCATTAATTGGTTTTCTCCATGTTATATATCTCGCGAAGCTTGCGCAACCCATTTTGTGATAATCTCAATAACATTCAAAACTGAACGGTGTAACATATAATAATATTGGCTAAAAAATGTCCCCACAATACGTTAATTTTACTTTAATTCTTTGAGTAAACAAATTTCTCCAATAAGTAGAAACAAGATAATATGGAAGCTAACAGTGTGAATAAAATATCATACGTGGTAGATTCAATTTTTTTTAATTGAAATGTGCAATGATTGATGCGAAACCGTGATGTTTTATATCAAGGTTCGGCTTTTTAGCAGATCTTTCTCTATCTCGAAATAGTTACTATGGGAATATACTCAACACAACTCCAAGCAGGCTAAGTATCAATGAAGGCTGAAACACCACAACTAGAGAAACAAGCTAGTTGATACAGTAACTCAAAGAATATGAAGTTCTACCGGAAATTCATAAACAAGTATCTAAGGAATAACCTTAACCAAAATATCAATATATCTAACGTAAATAATAAGGGAGCCGAAATCACTCTTAAATAGAGGGATTTCAGTTACAACAATAACAAAAAGGAAGAGTCCTTGAAGAAGTAGGATTCTTGCCTAACAAACTTAAGTAAACTACTTTAAATGGAATTCTACCTAACATGATGGACAACATGTCCTATTATGTAACAAACTCCTTTATTCTAGGTGGCCAACATGTCTAATAATAGTAAAGACTATAACCGAAATATATTAAAGTCAATAGACTTTAGTGTAAAAAGACTAAAATTCGTCCCAATTCTGGACAGATTGTTTGATCAGCTTGCACGATGATTTCGGATACCAAGCGGGCAGAATCTGATCCTGTGATCTCATAGAAATTGTAGATCTGCCTCTTATCTTTAATATGCAACTAGAATCGACTCAATTGGATATATATATATATATATATATATATATATATATATATATATATATATATATATATATATATATCGAAAGATATGATCATTATGCCAATCAGTAGCAAAGCTGTCCATTCCTTGTACACTTGAAATACTTAAGAGGTTGACTTGTACAGCATTCATAGATGTAATTTAAAGTCCTCTTTGTATCTTAACACACGTTCCTTTGAGTTGGGCAGCCCCGAAGTTGGTAGCGCATCAATGATATTTGGAGATTGAATGAGAGGGAATGGAATCAATTACTTGACACAAAGAGAACCAGAAACTACAAAACAAATGCAAATATCATTTCGGTTTCCTATGATAGAAAGTATTAAAGAATATCAGCCTACTAGACTATCCATAAAAAAAAAATTAGCCTACTAGACTCGGAAAATAAGTCAGAAAATTTAGGGACGAATACAGTAATTTTATGTTGAGGCGAAAAAGTGTAACAGTATCCAAATTACATATAAAAACTAAAAAATAATAATTTGGGGGCGAATTTGATAAAATATTCCAAATTACATATAAATTTTACTATATCTATTAAGATTTTTAAAAATCTCGAGGGCAATTTCCCCCACTCCCTCCCTTTGTCTTTGTCCCTAGGAAAATTCTATAACCGGAATGATAGACCTAGTGAAAGTCTTGCTTTAAATTTCTTTTTCAAATCCTTCATTTCGGTAATCTTCTATCTATTTGCCAGCAGTCCACCGAATAAAACAAATCTTCAATAATACGATGTTAGAACAATAGAATCGTACCAATTAAATTTATAAGAATTGAACACGTAATTTTATTCCTAATAATAACTACTGACATAATTAATTATGAATAACAGTTAAAGTGATATGAAAAAATAAATCAAAATCAATAAAACGTCCAGAAACAAAAAAACATCCATGAAACAAAAAAGATAAAAAATTACCTGTGATAAACAAAAAAAAAAAAAAACTTGGAAACAGACCGGTATTAGAAAAAAAAAAACAAAAGCAGGGGTAACCCATATACTCACCGGTTGAGCTGGTTTTTCTTTCAAGAGAACATTCGCTCCATTTACCACTGAGAAAGTAAAAAATAATCATGTATCGGTATATATTTTAAGAATGCGAAATTCAAGAAAAAAAATACTCGTATTAGAACTTTTTTTTTTCAAGAAACGAGGAAACAAAAGCGTAACTGGTAACCAATCGAACTGCCAGTTGAAATTAGTTTTCCTTTCAAGAGATTATTTACCTTACTCACATGTGAGAAAGAGTACAGTAAAACTCCTTAGAATATAAGACGGTTCAGATCTGCAATGACACAGAAATCACCGAACAATAATAACATAATATATGGTGACAATTTACGAAACTTTATGTCAATCGAAAATAAGGTTTAGTCTTTTTCCTAAAAGAAAAGAAACGCACATCAATAATAGTGAAAACTACATTTTTTGGGCAAAGGGAAATGATTGTTGGCTAAGCATAATTAGCTATAAATCAACTAAATTAGGTCAAAATTGGTCAACGGACGAAATTACTCTTGAAACCATTTTTTCAAAAAATTGGAAAATAATAGCTCATGATATATAAAGTCTTTGACTATTTTTGAGGCTTGTCAGGCCCTTACCGGCAGGAGAAAGACAGTCAGGCTCCCGTGAGAAACATAATTTGTTCTGCACCGTGCAGAACAATTTACAATCGTCGAATCATTAATTAGACGACTGAGATCATTTTTCTTAAAATATTATAAATAATAGATATTTTATACAAAATAATCTCAGCCCTCCGATTCTTGATTCAACATCTATTAATCATTCCGCACTGTGCGGAACAATCTATATTCCACACTGGAGCCGTGGCGGGAGAAAGAGATAAAAAAACTAACATTAATTACTTAGAATACAATATATATATATATATATATATATATATATATATATATATATATATATATATATATATATATAGGACAAAAAAGCTGACATTGTAGGGAAAAAGTTGTATTGACCATTAGATATATTTTGATCAACGGTCCAGATAAATCTCTAGGGTAAATTCGGATCGCTGACATGGCTAATGAAAATGTGTTAAATTGCAACCCTAAGTCCATGAAAATATGGTAATTGAAACCCTATAGTACCTAAAAGTAATTACAATAAGGTCCAAATGTTAGAAATAACTTTATTTAAAACTAGTTTAGTAAGTTTTGAATTCACAGTTTAACCCAAATATCATGAAATTATATTTCAAAATATTACAATCGGACCCCTACATAATATAATACAATTCATATGACTAAAATTATTTCGACTAAATGTATGAATACAAGAATTTTCGACTAAATTTTTTTTTGTTTTGATTCATATATAGCGGACCATGATAGTGTACCAGTATAGTTTTATTAAAATACTAAGTTTGCTTGATTTGAAACTTAGTTAGACTTTCATGTAACTAATACTATTTCTACTTATATTCATATATAACGAACCATGATAGTGTACTGGTATAATTTGATTAGAATAATAAGGTCGCTTTATTTAAAACTTATAGACACTGCAAACATTATGTTAAAGTAATAGATAACTAATACTATTTCTACTATAACGAACCATGAGAGTGTACTAGTATATTTTATTATAATATTAAGTTCACTTTATTTAAAACTTATAGACATTGCAAACGTTATGTTAAAGTAGTAGATAACTAATACTATTTACGCTTTATATTATATACAACGAACTATGAGAGTGTACTAGTATATAGTTTGATTATAATATTAAGTTCACTTTATTTAAAACTTATAATTCATAAAATATTCGATAAATTATTTATATCTACTTAAATTTGTGTGAATTTTTGTCGTTACATGATTTTGGCTATTATGTATTGTATCCTAAATTAAGATTTAATTGGAATAAATTTCAACTTCTAATAATGATATTAGGATTTGGATGGTTTAATTACGTTTTTTTGGTTGAATATTTCTAATTTGTTTAATATCGTATAATTGGATGTTTCTGTGTTCAATTATTGGAATCTAATAGTGGAATCGAGATATCAAAACTAAACATTGAATAAACAGAGTGCATTTTGCTAATTAATTAGTGAACTTATGATTTTGCAGGAATTATATATCAATTTATTTTCTACCTAAGCTGAAATTTGGAAAAAAAGGAAGAATCTTTTGATTACTGTGTTTGCTGGAATCTTGGGTAGATAATCTTTTTTTTTACTTGTAGTTGCGAGACAAATTTTTGCTTGTGTTGGTGCTTTTGCTGTTTGTTTGGTTTATAATGGTGTTATCTGGAATCTTGCATAAGAAGATGGAAAAAATCCGAATGTGGTTGGCGCCCGTAATTGTTTTGCACTTTTTTTTGGCATATAACTGATTCTAAGTGAAGAACCTTACACAAATTATATGTCCGGCCATCCATGAATTTATATTCCTTCCTCAGGTCATCCATGTCGGAAAAAGTACACATATTAAGCAACCAATTTATAGTACTATTAAGAATGTTGAAGAAATTTTCAATTAGATTTTGGAGTCAGTGTGATGAAGGATGTGGGCGGAGTATATTTTGAAGTTTCAATGTTGGTGGTGTAGAAATTGGTGGAGGGTAGTTGATAGGTAAATTGGTGGAGACGATTGCTGGGGGTGGGGAAGAAGGAAGAGGGGTAGGGGTAGGGGTGGGTGGGATAGGTTTGCAGAGTAGGGTTGATACGGTACCAACCTCGAGGCTCCCCAATTCAAGGGATCACATACATAGACCAATGACGAGGCTTAGAGCGAGGAACATGAAGCAGATAACTACATCATTGGTTTGTATATTAAAGTACAAAGAGGATGCTAAGTTAAACATAGAATATATAGTACAAGGAAGCCTCTCAAGTTCACAAGTGTAGGATTAGGCCCTATCAAGCAAAGAGGCTAAGAAGGGCATTTTAGTAATCTTACAGGATGATGAGGGATTGGACAGCTTTATAACAGTTTGGTAGAATGGTCATAACTTTCTATCCATTTATCTAATAGATCTGATTCTAGTTGCATATTAAAGATAAGAGGCAGATCTACAACTTTCATGAGATCACAAGATCAGATTCTTCCTTCTTGATATCCGAAATCGTCGTGAAAGTTAGCCCAACAAGCTGTCCAGAATTGGGACGAATTTAAAGGGCATTTTAGTCTTTGTACAATTAAAGTCTATGCTAGACTTTAATTATTTTCCAGATTTTTTATTTACTTTATTTAGAGTGTTTAGGCGTGTATAGCAAGTAGTTTGCTATAATAAAGGACATGTGGTCCAGTAGTTGTTAAGAGTCCCACCTCTATTTGGACTCTTCACCTAGTTAGTTAATTTTCAGCTTTATTAGTTGTTTTAGCCACCTATAACCAAGAGAATAGGACATGTTGTCCATTATCTTGTTTAGGTAGTTTACTTGATAGCAAGTTGTTTTCCCAGAGCCCTACTTTTTCAAGGACTCTTCTTCCTATTGTTGTTAGGAACCGAAAACTCTCTATTTAAGAATGATTTCGGCCTACATATTATTTACGTTAGATATATTGATATTTTGGTAAGGTTATTCCTTAGCTTCTCGTGTCTGAACTTCTATGTAGAACTTCATTCATTCTTTGAGTTGCTGTATCAACAAGTTTAGTTTCTCTTGTTGTGGTGTTTCAGCCTCCATCGATAATTAGCCTTCCTTAGCATTGCGTTGATTATATTCCCTAGAAACTAGTCCGAGAATTAGAGAAAGATCCGGCACAACTTACGATGTTGAACCTTTTGGTACTTAGTACTTCACGGTTCTTCATCAGGTGGTATCAGAGCCGGGTTCATCTCTATTCCCGGGTGTACCTTTATCGTTTTTCATAAATTTTTTCTTGTTTGCAGAAATTGACAGAAAATCAGAAAAAAGCATTACGACATATATATAAAAAAAAGTAGTTGATTTTAAAAGCCTCTCGGTGTAAAGAAATTGGTAGCCGAGTTAATATTGAAGGGATTAATGGGCAGAAACTCGTTCTAAACACCCATGAGTCCTCCCCTGAAGGACCCGCTCATACGTAAACGAATCGAAAAACCGGTAAAAGAACTTACGTTTTTCGGCTTAAAGGTTGTATCTTTCGGCTTTCAGCAGCAACCACCTTGAGTCCTCTCTTGCAGAATTACTCCCTACTGGTATCCACGCGACGAAACGGGCACCGAGTGCTAGCTCTTCGTTCTTCTCTAATTTTGGATTCTAGAGAGAAAAGGAGGCTGCCAGACCAGAAATCAGATTTCGGTTTTTGGGTATTTTGCCACTGATTTAAAAAAAAAAAAAAAACATCCCTAGGGTTCCGGCCAAGAGAGGTTTATATAGGGTGTGAGAGGTTGTTTCAAAAACAACTCCCACGTCCTTACCAACTCTCCTGGCAGTGGGAGTCTTTAACTCCCACGTTTCCTAGACTTTTGCTGGTAGTGGGAGTCTTTATTGGATAATAACTCCCACGTAATCCCAACAATGCCTAAATACCAAAAATGCCCCTTATGCATCTCTAATTCGAATAATAACGCTTTATTATTCTCAGAAGAATAAATGTCAGATACAATGAACCTAGACACATTCTAGATTCATTGAATCTGGACATGAAGCTCGTTAGCTCGTTTATGCGTGTGACCCTGTAGGTTCATATCACAATGGTAATGAAAACACACTTAGTAGTAGTATGTGTTCATAAATCACAAGCGGTCCCTAGCAGGACATTGTGACTACCCAAAGTGAATGAAGGAACCTAATATCAATCCACTATTTAATCCCTTTGTCTCACGATATCCTAATTAAGCATAAGGCATGGTAGTCGTCACCCTTATAAAGCTTAATTGTATTTATGCTCGATCTCCAGGTAGACTGTTCCAACAAATAGTATTTAATAACCAATTTATCAAATACATTAGAGCACAGTCATGCATTTAAACAGTCTTTCCCTATCGAGGGGCCCATGGATATCTCTCTCTAATAAGGGAGGGACGAATTCTTTACAATGCCTCTCACATTCAAGCCATGATAGGACACTACGTCCGATCATCAATCGTATTGATTACTCGATTAAAAGTAACGTCTGACAGAGTCAAAACGTGGCTCCATTCATGCTAGAATCAATGGAGACATAAGGACCATGAAGTATTACTTCTCTAACGGATCATATGCGATACGATATATCTCAATATATTGCATCTATGATATGATTTGTACTCATTACACATGATTAGTAAAACATAATCATCAATCAAACATCATACTAGTTTTATTTCATTGTAAAGTAGATTACATAAAACTAGGGACAACTAGAATAGTAATTACATAAGCAAATGAGTTTTACTATCAAATCACGCATTTGATGTTCATAAGCAAAATTAACTATTCAGATGAAATGCTCAAAAAGATATAAAAATGTACAACATGTGCTAATGGTCCTAGGGCACTACTAACAGATATAAATTGAATAGCGAACTATACAGCCATAAGCAAACTTCTTGAATTGATAGCGTAGGCGCCTCGTCCAAGAATTGGCAAACGTTCCTCCTTTATTTTGAGCCGTGTTTAAACATTATTATACATCAAGAATTGATAGCGTAGGCGCCTCATTCTTTGATAAACTCTCGGCCAAAGGTAAGGAAAAATTCAAGAAAGTCAATTTACTATTCACAGTTCACTGTTCACAGTTTACTATTCATCCGAATCAAGAAAATCAGGAAGATCAAGAAGACAAGAACCGGTTTTCATTCTCGATTTGGATTTCGATTCTTCTTCTTTTTCTTTCTAAAAGATTTTCGTTTAGGTCAAAGATTGGAATTCTTTCCTTATTTTTTTCAACTTTGTGTCAACGCAACAAGTTAGGAGCCCATTCTTTAAATCTAGAGTTTGAAGTTTTATACGAGCGGTGTTGGAATAAAGAGTGAATCTTTCTTTGCTATCTAATGTTTTTGAGTGTTTTTCTTGCATTTTAAATATGTCTTTTCAAGGATCTCCATCCAAAGAAAGGTGAAGCTTTTGATCCAGAAAAGTTATATACGATAATGACGGATATGGCAAGGCGAATGGAAACCTTAGAGCTTCAAAATCAACAACTTCAAAATCAGCTACGTCATGGTAGAGATAATCACGAGAATGATAATCAAACAGTTGGAGTTAATGAACCGCAAAGGGCCCCACAATTGCCGCGGGTAAATCAGCAAATTTCGGCAATTCAAGCAAATCGGGTTATCAACAATCCGGTATATCAGCCGCGTAGGGGTGATTATATTCAGCAACATGACAATAATCTTGGTTCCATAAAGACCAAGATTCCCTCTTTCGAAGGTACAAACGATCCCAAATTACTTTTTGATTGGATTCGTAAAATTTACCATGTTTTTTGTTGTTCAAAACTATTCGGAGGAAAATAAAGTAAAGCTAGCAGCCATGGAGTTTTATGTACATGCTTCTATTTGGTGGGATAAAGAAACCAAGACAAGGGAAAAAGTGGAACAACCAGAAATTTCAACATGGGCCGAGATGAAAGCGGTGATGAAACGGCATTTTGTTCCTCTAGATTACATAAAGGAACTTTACAACTGTTTACAAAGGTTAAAGCAAGGTGATAAAACGGTCGATGAATACTACAAGGCAATGGAAATTGCAATGATTCGGGCCGATATTAGTGAAGGAGATGAGGCAACAATGGCTCGGTTCTTGGCTGGTCTAAATGACAAAATCCGAACAAAGGTATAACGTGATAATCTTGATAATATTACGTCTATGTTATATTATGCAGAGCAGATCGAAAGACAACAACATGAAAAGAGTTTAAGGGCAAAACCGGCAACTTTCCAACCTTGGAAGAAGCCGAATCCACCCCAGAATTTTTCTACTGTTTTGCCGAGCCAAATCAAGGGTAAAGAGGTCTTTAATGATGCGAAAACTGCCATGGGGCAGTTTGGGGCAGTAAGGTCACAAAATATAACCGTTTCGGCCAATACGAGGGTAAAATCTAATCCAAATCTTGTTCGGGAATGTTTTAAATGTATGGGCAAGGGACACTTTGCTAGGGACTTCCCTAACAAGAGTACAATGATCATGTTGGACGATGGAACGTGGGTTAGTGATAACAAAACCGAAGAACTTGATTTTGAGAAATAAACCGAGAAGTTGGAGGAACCTTCGGAAGATGGGAATCAACCTTTGGTTACGATAAAGCTACTTCATTCACAACCTTTAGATGATGTTCCAAGAGATAAAAAAGTGAGTGATTTGAAAAATACGAGTGATCATAACCATGAGGTAAAAATCACAGAAAAAGCCGAGCCAAAAGTGAGAAAAAAGGCAATCGCTCTAAGTGTGAGAAAAGAATGTTTGTACATTAATCCCGAAAAGGTGGATAGGGCTATTCAAGCAAAACAACTTGTTGTTTTTTTGGATTTAAAAGGAACCGCAAGGAACCTTTTTACTAACGCTTTTCTTTTACTCTAACATCATTTTTCTACATCTAGTCTTGCTATTTTTCAAAATCCTGAAAGGTATAAACTATCTTCGGTTAAAAATCAGAAAATTCAAATCCAAGGTGAGGTAATTCTTACAAGGAAGAAGGCAAGTAAGTCTTTAAATGCTTATATTAATCCGGAAAATATTATACTCAAGCATGAAGGGACTTTTAGCATATATACGGATAGCTACATATTAATCACATAACTTTTAAGTATAGACATCCGATTTATTGCTTTGATAATATGTTTATTTATAGTGAAAACCGAGAGCGTTTTAGTAAACCTCTTAGGGCTGTTTTTACTATTATAAACACGCAAACCTTGGATGCTAAGATGGAAAAGTATGTTTATTACACTCATTCTATTAACCTTCTTAGTTGCATCATGAGTTTTCAAGGTATTAAAGTTGAACCGGCAGAAGTTAAAACAATTGAGGAATGGCCGAACACAACTAGTTCAAATGGCATTCGTTCATCATTTGAGTTGACAAGCTTGTGTAAGCTTTTTGTTCGTGATTGTAGCAAGCTTGCTTCCACAATGGAGAAAAGAGAGATACAATAATTTTGGGACAACCGCCATAAAATCAAATTAATAGGTAAGCACGGTACATATTCTACCTACTATATTTTTAACTTGCCCCCTTCTGCAATTTTTTCAGATTATGCGGCTGATCATAATGATGATTAGAGGACGAATCAGGCTTTTCAAGGGGGAGGGGATGATACGGTACCAACCTCGAGGCCACCCAATTCAAGGGATTACATACATAAACCAATGACGAGGCTTAGAACGAGGAACATGAAGCAGATAACTACACCATTGGTTCGTATATTAAAGTACAAAGAGGATGCTAAGTTACACATAGAATATAAAGTACAAGGCAGCCTCTCAAGTTCACAAGTGTAGGATTAGGCCCTATCAAGCAAAGAGGCTAAGAAGGGCATTTTAGTAATCTTACAGGATGATGAGGGATTGGACAGCTTTACAACAGTTTGGTATAATGGTCATAAATTTCTATCCATTTATCCAATAGATCTGATTCTAGTTGCATATTAAAGATAAGAGGAAGATCTACAACTTTCATGAGATCACAAGATCAGATTCTACCTTCTTGATATCCGAAATCGTCGTGCAAGTTGGCCCAACAAGCTGTCCATAATTGGGACGAATTTAATGGGCATTTTAGTTTTTGTACAATTAAAGTCTATGCTAGACTTTAATTTTTCTCCAGATTTGTTATTTACTTTATTTAGAGTGTTTACGTGTGTATAGCAAATAGTTGCAATAATAAAGGACATGTGGTCCATAGTTGGTTATTTAGTTGTTAAGAGTCCCACCTCTATTAGGACTCTTCACCCAGTTAGTTATTTTTCAGCTTTATTAGTTGTTTTAGCCGCCTATAACCAAGAGAATAGGACATGTTGTCCATTATCTTGTTTAGGTAGTTTACTTGATAGCAAGTTGTTTTCCCAGAGTCCTACTTCGTTAAGGACTCTTCTTCCTATTGTTGTTAGGAACCGAAAACTCTCTATTTAAGAGTGATTTCGGCCTACATATTATTTACGTTAGATATATTGATATTTTGGTAAGGTTATTCCTTAGCTTCTCGTGTCTGAACTTCTATGTAGAACTTCATTCATTCTTTGAGTTACTCTATCAACAAATTTAGTTTCTCTGGTTGTGGTGTTTCAGCCTACATCGATAATTAGCCTTCCTTAGCGTTGCATTGATTATATTCCCTAGAAACTAGTTCGAGAATTAGAGAAAGATCCGGCACAACTTACGTTGTCGAACCTTTTGGTATTTAGCACTTCACGGTTCTTCATCAAGGGTCAAAATAAATAATTTATTATTATATTAAAAATAAAAAATTAGTTTATTGTAAAAATTGAAAGAGGGCACTTTAGACATTTTGTATATTCAATTTGGGGTTTTAGCTAATTAATTGGCTAGGACTTAGCCATGTAGCATCACCTTTTGGGAAAATTGGTGATTTTGGTCCCACAACATAACACGGTTGGTGATTTTGGTGTCTATTCTTATTTTTATTTTATTTTTGGATTCCTAGTGGGTTTAGACCTTCCGTCAATTTTCTGTTAGTCAAGAAATATGTTTGTAATTTATTCACACATATAAGGGTACTTTTGAAATTTCACATTACCTTTTTGGAAAATCTACGCTAGAAGTCCCAAAACATAGTATTATTGGTGGTTTTGATCCTTATCTTCATCTTCTTCTTCTTCTTCTCACTTTTCTTTTTTGTGTGTTTTTTGGAATCTTATTGGAAAACCCAGATTGAGGTTTGATTCTAGTTGGAAACTCAACATTTGAAGTTCATTTTGAAGTTAATATTTTATTTGTTTCTAATCATTTAAAAGATATGTTGCAGTAGAAGAACCCGTTTTGTTTTCCAAGAAATTTGGAGCTGAAAGGTATATCATATCAAGAAGGGGTTGAAGTTCTTATTGTTGAAGTAGATTATTGATTTATTCTTCACTTTTGTTTAAAAGTTTGATTTTAAGAGTAGGAAAAGAAAATGCTAGTAACTTTTTTATCCAATTATTGAGTTCTTGATCAATGAAGTTGTAACGATTAATTCTTTGACCCAATCCCTTTTTGAGAATCCGGAAGAAAGGATAAAGAAGAGAATTAACCAAATTTTTTAATTTTTTTTAATTCTCTTCTACATCAACAAGGATCCAAAAAACAATTAACAACTACCAAAATCACCAATCATGTTATGTTATGGGACATAATTCACCAATTTGTCAAAAATAGAAAATTAATTAATGAAGTTCCAAATATGCTCCTAATTAAATGTTGACCAAATGTAGACCTTCACAAAGTCGGATGGAAGGACCATTTCTATAAAACGCAACATGTTTAGGAATAAAAAAACAAAAACAAATAAGAACATGAACCAAAATCACCAATTGTGTCATATATGTTAAGGGACCAAATTCACCAATTTGCCTTTTTTGCATTCTTTTCCTTTCTTATCAACGCGGAAACATGCTAGACTAAAGAATATATATATATATATGGGATTAACATTAATTAGGGCCAGCTATAAGGGTGGGTCAAAGAGCTCGACCGAACAGGGCCTCCAGAAATTGAGTGGGCCCAATTCTTTGTTAGTTATATATACATATGTGTGTATTTCATTGAAGAATGATAATAATTGTTAATCACTTGCTTCAGTGTAAGAACCCACCGACCGAAGTTGCAGAGTAAAAATGACAAAGGAAGAAGGAGGAGTTGTTTTGGGCACAATCATTTCAGTTGTATTGTAATTCAGTTGGGCTATTTTTTATTTTTTTTTTACAATTACTTTAGACTTTTTAGTAATTAATGTTAGCCACTTTTTATTTTTTGTACAAAGTGCTAACTCACTTGTTTGTCTATGTGTTATTATTTAAAAATAACATAATATGAATTGCAAAGAAACCTACACATATTTCCATTAAATAAAATCCCTAATCAAAATCGTATTTTTTACAACTAGTTGGGCCTCATTATTTTCGTTATTTTTATAGCATTTATATTTTTCATATTATATTTAAATCTTTAAGTACGTTTTGGAGAACAATTATTATCATACGATTGTAATGATTTTGTTTTTTTACATTGATTATCTAAGGCCTTGTTTTAAAATTTAGTATAGGGCCCCAAAATGATTGAGACAGGGCCTGACATTAATCTACTTTCAATGGTGATTCCTTTCAGCTTGAACCACCAACTAAGTATCCAACGTATGCCCTACAAGAACATATGGACTAAAGACTTGAATCTGAACCTTGGATATGACGGCTTCCATTGGTAACAACAGAGTAAAAAGCCTATGGAGACAATTTTTAGAGTTGACACATTATGACTATGTCTTCTGATCCCTTTTCATAAGTGTATTCAAAGAAAAATACATAATCTTAGTTGCCGCATAACAACAACACTCACATAGTTGGCAATCTTCAAGGATGCACTGCTAACATTTTGTCTAAAAAGACTCGAACACATTTAGAGTACAAATACTCGTACTAAATTTGGAGCTATGCAACTTCCAAAATTACGGGGAGTAGACTCAAAGATACAAAGGTATCAATCTACAAATTAGGTGTCTTATTTGCCCCACTAGTTATTTTGATAAAGAACCGTTGTACAAATACCAAGGTTCGTCTTAAATGCCCGATCTTTCTCTATCTCGAACAGTTTATGGGGGAATATAAACAACCTTTCTCCCGCAAGGTTGAATATCAATGGGAGCTGAAACACCACAATAAGTATAAACCAAACTTATTGATACAGTAACTCAAAGATGAATGAACTATACATAGAGAATCAAACAAATAAACTAAGGAATAACCTTAACATATCATAAATCAAGTCCACCAATAACATGGCTGAAATCCCACTTAAATAGAGTGGAATTTCGTAGCCTAATGAACCACAAATAAGAGTCCTTTAAAGATTAGGACTCTACAACTCCTAGATAACTTAAAAAAACACTACCTAACATCAAGGGCAACATGTCCTATTATTTAGCTAGCTTATTTTGGCCAACATGGCTAATTAAACAATATAATAAATCTGAAAATATAGTTAAAGTCTTTAATAGACTTTAATTTACAAGTTTCCTAAAATACCCCTTCAACCATTTTTCTTCCAATTATGTATCTTTCCTTCAAATGATATTGGATGGCTTTGATCCTTGTGTCTAGCTTTCTTTGAAGGTTTCTTTACCTCTTGAACCTTTAGATTAGAGACTTTAAACACTTGGAACAAAGACTTTACTTTGAAGCTCGTATTTGGGATGTATGAGTTAAGGATGAGGTCATTTATCCAAATGACCTCTCTAAGCTTCATGACTGGTACTGTATCATATTTTATACCACATTGAACCACCTTGTGGGATCTCCACTTGGTAAGTTGGGTTGCTACTGAAGGATAATCATTGATGGGTTTTTAGTCTCATCCTCAACATGAATTTAAGGAATAAAGTTTAAGGAGATCTTCTATGTTATCTTTAGATCCAACAAAATTAACATACATTGCCTTATCATACGCTATTTCCCTTATAGACTTGATTATGACTTGGTACACTTTATCTTGGTAATTGTAGTTTCACTATCACAATGCACAATGAATGTGCTTGCTGACAATTGGAAAAGAATACAGAAGTTCATATAGCCACTTAGTTACTATTCCAGTAGTATCCAAGGCACATAATTCAGCCTCAAAAGTAGATCAGGTTATCAAAGTATGTTTATAAGACTTCATGCGACCACACAACCGCCTAAAGTGAATACATATATAATGTAACATTTGCTTTCAGAGGTCTTGGCTATCTAGCGTGCATCAATGTACCCCTCGAGTACATCAGGGAATTTCCCATATTGCAGCATAAGGGAAATAGTTCCCTTCAGGTACCTAAGTACTCTATCTAAAGCCTCCCAATTAGTTTGATTAGGACAAGTTATATATCTCGCTAGCTTAGACATACAAAATAAATATATGGACTTGTGGAATTTGCAAGATTTGTAAGCTGTCTTTTATCTGAGAATACTTTAATTTGAGACACATGAATACATCGTTCATTCTTGAATAAATATATAGAAGGGTCACTTGGACTTTTAGCTGTTTTGCAATTATGATAACCATATCTCTCAAGAATGTTCTTTTCAACATAATTAGACTGAGAAATGGTTATCCCTAAGTTGAACGAATCAATTTCAAGCCAAGAATCACACTTATTTATCCCATATCTTTCATTTTAAGCATACTTTTCAAAATTGACTTACTCTCAATAATAATCTCAATATTATACGCAAACAACAAAATATAATCTACATACAAGCATAGGACCATAACTGAATCATTCTTAACATTGTAGTAAACACACTTGTCATTCTCATTTTTATTGAAGTCAAAATGATAAAATTGTTTTATCAAAAAATTTATGTCATTTTAAGTGTGCTTGTTTTAATCCATAAAAAGCCTTAAATATGTGTAGGCTTTTTACTCATTTCCCTTAGCTACCCTTAAGTCTGATCCATGTAAATCTCTTCTTCAAGATCTCCATGAAGAAAAATAGTTTTCACGTCCATTTCATGAATGATGAAACCACGTATCGAAGCCAATGCTATAAGCACACATATTGTAGTCAACCGAGCAACATTATAATAAGTATCAAAATAACCAATCCCCTCCTTGACAACTGATCTGGTTTTATACTTATCAAATGTATAATCAAAGTTATATTTCAATCAAAAGACAAATTTGCACCCATAGTATTACATCCATGGGGGATCAACTAATTTCCATGTCTCATTAGTGACCACATAATTCATCTTACTTTTTGTAGCAGCTTTCAATTGCTTTGCCTTATGAGAGGCCATAACATCCTTGAAAGTTAAAGGTTTGTTCTCAACATTGTAAGTAACATAATAAATTCCAAAGTCCTTGACTACCACCCTTACTCTTTTACTCCTTCCAGGTTATTCCAAATCCTCAGTTTGAGGACTGCAATTACTAGGTTCTGCTCCCATATTTGTCATCATTTTCATGTGATCATGAATGAGTCTAGATCCTAAGACCGAGTCTAAATTAGATATCTTGAGGTAAACCAATTTTCATGGGAAACACATCCTCAAAGAATTTAGCATCACGGTATTCCACTATTGTGTTAACTTATACGCGTGAATTTAAGATTTAATTGCTAATAATATCATGGCCTATCTAGTTTCCACATAGCCAAAAAAGATATCACCAAGATGAAATACCCGAAAGGCATTTGCAATATCCCAAGGGGATAACCTTAGAAGAAGAGGAGGAGGAGGGGAGGGGGGAAGGGGGTTGAATAAGGTTCTCAAACTTTTTAAACTTTTCTACCAAATTATTTTCCCAAGTGATAACCTTAACAACAATTATGTTTAGCAAGCATATAAGGTGAATTAAAGTATAATCACATAGATGACTTATACGTGTAGAATGCAACACATATGAATACAAGACAATGTATATAGACAAGGATTGTCTAGGTCAAGATTCCAGTATGCAAAGCTTGTAAGAATAAACACACAAGTCATGAGAAAAAGCATTTAGCAAGAGAACTATAAAGATCTCTAAATGTAATTCCTATTGCCCAAGCTAATAGAATAGATAACAAGCAAATTGACTAACTCTATATACACAATTATAGTTCATGAACATATAAGCAAAAATATAATCTAAGAACTTGAAAGTAAAGAGATAGAGTTAGAAGATCAAACACAAGGATGTAGAGTGGTTAGATAAAAAAGATCTACATCCACTACCTTGGAACGCCACCCAAGGATTTTGGTAACTTTCCACTAGCTTGTCTTGAGAGATTACAAGGAAGGACAAATCAACTGATGGTTTTTGTAAACACTCATGTAACCTTCCACCATTGGGAACTCTTTCTCTAACCTAGTCTACAAAGTGAGGAGGTTTTACGAACACATCAACCCAACTTCTATCTCGGGTTCACCATTCACTCTACTTCCCTAAGATTACAAGAAAAATTAACTCCAATACATGGAGGCCCAAAGCCACCATTCTAAAAAACAAGCATTGTCACTCAACCCATTACAAAGAAAGATAATCTCAATACGTGAGATTTTACATTTAAGCTCAAGAAAAAGAAATCCCTCTAAGGATTGGATAATACAATTAAAGCTCTAATTCACATTTGAGGATAACAAAATATGTAGATCAAACTCTTTCTCAAATAGAAATGATGCGAAACCGTGATGTTTTATATCAAGGTTCGGCTTTTAAGTAGATCTTTCTCTATCTCGAAATAGTTTCTATGGGAATATACTCAACACAACCCCGGGCAGGCTAAGTATCAATGAAGGCTGAAACACCACAACTAGAGAAACAAGCTAGTTGATACAGTAACTCAAAGAATATGAAGTTCTACCGGAAATTCATAAACAAGTATCAAAGGAATAACCTTAATCAAAATATCAATATATCAAGTCTAATTAAAAGGTGGCCGAAATTACTCTATAAGTAGAGGAATTTCGGTTCCAACATAAACAAGGAAAAGGAAATAAGAGTCCTTGAAGAATTAGGACTCTTGAATAACAACTTGCTATCAAGTAACTACCTAAACAAGATAATAGGCATATGTTCCTATTATCTTGGCGGCTAGAATATAAACAACTACCAAATCTATGAAGAGTCCTAGTTGCATTAGGACTCTTATTAAACAACTAATTAACACATGGACAACATGTCCTTTATTATAGCAACTACTTGCTATACACGAAAATAAGCCTAAATATAGTAATTAATATGCTGAAAATAATTAAAGTCTAGAATAGACTTTAATGTACAAAAGACTAAAATGCCCTTAAAATTCGTCCCCATTATGGACAGCTTGATGGGCCAACTTGTACGACAATATTGGATATCAAGAAGGCAGAATCTGGTCTTGTGATCTTATAGAAGTTGTAGATCTTCCTCTTATCTTTAATATGCAATTGGAATCAGCTTCATTGGATGCCTATATCGAAAGATATGATCATTATACCATTGTCCATTCCTTGTACACTTGTGATACTCAAGAGTTTGACTTGTACAACATTCCTAGATGCAATTTAGAGTCCTCTTTGTATCTTAATACACGTTCCCTTGAGTTGGGCAGCCCCAAGGTTGGTACCGTATCAAGAAATATTTTGATGAATGATTGAAAGAATTTAACTCATGAAAGTGTTTGATTTTCTTGTCTAAAACTTATATACTAAGGCCCCTCCGTTGGCTTCAACAAAGAACAACAATCAGCTATAAAGGCTATTTATAGGGTCCAAAAATTGCAAGCAAATTGAGTTACAACGACTATATTTTGGCATTGACATGACAACTTTGGTCGACCGAACTAGGTAGCAGGCCGTCTGAAGTGGTTCTGAATTTAAGTTCAAAGGCTTCTGTCTCGATATCGGTAGACCGTGATAAGTGGACCGGCCGACCGACCTAATGTAGGTCTTCCGAGATTTTTATAGTTGTTGGAGTGTTGGAACATTCAAAAGTGACAAAGTACAAAAGACACTCTAGTCGACCAGACTTCATCAGGTCGCCCGAGGTCTAGGACCTGGTCGATCGGACGTCAGTCCATAAGTGGTTTTTCGACTTGGTCAACTTTCTAATGTTCTCAAACTCACGCCTAAGTGTTTTTGAAAGATATTTAAAATATTTTAAAGATGTTAGCCATTAACCAACACTTAGAAGATGTTTTAGAAAACCTTTGAAAGATAAAATAAAAGAATGAAATATGGTTTTGAAAACATGCAAGAGTATGAGCTTCATCATACTATAAACTAAAATTCATCAAATAAGATTAGTCACATGGATATACCTATAAGCATTTTGACTCATATTCTTCTAGGTTTTCAAGTCTTCAAGATGATTTCCTTTTTGAGCTTGAACTTGAGATCTTTGATCAACCTCGTCTTGTGATGGAGTCCTTTGTAGTCTTGTCAAGTTGTAGCATCTTGGACTTCAACGCTTGTTGACCTTCCTTTGATTTTGTAATATCTTCCATAAGCATTAGGGATGATCTTTTGGCTTATGCTATGCAGACTTGAAAATGAAGATTCATCTTGTATGTAGAATGACCTTTGAAATCTACAAGAAGATATTCCGTTGATTTTGCAATATCTTTCAATGGCATTGTGAATGGCCTTTAAGCTTGTGCCATTGAAGACTTGCGAAACGTAGCTTCTTCTTGTTGTAGAATGATCTTTGACGTCCACAAGAAGGTACCTTTCAATGCACGTGTGAGTATATAATATCATATCATTGAAACATAAGCTCATACAAACATTAGAACTTCTCAATGTCTTGTTATCATCAAAGCAATATTGATCACATTAGCCCTTAGGGCTTACACAAGAGTTTTAGGACCCAATTTCTTCCTCTTGTGTTAATGTATTAGTAATGTTGCAAGACAAACCTACACACACAAGTACTTTATGTTAGCCTTTCTTCATTTCCAGACTTCAAAATGAGATATCTATTTATGTTTAAGAGAGACTCTATTTATAATACGGAAAGCCTTATTCAAAATCTCTCTCTACATATCCTTAGGTAATCCAGAAGTCAAAACAAGACTGTTAATCATATATTTAAAAGTTTTATTTTTCCATTCGGCGATCCTATTTGACTGGGTAAAGGGCTGTCATCTCTTGACCCATTCTCTCCACCTATATTATATCTTAACCTTTAAGTTTCTTTCCAGTTTGATTTTCAGCTTCATTTTTAAATATGTGAAACTCATCAAGTGCTTCATCTTTATGTTTAAGTAAATAACCATAACAATATTTACTACAATCATCAATAAAGGTTATAAAATATTTCTTTTGATCCTTAGTTAACAACTCATTGAATTCACTTATATCAGTGTGAACCAAGTCAAACAACTATGAATCCTTTCAATGAAATGAAAGGGTTTTCTTGTGGTTTAGCTTCTACACAAACAAAACGTTTATCTTTTTTATCAATGTCATATTTGGGAATCAGATTGAAAATTATCATTATTTTAATATAATTCAAATTTTAATGTCCAAGTCTACTATGTCAAGTTTCAGTAGATTCAATATTATGCACAACAGGAATAACAAATTTCTCAATAGAAGACGCTTTAATCAATCCAAACAATTCAAAGGTATTATAAGGTTAAACTCTCAATTTAAATAAACATAAAGCATTTTATCAACACAAACGTGCACATTTGCTCAATAATTAATCAACTATTCAAGTGTCTCATAAAGAATAGTTGGAATTAAAGGGTCAATGAAAACATGCATATCATTAACGAAAGTACATGTCTAATCAGCTTTAGCTTCAATAGTGCAAACATTAGCAAGGTGCACACTCAAATCAGCATCCCCATGATTGACTTCCTCAACTACTATGTTGATTTGTGCCTCAGAATTGAATCCATGTTTGGATTTAGACTTCTTAGACGGAGAGCCGTTAGCCCAGTGCCAAATTTGACCACAATTATAGCAGGGTTCGTTTATTTTTTGTTTCATTTTTGGCTTTAATTTTTGTATTGGTTACATTCATAGAGATATGATTAGCCCCCTCCCCCTCCCACACACACACATACATGTTCTTTGATTATAATTTTTCTTTCAATCTACTACTTAGATAAACATTAGACTCAATATGTGCAATATGTTTTTTACTCATATGTTTTCTATGTCTTTCCATCCTTGTTTCCATACTTCCAACCTTATGCTCCAAAACATTTCATTCTAGTGTTGATTTTTTCTTGGAAAGAGTCAAACTTTGTGATGACTTGAAGAAGTATATCATCGCTTGTTTGGTTGAAGTCATCTCTTCTTTGTGGTGGAGCTTCTCTTTCAAGATTTTCTCTTTGAACTTCATCATTTCCACCATCTCCTTGCATATCAAACTCCTCTTCAACTTCCACATGAGCGCCAATGAGGCATTGGTCTAGTGGCCTAGGCTGAGGCATCATGACGTAGAGGTCATGAGTTCGAATCCCCTCCCCGCTTCTTGAATCCCCCTATTTCTTGTAATAGATAGGTCCCTTCCCCCAATAAATAAAAAAACAAAACTTCCACATGAGCATGTTCAAACCTTTGGCATTCTTCTTCTTCTTCTTCTTCTTCTTCTTCTTTTGCTTGTGTTTCCTTATGCTTTTGAGCCTTTCTAGCATCAAGAGTCTTCTTAATTGTTTTTGTGGCCTTTTGGCTAGCCCATTTGGCAATGGCCGCCGCCAACAACTCCTTGTCAATGCACTTACTTTGGAGCTTCCAATGCCCCCAACTAGAATCATATGCATTCTATGAAATTGCCCTTCATCTGATGTTCTATATATCTGTCAGTTCGATTATGAGTAGTTCATGGTGCTCGTAGCACATTTAAGATATATAAGGTGTTCGATATGATGAGTATGGTTCCTTGCATTTTTTTGGTCTGGTTTGGGTCATATTTGGTATGTGAAAATGTGTTAAAATGAGCAATTTTAGGTTGAGACTTTTGGGAATCTAAGAAATTATGTTTTCTTGTGTTAAAATTGTAAGCCCTAAGGGCTAATGTGATCAATCTTGTTTTGATGATAAGAAGACATTGAGAAGTTCTAATGTTTGTGTGAGCTTGTGTTTAATTGTTATGTTACTATGAACTCACACAAGCATTGAAAGGTAGCTTCTTGTGGACCTCAAAGATCATTCTACAACAAGAAGAAGCTACATTTTGCAAGTCTTCAATGGCACAAGCTTAAATGTAATTCACAGTGTCATTGAAAAATATTGCAAAATCAAAGGAAGATCTTCTTGGAGATTTCAAAAGCCATTCTACAAACAAGAAGAGTCTTCATTTTGCAAGTCTCCATAGAACAAGCCAAAAGGTCATCCACAATGCTAATGGAAGATATTGCAATAAAAAAAAGGAAGATCAACAAGTGTTGAAGTCCAAGAATCTACAACTTGACAAGACTGCAAAGGACTTCATCACAAAAAGAGGTTGATCAAAGGTCTTAAGTCTAAACTCAAAGAGGAACTCATCTTGAAGACTTGAAGACCAAGAAGAAGATTAGTCAAGAAGCCTATAGGTATATCTCTTGTGACTAATCTTATTTGATGAATGACAGTTTATAGTATGATGAAGCTCATACTCTTGCATGTTTTCAAAACCATATTTCATACTTTGATTTGATCTTTCAAATGTTTTGTAAAACATTCTTTAGGTGTTGGTTAATGCCTAAGATCTTTAAAATGTTTTAAATATCTTTAAAAACCCACTTAGGCATGAGTTTGAGAACATTAGAAAGTTGATCAAATGGAAAAACCACTTATGGACTGGAGTCCGGTTGACCGGGTCCTAGACCGGCGACTTGATGAAGTCCGGTCGACCGAAATGTCTTTTGTACTTTATCACTTTTGAATGTTCCAAGACTCCAACGGCTATAAATATCTCGGAAGACCTACTTCAGGTCGGTCGACCGACATTTGCCCAGGTCGACCGGACCACTTATCACTATCTACCGAGATCAAGACAAAAGCCTTTGAACTTAACTTTCAGACTACTTCGGGCGACCGACTACCTAGTCCGGTCGAACGAAGCTGTCCTGTCAAGGAAAAAATATAGTCGTCGTAATTCGATTTGCTTGCAATTTTCGGACCCTATAAAAAGCCTTTAAGGATGAAATTTGTTCTTTGCTCAAGCCTGAAATACCCTTTGAGGGTATAGAACCTAAGAGGGTGTTGAATTAGGTTCTTAAAAACTTTTTAAGCTTTTCTAAAACTTCTTTTGCCTAAGTGTTCACCTTAACAACAAGTATGTTGTTTAAGCACATAAGGTGATTCAATTAGGATTAAGGCAACTCAGATGACTATGTGAAGCAATTATATAAAGCTTGGAAACATGTGATAGCTTATATCCTAAGCAAATAGTTCATGTAAGCAAGTACACAAGTTATAGCAATTCATGAACTATAAAGTAAAGGAGTAAGGATAGACAAAACTAACACAAGGATTTATAGTGGTTCGATTCACAAAGAATCTACATCCACTCCCTTAGGGAAATCCCCAAGGATTTCAACATCCACTAATGGATACCCTTAACAACTAATGTAAGGTGGGTTCTACCTTTTACAATTGCCTCAAACAAATGAGGACTTTTGCTTCACAAAGAAGACTCCACTCACTTAGACTGTTTTGCCTCACAAAGAGGACTTGTGCCTACTCTTAGGACTTTTTGCTTCACTAAGAAGACTCCACTCACAAAGAGTGTTTGCCTCACAAAGAGGTCTTCTGCCTACTCTTAGGACTTTTGCTTCACTAAGAAGTCTCCACTCACAAAGAGGTCTTGTGTCTACTCTTAGGACTTTCAAACACTCACCAAGAATGAAGCTCTCTAAGAGTTTTTTGCTAGCTCACAAAGAACTAGTTCTCACAAATGAGAAGCTTTGGGTAACCTATCTCTTTCTGAGGAGATCTACAATTTAGCTCATTTATACAAATCCCTCAATTAGATTGGATATACTAATGAAATCTCTAATTAATCTTTGAGAATAAAAGGCAAGATGAACTTTAAGCTCAACACAATGCTTTGAATGATTTTGCAATTAAGAACAAAAGTGTAAGCTTGTGTATGAAAAAATCAGCTCTGAAATCTTTTTATAGGGCAAGAATACACTAGCTTTGTTGGTCACAACGACTATAATTTTGGCCTTGAATAGACAGCTCCAGTCGACCGCTACTAGACAGTAGGTTGACTGGAGTGCCTTAAATCAAAGGTTAAAGGCCCTCTGTCCATATCTCGGTCGACTACATATGAGTGGTCAGGTCTACCGAAGCAAAGGTCGATCGACCTATCTGAAATCTCGGTCGTTCGGATAGAATATAGCCGTTGGAGCATTGGAACATTCAAAACTCGAATAAGGACAAAAACACACTAGTTGACCGGTTCAACACGGTTTGGTCGAGCGGACATCACTGGTCTTCCAAGGCTAGGCCTAGGTCGACCGGATGACAGTCCTAAAGTGGTTTTTACACTTAGTTAAGTTTATAATGTTCTCATACACATGCCTAAGTGTTTGTAAAGATAGAAAACACATTTTAAAGTACTTAGGCATTGACCAACTTGTTTTAAAAAACATTTTCAAATAAATGAACAAAGTAAAACATGAGGTTTTGAAAACATGCAATGTTGAGCTTTAAACATTCTATATATCCTAATATTCTCGAGGAAGATTAGTCACAAAGATAATACCTATGTAGATTAGACTAATCTTCTTGGAGGTTTTCAAGTCTTCAAGTTGTTTCTTCTTGGAACTTGGACTTGAAGCCTTTGATCAACATCTTCTTGAGGTGATGAAGACCTATAGCGATCTTGATTTGTATAGTATTGGACTTCTCCCTTCTTCTTGTCAATGAGCATACCACTTGAATCTTCACTGGGATTGAGTAGCTCTTGACTTTGTTGATCTTCATTCTTCTTGACTTTGCAAGTACTTCCATAACAAGCTGATTGACTTCATGCTTATGCTATGGAGTCTTGCAAAGTGTAGTTTTCTTGTGTGTAATATTCATACCTTGGTTTACGCAAGAAGCTAATTTACCATTTTCATCAATGTTGGTGTGAGTGCTAAAGATCCTATCAGTAAGAACATGCTCACACAAACATTAGAACTATCAATGATTTGTTATCATCAAAATAAGATTGATCACTTTGCCCTTCGGGCTAACAAAACTAATAGAGGGGCCTTAGTTTTTAAGTTTTAGACAAGTAAATCTAACACTTTCCTAAGCCAAATTCTTCCAATCATTCATCAAAATATTTCTATTTGAGAAAGAGCTTCATCTACTTATTCTTTCATTCTCAAATATGAATTAGAGCTTTAATTGTAATATCCAATCCTTAGAGGGTTTTTTTTATTTCTTGAGCTTAAATGTAAAATCTCATGTGTTGAGATTATCTTTCTTTGTAATGAGTTGAGTGGCAAGGTTTGTTTGCGAGAGTGGTGGTTTTGGGCCTCCATTAGTTGGAGTGCATCTTTCTTGTAATCGTAGGAACTAGAGTGAATGGTGAACCCGAAATAGAAGTAGGGTCGATGTGTTCGTAAAACCTCATCACTTAGTAGACTAGGTTAGAGAAAGAGTTCCCATGGGTGGTGAAGGGATTCATGGGCAGAAACGCGTTCTAAACACCCATGAGTCCTCCCCTGAAAGATCCGCTCATACCAAAACAAATCGAAAACAGCGAAAAATTACTTACATTTTTCGGCTAAAGATGTTGTATTTCGGATATGTGCTCCTACCACCAAAAGCCTTCCCTTGCGGAATTTCTTTCTACCGGTATCCACGCGACGAAACGGGTAGCGAGTGCTAGCTCTTCGTTTCGGGAATATAGAAAGAAGAGAAGGGCAGAATTCAAGAAATCTGATTTCGGGAGAATTTTGGTTTATTGCGGCTCATGCATTAATTCTCGAGGGTTTCGGCCAAAAGAGGTTTATATAGGATGTGAGAGTTTGTTCCCAGAACCAACTCCCACGTCCTCAACCTCTTCCGGTAATGGGAGTCAATGACTCCCATGTCCCCTAGACTTCTGCTGGTAGCGGGAGTCTTTATCGTATAATCACTCCCACGTAATCCCAGCTATAGACAAATACCGAAAATGCCCATCTTTAATCTATAATTCAAATAATAACGTTTTATTATTCTCAGAAAATAAATGTCAGATACAATGAGTCTAGACACATTCTAGATTCATTGAATCTGGACATGAAGATCGTTAACTCGTCTATGCGTGTGACCCTGTAGGTTCATATCACAATGGCAATGAAAACACACTTAGTAGTAGTGTGAGTTCATAAATCACAAGTGGTCCCTAGCAGGACATTGTAACTACCCAAAATGAATGAATTTACGGTAGAACCTAATATCAATCCACTATTTAATCACTTTGTCTCGCGATATCCTAATTAAGTATAAGACATTGTAGTCGTCACCCTTATTAAGCTTAATTGTATTTATGCTCGATCTCCCGGGTAGACTGTTCCAACAAATAGTATTTGATAACCCACTTTATCAAATACATTTGAGCACGGCCATGCATTTAAACAGTTTTTCCCTATCCAGGGGCCCATGGATATCTCTCTCTAACAGAGAGGGACAAATTCCTTACAATGTCTCTCACATTCAAGCCATGATAGACACTATATTCGATCATCAATCGTATTGATTACACGATTAAAAGTAACGTCCGACTGAGTCAAAATGTGGCTACATTCATGCTAGAATCAATGGAGACATAAGGTCTAAGGATTCCAAAATAGTACTGAAGAAGTAATACTTATGACTAAGGACCATGAAGTATCACTTCTCTAACGGATCACGTCCAATACAATGTATCCCTATATATTGCATCTATGATATGATTTGTATCCATTACACATGATCAGTAAAACATGATCATCAATCATACATCATACTAGTTTTATTTCATTGTAAAGAACATTACATAAAACTAGGGACAACTAGAATAGTAATTGCATAAGCTAATGAGTTTTACTATCGAATCACACATTTGATGTTCAAAAGCAAAATTAACTATTCAGAGACATGCTCAAAAGAAATGAAACGTATAACATATGCTAATGGTCCTAGGGCACTACTAACAATCTCCCACTTGGCCTAGGTCCAATCATACATGATCTTCAATCCTATTGACCTAGTATGACTCTCATGTTTAGGTTGAGGGAGTGGTTTGGTCAATGGATCTGCAATGTTGTCGTCTATATGAACTTTACAAATTTTAAAGTCTCATCTATCAATGATCTCTCTAATCAGATGGAAACGCCTGAGAATGTGTTTGGATCTTTGGTGAGATCTAGGTTCCTTAGCTTGTGAAATGGTGCCAGTACTATCACAATAGAGGTCCACTGGGTTCACAATGCTAGGGACGACACCTAATTCATCAACAAATTTCCTGATCCAAACAGCTTCTTTAGCTGCTTCAAAGGCAGCTAGATACTCAGCTTCTGTTGTAGAGTCGGCCACGGTTTCTTGCTTTGAGCTCTTCCAGCTCACAGCACCTCCATTCAAACAAAACACAAAATCAGACTGCGATCTAAAGTCATCTACGTCGGTCTGGACACACTTTGCTAGGATTTGATGCATCAACAAACCCTTCAGGTTGTGTCATATACACATCCTCGAGAAAGTTTCCATTAAGAAACGCAGTCTTAACGTCCATTTGCCATATCTGACAGTCATAATATGCGGCTATGGCAAGTAAAATCTTAATAAACTATATCATAACGACAGGAGAAAAGGTTTCATCATAGTCAATTCCATGAACTTGCCTATAACCTTTAACTACTAGTCAAGATTTAAAAGTGTGTACATTACCATCCATGTCGGTTTTCTTTTTGAAACACCATTTGTTATCGATGACCGTACACCCTTCGGGTGGGTCAAGCAAGGTCCACACTTGGTTATCGTACATGGATTGCATCTCAGACTTCATAGCATCTAGCCACTTATCTGACTCAGAACTATGAATTGCCTCTTTGTAGGTAGTGGGTTCATCTTGATAAATCAGTTCATTATGATGATCATCAGTCACGAGAAATCAATATCTCTCAGGCTGTTGATGTACCCGACTTGACCTCCTTGGGCCTTGTGTCAAAGATTGAAGCTCAGTATCAGCACGTGAGCTTGCTTGAAGTTCCAAAGTTGGTTCAGATATTGTTTGGGGATCTTGAATTCCCTTAAGATGGATCTTACTCCCACTATCCTCTTTGGAAATAAATTCCCTTTCAAGGAATAAACCATTTTGAGCAATAAACACTTTGTTCTCTGATGGAAGATAGAAGTAATATCCTTTAGTTTCTTTAGGATATCCCACAAAAAAACACTTGTCAGATTTAGGGGCGAGTTTATCAGATAACAAGCGTTTTACATACGTCTCGCATCCCCAAATGTTGAGAAATGACAAACTAGGTCGTTTCCCAGTCTATATCTCATATGGAGTTTTCTGAACCGCTTTCGATGGAACTCTATTCAATATGAATGTAGCAGTTTCTAGGGCGTAGCCCCAAAAGAAAATTGGAAGACTTGTTTGACTCATCATAGATCGAACCATATCTAGTAAGGTGCGATTCCTCCGTTTTGATACACCATTCCATTGTGGTGTGGCAGGAGGAGTTAATTGTGAAATAATTCCACAACCCCAAAGATGTTCGTCAAACTCTTGGTTAAGGTATTCGCCACCTCGATCTGATCGAAGTATCTTAATACTTTTACCACATTGATTTTGTACTTCATTTTGAAATTCTCTGAATCTTCCAAAAGATTCTGATTTATGTTTCGTTAGATAGACGTAGCCATATCTACTAAAATCATCTGTGAATATGATGAAGTACTGAAAACCTCCTCTAGCACTTGTGTTTATTAGTCCACATACATCTGTATGTGTGAGGCCCAACAAATCAGAAGCTCTCTCACTTTGTCCACTAAAGGGAGCTTTAGTCATTTTGCCTAACAAGCAAGAGTCACACGTCTCGTAAGACTCTAAGTCAAATGATGACAAAATTCCATTTTTATGGAGTTTTGATATGCGTTTCTCGTTGATGTGGCCCAAACGACAATGCCAAAAGTAGGTTTGGTTTAAGTCATTTGATTTAAACCTCTTGGAATTAATGTTATAGATGGGCCTTTTAATGGATTCATCGAGGTTAAGAATATAAAGTCCATTCATCAAAGAGGCATCTCCATAGAAGATACGATCTTTATGAACGGTGCAAATTTTATTCATAATATTAATTTCAAAACCATCAATATCCAAACAAGAAACTGAAATAATATTCCTACTCAAAGTTGGACCTTAAAGACAATTATTCAGTTCTATAATAAGGCCACTTGGCAAAACTAAATTAAATGTCCCGGTAGCTACAGCAACAACTCTTGCTCTGTTCGCTACTCTCAGGTCCACTTCTCCTTTTGCCAGTGATATACTCCTTTTGAACCCCTACACATTTGCACAAATGTGAGATCCACAACCGGTATCTAATACCCATGAAGTAGGAAAAGGCATGTTAATTTCAATAACATAAATACCTGGAGAGACAGTCAAATTGGCTTTTCCCTTTTTCTTCTCTTCCAAATAGAGCTTGCAGTTCCGTTTCCAATGACCTAGTTCATTGCAATGGAAGCAAACTCCTTTCTTTGGTGCCTTGGCCTTGGGTTTGGGCTTGTTATTGCCTTTACCCATCTTGGCCATGGGCTTTCCCTTTCCTTTCTTCTTGAAATTCCCTTTTTGAACCATTAAGACTTCAGGGGTCTTCTTAATGTTCTATTCAGCCTGCTTGAGCATCCCATGTATCTCATGTATGGACTTCTCCATGCCATGCATGTTGAAGTGAAGGGATTCATGGGCAGAAACTCGTTCCAAACACCCATGGATCCTCCCCTGAAGGATCCGCTCATACAAAACGAATCGAAAACGCGGTAAAAACTTACAATTTTCGGATTCAATAAGCTACTTCTTGAATGGAGGATGACGATTCTTGGAAGTTTTCTTTTCACCAACGGAATTCCCTTTGCGGAATTTCCCTCTACCGGTATCCACGCGACGAAACAAACAGTGATTGCTAGCTCTTCGTCTTTCTGAAGTTCGGGAATTTAGAGAGAAAAGGGAAAAGCAGAAAGAAAACGTTTTTCCTTTTTAGTATTGGTATTTCGATCTGAATGACTTGATTACCTAGGGTTTCGGCTAAGAGATGTTATATAGAGTGTGGGAGTTTGTTCCCGAAACAACTCCCACGTCTACTCAACTTCTCTCTACCGTGGGAGACTTTCGACTCCCACGTCCCCTAGACTTTCACTGGGTAGTGGGAGTCTTTATCTGATAACAACTCCCACTTAATCCCAACTATAGTTAAATACCAAAATTGCCCCCTATCTCTAATTCGAATAATAAACACTTTATTATTTTCAGAAAAACAAATGTCAAATACAATGAACCTAGACACATTCTAGATTCATTGAATTTGGACATGAAGCTTGTTAGCTCGTCTATGCGTGTGACCCTGTAGGTTCATATCACAATGGCAATGAAAACACACTTAGTAGTAGTGTGAGTTCATAAGTCACAAGTCGCCCCTAGCAGGACATTGTGACTACCCAAGGTGAATGAATTTACAACTGAACCTATTGTCAATCCAAGTATTTAATCCCTTTGTCTCGCGATATCCTAATTAAGCATAAGGCATGGTTGTCGTCACCCTTATTAAGCTTAATTGTATTTATGCTCGATCTCCGAGTAGATCTGCTTTGACAAATAGCATTTGATAACCACTTTATCAAATACATTTGAGCACTGGCCATGCATTTAAACTAGTCTTTCCCTATCGAGGGACCCATGGATATCTCTCTCTAATAATAGAGAGGGACAAATTCCTTACAATGTCTCTCACATTCAAGCTATGATAGGACACTACATCCGATCATCGATCGTATTGATTACTCGTTACAAGTAACGCTCGATCGAGTCAAAACGTGGCTCCATTCATACTAGAATCAATGAAGACATAAGGTCTAAGGATTCTAAAATAGTATTGACGAAGTAATACTTATGACTTAAGACCATGAAGTATTACTTCTCAAACGGATCACGTCCAATACAATGTATCCCTATATATTGCATCTATGATGTGATTTGTATTCATTACACATGATCAGTAAAACAAGATCATCAATCAACAATCATACTAGTTTTATTTCATAGTAAATGAGTATTACATAAAACTAGGGACAACTAGAATAGCAATTACATGAGCTAATGAGTTTTACTATCAAATCACACATTTGATAATCAAAAGCTAAATTAACTATTCAATTACATGCTCAAAAGATAATAAAACGCACAACATATACTCATGGTCCTAGGGCATTACTAACATGAAGTTCATGACAAATTGGTAATACTCCGGTGGGAGTGAGCCCAAGATCATATCTGTGGCCATGTCATGACCTATGGGAGCCCCAAGTTTCTCAAGTTGGTCAAGATAGCCCTTCATCTTAAGAACATGTGCACTTACAGAGGTGTCAGGGGCCATCTTGCAACTATTCAACGCCTTAGTGGTGAGGAATCTTTCTTGACGGGCTTGCTCTTGGAACATTTCCTTGAGCTGGCCCATCATCTGGAAAGCCTCAACCCCTTCAAACTGTTTTTGAAGATCAGTGCTCATTGTGACTAACATGAGACAAGTCACATCGTTAGAGTCATCAGAGTGCTTCTTCCAAGCATCTCTCTCAGCTCTAGGGGTGTTGTTTGCAGGCTGTTCAGGAATATCCGTATCAAGAACGTATAACTTTCTTTCCTACTTAAGGACAATCCTTAAGTTGCGGGCCCAATCAAGGAAATTGGTCCCACTTTGTTTTTCCTTCTCAAGGACGGATCGCAATGAATTGTGTGATGTATTGGTTGCCATTATCTACATTAAAGTATTTGCAAAGTTATTAGTTTTTGAGCAAAAACCCTTTCCACAATTTCAACACTTGATAAATAGTGAAAAATATCATTTTACGACAGTTATAAGTAAACTTTGGCTTATCCCCATAATTAAAGTAAAATCAATCCATGAGAATGACATCTATATGTCCCGGCTATTTCCCATTTTATGCCCTAGGCCCAAAACTATTTTGATAGCCTAGTTAAGTCGAACCATGTCTAAGCATATGGAAATCACTATTTTCCCATCTCCTCTTGCCTAGATAACCACTTATCTGTTGCTTTGGCAAGCAGACAAAATGATGATCCAAGCTGAATGAGTGCTTAGGATATGGTAGGCATTTTAAGACTTAATTAAAACGATTTAATATGACGTATAAAAAGTCAAGCCCCATAAAACATAAAATAAGCATCGCATGCAAGATATAAAGCGTAAATGTATATGTGAGATAGCATGGCCTAATCCTACGATGACACCCACGAGCCTTATGGGAGCCAAGGGTCAATCTAAGTCAATATCTATGATGCGAAACCGTTGTACGAATACGAAGGTTCGGCTTGAATGCCCGATCTTTCTCTATCTCGAACAGTTTATGGGGGAATATAAACAACCTTTCTCCAGCAAGGTTGAATATCAATGGGGGCTGATACACCACAATAAGTATAAACCAAACCTATCGATACAGTAACTCAAACATGAATGAATTCTACCAAGAGAATCAAACAAAAAGTAACTAAGGAATGACCTTAAATCAATATATCAAGTCTAACAATAACATGGATGAAATCCCTCTTAAATAGAGTGGAATTTCGTCCAAAAAGAACCCACAAATAAGAGTCCTTTAAAGATTAGGACTCTACAACTCCTAGATAACTAAAAACACTACCTAACATCAAGAACAACATGTCCTATTATTTAGCTAGCTTATTTTGGCTAACATGGCTAATTAAACAATATAATAAATCTGAAATATAAGTAAAGTTTAGAATAGACTTTAATTATCAAATGACTAAAATACCCTTTCAACCGTTTTCCTTCCAATTATGTATCTTTCATTCAAATGCTATTAGTTGACTTTGATCCTTGTGTCTAGCTTTATTTGAAGTCTTCTTTAACTCTTGAACCTTTATAATAGATACTTTCAACACTTGGAACAAAGGCTTTACTTGGAAGCTCGTATTTGGAATGTTGTTGAGGTCATTTATCCAAATGACCTCTTTAAGCTTCATAGATGATCCCGTATCATTCTATCCTTCTTGAAAATCTTTCATATCTCCTCCCTCTTTTAATGGATTCTTCCTCGAATCTTCTAGATCGTGGAATGTAATTACAATATCAATCTTTTTTTCTAAATCGTCACTCTTTTCTTTCAACTCTTCATTTGGCAAACTTTCTAATTTTGGCTCGGCTTCATCATTGTCTTCTTGACTTACCAAATTTGTATCATCTTGTATTATATCATTATTTGGCAAGCTTTCTACTATGGTCTTGGCTTCTTCTTGAATTTCCCAATTTTTGATGTATTCATCTAGTCGTTCAATGCCTTTCCATAGTTCTTTCATAGATTCTTTCGCTTTGATTTGCCTCTCAATTTGCTCCGCATGATCGACCATCTCCATAATATCAACATGACAAGCTATTTCCAATATTGGCCTAATATCATCATTCAAACCTGACAAGAACCGATTCAATGCAGTTTTCCTATTTTCTTGAATGTCAAGTCGAATCATGGCTAACCTTATCGCTTCATAATATTCATCTACCGATTTAGAACCTTGTGTAAGCCTTTGTAACCTCTTGGCTTGTTCATTAAAGTAATATGGGTTCACAAATTCCCGTTTCATCACAGCTTTCAACTCATTCCAACTATCAATAGGCCGTTGACCCGCTCTTTGCCTAATTATACATTCATCTTGCCACCACATTGATGCCTTACTAAAAAAACTCTTGGCTGCCATCTTTACCTTTTTACCCGCCGAATAATTATGAATAGAAAAAATATGGTGAAATTCATTTATCCATTCAAATAATAATTCAGGCCTATTCGTACCTTCAAAAGATGGGATCTTGATTGTACCAATTGAGTTGTCAACTTGCTGAATTTTGTCATAATATTTCAGCTCACAAGAAAACAAATAGGAATCATCATATCTTGAATTTGTTGTATGTTGGAAGCCATATCTTTCATCATCATAACCAAAGTTGTCATCTTCTTGATCAAATTGTTGCCTTATCATGCCCATGATTTTGTTGATATGTCAATCTTTAAAAAGATGGAGTCTTTAATCTTCTTGATTTTCTTGAAAGATTTCTTGATTTTCTTGATTCTTGATTTTCAATTCGGATGAATAGTGCATGAACAGTAACGAAAAATCTGATTTTTGCTATCGGGTGGACAATACGTGAACAGTAATTTTTTTGTAATTTTCTGCCAAAAAAATTTAAAGAAAGCAATAAAGATACACCAAGATAGAGATAAACCATTTGCTCTGATACCACCTGATGCGAAACCATTGTACGAATACGAAGGTTCGGCTTGAATGCCCGATCTTTCTCTATCTCGAACAGTTTATGGGGGAATATAAACAACCTTTCTCCCGCAAGGTTGAATATCAATGGGGGCTGAAATACCACAATAAGTTTAAACCAAACTTATCGATACAGTAACTCAAACATGAATGAATTCTACCCAGAGAATCAAACACAAAGTAACTAAGGAATAACCTTAAATCAATATATCAAGTCTAACAATAACATGGATGAAATCCCTCTTAAATAGAGTGGAATTTCGTCCAAAAAGAACCCACAAATAAGAGTCCTTTAAAGATTAGGACTCTACAACTCCTAGATAACTAAAAACACTACCTAACATCAAGAACAACATGTCCTATTATTTAGCTAGCTTATTTTGGCTAACATGGCTAATTAAACAATATAATAAATCTGAAATATAAGTAAAGTTTAGAATAGACTTTAATTATCAAATGACTAAAATACCCTTTCAACCGTTTTCCTTCCAATTATGTATCTTTCATTCAAATGCTATTAGTTGACTTTGATCCTTGTGTATAGCTTTATTTGAAGTCTTCTTTAACTCTTGAACCTTCATAATAGATACTTTCAACACTTGGAACAAAGGCTTTACTTGGAAGCTCGTATTTGGAATGTTGTTGAGGTCATTTATCCAAATGACCTCTTTAAGCTTCATAGATGATCCCGTATCATTCTATCCTTCTTGAAAATCTTTCATATCTCCTCCCTCTTTTAATGGATTCTTCCTCGAATCTTCTAGATCGTGGAATGTAATTACAATATCAATCTTTTTTTCTAAATCGTCACTCTTTTCTTTCAACTCTTCATTTGGCAAACTTTCTAATTTTGGCTCGGCTTCATCATTGTCTTCTTGACTTACCAAATTTGTATCATCTTGTATTATATCATTATTTGGCAAGCTTTCTACTATGGTCTTGGCTTCTTCTTGAATTTCCCAATTTTTGATGTATTCATCTAGTCGTTCCATGCCTTTCCATAGTTCTTTCATAGATTCTTTCGCTTTGATTTGCCTCTCAATTTGCTCCGCATGATCGACCATCTCCATAATATCAACATGACAAGCTATTTCCAATATTGGCCTAATATCATCATTCAAACCTGACAAGAACCGATTCAATGCAGTTTTCCTATTTTCTTGAATGTCAAGTCGAATCATGGCTAACCTTATCGCTTCATAATATTCATCTACCGATTTAGAACCTTGTGTAAGCCTTTGTAACCTCTTGGCTTGTTCATTAAAGTAATATGGGTTCACAAATTCCCGTTTCATCACAGCTTTCAACTCATTCCAACTATCAATAGGCCGTTGACCCGCTCTTTGCCTAATTATACATTCATCTTGCCACCACATTGATGCCTTACTAAAAAAACTCTTGGCTGCCATCTTTACCTTTTTACCCGCCGAATAATTATGAATAGAAAAAATATGGTGAAATTCATTTATCCATTCAAATAATAATTCAGGCCTATTCGTACCTTCAAAAGATGGGATCTTGATTGTACCAATTGAGTTGTCAACTTGCTGAATTTTGTCATAATATTTCAGCTCACAAGAAAACAAATAGGAATCATCATATCTTGAATTTGTTGTATGTTGGAAGCCATATCTTTCATCATCATAACCAAAGTTGTCATCTTCTTGATCAAATTGTTGCCTTATCATGCCCATGATTTTGTTGATATGTCAATCTTTAAAAAGATGGAGTCTTTAATCTTCTTGATTTTCTTGAAAGATTTCTTGATTTTCTTGATTCTTGATTTTTAATTCGGATGAATAGTGCATGAACAGTAACGAAAAATCTGATTTTTGCTATCGGGTGGACAATACGTGAACAGTAATTTTTTTGTAATTTTCTGCCAAAAAAATTTAAAGAAAGCAATAAAGATACACCAAGATAGAGATAAACCATTTTGCTCTGATACCACCTGATGCGAAACCATTGTACGAATACGAAGGTTCGGCTTGAATGCCCGATCTTTCTCTATCTCGAACAGTTTATGGGGGAATATAAACAACCTTTCTCCCGCAAGGTTGAATATCAATGGGGGCTGAAATACCACAATAAGTTTAAACCAAACTTATCGATACAGTAACTCAAACATGAATGAATTCTACCAAGAGAATCAAACAAAAAGTAACTAAGGAATGACCTTAAATCAATATATCAAGTCTAACAATAACATGGATGAAATCCCTCTTAAATAGAGTGGAATTTCGTCCAAAAAGAACCCACAAATAAGAGTCCTTTAAAGATTAGGACTCCACAACTCCTAGATAACTAAAAACACTATCTAACATCAAGAACAACATGTCCTATTATTTAGCTAGCTTATTTTGGCCAACATGGCTAATTAAACAATATAATAAATCTAAAATATAATTAAAGTCTAGAATAGACTTTAATTATCAAATGACTAAAATACCCTTTCAACCGTTTTCCTTCCAATTATGTATCTTTCCTTCAAATGCTATTAGTTGACTTTGATCCTTGTGTCTAGCTTTATTTGAAGTCTTCTTTAACTCTTGAACCTTTATAATAGATACTTTCAACACTTGGAACAAAGGCTTTACTTGGAAGCTCGTATTTGGAATGTTGTTGAGGTCATTTATCCAAATGACCTCTTTAAGCTTCATAGATGATCCCTGTATCAATCTATCTCATGGATAAAGTCTTCGATCCAGTGTCCTCAAGTCTTGTTACATAATTGCATGGGCATACCCAGCCTTCAATGTAAAGCTGTAAAACTAATCTAAGAAAGCAATTACAATTTTACATCATTGGAAAAACGACTCGCATGTCGTATTATAAAATTACAACGCAATTAAGTATAAAACAAGAGGGGGTATAGTAGGCCATGCTATTCACCATGCTAAAACTCACATAAAGCATAATGAAATAAAAACGAGTACATATACAAAGTCTTCCAATCATTCATCAAAATATTTCTATTTGAGAAAGAGCTTCATCTACTTATTCTTTCATTCTCAAATATGAATTTGAGCTTTAATTGTAATATCCAATTCTTATAGGGATTTTTATTTCTTGAGCTTAAATGTAAAATCTCATGTGTTGAGATTATCTTTCTTTGTAATGGGTTGAGTGGCAAGGCTTGTTTGCAAGGTGGTTTTGGGCCTCCATTTGTTGGAGTGTATCTTTCCTGTAATCGTAGGAACTAGAGTGAATGGTGAACCCGAAATAGAAGTAGGGTCGATGTTTTCATAAAACCTCATCACTTAGTAGACTAGGTTAGAGAAAGAGTTCCCATGGGATTCATGGGCGGTGAAGGGATTCATGGGCAAAAACTCGTTCTAAACACCAATGAGTCCTCCCCTGAAGGATCCGCTCATACCAAAACAAATCGAAAACAGCGAAAAATTACTTACATTTTTTCGGCTAAAGATGTTGTCTTTCGGATATGTGCTGCTACCACCAAAAGCCTTCCCTTGCAGAATTGCTTTCAACCGGTATCCACGCGACGAAACGAGCAACGAGTGCTAGCTCTTCGTTTCGGGAATATAGAAAGAAGAGAAGGGTAAAATTCAAGAAACCTGATTTCGGGAGAATTTTGGTTTATTGCGGCTCAAGCATTAGTTCTCTAGGGTTTCGACCAAAAGAGGTTTATATAAGATGTGAGAGTTTGTTCCCATAACCAACTCCCACGTCCTCAACCTCTTCCGGTAATGGGAGTCTATAACTCCCACGTCCCCTACATTTCTTGATAACTCGTAAATTCATCGATATATTCCTTTAGTTTTATAGTGACTTTGTGCTTAAAAATGTATTTATATATCGAGTTTTGAGCTTAGAATGGTATATTCCTCGCTACTTTGTGTTTTAGTGGTTGTAGGGTGCTTATTGAGCTTTTATGATGTTTCGAGGACTTAATTGCTAAATCTAAAACTTGACTGGAAAGCTGTGGGACTTAACTGCAAAAACTGAAAAGCTGTCTTGTAGTCAAAGCTGGTCAAAGAAGTCAACTCGGGTCAACACTGAAAATTTGGTCAACCATGAAGATTATTTGAGACTTTCCTATTAGACTCCTAATTCCCTTCAACCTCTATGGTATTTTTCCTAAAGCTATAGGAGTCTGAACATTATAAATATCCCTGGAAGATTCATCATATAAAACACCGGATATCAGACATTCAATGATGACCATTGTTATTCTAGACCTAGAGTAATTATTAGAGAATTATTGAGGGCTTTCTTCAACCCAATTCTACAAGAGGAAACTCGCCATCATCAACGGTTTGAAGACGGAGACAAGCTTGAAGATTGAATCTTTCATGAGAATGAATTTTCTTTCTTTATCGCTTTCAATAAATTATTTTATTAATTCTAGCGTTATGAGTAGCTAAATTTCTATTACTTGAATGGGATGAACCCTAGACTTATATCTATGTATTGATTTTTGGGATTGTGATTAATTCATATTGAACCATATTTTGATGTTTATTATGCGTTTTCTTTGTGTTGGATTAATTTTCTAGAGTATTAATTCATCTTTGATTTCTTATTTGGAATTGAAAAGTGAAGAATTTGAATAGATCATCGCATAATAAAAAGAGTTGCATGGTTTTCTAGAAATAGAAATTTACATAAATCTTCGGGATTAGGGTCAAACCTAATAAGGGAATTCATAAATCTTAATGCATCTTTGGGGGTTTTAATTACGAAAGAAATTTCAAATAATCAACTCAAAGGTAGGAACTTTAAAATGTTGAAAAACATTAAAGCTTCATTCTTGGAATTTTCACTGCTTCGGAAAAAGTTCTTTTAAATTAATCCATCCGGTTCATACATGGATACGTCTAGGGGGATTCTCGTTCAAGTATCTTTTCTCATCTTATTCTTATAAATTATTTATTTGTTTTCTAGTTATTTACTATTTTTAAGCATATAACTCGATCGATTAAACAGTAGAAAAGGGTAATTATTAGTGCTTGTACTCCTTGTGGGATCGACACTTAACTAGACTGCTAGACTGTTCCAACAAATAGTATTTGATACAACTTTATCAAATACATTTGAGCACGACCATGCATTTAAACAGTTTTCCCTATCGAGGGGCCCATGGATATCTCTCTCTAACACAGAGGGACAAATTCCTTACAATGTCTCTCACATTCAAGCCATGATAGGACACTACATCCGATAATCAGTCGTATTGATTACTCGATTAAAAGTAACGTCCGACTGAGTCAGAATGTGGCTACATTCATGCTAGAATCAATGGAGACATACGGTCTAAGGATTCCAAAATAGTACTGAAGAAGTAATACTTATGACTAAGGACCATGAAGTATTACTTCTCTAACGGATCACGTCCAATACAATGTATCCCTATATATTGCATCTATGATATTATTTGTATCCATTACACATGATCAGTAAAACATGATCGTCAATCATACATCGTACTAGTTTTATTTCATTGTAAAGAACATTACATAAAACTAGGGACAACTAGAATATTAATTGCATAAGCTAATGAGTTTTACTATCAAATCACACATTTGATGTTCAAAAGCAAAATTAACTATTCAGAGACATGCTCAAAACAAATGAAACGTACAACATATGCTAATGGTCCTAGGGCACTACTAACTGATACGGTACCAGCCATGAAGCTTAGAGAGTTCATTTGGATAAATGACCTCATCCTTAACTCATACATCCCAAATACGAGTTTCAAAGTCAAGCCTTTGTTCCAACTGTTTAAAGTCTCTAATCTAAAGGTTCAAGAGGTAAAGAAACCTTCAAAGAAAGCTAGATACAAGGATCAAAGCCATCGAACATCATTTGAAGGAAAGATACATAATTGGAAGGAAAACGGTTGAAGGGGTATTTTAGGAAACTTGTAAATTAAAGTCTATTAAAGACTTTAATTATATTTTCGGCTTTATTGTTTATTTTAATTAGCCATGTTGGCCAAAATAAGCTAGCTAAATAATAGGACATGTTGTCCTTGATGTTAGGTAGTGTTTTTAGTTATCTAGGAGTTATAGAGTCCTAATCTTTAAAGGACTCTTATTTGTGGGTTCTTTTTGGACGAAATTCCACTCTATTTAAGAGGGATTTCAGCCATGATATTATTAGACTTGATATGATATTTTAAGGTTATTCCTTAGTTACTTTGTGTTTGATTCTCTATGTAGAATTCATTCATCCCTTTGAGTTACTGTATCAATAAGTTTGGTTTATACTTATTGTGGTGTTTCAGCCCCCCATTGATAATCAACCTTACGGGAGGATTGTTGATTATATTCCCCTATAAACTGTTCGAGATAGAGAAAGATCAGGCATTCAAGCCGAACCTTAGTATTCGTACAACGGTTACGCATCAGGTGGTATCAGAGCAAAAGATTTATCTCTATCTTGGTGTATCTTTATTGCTTTCTTTAAGTTTTTTTCCCAAGAAAATTACAAAATTACTGTTCACGGTTACTATTCACGCTTACTGTTTACGGGATTACTGTTCATCCGAGAACAAAATCAGACGTTCGTTACTGTTTATGATACTGTTCATTCGGATTGAAAAATCAAAAATCAAGAATCAAGAAATCAACTTTCAGGAGAATCAAGAAGCATAAAGACTCTATCTTTTTAAAGATTTCAACAAATTCATGCAATGATGAGGCAACAATTTGATCAAGAAGATGACAACTTTTGATACGGGATCATATATGAAGCTTAAAGAGGTCATTTGTATAAATGACCTCATCAACATTCCAAATACGAGCTTCCAAGTAAAGCCTTTGTTCCAAGTGTTGAAAGTATCTATTATAAAGGTTCAAGAGTTAAAGAAGCCTTCAAATAAAGCTAGACACAATGATCAAAGCCATCTAATAGCATTTGAAGGAAAGATACATAATTGGAAGGAAAACGGTTGAAAGGGTATTTTAGTCTTTTTACACATTAAAGTCTATTCTAGACTTTAATTATTTTCAGCAATGACCTAGTATGACTCTCATGTTTAGGTTGAGGGAGTGGCTTGGTCACTCTTCCTTATTTGTTCATGTGACAAAATGATTTACGTGAATGTGACAAAATTACCCCTCTAACATGATAAATAAATCTTTTAATTATTTTTTCTATTTTTTCTCCCAATATTTTCTCTCAATCCTGGCCTGATCTTTCTCTCTCCCATAGATTATTTCCTTATTTTTTTTCTCAATCTCTCGTGATTTTTGTTTCTATATCTATTGTTTTTTTCCAGTTTATTCCTCTCTCTCTGTTTTTTTCATTTTTTTTCTTCTCTCCATCTCCAAGTGATTTTGTCTTTCTCTGTTTTTTATTATTTTTTCTTCTCTCAATTTCCTCACTGAATAGAACATTTCTTGGATTGAATCATTCAACAACAATATAAAATCGAAAGCTCAGTAAAAATAATAAAATTTACCTCTTTTACCGAAAGTAGTTTAAAATTATCTGGGGAAATATATATATATATATATATATATATATATATATATATATATATATATATATATATATATAATCAAAGTTAGACAAAAGAGCAAGATGAGATAATGAAAGAGAAGAATAGAGAAGAAAACAAAATCACTTGGAGATGGAGAGAAGAAAAAACGAAGAAAAAAACAAAGAGGAAAAAACGAAAAAAACAACAGTTACGAAAAAATCATATGAAAATATATATAATCAAAGTTAGACAAAAGAGAAACATGAGATAATGAAAGAGAAGAATAGAGAAGAAAACAAAATCACTTGGAGATGGAGAGAAGAAAAAATGAAGAAAAAAAACAGAGAGGAAAAAACGAAAAATGTGTAAATAAGTTAGGATTCAAGAGTCTTACCTAAAGTGGACTCTTCCTTATTTGTTGGTTGGAACCGAAATCTTCACTCTATTTAAGAGAGATTTCGGCCAACATAATAGTTAGACTTGATATATTGATATTTTGATTTAAGGTTATTCCTTAGTTACTTTGTGTTTGATTCTCTGGGTAGAATTCATTCATGTTTGAGTTACTGTATCAATAAGTTTGGTTTATACTTATTGTGGTGTTTCAGCACCCCATTGATATTCAACCTTGCGGGAGAAAGGTTGTTTATATTCCCCCATAAACTAGTATGACTCTCATGTTTAGGTTTGAGGGAGTGGATTGGTCAATGGATCTGCAATGTTGTCGTCTGTATGAACTTTGCAAATTTTAACATCTCCTCTATCAATGATCTCTCTAATCAGATGGAAACGCCTGAGAATGTGTTTGGATCGTTGGTGAGATCTAGGTTCCTTAGCTTGTGAAATGGCGCCAGTACTATCACAATAGAGGTCCACTGGGTTCACAATGCTAGGGACGACACCTAATCAAACGTTTTTACGGAGACTACAAAATGGTCTGACGGGTCGTGTCACTAGATTGGGAGAGCAAAAACTTAATTCAATTTTGTTTTCGACGCACTCCCCGCCTCCCTTGATTTGCGACTCCCTGCCCTCCTCCACGACCGAAGCTTCCGCCCCATCAATGTGTCTCTACTTACTCCCCGGAAGCTCGGCGCTTCCCCCTCCGACAGCTTCCTCTTAGGCTCTTAGATGATCTCCACTACCTTGTAAGTTCTTTATTACGAACTTTGTTGTGTTATTGTTTTTGAAAAACTTGTGAGACTGTGTTTTGTGATTTTTTCTCATATTGTTGGACTATATGATATGATTTATAAGTTACTTATTATTATTTATGTATTAAATATGTATTTTAACTTTATGGTACAATACGATTCACAAGTTGACGATCTAACTCTCTCTTTCGAGTTTATGTAGAATCTCTTTTTAACAACCTTGATTGTAATGAATGTGGCTAATGGGCTGACAGAAAGAGGAAGAGTTTTTTAAATAGAGTTTGCCACATGTCTTGGACTGATTGGGGGAAAGAAAGGGGATAGGAGAAGGTACATAGAATCTGTTATGTTCTATGATCAATGTGCTTATATAATATTGACCGATGATATTTGATTTAATGAATGGAAAAAGAAGTTGTTTATTTTTTAATAACTATTCAAAAACAACTAGTGACAGCTATTTGAATTTAGTCATCGAATTAAACTGACCCAATACCGAGATTGTGTAAAAAATTATCGGTAGATTGGTGAATTTCGTCCATAAACATAGCACGTTTGGTGATTTTGGTCCATGTTCTATTTTTTGGGTCCACAAGCATATTGTGTTTGGTGGGCATGGTCTTCCGCTATAATGTGTGATAGTCAACCTCCAGTCAACAAAAAATAAGTAAAAAACACTAAAATTGAAAGGGGAAATTTTTTTCTTATTCTTCATCTATTTTCTACACCACCATCATCTTTTTTCTCCATTCCAAAATCCCAAAATTCCATATTTTCACCATCAACACCTCAACCCATCTTTCACCACCTCCAAAATCAAACTCAAATATCATAAAAAATAATTATCCCCAAAAAGTAACTCACTTTCCCCATTTCTCCTACACTGGAGCGCTTTTGTTTGTGCTCAATTCCTACTAATTTCTCTAAATATGGATTTCCAGATAAAGCAAACAGCAAGCTCAGAGAACAAGTCACTTTTTCTTCATTTCCCTCTTTCCTAATCAATTTGGGGAAAATTTCCGCCATTAACCCATAATTATTTACTATTAAAATAAGCTTCCAAGAATATGCAAATTTCACTAAAATGTGTAGCAAATTCAATCATAATTTGACGGTCCAAATGGGTTTTTGCCACTGTTAAAAAAATTTGGATTTTTTTTTTTTAATTGTTAATTGCGTTCGAAATGTAAAAATGTTGATTATTAAAGTATGGGGATCTACCGCATTTTAGGATTTATTATTTTAGTAGGGAGGAAATATGTGTTGGTAAAAATGACTTCTTTGTGCATGTAGAAATAGAAATTTGAAGAATTTAAGGTTGAATTATGAAAACTATTTTGATTTTTTTATGTAGGTTTTGATGGGATTTTGAGTTGAGAATGAATTTAAGGAGGAGGGAGACATTTGTTGGAGTTTACATTTGATATAGGTGCTCAATTGGATTGGGCAAAAGACCCGATCGACCGAGAGTTGTCTCGAGTCGACCGAACTTTTAGTCACTCCAATCGGCCAAGAACCATTTCTACGGTCGACTGGACCAGTTGGACTTGGTCAAAGCCGGCAAATCTACATGTGTGAGAGAGTGTGTGGAGTGAGAGAGAAATAAGGGAGAGTGGTTGATTCCACTTACCCCACACTAGATGAAAATAGTTTTCATTCTAGCATTGAACACAAGTTGTTGAAACTCCCTTTTTCTCTCTACCTCTAGCAAAACCAAAAAGAAAGAAAAATCTGATTTTTCAATCTTCATTTGACACACTCTCAAGAACACTTCAAGACACAAGAAAAATCTGATTTTTCTAGTTCTCACATTTTCGATTTTCCTAAGTAGTCTATACTTTGTGGATTCCAGGAAAAATGTTTTCCACCTTCATAATTTTTTGGACTAGCATCTGAGACTTGGAGTGACAAGCTTAAAGGTTGGTGTGTGGATACCAGTAGAGACAGGAGTCAGTTGGTTGCTGTTGGCGAATTCAAGTAGCAAGAATCCGGGCATCGTCGATTAGATCGACAGAAAGGTATAACTCTTAATCATTGGATTTTGGTTATTTCTCGTGAGTAGATCCTCTAAAGGAACGTAATCTCGCGCGTTTATTTCCGCTGTGTTTTGGTTATTACAAATTTTTCCTTCTAGTGGTATCAGAGCCTATCACGAGAACCCAATAATCTTGTTTGTGTTATCTTGCTATTTTGGTAGTTGAAAATGCATGTCATAAGATGTTTTACTTTTACAGCCTCTGGAAATCGTTTAAGTGTTAAACGAATATCGGAACGAATTGTAAAATTCGTGTTTTGGTTGTTTTCTGTTTTGTGGCAAATATTCGGTCGACCGAAAGAGGTTGCGGCAGACCAAACATGCGTTAGAAAATAGGATTTTGCTACTGCCTAGATTTCGGACGATCGATGAGCAGTTACGGTCGTGCGAGGCTAGTCTGTTTTCAGGCTGGTCGAATAGAAGTGTTCTGAGTCGACCGACAAGGCCTAATTATTACACTGTTTTGGTTATTGCCTTATCGCGATCGACCAGGAGTATGGCATGGATCGACCGGAAAGGGGTGGGCAGTGTATACTTGCGCTCTTAACATGATTTTGGGTATGTTTTGAGCATGGTGCATAGTAATAGCCTTTGACCAGCGGTTTTTAATTATAATACGGCTTGCGTGTTGTGCCCTATCTATTATCTCTTGTTGTAATTTTAATCTCGAATGTAACTCGAGAATTATTTCCATTATGCAAATTTTTTAGAATATGATTCTATTTAATTTTACATATGTAATAAGTGATGAAGGAATGCATCCATCAGATGGAGGAAACCACAAGGAGGCGGAAGACAATAGATTGGATTTATTGCTTTCCACTTTTAGATTGACCTAGGATTTTCTGTTGGCTTGGAAAACACGCATAGGGACTATTACTATGTCACGTTTATTTACTGTTTTATGTATTTTGCATGAGATGCCTGATGCATTTTACAGTATTATTTTAGCATGTGACGTATATTCAAACGTATAATCAGATTATGCACCATTTGGTGAGACAAATTTAAAAAATCCTTCAATTTTGAATATTAAGTCTATTTCCTTCCAAGCAGGGCCCTCGTCAAGGCCAAGATCGACAGTAGTGTGAACTTCCGAGTGGAATAAGCGCATGTCTATCCTGGTGAGGCGCGAGGGATAAGTTAGTGATATCCGCCGGTCAACCTTGGGTTATACTTAACCGGATTACCTCAATCGTTGAGAATCCAGAGGCAAAAGGGTTAAGATGTACATTTATGTACTGAGGGTAATCGTTACCTACTTAACAAACCAAGAATCACACAATTCATGTGATTAGCGAACGTTGCTTACCTAAAGCGTCTTCTTGAGTATAGTAGCCAAAGCTGCCTTGAGAATTAAGAAATATGGATCTTGAACTTTCCGAATGAATACTTGAGGGGGGTTACTTTGGCATGGGTCGGTCCTTGTGGGACAAGCCCCACATCCCTCTCACATAAGTTGAGCAAGTAGGCCCCGCATCAACTCATGTGAGATGGATGTGCGGTCAGTCCCACAAGGATCGACCCATATTAGATTTTTCCAGGTTTGGACACTTTGGCATGGGTCGGTCCTTGTGGAACAAGCCCCACATCCCTCTCACATGAGCTGAGGCGGCGCCTACTTGCAAACTAATTTTACTTTTAAAATAATTATTATTTTAGGGGATGCAAAAAGGAAATCCACCAGCAAACTTATATTAAAAATTTGCGATGGGATTCTCCCAATGAAATTTTTTATTATTTGGGGGCGAAATATTTTGCGTCGAATAAATCCTGTCGCAAATATGGTCATCTGTGTTAACTTCCTACGTGGCAGGAGAATCTCATCGCAAATTTTGATGAATTGCGGTGAAACTTCTTGCGTCGGCTGAAGCCCTTCGCAATTAATCCCCTTATCACGATGAATAAGTTTGCTAACATAAATACTAATTAGCGGTTGGAAATGCCCATCACTAAACAACGTCGTACCATTATTTGTGTTGGTGGGTCAATCCTAACGCAAATTACAATTATTTACGATTGTACACGCCCGATGCAAACATCTCGACACAAAAACATGTATTTATAGTAGTGAAGCGGGTCTCCATCCGAGTTTTTTCAGTAGATCCATGTAACAAAAGTTCAGCTTCAACTAATATTTCCATTCAAGAAATACAAAAAACAGTTACAGTTTTGTTGCTTTTTTTAATGTAATTTTATTTTTAGCACTCATTTTCTGCTCCATCTCTCTAGAAGTTTCATCTTAATTTTTTTATGTATGGTTCTTTTGTCTGAATCATTTATAAAACTAAAAGTTTTGTTTGTTAAAGTTAACTGAATCGAAAATGCCCACTCTGGAGGGAGATGTAAGTACTCGGTTATTTGCAAAATATACTCTTAATTATTTTATTTAACTAATGGTTAAATCGTAAAATTGGAGAGACTAGAGGTTAATTCAAAGCCAAAAGGCATCAGAGAAGGCATGCTCAAAAACTATTTTGATTTATGTGTATATTACCATGATTCTTTCATTCAGTATCCACAACATTTTACGTATGCACACGTTACAAATTTACACACACACACAGATATATATATATATATATATATATATATATATATATATATATTAATGATCGATGCAAATTAAGAAGAATCTGCATTAGAAAACAATATAATTCATTGAAATAAAGGTTTATCCGTCTCAATTGATAATAATATAAATAATAAATCTAACATTAAAATACAACTATTTTAAGAACTTTTGCAAACGAGAAAGCACTTGTACCGATATTAGACGTTCATTCTTCCTCTCTCTCAAATAGTTGCTTCCTAGAATTTGCATCGGTGTTTTAAAGAAATTCCTAATTGTTTGGGTTGCACATGACCAATCTGGAAACGAACCGATCTTCCGCCATGAATTATCCGCAACTTCATACACACATACCTCTTTCTTTGTGGATCCTGTTCGGTATATCAAAATGTTGTCATCATAAAAGACTGGAGTGCTATTCTCTGGAAGAGGGATACTTTTTTCTAATCTCCATTGACTTTGAACATAATCATAAACATATATGCATATGTCATTGCCACTTGAAATAGCCATTATGAGATGATCTTGACTGACTCCTAAGCATGAGTGGACACTGAACCGTATACTTGAATTTTCATTAACAATAATCTCAGGCTTTCTGATAATATTCAAGAGTTCGTTTTTGACGTTGAATATGAAAGTCTCACCATCTTCTTTAAGCCAATGCAAACAATCATCTACATACACAGCTTGTTGATCTTGAATGAACGGGATTTCATTTGATGGGCATCTTGTAGATGATTTTCGCCAGCTATTTGCATCACTGTCAAATATCTTAAATTCATAAAAATTTTGAGGGTATGATGTCTCAGAAATAGATACCAACTTATTAGCGGAAGGATCTGTTAGTTGGTAAGCGAAGCCAATACATTTAGCCACAGTTGACCGTATTAATCGATATGCTCCAGTTGTTGGGTTGAAGACAACAATGGACTTGATCCCAAACTTGAGCAAGAGAATCCCTGTTAGAATTTATTGCAAGAGATATTAATATTAAAGAATATAGAAATCAAGAATTTGTTAACATGGCAACAAAGCAAAAAAGAGAAATGCAATGTCAATTACTATAAAAGATCTACTACTAAAATCAAGTTGTAACAGAATAATCTCACTACCATTGGGGAAATGGTGGGGGTAAGAATATTTAGAGGTGTTAAAATTAAAAGTATACTCAAAAGATCCAAAGCTAGAATCTTTTCTAAATTGAAGAATATGATAGGTGTGTGCCTGCCAAAGACAAAATGTGAAATTCAATGGTTGAATTGATCAGGTTTAGAATTTTAGAGGGTGATGGTTGACATTGATGTTCCATAGATCTTTGTTGAAGAAGAAAATTGATGAAGGGGATTCAAAGAAAAGGAAACAGGGGAAATGTCAACAACATAATTTTGTAATTTTTTTTAAACTAAAACCAAGCACAATGAAAATGACAAAGCCCATATAAAATATTACGTGGCAACTTTACGTTACAAACTATGCATAGACAAGTAAGTTCGGATGACAAATTCTGTGGAAGAAAACATTTGCTTTTTGAAAAATTTAAGGTCACCATTTTTTCTTTGTCCTTTTATATATTGCACAAATTAAACCTTCATTTCCACTCAATTCAAATCCTAAGAGATAACCTAGCCTCCTACATTGGAAAACTGCTGATATTTTAAATCCGAAATCAATCAAATTGCATATAGTTTATACATACATACCTCTATACGAACTTAATATAGCTGGTAAAGTAGGACCTCGAGAGTATCTCTCTAAGGCCAATTTTTTGTCATTGATTCCATGAGATTGAAGAGGAATTTTGTAAATTGATTTACCCTTGTAAAGGGTTGAGTAGTGAAGTACATAATCAATACTTCTACTGGACCGCATAGCAAGTTTGTATTCAAAAGCGGAATTTGAGATTGAGATTGTTAGTAGTGCCCTAGGACCATTAGCATATGTTGTACGTTTTATATCTATTTGAGCATTTTCATATGAATAGTTAATTTTGCTTATGAACATCAAATGCGTGATTTGATAGTAAAACTCATTAGCTTATGTAATTACTATTCTAGTTGTCCCTAGTTTTATGTAATGCTTATTTACAATGAAATAAAACTAGTATGATGTATGATTGATGATCATGTTTTACTGGTCACGTGTAATGGATACAAATCATATCATAGATGCAATATACAGGGATACATTGTATTGGACGTGATCCGTTAGAGAAGTAATACTTCATGGTCCTTAGTCATAACTATTACTTCCTCAATACTATTTCAGAATCCTTAGACCTTATATCTCCATTGATTCTAGCATGAATGGAGCCACGTTTTGACTCAGTCGTACGTTGCTTTTAATCGAGTAATCAATACGACTGATGATCGGATGTAGCGTCCTATCATGGCTTGAATGTGAGAGGCATTGTAAGGAATTTGTCCCTCTCTATTATTAGAGAGAGATATCCATGGGCCCCTCGATAGGGAAAGACTGTCTAAATGCATGGCCGTGCTCAAATGTATTTGATAAAGTGGTTATCAGATACTATTTGTTGGAACAGTCTATCCGGAGATCGAGCATAAATACAATTAAGCTTTATAAGGGTGACGACCACCATGCCTTATGCTTAATTAGGATATCGTGAGACAAAGGGATTAAAAAATGGATTGATATTAGGTTCCACCGTAAATTCATTCACTTTGGGTAGTCACAATGTCCTGCTAGGGACCGCTTGTGATTTATGAACACATACTACTACTAAGTGTGTTTTCATTGCCATTATGATATGAACCTACAGGGTCACACGCATAGACGAGCTAACGAGCTTCATGTCCAGATTCAATGAATCTAGAATGTGTCTAGGTTCATTGTATCTGACATTTATTTTCTGAGAATAATAAAGTTGTTATTATTTCGAATTAGAGAGAATGAGGGGTATTTTTGGTATTTGGTTTTAACTGGGATTACGTGGGAGTTATTATCCGATAAAGACTCCCACTACCAGTAGAAGTCTAGGGGATGTGGGAGTCAACTCCCACTGTCAAAAGAGGTGGATAGGACGTGGGAGTTGTTCTTGAAACAAACTCTCACAACCTATATAAACCTCTCTTGGCCGAAACCCTAGGGAAAATTCACTTGAGCCGCAAAAACCAATTCTATTCCCGAAATCAGATTTCTGGATTTCTGCCCTTCTCTTCTTTCTATATTCCCGAAACTCAGAAATGAAGAGCTAGCAATCGCTGCTCGTTTCGTCGCGTGGATACCGGTAGAAAGCGATTCCGCAAGGGAAGGCTTTTGGTGGCAGTAGCACTCATCCGAAAGATACAACCTTTAAGCCGAAAACGTAAGTAATTTTCGCTGTTTTCCGATTCGTTTACGTATGAGCGGATCCTTCAGGGGAGGACTCATGGGTGTTTGGAAAGAGTTTCCGCCCATGAATCCCTTCAAAGATCTCAAATTTTTTATTCAAACACTTGCATTGTATTGAAACCTTCAATGGAAGCATATAGAAGATTTCAAGAATTAGATCATCGGAAAGTTGTACCATTTTCTTTTCTGTGATAATGAGAGAGAGAGAGAGAGAGAGAGACTCCTGTTGAGAAAAATAAGGTATAAAAAGAGATGTGACTAAGCTTTCTAGTTCTACCAAACACGCATTAACCTGGAAGGTAGCTCTTTAATTCTTGGAATTTATTGTATACGGATAAAAGTCAAATTTAATATCAGTTTTTTTATTAATATTCTTAATGAGATATATATGTGATTGTTTCGGTTTAAGAGATGGCCGTTGCGAGTGCGACTCCATCTTGTTCACCTGGTTGGAAACGAATGCTTACTATCAAGGATAAAGTTTTTTTGTAAAATTTTGTATTAGTCCTTCATGATTAATTTTTAATCTCGCTAGAAAGTAAAAATAAGTTTACCTTCGTGGAATAGATAAATGTTAATCTACATCACATGGAGTTTTTGAATTGAGTTTACCAAAGAAGAAAATATCTCCTAATAGATATAAGAATTTAAAGAAGCTTTTCAGTTGCCTAGGAAAAAATACTTTTGAGATACTATTTTTTATTGGAAAAATGCGTTTTAAGAGATTTGAAGGTCGGTTGATGCAATTCCCCATTTTTTACTGTTGCAATCCCCCATTTTTTTTAACTAATGCAATCTCCCACATTTTTTAACTGTTGCAATCCCCTGTTTTCCTCCAATTTTGTGTCTGTGTCTATATATGTGTGTATTGTTTACATAATTTAAGTTTTCAAAGTTTTTACACTACATATCAGTACAAAAGAAGAAAATCTCTCTAATCATAAACTACAAATCTATCTACTACATACGAGTAAACCCTTGCTTAAAATTATAAAAATGCTTATTTACTTGAGAAAAAAATGATAGACCAGATAATTCAAATTTTTTTTAGAATAATGATTTCATACCCCTAGGCTCTATTCCTCTAATACTCTTAGCCTACTAGTCTGCTACTGTCGACGTCTTTGATTGATTAAGCAAAGGGCTGACTACCATATAAAGAATGGTATTACCTTAATAATCTTAGGATGATATTCTGCTATAGTCGACGTCTTTGATTGATTGGGCAAAAAGGTGATTACCATCAAAAGAATGGATGAAGACGCTAACTTTCTTCAATGGGGGACATTAAAGGATGTAAATCAACGAGCATTATAGGATGAGAACCGTACATTAGCTTCACGTATTTCCGACATGAGTAACCCACGAACTTTCATACCTTCCGACATGAGTAACCGCAAACCTGATTTGATAGTAAAACTCATTAGCTTATGCAATTACTATTCTGATTGTCCCTAGTTTTATGTAATGTTCTAAACGATGAAATAAAACTAGTATGCTGTTTGATTGATGATTATGTATTACTGATCATGTGTAATGGATACAAATCATATCATAGATGCAATAGATTAGGATATATTGTATCGGACGTGATCCGTTAGAGAAGTAATACTTCATGGTTCTTTAGTCATAAGTATTACTTCCTCAATACTATTTGGAATCCTTAGACCTTATGTCTCCATCGTTTCTAGCATGAATAGAGTTATATTTTGACTCAGTCGGACGTTACTTTTAATCGAGTAATCAATACGACTGATGATCGAATGTAGTATCCTATCATGGCTTGAATGTGAGAAGCATTTGCAAGGGATTTGTCCCTCTCTTATTAGAGAGAGATATCCATGGGCCCCTCGATAGGGAAAATTGTTTAAATGCATGGCCGTGCTCAAATGTATTTAATAAAGTGGTTATTAAATACTATTTGTTGGAACAGTCTACCTAGAGATCGAGCATAAAAATAATGGTTACAAATACCATGACTTATGCTTAATTTGGATATCGTGAGTCAAAGGGATTAAATAGTGGATTGATATAAGGTTCCACCGTACATTCATTCACTCTGGGTAGTCACAATGTCTTGATAGGGACCGCTTGTGATTTATGAACACATACTACTACTAAGTGTGTTTTCATTACCATTGTGATATGAACCTACAGGGTCACAAGCATAGACGAGTTAACGAGCTTCATGTCCAGATTCAATGAATCTAGAATGTGTCTAAGTTCATGTATCTGACATTTATGTTTCTGAGAATAATAAAATGTTTATTACTTAAATGAAAGATTAAGGATGGGCATTTTCGGTATTTGTCTTTCGATGGGATTACGTGGGAGTTATTATGCGATAAGAACTCCTACTACCAGAAGAGGTTGGGACTACGTGGAGTTGGTTCTCAGAACAAACTCACACGCCCTATATAATCTCTCTTAGGGCGAAATCCTTGGCATATTTGCGAGAGCCGCAAAAATAAAAAAACCCGAAATAATATTTATGCCTGAGGAGACCCAAGAGGGGGGGGGGGTGAATTGGGTTTTAACTAATCTTGTAAACTTTTTCGAATCTCTAAGCAATGCTATTGTAAGTTTGAGCAAGATGATTAAAAGCAAAGTAAAACCCAATAACAAGACAAAGGATTTAGAGTGGTTCGATTCACTTAGAATCTACATCCACTACCTTGAGCCGCACCCAAGGATTTCAACAACTTCACTAAGAAGAACTTTACACTTGTGGACAACTCACTAAGAGTTTTACACAACAACCACAAAACAAAACTCACTAAGAGCTTGCCCACACAAAGTAGGACTATTACAATTGCCCACACTAAGTAGGACTTAAACAAATAACCCTATCACTAAGAAAGGGAATGAGATAGATTAAGTACAAAGTTTGATCACTCTTCTAAGTGAAAGATATACCTTTGAAGCACAAACAATTTCAGCTCTTTGAACATATGAAGTTCACTCTTTGTCTTGCATTTGAAATAACACCTTTGAGTGATTTAGATCAAGGCAATGAAGTGCATTTTCTTTGTAGGTGTTTTGGCTTGATGAGAAATCAATGAGAATATGTTTCGCAAGCCTATGAAAGTGTTAGAGTCATTCTAAAGCTTTGGAGTATATATACATATCAAAATATGGCTGAAAAACGACTCTTTAACGGTCAAATAAGGGCTAGTTCCCGCAGAGTTCGGTTGACCGAACTCTGAAGCTCGGATGACCAAGCACTATCTCGGTCGACCGAGATGCCACATAGGTCGACCGACCTTGATCTGTCCAACTCTCTGTCTTGCCTCGGTTGATCCGAGGTAAGGTCGGTTGAACCGACTTCTGAGCTGATTAGTCTTTTGAAGTCTTTTGAAGTCTTTTGAAGTCTAAAATGTTTTCCTAAAAGGTAACAAGTAAGAACACTTGGAAAACCATTTTAAAGGACTTAGACTTATAAAACAAAGGCTTTTAAGAAATGAACACATTTAAGAATCCTTTTAAAACCTTAGCCTTTTGAAAACGTGTTTGTGTGAATGCAAGACTAAAGTGTAGAGCTTATGTTCATGAGAGCTTTGGTTAGAGCTTTATAAGATAACGACTAATGACGACAAAGCTAAACTAACCAAACCTAAGTCTTCAATCTTCAATCTTGAAAGATAAGCCTTGAATATAACTTGAATCTTGATACCAATGGCTTGATTGAAGTACTTAGAGCTTCCATAATGAGTTCCGATATTCTATCACAAAGATTAAGATCATTAGACACAACATTAAAAGTTTGTCCAATATCAAAAACTGAGTTTGTTCGCCCTTAGGGCTTACAATCTCCCCCTTTTTTATTATGACAAACTTTTATGTAATAAGATAGAATATGGACAAAATTAAGAACAAGGAAGCATGAGGAAGCATGGAAAAAAGATCTTAGTACAAATAAGAACAAAGACTAGTGCTTAAAAGATAAAACCAATGAAGACAAAAACACTTAGTCATGATAACTTCTTTTTGCCATTGCATCTAGGGACTCTTAGAAGAGCCCTATTTCCCAAGCAACCTCCTTTCCTCCTTCCTTCCATTTAATATGTTTTGAGACATAAGATATATAAAAAGCTCCCCCTCAAAACATGCCGGAAAGGATAAAAAAACATGATTAATACACCAAGATTAATACACCATTTTAGCAAGATTAATACACTATTTTTTCTCCCCTTTGGCATAATCAAAAAGACTTCAATCTCCAAGATATAAGGGTGTACTTGCAAAAACATAAACAGTTCATAGCACAAGCAAAGTAAATACACCAATTTTCTGAAGAATGATCTTTTTGAATAAGCTTGGTTGATTTCTAAAAACAAAGAGTCCAAAATGACACACAAATATAAAGATGGTCATTTATGGTCCAAAATGAATATCAACCTAAGCTAAAAAACAAAGGAGATAAGGAATATAACCTTTAAGAACAATCTCCCCGTTTATCAAACATACGATGTTAGCCATTTGAGATAAAACCAAGTATGATACCAATTGACCAATTGTAAAACATGATACCAATTGAAAATATAGCCAATTGTAAAACATGTTTGAAAATATAGCTAACAAAGTACTAGTGGAAGTGATACCATGAAATCATAAGATAAGCACAAGTATCACAACCAAAAGAAGTAGAGGAAGTGTAAGATAGCACTTGGAGTACATTCCTCTAACAAGTTAATGGTTAGCTAAATGAGTGTAGAAACTCTTAAAGTGATACTAACCAAAAACTATAATGAGATCACAATGGATAAGAAAATGAAGAATATGATCTCAAAATTATTAAGGGAGAGTATATGTGATACCAATTGAAGACACAAACAATTATAACACATATAACTTCCAAAATAACTTACAAAAGTTGGCTATAAGAGTTAAAAAGATGAAAAGCAAGCCAACAAGTGATGTGATGATGTAAAATAAGACAATTGAGCATACATCACATAATAGAGTTTACATCCTAAGTCAAGCATCTAGACGATCAACCACATAAGATTAATGCTATAGACTTGAATATAAACACAACAACACCCCTATATGCAATAAAGATCAAGTAAAAGCAGAGCATTGCATATACAAACTCCCCCAAAGCATAAACACTAATTATAGAGGGGAGGGGGGGTTGTAAAAAAGAGATTTCATCACAAGGATCAAATCATTAAGCTCTCTTATAACATGCTAAAAAACAATCAAAACATATGAAGAGCAAACATGTTATAAAAGGAAAGAGATCGAGTTTAGCAAAATCTCATTGAATTTGATGAATGCTTTTGCACTTTGAGTTCATTCAATGAGTTCCTTGAGCTTCTCAATCTTCTTTTCATGACAAGTGTAGAGTCATCAATGATGGGTGACTTTTCTTTTCTTGATGAACTCTCTACAATCTTGTAATCCTTAGCATTTGACTCTTTTCTTGGAGTCTTAGCTCACTTGTGCCATTCCTTGTAGTTCAAATCTTCTTCTTGAAGCTTAGAACTCTTTGTTACCTACAAGGAATTCTTGAGAACAAATATGGTACCTTTTTAAAGGTCCTTCATGATTAGCTCAATATCTCAAGTAACCCATATATGCATAAGGATCATTGCAAATCAAAAACCAAGACAACTAGATGGATTCTTAATTGAATAATACATGACAAAACAAGAATCAATCAAGTTGCATATGCTACATCTCATAGATACCTTAGCTAAATAAACATGGACAATAAAGAACATGCTAAAGGTTATCTATATGAATATAACATTCAAGAATGTGAGATGCAATCATATATAAGAGCAAGCATGTATATATATCAAAAACACTTAAACACATTAATTAAAGTGTTAAGAGAAGGTGATTTTGATACCTTTGCTTTCTTACCAAGTGATGAAGACATTGTATTGACACTTTGGCTCTTGTCATCACTTGATGCTTTGCTCTTTGTATCTACGCAACTTGGTTCTCCAATTTATTAACATTTGAACTTTGAGAATCCAAGTGTTAAGGAGTGCTTTTGAATTTCTTCTTTTGGCACATCTCCTTTGACTTCTCCCCAATGCCACTTCTCTTCGAATCAAGTCCATTGAAGCTTTGTGGCATACATCTAACTTATAAAAACCTATAAGATCAAGGGAAGAGTAGCTTTTGGTACCCACTTTTGTTTGGGTCCATGGGGTTTAGTTGAAATACGTTTAACTTTCCAAATAGTTTTTACCGCTTTTCCAATCTTCTTCTTAACATGGCATCTAGCAATAGAATGACCATGTTTTCCACAATATGTGCAACAAATGTGTGGCTTAGAAGAATTGTGAACATGCTCATGATATCTAATTTGCCTATGTGAGGTACTAGCATGCACAAAGTGATTCTTAGGCAACTTAGAAGAGCTAGCATGATCAATGTGATTAGCATTATAACCAAGACCATGTTTATCATGTGAAGCACGTTGCACACTAAGAATTTGATCAAGATTTTTCTTACCCTTAGAAAAGTTATCAACAAGAAGGGGTAAGGTCATTTAATTTGTTCTTCAAATGATCAAACTCTACAAGTTTGCTTTCAAGGGATGACAAATTAACACATGCTTCTTGATATTTCAATGAGGAAGTATTGCAAGTAGTAATAAGCTTTTCATTTTTGATTTTCAAGCAATCAACATCATCACAAAGCTTTTTGTTATCAACAAGCAACTTAGATCTTTCTTGAAGCAAAGATTCAATTTTAAGCTTCATAGCTTTGTTTTGCTTTGCACAAATTTTCAATTGATCATACATATCACATAAGAGTTCATTAGGATAATCCTCCTCCTCATCATTATTATCATTATAAGAATTTGAAGGGGAGGGAGAAAGATGTACCTCATTACCAAATGCCATGAAGCAAACATTTGCATTTTCATCTTCTTCTTCATCACCACTCCCTTCTTGATCCCATGTGCTTAGCATGCTCTTGAAATTCTTTGGTTTAAAGAATTTTTTCTTTTTGTATTCCTTGGGCTCTTTTTCTTTGGTGGAGGGGCATTCTCCTATGAGATGTTGATCACTTCCACATTCATAGCATTTCATCCCATGAGGATTTTGTTTTCTTCTATTTTGGAAGTGTTTTCTTCCTTTCCCGGAAAACATTTTCTTCATGCGCTTTACCACCAAATCCATGGTCTCATCATCAAAGTTGATGTCTTCTTCATCACTTGAATCATTGGATTCATCAAGATCAAGAATAGCCTTTTAAAGCACCACTCATTTTTTTCCTTTTCAAGATGCTCATTCTTTTTTGTGTGTGAGCTCATAAGTGAGAAGTGAACCGATGAGCTCCTCCGTGGGATAAGTCTTCAAGTTCTTTGCTTCTTCAATAACAAGAGCTTTTCCTTCCCAACTTTTAGGAAGTGAGTTGAGAATCTTCCTATTCATTTCACCCATTGTGTATTCATTTCCATAAGATCTCAACCCATTGACAACATTTGTGAACCTAGTGTTCATCTCATTTATAGTTTCATTTGTCTTCATAGAGAAAAGCTCATATTCCCTCACAAGCATGTTGAGCTTTGATTCTTTGACTTGATTAGTCCCCCTCATGGGTGACTTCTAATGATTTCCACATCTTGTGAGCGGATTTGCTTCCACGTACCCGATTGTACTCTTCCCGGATTAAGAGCACAACTAATGATGTTCATAGCTCGATAATTGAGAGTCATTTTCTTGGACTCGTCTTGATTAAACTCATTGTCCAATTTTGCAACTTGAACACCATCTACCTCTTTCATAGGAACATAAGGACCTTCTTCAAAAATCTTCCATAAGGAGTAGTCTATAGAGCACACATAGATTTTGAAACGGTCTTTCCAAGCATTGAAATTATTTCCATAAAAGAGAGGTGGTCTATTTGTGGAAGATCCCTCTTGGTAGGCTAAAGCGGAACAACCGGCCATTAATCTTTTCTTCAAGCGATTAAGTTAAAGATGAAGACGAGGCTCTGATACCAATTGAGGAAACCCAAGAGGGGGGGAGAGGGGGTGAATTGGGTTTTAACTAATCTTGTAAACTTTTTCGAATCTCTAAGCAATGCTATTGTAAGTTTGAGCAAGATGATTAAAAGCAAAGTAAAACCCAATAACAAGACAAAGGATTTAGAGTGGTTCGATTCACTTAGAATCTACATCCGCTACCTTGAGCCGCACCCAAGGATTTCAACAACTTCACTAAGAAGAACTTTACATTTGTGGACAACTCACTAAGAGTTTTACACAACAACCACAAAACAAAACTCACTAAGAGCTTGCCCACACAAAGTAGGACTATTACAATTGCCCACACTAAGTAGGACTTAAACAAATAACCCTATCACTAAGAAAGGGAATGAGATAGATTAAGTACAAAGTTTGATCACTCTTCTAAGTGAAAGATATACCTTTGAAGCACAAACAATTTCAGCTCTTTGAACATATGAAGTTCACTCTTTGTCTTGCATTTGAAATAACACCTTTGAGTGATTTAGATCAAGGCAATGAAGTGCATTTTCTTTGTAGGTGTTTTGGCTTGATGAGAAATCAATGAGAATATGTTTTGCAAGCCTATGAAAGTGTTAGAGTCTGATGCGAAATCTTGATGGGTTATATCAAGACTCGGCTGAAATTTAGATCTTTCTCTATCTCGAATGGTTTCTATGGGAATATACTTAACACAGTCCCGGAAAGGTTAAGTATCAATGAATGTTGAAACACCACAACTAGAGAAACCAACTAGTTGATACAGTAACTTAAAGGTTTATGAAATTCAACCGGAAGTTCATAAACAAGTAACAAAGGTTTAACCTTAATCAAAATATCAATATATCAAGTCTAAGTTACATGGCTGCCCAAAGCTCTATTAAATAGAGGAATTCGGCTATAAGAGAACCAAACTAACTTAAACTAGGAAAAGGGAAATAAGAGTCCTTGAAGAATTAGGACTCTTGAATAACAACTTGCTATCAAGTAACTACCTAAACAAGATAATAGGGACATGTGCCTATTATCTTGGCGGCACAATATAAATAAATACCAAAATAATGAAGAGTCCTAGTTGCATTAGGACTCTTAATAACAAACTAACTAACTTATGGACAACATGTCCTTTATTTAGCAAACTTGCTATATCTCGGCTAGAAATAGGAAAATAATAATACTTACTATAATTAAAGTCTAGAATAGTCTAGAATAGGCTAGAATAGACTTTAATATGTGAAAAGACTAAAATACCCTTTTTAGCCAAAATGCTTGTTTGGGCCGATTTCAATGCTTTCAAGAGTTAGAAGTTGAACTTGTACTTCATCTTTTAAATGAAGATTGGTTTCTTCTTTGGACTTCAACTCTCGGACCAAAGTGGCTAGTTCTTGATTCCTTTGTCTTGTTCTTGATCTAGTCATTGGTCTATGGATCCTTTGTAAAGGATCATGTATCCTTCTAGATGGTCCCGTATCATCCCCTCCCTCTTGAAAAGGATTCGACCTCGAATCATCATCATCTTCATCTATGTAATCCGAAACATCAAAAGGAGATAAGTCAGAAACATTAAAAGTAGAATGAACACCATACTTACCTTGCAAGTCTATTTGGTATGCATTGTCATTTATCTTCTTAATGACTTGAAAAGGGCCATCTCCTCTAGGATGTAGTTTGGACTGCCTTTCCTTTGGAAATCTTTCTTTCCTAAAGTGTATCCACACCCAATCACCAATCTCAAAGTTAATAACCTTGCGGCCTTTGTTGGTTTTAATTGCATTCCGGTCATTTGTCTTCTTGATGTTCTTGGCTACTTCGAAATGTATCCTTTGAACAAAGTCAGCCCTTGAATCACCTTCTATGTTATAATACTCATCAATAGGAAGAGGAATTAGATCTAAAGGGGTAAGGGGGTTAAAACCATAAACAACTTCAAAAGGTGAATTGTTAGTAGTAGAATGTAAAGTACGATTATAAGCAAATTCAGCTATAGGTAAACATTCTTCCCACTTTTTCAAGTTCTTTTGAATAAGTGCCCTAAGTAGAGCCCCTAAAGTTCTATTTGTTACCTCAGTTTGGCCATCGGTTTGTGGATGGCTAGAAGTAGAAAACAATAGTTTTGTTCCCAATTTGCTCCATAAGGTCTTCCAAAAATAACTGAGGAATTTAACATCCCTATCACTTACGATTGTTTTTGGAACACCATGTAACCGAATGATGTCTTTAAAGAATAGATCCGCATCATGGCTAGCATCATTTGTCTTCCTTCTAGAAAGAGCATCGGCAACAATGTTTTCCTTACCTTTCTTGTATTTGATCACATATGGAAAGGTATCAATGAAGGAAACCCACCTTGCATGTCTCTTGTTTAACTTACTTTGTCCCTTGAGATACTTGATGGATTCATGATCCGTGTGAATCACAAACTCTCGGCCCACCAAGTAGTGTTGCCATGTTTCCAATGCTCGAACAATAGCGTATAACTCTTTATCATATGTAGGATAATTAAGGGCAGCGCCACTCAATTTCTCACTAAAATACGCTAAAGGTTTCCCTTGTTGTTGCAAAACAGCCCCAATACCTATACCCGAAGCATCACATTCAACTTCAAAAGTTAGTGTAAAATTAGGTAAAGATTTTTTTTTTTTTTTGCTAAGTAAGGTAAAGATAAAATAGGGGAAGAAGTTAGTAATTGCTTAAGCTTATTGAAATTATCTTCTTGCGGTTTATCCCAAAAAGAAAGAGACGTCTTTCTTCACAACTTCATTCAATGGTGCGGCAATTGAGCTAAAGTCACGCACAAAACGTCTATAAAAACTTGCTAAACCATAGAATGATCGGACTTGTGTGGCTGATGTTGGTCTCGGCCAGCTTGTAATGGACTCAATTTTGACCGGATCAACCTTAATACCACTTGAATTAACAATATATCCAAGAAAGTTAATAGAATTAGTGCAAAAAAACGCATTTTTCTAACTTGGCATATAATGTTTGTTCTCTTAATATAGTAAAAACAGCCTTAAGATGTTGAACATGCTCTTCTAAGGTTTTACTATAAACAAGAATATCATCAAAATAAACTACAACAAATTTACCAAAACAATGACTGAATATGTAGTTCATTAATCTCATGAAAGTACTAGGTGCATTACTTAGACCAAAAGGCATTACAATCCATTCATATAAACCATATTTAGTCTTAAAAGCAGTTTTCCATTCATCACCTTCTTTCATTCTAATTTGGTGATAACCTTGAGTTAAATCGATTTTAGAAAAGATTAAAGCACCACTTAACTCATCTAGCATATCATCTAAGCGAGGTATAGGATGTCTATATTTAATAGTTATCTTATTAATATCGCGACAATCCGTACATAATCTGAAAGTGCCTTCTCTTTTAGGTACCAAAATAACCGGACTAGCACAAGGACTTAAAGATTCACGTACCTGCTCTTTTTCTAAGAGTAAATCGACTTGCCTTTGGATTTCTCGTGTCTCATCTGGATTTGCTCTATAGGCTGCCCTATTTGGAAGATTTGATCCCGGAATGAAGTCGATTTGATGTTCGATGCCTCGTATTGGAGGTAGACCTCTCGGCAACTCCTTTGGAAAAAGTTCCTTGAATTCTTTCAAAACATCAATACAAACACTAGGAAGAGAAGAAGTTAAATCATCAAAATTCAAAGTGTTAGGAAGAGATAACCTCTCGGCTTCTCTAAAAACAAGTAAAACAAGGGGGTTTATTTGCACGTAAAGCCCTTTCTACCTTTGCAAAATTGATAAATAAGCAATCTTTCTTGTCTTTTTGCGAGTATACCTTTTTGCTTGTTAAACTCTCGGCTTTTTCAGCCTTTTTTACCTCGGTTTTGGCCGGTTGGGCAGGGGTATGTGATTTGATCAACTCCCGCTCTTGTCTTCTTTTCTCTCTACCGTCGGCCATCCTTTGTTGCATCTCACAAACTTCAATGGGTGACATAGGATGTAAATTATAGCGAATCTTATCCCTTGTCACCGCATAAATATTCCTTTTACCCTTATGATCTACATCTCGATCATATTGCCAAGGTCTTCCTAAAATGATGTGACTTGCGGTCATTGGGACCACATCACAAGTGACCGAATCTTTATAGTTGCCAATGCTGAAATTTAGTTCCACTTGTTTGTCAACTTTAAGTTCTCCGCTATCATTTAACCAAGAAAGCTTATAGGGCGTTGGATGTGCTTTCAAGGGGTAAATCTAAAGCCGTAACCATCTCAAAAGAACAAACGTTAGTACAACTACCGCTATCAATTATAAGTAAACAAATCTTTCCTTGAATTGTGCATTTAGTTTGAAATAGATTGTTCCTTTGTTGATGCAAATTATCTAAAGGTTGAGAATGTAAAAGTTGCATATTTACCAAAAGATAATTGTTACCATTATCCCGGTCGAGTGTCCTCGGCTTCTTCCTCCGAATTGTGTCTTCGGCTATTTCCTCATCTTCACTAACCCACGATCCATCGTCCATCATGATCATGGTGCTTTTATTAGGACAATCCCGAGCAAAGTGTCCTTTGCCTTGACACTTAAAACATTCCCGATCATTTGATGTAGTAGATTTAGTTCGCAAATCGGTCGGTTTTGAAGTGTTTGATGTCCTTGCTGCCCCAAAAGAAGCGAGTGGCCACTTTTGTATTTCCCAAACTGCCCTTAGCATTGATTGGGCTCGGCAAAAACAGTAGAATTGTTTAGGGGACTGATTCGGCCTTTTCCAAGATTGGAAATTGGCCGAATAAGTCCTTGAACTTTCTCTTTTTGCTGCCTCTCAATTTGTTCAACAAAATAAACCATATTAATGAGAGAAGTAAGGTTAGCACGTTCTACCTTGGGTCTAATTTTTGTCATTTAGACCAGCCAAGAAACGAGCCAAAGTAGCTTCCCTAGCTTCTTGAATGTTTGCTCTTATCATGGAAATCTCCATCTCCTTGAAATATGCATCAACGGTCTTTGTCCCTTGCTTCAATCTTTGGAGTTGATTATACAACTCACGGTTAAAATTCCGGGGTACAAAACGTCGTGACATAACCGCTTTCATGTCATCCCAAGTATCAATTGGTCTTTGCTCCGTTCTTCTTCTTTCACTTACCTCATGATCCCACCAAATGGATGCATATTCTCCAAACTCCATGGCTGCTAACTTAACCTTTTTCTCTTCGAATAATTATGGACATCAAAAACATGGTTAACTTTTTCGTGTCCAATCAAAAAACAAATTAGGATCATTAGTACCAAGAAAAGAAGGAATCTTGGTCTTGATTGAACCAAGATTATTATCAAACCTTTGAGCTTGATAATTTGGTCTCGGTTCATCAAGATCAAAGGGTCTAGGATCATACCTTTGATTGTTTGGCCTCGGTTCATTATTAAAAAGAGGATTTGGATCATACCTTTGATTTTGATGATGGAATGGTCTCGGCTCAATTCTCTCTTCATGACCAAAAGGTCTTGGATCATACCTTACATCTTGATGGGATTGCCTTTGTTCATAGGCCGGATTTGGAATTATCTTTGGCACAACTCTCGGCTTAAAATCATCATTGTGCCGAGGGTTGATTCTTGCATTGTGATCAATTGATGCTTGAGAGTCTTGATCTTCTTGATCATCTTGGAGAGCCTTTTTACCTTTATCCGACTGGTTCTTGAATTCAAGAACATCCATTCGATCTTTTAAGTCATCAATGGATTGCAATACCGCTTTCATTGTGTGTTGCATTGATTCTTTGAAAAGTTTATCACTTTCCATGGCACCTTGCTCCAAGTACCTTCATTAAAAGACATTATCTTTGCAAAGAAAAATTCACACAAAAATCGTTAGTAGAAAAAAGATATAAAAGATTGAATCTTTTCACAAAATCTGGGAATAGTAATCTGTGAATAGTAGTCTGTGAATAGTAATCAGTGAATAGTAATCCGTGAATAGTAATCTGTGAATAGTAATCAGATTGTGTATTCTCTCAATATTGAATCTTTTCTCTCGATTTTTCCCAAAATACTTGTCAAGAACTTCCAACTTTGAATGTTTGAAGGGTTATAAGGATGGAAGGCTGAAAAAATAGTGCAAGAAGTACTTTCTTGACTTAAAAGAAAAGTGTAGTAAGAAAGAAAAAAAAATAATCTTTAAAAAGATGTAACCTTTACGCTTCTTGATTTTTTCTTTCTTCTTGATATTGCTTTTCTTGACGCCTTTCTTTACCCTTTTTACCCAAGACTTACCCTTATCTTGGCCACACAGATCAAGAACTTCTATGGGATGAAGACGTTACCTTGATATTTTAACCTTGATGGTGACTAATTCAAGATGAAGAGGGAACAAGATCCAATTCCTTGTTGAAGGAAGTTTGCTTTTGGATTGTATCCTTGTCTTTTTATGGGATAACTCGGCTGCCAATTTCTTTATATCCGAGTGGCTTTTTCGTTGGGTAGAATATTTTTTGTTATCTTTCGGCTTTTCTCAAGCAAACAAGAAAAAAAATTTCAAGAAAAACCTGTAAAGGGTACACCAAGATAGAGATCAACCTTTTGCTCGATACCACTTGATGCGAAATCTTGATGGGTTATATCAAGACTCGGCTGAAATTTAGATCTTTCTCTATCTCGAATGGTTTCTATGGGAATATACTTAACACAGATCCCGGAAAGGTTAAGTATCAATGAATGTTGAAACACCACAACTAGAGAAACCAACTAGTTGATCATTAGTAACTTAAAGGTTTATGAAATTCAACCGGAAGTTCATAAACAAGTAACAAAGGTTTAACCTTAATCAAAATATCAATATATCAAGTCTAAGTTACATGGCTGCCCAAAGCTCTATTAAATAGAGGAATTCGGCTATAAGAGAACCAAACTAACTTAAACTAGGAAAAGGGAAATAAGAGTCCTTGAAGAATTAGGACTCTTGAATAACAACTTGCTATCAAGTAACTACCTAAACAAGATAATAGGGACATGTGCCTATTATCTTGGCGGCACAATATAAATAAATACCAAAATAATGAAGAGTCCTAGTTGCATTAGGACTCTTAATAACAAACTAACTAACTTATGGACAACATGTTCTTTATTTAGCAAACTTGCTATATCTACAGCTAGAAATAGGAAAATAATAATACTTACTATAATTAAAGTCTAGAATAGTCTAGAATAGGCTAGAATAGACTTTAATATGTGAAAAGACTAAAATACCCTTTTTAGCCAAAATGCTTGTTTGGGCCGATTTCAATGCTTTCAAGAGTTAGAAGTTGAACTTGTACTTCATCTTTTAAATGAAGATTGGTTTCTTCTTTGGACTTCAACTCTCGGACCAAAGTGGCTAGTTATTGATTCCTTTGTCTTGTTCTTGATCTAGTCATTGGTCTATGGATCCTTTGTAAAGGATCATGTATCCTTCTAGATGGTCCCGTATCAGAGTCATTCTAAAGCTTTGGAGTATATATACATATAAAAATATGGCTGAAAAACGACTCTTTAACGGTCAAATAATGGCTAGTTCCCGCAGAGTTCGGTTGACCGAACTCTGAAGCTCGGATGACCAAGCACTACCTCGGTCGACCGAGATGCCACATAGGTCGACCGACCTTTATCTGTCCAACTCTCTGTCTTGCCTCGGTTGATCCGAGGTAAGGTCGGTTGAACCGACTTCTGAGCTGATTAGTCTTTTGAAGTCTTTTGAAGTCTAAAATGTTTTCCTAAAAGGTAACAAGTAAGAACACTTGGAAAACCATTTTAAAGGACTTAGACTTATAAAACAAAGGCTTTTAAGAAATGAACACATTTAAGAATCCTTTTAAAACCTTAGCCTTTTGAAAACGTGTTTGTGTGAATGCAAGACTAAAGTGTAGAGCTTATGTTCATGAGAGCTTTGGTTAGAGCTTTATAAGATAACGACTAATGACGACAAAGCTAAACTAACCAAACCTAAGTCTTCAATCTTCAATCTTGAAAGATAAGCCTTGAATATAACTTGAATCTTGATACCAATGGCTTGATTGAAGTACTTAGAGCTTCCATAATGAGTTCCGATATTCTACACAAAGATTAAGATCATTAGACACAACATTAAAAGTTTGTCCAATATCAAAAATCGAGTTTGTTCGCCCTTGGGGCTTACAATCTCCCCTTTTTTATTATGATAAACTTTTTATGTAATAAGATAGAATATGGACAAAATTAAGAACAAGGAAGCATGAGGAAGCATGGAAAAAAAGATCTTAGTACAAATAAGAACAAAGACTAGTGCTTAAAAGATAAAACCAATGAAGACAAAAACACTTAGTCATGATAACTTCTTTTTGCCATTGCATCTAGGGACTCTTAGAAGAGCCCTATTTCCCAAGCAACCTCCTTTCCTCCTTCCTTCCATTTAATATGTTTTGAGACATAAGATATATAAAAAGCTCCCCCTCAAAACATGCCGGAAAGGATAAAAAAACATGATTAATACACCAAGATTAATACACCATTTTAGCAAGATTAATACACTATTTTTCTCCCCCTTTGGCATAATCAAAAAGACTTCAATCTCCAAGATATAAGGGTGTACTTGCAAAAACATAAACAGTTCATAGCACAAGCAAAGTAAATACACCAATTTTCTGAAGAATGATCTTTTTGAATAAGCTTGGTTGATTTCTAAAAACAAAGAGTCCAAAATGACACACAAATATAAAGATGGTCATTTATGGTCCAAAATGAATATCAACCTAAGCTAAAAACAAAGGAGATAAGGAATATAACCTTTAAGAACAATCTCCCCGTTTATCAAACATACGATGTTAGCCATTTGAGATAAAACCAAGTATGATACCAATTGACCAATTGTAAAACATGATACCAATTGAAAATATAGCCAATTGTAAAACATGTTTGAAAATATAGCTAACAAAGTACTAGTGGAAGTGATACCATGAAATCATAAGATAAGCACAAGTATCACAACCAAAAGAAGTAGAGGAAGTGTAAGATAGCACTTGGAGTACATTCCTCTAACAAGTTAATGGTTAGCTAAATGAGTGTAGAAACTCTTAAAGTGATACTAACCAAAAACTATAATGAGATCACAATGGATAAGAAAATGAAGAATATGATCTCAAAATTATTAAGGGAGAGTATATGTGATACCAATTGAAGACACAAACAATTATAACACATATAACTTCCAAAATAACTTACAAAAGTTGGCTATAAGAGTTAAAAGATGAAAAGCAAGCCAACAAGTGATGTGATGATGTAAAATAAGACAATTGAGCATACATCACATAATAGAGTTTACATCCTAAGTCAAGCATCTAGACGATCAACCACATAAGATTAATGCTATAGACTTGAATATAAACACAACAACACCCCTATATGCAATAAAGATCAAGTAAAAGCAGAGCATTGCATATACAAACTCCCCCAAAGCATAAACACTAATTATAGAGGGAGGGGGGTTGTAAAAAGAGATTTCATCACAAGGATCAAATCATTAAGCTCTCTTATAACATGCTAAAAAACAATCAAAACATATGAAGAGCAAACATGTTATAAAAAGGAAAGAGATCGAGTTTAGCAAAATCTCATTGAATTTGATGAATGCTTTTGCACTTTGAGTTCATTCAATGAGTTCCTTGAGCTTCTCAATCTTCTTTTCATGACAAGTGTAGAGTCATCAATGATGGGTGACTTTTCTTTTCTTGATGAACTCTCTACAATCTTGTAATCCTTAGCATTTGACTCTTTTCTTGGAGTCTTAGCTCACTTGTGCCATTCCTTGTAGTTCAAATCTTCTTCTTGAAGCTTAGAACTCTTTGTTACCTACAAGGAATTCTTGAGAACAAATATGGTACCTTTTTAAAGGTCCTTCATGATTAGCTCAATATCTCAAGTAACCCATATATGCATAAGGATCATTGCAAATCAAAAACCAAGACAACTAGATGGATTCTTAATTGAATAATACATGACAAAACAAGAATCAATCAAGTTGCATATGCTACATCTCATAGATACCTTAGCTAAATAAACATGGACAATAAAGAACATGCTAAAGGTTATCTATATGAATATAACATTCAAGAATGTGAGATGCAATCATATATAAGAGCAAGCATGTATATATATCAAAAACACTTAAACACATTAATTAAAGTGTTAAGAGAAGGTGATTTTGATACCTTTGCTTTCTTACCAAGTGATGAAGACATTGTATTGACACTTTGGCTCTTGTCATCACTTGATGCTTTGCTCTTTGTATCTACGCAACTTGGTTCTCCAATTTATTAACATTTGAACTTTGAGAATCCAAGTGTTAAGGAGTGCTTTTGAATTTCTTCTTTTGGCACATCTCCTTTGACTTCTCCCCAATGCCACTTCTCTTGAATCAAGTCCATTGAAGCTTTGTGGCATACATCTAACTTATAAAAACCTATAAGATCAAGGGAAGAGTAGCTTTTGGTACCCACTTTTGTTTGGGTCCATGGGGTTTAGTTGAAATACGTTTAACTTTCCAAATAGTTTTTACCGCTTTTCCAATCTTCTTCTTAACATGGCATCTAGCAATAGAATGACCATGTTTTCCACAATATGTGCAACAAATGTGTGGCTTAGAAGAATTGTGAACATGCTCATGATATCTAATTTGCCTATGTGAGGTACTAGCATGCACAAAGTGATTCTTAGGCAACTTAGAAGAGCTAGCATGATCAATGTGATTAGCATTATAACCAAGACCATGTTTATCATGTGAAGCATGTTGCACACTAAGAATTTGATCAAGATTTTTTCTTACCCTTAGAAAAGTTATCAACAAGAAGGGTAAGGTCATTTAATTTGTTCTTCAAATGATCAAACTCTACAAGTTTGCTTTCGAGGGATGACAAATTAACACATGCTTCTTGATATTTCAATGAGGAAGTATTGCAAGTAGTAATAAGCTTTTCATTTTTTGATTTTCAAGCAATCAACATCATCACAAAGCTTTTTGTTATCAACAAGCAACTTAGATCTTTCTTGAAGCAAAGATTCAATTTTAAGCTTCATAGCTTTGTTTTGCTTTGCACAAATTTTCAATTGATCATACATATCACATAAGAGTTCATTAGGATAATCCTCCTCCTCATCATTATTATCATTATAAGAATTTGAAGGGGAGGGAGAAAGATGTACCTCATTACCAAATGCCATGAAGCAAACATTTGCATTTTCATCTTCTTCTTCATCACCACTCCCTTCTTGATCCCATGTGCTTAGCATGCTCTTGAAATTCTTTGGTTTAAAGAATTTTTTTCTTTTTTGTATTCCTTGGGCTCTTTTTTCTTTGGTGGAGGGGCATTCTCCTATGAGATGTTGATCACTTCCACATTCATAGCATTTCATCCCATGAGGATTTTGTTTTCTTCTATTTTGGAAGTGTTTTCTTCCTTTCCCGGAAAAACATTTTCTTCATGCGCTTTACCACCAAATCCATGGTCTCATCATCAAAGTTGATGTCTTCTTCATCACTTGAATCATTGGATTCATCAAGATCAAGAATAGCCTTTTAAAGCACCACTCATTTTTTTCCTTTTCAAGATGCTCATTCTTTTTGTGTGTGAGCTCATAAGTGAGAAGTGAACCGATGAGCTCCTCCGTGGGATAAGTCTTCAAGTTCTTTGCTTCTTCAATAACAAGAGCTTTTCCTTCCCAACTTTTTAGGAAGTGAGTTGAGAATCTTCCTATTCATTTCACCCATTGTGTATTCATTTCCATAAGATCTCAACCCATTGACAACATTTGTGAACCTAGTGTTCATCTCATTTATAGTTTCATTTGTCTTCATAGAGAAAAGCTCATATTCCCTCACAAGCATGTTGAGCTTTGATTCTTTGACTTGATTAGTCCCCTCATGGGTGACTTCTAATGATTTCCACATCTTGTGAGCGGATTTGCTTCCACGTACCCGATTGTACTCTTCCGGATTAAGAGCACAACTAATGATGTTCATAGCTCGATAATTGAGAGTCATTTTCTTGGACTCGTCTTGATTAAACTCATTGTCCAATTTTGCAACTTGAACACCATCTACCTCTTTCATAGGAACATAAGGACCTTCTTCAAAAATCTTCCATAAGGAGTAGTCTATAGAGCACACATAGATTTTGAAACGGTCTTTCCAAGCATTGAAATTATTTCCATAAAAGAGAGGTGGTCTATTTGTGGAAGATCCCTCTTGGTAGGCTAAGCGGAACAACCGGCCATTAATCTTTTCTTCAAGCGATTAAGTTAAAGATGAAGACGAGGCTCTGATACCAATTGAGGAAACCCAAGAGGGGGGGAGGGGGGGTGAATTGGGTTTTAACTAATCTTGTAAACTTTTTCGAATCTCTAAGCAATGCTATTGTAAGTTTGAGCAAGATGATTAAAAGCAAAGTAAAACCCAATAACAAGACAAAGGATTTAGAGTGGTTCGATTCACTTAGAATCTACATCCGCTACCTTGAGCCGCACCCAAGGATTTCAACAACTTCACTAAGAAGAACTTTACATTTGTGGACAACTCACTAAGAGTTTTACACAACAACCACAAAACAAAACTCACTAAGAGCTTGCCCACACAAAGTAGGACTATTACAATTGCCCACACTAAGTAGGACTTAAACAAATAACCCTATCACTAAGAAAGGGAATGAGATAGATTAAGTACAAAGTTTGATCACTCTTCTAAGTGAAAGATATACCTTTGAAGCACAAACAATTTCAGCTCTTTGAACATATGAAGTTCACTCTTTGTCTTGCATTTGAAATAACACCTTTGAGTGATTTAGATCAAGGCAATGAAGTGCATTTTCTTTGTAGGTGTTTTGGCTTGATGAGAAATCAATGAGAATATGTTTTGCAAGCCTATGAAAGTGTTAGAGTCTGATGCGAAATCTTGATGGGTTATATCAAGACTCGGCTGAAATTTAGATCTTTCTCTATCTCGAATGGTTTCTATGGGAATATACTTAACACAGTCCCGGAAAGGTTAAGTATCAATGAATGTTGAAACACCACAACTAGAGAAACCAACTAGTTGATACAGTAACTTAAAGGTTTATGAAATTCAACCGGAAGTTCATAAACAAGTAACAAAGGTTTAACCTTAATCAAAATATCAATATATCAAGTCTAAGTTACATGGCTGCCCAAAGCTCTATTAAATAGAGGAATTCGGCTATAAGAGAACCAAACTAACTTAAACTAGGAAAAGGGAAATAAGAGTCCTTGAAGAATTAGGACTCTTGAATAACAACTTGCTATCAAGTAACTACCTAAACAAGATAATAGGGACATGTGCCTATTATCTTGGCGGCACAATATAAATAAATACCAAAATAATGAAGAGTCCTAGTTGCATTAGGACTCTTAATAACAAACTAACTAACTTATGGACAACATGTCCTTTATTTAGCAAACTTGCTATATCTCGGCTAGAAATAGGAAAATAATAATACTTACTATAATTAAAGTCTAGAATAGTCTAGAATAGGCTAGAATAGACTTTAATATGTGAAAAGACTAAAATACCCTTTTTAGCCAAAATGCTTGTTTGGGGCGATTTCAATGCTTTCAAGAGTTAGAAGTTGAACTTGTACTTCATCTTTTAAATGAAGATTGGTTTCTTCTTTGGACTTCAACTCTCGGACCAAAGTGGCTAGTTCTTGATTCCTTTGTCTTGTTCTTGATCTAGTCATTGGTCTATGGATCCTTTGTAAAGGATCATGTATCCTTCTAGATGGTCCCGTATCATCCCCTCCCTCTTGAAAAGGATTCGACCTCGAATCATCATCATCTTCATCTATGTAATCCGAAACATCAAAAGGAGATAAGTCAGAAACATTAAAAGTAGAATGAACACCATACTTACCTTGCAAGTCTATTTGGTATGCATTGTCATTTATCTTCTTAATGACTTGAAAAGGGCCATCTCCTCTAGGATGTAGTTTGGACTGCCTTTCCTTTGGAAATCTTTCTTTCCTAAAGTGTATCCACACCCAATCACCAATCTCAAAGTTAATAACCTTGCGGCCTTTGTTGGTTTTAATTGCATTCCGGTCATTTGTCTTCTTGATGTTCTTGGCTACTTCGAAATGTATCCTTTGAACAAAGTCAGCCCTTGAATCACCTTCTATGTTATAATACTCATCAATAGGAAGAGGAATTAGATCTAAAGGGGTAAGGGGGTTAAAACCATAAACAACTTCAAAAGGTGAATTGTTAGTAGTAGAATGTAAAGTACGATTATAAGCAAATTCAGCTATAGGTAAACATTCTTCCCACTTTTTCAAGTTCTTTTGAATAAGTGCCCCTAAGTAGAGCCCCCTAAAGTTCTATTTGTTACCTCAGTTTGGCCATCGGTTTGTGGATGGCTAGAAGTAGAAAACAATAGTTTTGTTCCCAATTTGCTCCATAAGGTCTTCCAAAAATAACTGAGGAATTTAACATCCCTATCACTTACGATTGTTTTTGGAACACCATGTAACCGAATGATGTCTTTAAAGAATAGATCCGCAACATGGCTAGCATCATTTGTCTTCCTTCTAGAAAGAGCATCGGCAACAATGTTTTCCTTACCTTTCTTGTATTTGATCACATATGGAAAGGTATCAATGAAGGAAACCCACCTTGCATGTCTCTTGTTTAACTTACTTTGTCCCTTGAGATACTTGATGGATTCATGATCCGTGTGAATCACAAACTCTCGGCCCACCAAGTAGTGTTGCCATGTTTCCAATGCTCGAACAATAGCGTATAACTCTTTATCATATGTAGGATAATTAAGGGCAGCGCCACTCAATTTCTCACTAAAATACGCTAAAGGTTTCCCTTGTTGTTGCAAAACAGCCCCAATACCTATACCCGAAGCATCACATTCAACTTCAAAAGTTAGTGTAAAATTAGGTAAAGATTTTTTTTTTTTTTTGCTAAGTAAGGTAAAGATAAAATAGGGGAAGAAGTTAGTAATTGCTTAAGCTTATTGAAATTATCTTCTTGCGGTTTATCCCAAAAGAAAGAGACGTCTTTCTTCACAACTTCATTCAATGGTGCGGCAATTGAGCTAAAGTCACGCACAAAACGTCTATAAAAACTTGCTAAACCATAGAATGATCGGACTTGTGTGGCTGATGTTGGTCTCGGCCAGCTTGTAATGGACTCAATTTTGACCGGATCAACCTTAATACCACTTGAATTAACAATATATCCAAGAAAGTTAATAGAATTAGTGCAAAAAACGCATTTTTCTAACTTGGCATATAATGTTTGTTCTCTTAATATAGTAAAAACAGCCTTAAGATGTTGAACATGCTCTTCTAAGGTTTTACTATAAACAAGAATATCATCAAAATAAACTACAACAAATTTACCAAAACAATGACGGAATATGTAGTTCATTAATCTCATGAAAGTACTAGGTGCATTACTTAGACCAAAAGGCATTACAATCCATTCATATAAACCATATTTAGTCTTAAAAGCAGTTTTCCATTCATCACCTTCTTTCATTCTAATTTGGTGATAACCTTGAGTTAAATCGATTTTAGAAAAGATTAAAGCACCACTTAACTCATCTAGCATATCATCTAAGCGAGGTATAGGATGTCTATATTTAATAGTTATCTTATTAATATCGCGACAATCCGTACATAATCCGAAAGTGCCTTCTCTTTTAGGTACCAAAATAACCGGACTAGCACAAGGACTTAAAGATTCACGTACTCGCTCTTTTTCTAAGAGTAAATCGACTTGCCTTTGGATTTCTCGTGTCTCATCCGGATTTGCTCTATAGGCTGCCCTATTTGGAAGATTTGATCCCGGAATGAAGTCGATTTGATGTTCGATGCCTCGTATTGGAGGTAGACCTCTCGGCAACTCCTTTGGAAAAAGTTCCTTGAATTCTTTCAAAACATCAATACAAACACTAGGAAGAGAAGAAGTTAAATCATCAAAATTCAAAGTGTTAGGAAGAGATAACCTCTCGGCTTCTCTAAAAACAAGTAAAACAAGGGGGTTTATTTGCACGTAAAGCCCTTTCTACCTTTGCAAAATTGATAAATAAGCAATCTTTCTTGTCTTTTTGCGAGTATACCTTTTGCTTGTTAAACTCTCGGCTTTTTCAGCCTTTTTTACCTCGGTTTTGGCCGGTTGGGCAGGGGTATGTGATTTGATCAACTCCCGCTCTTGTCTTCTTTTCTCTCTACCGTCGGCCATCCTTTGTTGCATCTCACAAACTTCAATGGGTGACATAGGATGTAAATTATAGCGAATCTTATCCCTTGTCACCGCATAAATATTCCTTTTACCCTTATGATCTACATCTCGATCATATTGCCAAGGTCTTCCTAAAATGATGTGACTTGCGGTCATTGGGACCACATCACAAGTGACCGAATCTTTATAGTTGCCAATGCTGAAATTTAGTTCCACTTGTTTGTCAACTTTAAGTTCTCCGCTATCATTTAACCAAGAAAGCTTATAGGGCGTTGGATGTGCTTTCAAGGGTAAATCTAAAGCCGTAACCATCTCAAAAAGAACAAACGTTAGTACAACTACCGCTATCAATTATAAGTAAACAAATCTTTCCTTGAATTGTGCATTTAGTTTGAAATAGATTGTTCCTTTGTTGATGCAAATTATCTAAAGGTTGAGAATGTAAAAGTTGCATATTTACCAAAAGATAATTGTTACCATTATCCGGTCGAGTGTCCTCGGCTTCTTCCTCCTGAATTGTGTCTTCGGCTATTTCCTCATCTTCACTAACCCACGATCCATCGTCCATCATGATCATGGTGCTTTTATTAGGACAATCCCGAGCAAAGTGTCCTTTGCCTTGACACTTAAAACATTCCCGATCATTTGATGTAGTAGATTTAGTTCGCAAATCGGTCGGTTTTGAAGTGTTTGATGTCCTTGCTGCCCCAAAAGAAGCAGTGGCCACTTTTGTATTTCCCAAACTGCCCTTAGCATTGATTGGGCTCGGCAAAAACAAGTAGAATTGTTTAGGGGACTGATTCGGCCTTTTCCAAGATTGGAAATTGGCCGAATAAGTCCTTGAACTTTCTCTTTTTGCTGCCTCTCAATTTGTTCAGCAAAATAAACCATATTAATGAGAGAAGTAAGGTTAGCACGTTCTACCTTGGGTCTAATTTTTGTCATTTAGACCAGCCAAGAAACGAGCCAAAGTAGCTTCCCTAGCTTCTTGAATGTTTGCTCTTATCATGGAAATCTCCATCTCCTTGAAATATGCATCAACGGTCTTTGTCCCTTGCTTCAATCTTTGGAGTTGATTATACAACTCACGGTTAAAATTCGGGGTACAAAACGTCGTGACATAACCGCTTTCATGTCATCCCAAGTATCAATTGGTCTTTGCTCCGTTCTTCTTCTTTCACTTACCTCATGATCCCACCAAATGGATGCATATTCTCCAAACTCCATGGCTGCTAACTTAACCTTTTTCTCTTCGAATAATTATGGACATCAAAAAACATGGTTAACTTTTTCGTGTCCAATCAAAAAAACAAATTAGGATCATTAGTACCAAGAAAAGAAGGAATCTTGGTCTTGATTGAACCAAGATTATTATCAAACCTTTGAGCTTGATAATTTGGTCTCGGTTCATCAAGATCAAAGGGTCTAGGATCATACCTTTGATTGTTTGGCCTCGGTTCATTATTAAAAAGAGGATTTGGATCATACCTTTGATTTTGATGATGGAATGGTCTCGGCTCAATTCTCTCTTCATGACCAAAAGGTCTTGGATCATACCTTACATCTTGATGGGATTGCCTTTGTTCATAGGCCGGATTTGGAATTATCTTTGGCACAACTCTCGGCTTAAAATCATCATTGTGCCGAGGGTTGATTCTTGCATTGTGATCAATTGATGCTTGAGAGTCTTGATCTTCTTGATCATCTTGGAGAGCCTTTTTACCTTTATCCGACTGGTTCTTGAATTCAAGAACATCCATTCGATCTTTTAAGTCATCAATGGATTGCAATACCGCTTTCATTGTGTGTTGCATTGATTCTTTGAAAAGTTTATCACTTTCCATGGCACCTTGCTCCGAAGTACCTTCATTAAAAGACATTATCTTTGCAAAGAAAAATTCACACAAAAATCGTTAGTAGAAAAAAGATATAAAAGATTGAATCTTTTCACAAAATCTGGGAATAGTAATCTGTGAATAGTAGTCTGTGAATAGTAATCTGTGAATAGTAATCAGTGAATAGTAATCCGTGAATAGTAATCTGTGAATAGTAATCAGATTGTGTATTCTCTCAATATTGAATCTTTTCTCTCGATTTTTCCCAAAATACTTGTCAAGAACTTCCAACTTTGAATGTTTGAAGGGTTATAAGGATGGAAGGCTGAAAAAATAGTGCAAGAAGTACTTTCTTGACTTAAAAGAAAAGTGTAGTAAGAAAGAAAAAAAAATAATCTTTAAAAAGATGTAACCTTTACGCTTCTTGATTTTTCTTTCTTCTTGATATTGCTTTTCTTGACGCCTTTCTTTACCTTTTTACCCAAGACTTACCCTTATCTTGGCCACACAGATCAAGAACTTCTATGGGATGAAGACGTTACCTTGATATTTTAACCTTGATGGTGACTAATTCAAGATGAAGAGGGAACAAGATCCAATTCCTTGTTGAAGGAAGTTTGCTTTTGGATTGTATCCTTGTCTTTTATGGGATAACTCGGCTGCCAATTTCTTTATATCCGAGTGGCTTTTTTCGTTGGGTAGAATATTTTTTGTTATCTTTCGGCTTTTCTCAAGCAAACAAGAAAAAAAAATTTCAAGAAAAACTTGTAAAGGGTACACCAAGATAGAGATCAACCTTTTGCTCGATACCACTTGATGCGAAATCTTGATGGGTTATATCAAGACTCGGCTGAAATTTAGATCTTTCTCTATCTCGAATGGTTTCTATGGGAATATACTTAACACAGTCCGGAAAGGTTAAGTATCAATGAATGTTGAAACACCACAACTAGAGAAACCAACTAGTTGATACAGTAACTTAAAGGTTTATGAAATTCAACCGGAAGTTCATAAACAAGTAACAAAGGTTTAACCTTAATCAAAATATCAATATATCAAGTCTAAGTTACATGGCTGCCCAAAGCTCTATTAAATAGAGGAATTCGGCTATAAGAGAACCAAACTAACTTAAACTAGGAAAAGGGAAATAAGAGTCCTTGAAGAATTAGGACTCTTGAATAACAACTTGCTATCAAGTAACTACCTAAACAAGATAATAGGGACATGTGCCTATTATCTTGGCGGCACAATATAAATAAATACCAAAATAATGAAGAGTCCTAGTTGCATTAGGACTCTTAATAACAAACTAACTAACTTATGGACAACATGTTCTTTATTTAGCAAACTTGCTATATCTCGGCTAGAAATAGGAAAATAATAATACTTACTATAATTAAAGTCTAGAATAGTCTAGAATAGGCTAGAATAGACTTTAATATGTGAAAAGACTAAAATACCCTTTTTAGCCAAAATGCTTGTTTGGGCCGATTTCAATGCTTTCAAGAGTTAGAAGTTGAACTTGTACTTCATCTTTTAAATGAAGATTGGTTTCTTCTTTGGACTTCAACTCTCGGACCAAAGTGGCTAGTTATTGATTCCTTTGTCTTGTTCTTGATCTAGTCATTGGTCTATGGATCCTTTGTAAAGGATCATGTATCCTTCTAGATGGTCCCGTATCAGAGTCATTCTAAAGCTTTGGAGTATATATACATATAAAAATATGGCTGAAAAACGACTCTTTAACGGTCAAATAATGGCTAGTTCCCGAAGCACTACCTCGGTCGACCGAGATGCCACATAGGTCGACCGACCTTTATCTGTCCAACTCTCTGTCTTGCCTCGGTTGATCCGAGGTAAGGTCGGTTGAACCGACTTCTGAGCTGATTAGTCTTTTGAAGTCTTTTGAAGTCTAAAATGTTTTCCTAAAAGGTAACAAGTAAGAACACTTGGAAAACCATTTTAAAGGACTTAGACTTATAAAACAAAGGCTTTTAAGAAATGAACACATTTAAGAATCCTTTTAAAACCTTAGCCTTTTGAAAACGTGTTTGTGTGAATGCAAGACTAAAGTGTAGAGCTTATGTTCATGAGAGCTTTGGTTAGAGCTTTATAAGATAACGACTAATAACGACTAATGACGACAAAGCTAAACTAACCAAACCTAAGTCTTCAATCTTCAATCTTGAAAGATAAGCCTTGAATATAACTTGAATCTTGATACCAATGGCTTGATTGAAGTACTTAGAGCTTCCATAATGAGTTCCGATATTCTACACAAAGATTAAGATCATTAGACACAACATTAAAAGTTTGTCCAATATCAAAAACTGAGTTTGTTCGCCCTTGGGGCTTACAATCTCCCCCTTTTTTATTATGATAAACTTTTATGTAATAAGATAGAATATGGACAAAATTAAGAACAAGGAAGCATGAGGAAGCATGGAAAAAAGATCTTAGTACAAATAAGAACAAAGACTAGTGCTTAAAAGATAAAACCAATGAAGACAAAAACACTTAGTCATGATAACTTCTTTTTGCCATTGCATCTAGGGACTCTTAGAAGAGCCCTATTTCCCAAGCAACCTCCTTTCCTCCTTCCTTCCATTTAATATGTTTTGAGACATAAGATATATAAAAAGCTCCCCCTCAAAACATGCCGGAAAGGATAAAAAAACATGATTAATACACCAAGATTAATACACCATTTTAGCAAGATTAATACACTATTTTTCTCCCCCTTTGGCATAATCAAAAAGACTTCAATCTCCAAGATATAAGGGTGTACTTGCAAAAACATAAACAGTTCATAGCACAAGCAAAGTAAATACACCAATTTTCTGAAGAATGATCTTTTTGAATAAGCTTGGTTGATTTCTAAAAACAAAGAGTCCAAAATGACACACAAATATAAAGATGGTCATTTATGGTCCAAAATGAATATCAACCTAAGCTAAAAACAAAGGAGATAAGGAATATAACCTTTAAGAACAATCTCCCCGTTTATCAAACATACGATGTTAGCCATTTGAGATAAAACCAAGTATGATACCAATTGACCAATTGTAAAACATGATACCAATTGAAAATATAGCCAATTGTAAAACATGTTTGAAAATATAGCTAACAAAGTACTAGTGGAAGTGATACCATGAAATCATAAGATAAGCACAAGTATCACAACCAAAAGAAGTAGAGGAAGTGTAAGATAGCACTTGAGTACATTCCTCTAACAAGTTAATGGTTAGCTAAATGAGTGTAGAAACTCTTAAAGTGATACTAACCAAAAACTATAATGAGATCACAATGGATAAGAAAATGAAGAATATGATCTCAAAATTATTAAGGGAGAGTATATGTGATACCAATTGAAGACACAAACAATTATAACACATATAACTTCCAAAATAACTTACAAAAGTTGGCTATAAGAGTTAAAAGATGAAAAGCAAGCCAACAAGTGATGTGATGATGTAAAATAAGACAATTGAGCATACATCACATAATAGAGTTTACATCCTAAGTCAAGCATCTAGACGATCAACCACATAAGATTAATGCTATAGACTTGAATATAAACACAACAACACCCCTATATGCAATAAAGATCAAGTAAAAGCAGAGCATTGCATATACAAACTCCCCCAAAGCATAAACACTAATTATAGAGGGGAAGGGGGGTTGTAAAAAAGAGATTTCATCACAAGGATCAAATCATTAAGCTCTCTTATAACATGCTAAAAAACAATCAAAACATATGAAGAGCAAACATGTTATAAAAGGAAAGAGATCGAGTTTAGCAAAATCTCATTGAATTTGATGAATGCTTTTGCACTTTGAGTTCATTCAATGAGTTCCTTGAGCTTCTCAATCTTCTTTTCATGACAAGTGTAGAGTCATCAATGATGGGTGACTTTTCTTTTCTTGATGAACTCTCTACAATCTTGTAATCCTTAGCATTTGACTCTTTTCTTGGAGTCTTAGCTCACTTGTGCCATTCCTTGTAGTTCAAATCTTCTTCTTGAAGCTTAGAACTCTTTGTTACCTACAAGGAATTCTTGAGAACAAATATGGTACCTTTTTAAAGGTCCTTCATGATTAGCTCAATATCTCAAGTAACCCATATATGCATAAGGATCATTGCAAATCAAAAACCAAGACAACTAGATGGATTCTTAATTGAATAATACATGACAAAACAAGAATCAATCAAGTTGCATATGCTACATCTCATAGATACCTTAGCTAAATAAACATGGACAATAAAGAACATGCTAAAGGTTATCTATATGAATATAACATTCAAGAATGTGAGATGCAATCATATATAAGAGCAAGCATGTATATATATCAAAAACACTTAAACACATTAATTAAAGTGTTAAGAGAAGGTGATTTTGATACCTTTGCTTTCTTACCAAGTGATGAAGACATTGTATTGACACTTTGGCTCTTGTCATCACTTGATGCTTTGCTCTTTGTATCTACGCAACTTGGTTCTCCAATTTATTAACATTTGAACTTTGAGAATCCAAGTGTTAAGGAGTGCTTTTGAATTTCTTCTTTTGGCACATCTCCTTTGACTTCTCCCCAATGCCACTTCTCTTCGAATCAAGTCCATTGAAGCTTTGTGGCATACATCTAACTTATAAAAACCTATAAGATCAAGGGAAGAGTAGCTTTTGGTACCCACTTTTGTTTGGGTCCATGGGGTTTAGTTGAAATACGTTTAACTTTCCAAATAGTTTTTACCGCTTTTCCAATCTTCTTCTTAACATGGCATCTAGCAATAGAATGACCATGTTTTCCACAATATGTGCAACAAATGTGTGGCTTAGAAGAATTGTGAACATGCTCATGATATCTAATTTGCCTATGTGAGGTACTAGCATGCACAAAGTGATTCTTAGGCAACTTAGAAGAGCTAGCATGATCAATGTGATTAGCATTATAACCAAGACCATGTTTATCATGTGAAGCACGTTGCACACTAAGAATTTGATCAAGATTTTTCTTACCCTTAGAAAAGTTATCAACAAGATGGGTAAGGTCATTTAATTTGTTCTTCAAATGATCAAACTCTACAAGTTTGCTTTCAAGGGATGACAAATTAACACATGCTTCTTGATATTTCAATGAGGAAGTATTGCAAGTAGTAATAAGCTTTTCATTTTTGATTTTCAAGCAATCAACATCATCACAAAGCTTTTTGTTATCAACAAGCAACTTAGATCTTTCTTGAAGCAAAGATTCAATTTTAAGCTTCATAGCTTTGTTTTGCTTTGCACAAATTTTCAATTGATCATACATATCACATAAGAGTTCATTAGGATAATCCTCCTCCTCATCATTATTATCATTATAAGAATTTGAAGGGGAGGGAGAAAGATGTACCTCATTACCAAATGCCATGAAGCAAACATTTGCATTTTCATCTTCTTCTTCATCACCACTCCCTTCTTGATCCCATGTGCTTAGCATGCTCTTGAAATTCTTTGGTTTAAAGAATTTTTTCTTTTTGTATTCCTTGGGCTCTTTTTCTTTGGTGGAGGGGCATTCTCCTATGAGATGTTGATCACTTCCACATTCATAGCATTTCATCCCATGAGGATTTTGTTTTCTTCTATTTTGGAAGTGTTTTCTTCCTTTCCCGGAAAACATTTTCTTCATGCGCTTTACCACCAAATCCATGGTCTCATCATCAAAGTTGATGTCTTCTTCATCACTTGAATCATTGGATTCATCAAGATCAAGAATAGCCTTTAAAGCACCACTCATTTTTTCCTTTTCAAGATGCTCATTCTTTTTGTGTGTGAGCTCATAAGTGAGAAGTGAACCGATGAGCTCCTCCGTGGGATAAGTCTTCAAGTTCTTTGCTTCTTCAATAACAAGAGCTTTTCCTTCCCAACTTTTAGGAAGTGAGTTGAGAATCTTCCTATTCATTTCACCCATTGTGTATTCATTTCCATAAGATCTCAACCCATTGACAACATTTGTGAACCTAGTCTTCATCTCATTTATAGTTTCATTTGTCTTCATAGAGAAAAGCTCATATTCCCTCACAAGCATGTTGAGCTTTGATTCTTTGACTTGATTAGTCCCCTCATGGGTGACTTCTAATGATTTCCACATCTTGTGAGCGGATTTGCTTCCACGTACCCGATTGTACTCTTCCGGATTAAGAGCACAACTAATGATGTTCATAGCTCGATAATTGAGAGTCATTTTCTTGGACTCGTCTTGATTAAACTCATTGTCCAATTTTGCAACTTGAACACCATCTACCTCTTTCATAGGAACATAAGGACCTTCTTCAAAAAATCTTCCATAAGGGAGTAGTCTATAGAGCACACATAGATTTTGAAACGGTCTTTCCAAGCATTGAAATTATTTCCATAAAAGAGAGGTGGTCTATTTGTGGAAGATCCCTCTTGGTAGGCTAAAGCGGAACAACCGCCATTAATCTTTTCTTCAAGCGATTAAGTTAAAGATGAAGACGAGGCTCGATACCAATTGAGGAAACACAAGAGGGGAGGGGGGTGAATTGGGTTTTAACTAATCTTGTAAACTTTTTTCGAATCTCTAAGCAATGCTATTGTAAGTTTGAGCAAGATGATTAAAAAGCAAAGTAAAACCCAATAACAAGACAAAGGATTTAGAGTGGTTCGATTCACTTAGAATCTACATCCGCTACCTTGAGCCGCACTCCAAGGATTTCAACAACTTCACTAAGAAGAACTTTACACTTGTGGACAACTCACTAAGAGTTTTACACAACAACCACAAAACAAAACTCACTAAGAGCTTGCCCACACAAAGTAGGACTATTACAATTGCCCACACTAAGTAGGACTTAAACAAATAACCCTATCACTAAGAAAGGGAATGAGATAGATTAAGTACAAAGTTTGATCACTCTTCTAAGTGAAAGATATACCTTTGAAGCACAAACAATTTCAGCTCTTTGAACATATGAAGTTCACTCTTTGTCTTGCATTTGAAATAACACCTTTGAGTGATTTAGATCAAGGCAATGAAGTGCATTTTCTTTGTAGGTGTTTTGGCTTGATGAGAAATCAATGAGAATATGTTTTGCAAGCCTATGAAAGTGTTAGAGTCATTCTAAAGCTTTGGAGTATACATATAAAAATATGGCTGAAAAACGACTCTTTAACGGTCAAATAATGGCTAGTTCCCGCAGAGTTCGGTTGACCGAACTCTGAAGCTCGGATGACCAAGCACTACCTCGGTCGACCGAGATGCCACATAGGTCGACCGACTTTGATCTGTCCAACTCTTTGTCTTGCCTCGGTTGATCCGAGGTAAGGTCGGTTGAACCGACTTCTGAGCTGATTAGTCTTTTGAAGTCTTTTGAAGTCTAAAATGTTTTCCTAAAAGGTAACAAGTAAGAACACTTGGAAAACCATTTTAAAGGACTTAGACTTATAAAACAAAGGCTTTTAAGAAATGAACACATTTAAGAATCCTTTTAAAACCTTAGCCTTTTGAAAACGTGTTTGTGTGAATGCAAGACTAAAGTGTAGAGCTTATGTTCATGAGAGCTTTGGTTAGAGCTTTATAAGATAACGACTAATAACGACTAATGACGACAAAGCTAAACTAACCAAACCTAAGTCTTCAATCTTCAATCTTGAAAGATAAGCCTTGAATATAACTTGAATCTTGATACCAATGGCTTGATTGAAGTACTTAGAGCTTCCATAATGAGTTCCGATATTCTATCACAAAGATTAAGATCATTAGACACAACATTAAAAGTTTGTCCAATATCAAAAATTGAGTTTGTTCGCCCTTAGGGCTTACAATGCCCTTCCATTCTCTCTAGGTTATTAGAAACTCAGAAAACGAAGAGCCAGCACTCGCTCCTCGTTTCGTCGCGTGGATACCGGTAGAGAGAAATTCTGCAAGGGAAGGCTATTGGTGGCAGCAACACATAATCCTAAATCAAAACCTTTAACGAAAAATTGTAAGTCTTTTTTGTCTGAATAATCAATTCCCATGGTATGAGCGAATCCTTCAGGAGAGGATTCATGGGTGTTTAGAACGAGTTTTTTCCCATGAATCCCTTCAGGTTGATGCGAGAGCTGCTTTGTCTAAGCAGGCAGCAGTTATTCCGTTGACCATCATTGAGTTGGGGCTTGAGGGAGTACCCTCTTTTGGAGGATCATGAGGCAGTACCAAGGCCAAAGGAACAAAAAAGGTTATCTTGGAAGACGATATTCGTAAGTCGAGCCGCATTGCTTAGGAGGTCATGGCTATGTTTTCCCCTCTTATATCGTTTTATAATTGTTGTTTAATGAATTTACTCATATGGAATGTTAGAAGTATTGGGAATGACGAATTGATAGCCCGTGTGAAACATCTTCGTAGGGAATATCAATTATCTATTATTGTTCTTCTTGAACCTATGTTGCAGCTTTCAGATTTAAGACTAATTGCCTCACCTTTTGGGTTTTGATTTCTATTATGGGAATTGTACAAGTACAATTTGGATATTATGGGATGGAAAAATGGACTTGATTGTTATAGATGATCACGAGCAAGTGGTGCATGTCAAATTTAATAATTTTTCAAGTGTCACTGTGTATGGTTCTATTATATATGCTCATTGTCAATATACCAGAGACATGTCTTGTGGGATGAATTGATAAGCTTCACATGGTCACATAATGCCCCTTGGATTGTGGGGGTGATTTTAATGTTGTGATGAATCAACCAGAAAGTTTTGGTCGGTTCCGGCATCGTTGCCTACGTTGGAATTCAATCAAGCGGTTCATGATAGCGGATTAATTGATGTTGACTTCTCAGGCAGCCACTTTACATGGAGTAGAAGTTCAAATCCACCCCTTTTTAGGCGCTTGACAGAGTTCTTGTTAATACTGAATGGAACAACATATTTACTAGCACATCGGTGGAGCATCTACATCACACGATTTCAGATAATTGTCCTCTAAAGGTTACTATTTGGATTTATGATACAAATAGATGGGCGGAGAGATTAGATGACAATGGCGTGGATTTTTATATGGGCAAGTTAAAGAGGTTAAAAGGTAGTTTGAGGCGGTGGAACAAAGAGACTTTTGGAGATATTAATGATACTTTGCGGGAAGCCGAGCAAGATGTATCCAAAGCTGAGGTGAGATATGATTTGTCTCCCTCGGTTGCGGCATACGAGGATCTAAAAGTTTCTCAAGATGTTTATGCTAATGTACTTCTTTTGGAAGAAATGTTTTGGAAACAAAATTCGCGAGTAAAATAGTTGGAAGCAAGAAACGCAAACAAAAAATATTTTCATGCCTTGTGTACGAATAGGTGGAAACGAATGTATATCACAAGCGTGCAAAGTGTTATGGGGGTGAGGATCACGGATCAAGAAGGGATAGGCCGAGAGGGTCCGACTTATTACAAGGACCTTTATGAGATGGACGATTTTGTAATGGAAAATGATACTGAAGGGATTCATGGGCAGAAACTCGTTTTAAACACCCATGAGTCCTCCCCCGAAGGATCCGGTCATACCATGGGAATCGAAAATTACTTACGAAAGATTTGCGTTCTTCGGCTAAAGATTCTGTCTTTCCGGATGTGTGATGCTGCCACCAATAGCCTTCCCTTGCGAAATTTCTCTCTACAGGTATCCACGCAACGAAACGAGCAGCAAGTCTAGCTCTACGTTTCTGAGTTTCAGGAATCTAGAGAGAATAGAAGGGCAGAAAATCCAGAAAATCAAGAATACTGATTTTAGGAGTATTTTGGTTTATTGCGGCTCAAGCAAAAGAATAACCTAGGGTTTCGGCCAAAAGAGGATTATATAGGTGTGAGAGTTTGTTCCGAAAACAACTCCCACGTCCTATCAACCTCTTCTGGTAGTGGGAGTCTTTATCGCATAATAACTCCCACGTAATCCCAGCTAGAACCAAAGTACCGAAAATGCCCCGCATTAATCTCTAATTCGAATAATAACATATAATTATTCTTAGAAAAATAAATGTAAGATACAATGAACCTAGACACATTCTAGATTCATTGAATCTGGACATGAAGCTCGTTAACTCGTCTATGCGTGTGACCCTGTAGGTTCAATTCACAATGGCAATGAAAACATACGCTTAGTATTAGTATGTGTTCATACATCACAAGTGGTCCCTAGCAGGACATTGTGACTACCCAAAGTGAATGAATGTTCAGTGGGACCTAATATCAATCCACTATTTAATCCCTTTGACTCGCGATATCCAAATTAAGCGTAAGGCATGGTATTTGTCCCCCTTATAAAGCTTAATTGTATTTATGCTCGATCTCCAGGTAGACTGTTCCAACAAATAGTATTTAATAACCACTTTATTAAATACATTTGAGCATGGCCATGCATTTAAACAGTTTTCCCTATCGAGGGGCCCATGGATATCTCTCTCTAATAAGAGAGGGACAAATCCCTTGCAAATGCTTCTCACATTCAAGCCATGATAGGATACTACATCCGATCATCAGTCGTATTAATCACTCGATTAAAAGTAACGTCCGACTGAGTCAAAACGTAACTCCATTCATGCTGGAAACGATGGAGACATAAGACCTAAGGATTCCATATAATATTGAGGAAGTAATACTGTAAAACACAAGAGGGGGTGAATTGGGTTTTAATCGATCTTACAAACTTTTTCAATAGCAAAACAAAACCCAATAACAAGACAAAGGATTTAGAGTGGTTCGATTCACTTAGAATCTACATCCACTACCTTGAGCCGCACCCAAGGATTTGCAACAACTTCACTAAGAAGACTTTTTTACAATTGTGGCTAACTCACTAAGAGTTTTACAACACAACCACAATACACAAACTCACTAAGAGTTACTTGCCCACACAAAGTAGGACTTTTACAAGATTAACCCTATCACTAAGAAAGAGAATAAGATGGGTTAAATAACAAGGTTGTTCACTCTTCTAAGTGAAAGATATATACATTTGAAGTACAAGAATTGTTGGCTCTTTAGAACATATGAATTCCACTCTTTGTCTTGCTTTTGAAAGATCACTCTTGAATGATTTAGATCATAGAAATGAAGAGCATTTGCTTTGTGAGTGTTTAGACTTGATAAGAAATCAATGTAAATTGTATGTCCAAGTCTCTCAGTCATTCTCTAGCTTTGGAGTATTTATACATTTCAAAATAGGCTGAAAAACGACTCTGCAACGGTCAAATAACGACTAGTTCTCGCAGAGGTCGGTTGACCGAACACAGACCTCGGATGACCGAAGCTAGCCTCGGTTGAGCCTTAGCCAACCTCGGTCGACCGACCCTAGCCTAGGTCGACCGAACTCCCCTTTTTCCAAAGGGTTCAACTCTCTGTTTCTCGTCGGTTGATCCGATCTTGAGCTCGGTTGACCAACCTTCTTGAGTATGAGAGATGTTGATATTTCACACGTTTTGAAATCTATTGAAGTCTAAAAGGTTTTCTCAATATGTTACAAGTAAGAGCATTTAGAAAACCATTTTAAAAGACTTATACTTTGAAATCAAAGGCTTTTGAGATATGAACACATATGAGAATCATTTTGAAACTTAGCCTTTTGAAAACGTGTTTATGAAAACATGCAAGACTTGAGTGTAGAACTTATGTTCATGAGAGCATTGGTTAGAGCTTATAAGATAATGACTTATAATGACAAAGCTAATCTAACCAAACCTAAGTCTTCAATCTTCAATCTTGAAAGATGAGCCTTGAATAATATGACTTTGAATCTTGATCATGGCTTGATTGAAGTACTTAGAGCTTCCAATATGAATTCCGATATTCTATCACAAAGATTAAGATCATTAGACACAACATCAAATGTTTGTCCATTATCAAAAACCGAGTTCGTTCGCCCTTAGGGCTTACAATTACTTATGTCTAAATAACCATGAAGTATTACTTTTCTAAGGGATCACGTCCGATACAATATATCCTAATGTATTGAATCTATGATATGATTTGTATTCATTACACATGATCAATAAAACATAATCATCAATCAAACATCATACTAGTTCTATTTCATTGTAAAGAACATTACATAAAACTAGGGACAATCAGAATAGTAATTGCATAAGCTAATGAGTTTTACTATCAAATCAAACATTTGATGTTCAATAGCAAAATCAACTATTCACTTGACATGCTCAATATATATATAACGTACAACATATGCTATTGGACATAAGGCACTACTAACAATCTCTCACTTGCCCAAGGTCCAATCATGCATGATCCTCAATCCCATTGACCTAGTATGACTCTCATTGAAACGGTACTATCTGGGAAGCCTGAAGAGGTCATTTTAATTAACTCATATATTCCAAGTAAAGCCTTTGTTCCAAGTGTTGAAAGTATCTATTCTAAAGGTTCAAGAGTTAAAGAAGCCTTCAAATAAAGCTAGACACAAGGATCAAAGCCATCTAATAGCATTTGAAGGAAAGATACATAATTGGAAGGAAAACGGTTGAAAGGGTATTTTAGTCATTTGATAATTAAAGTCTATTCTAAACTTTAATTATATTTTCAGATTTATTATTTTGTTTAATTAGCCATGTTGGCCAAAATAAGCTAGTTAAATAATAGGACATGTTGTCCTTGATGTTAGGTAGTGTTTTTAGTTATCTAGGAGTTGTAGAGTCCTAATCTTTAAAGGACTCTTGTTTATGGGTCATTAGGCTACGAAATTCCACTCTATTTAAGAGGGATTTCAGCCATGTTATTGGTAGACTTGATATGATGATATTTTAAGGTTATTCCTTAGTTACTTTGTGTTTGATTCTCTATGTAGAATTCATTCATCCCTTTGAGTTACTGTATTAATAAGTTTAGTTTATACTTATTGTGGTGTTTCAGCCCCCCATTGATAATCAACCTTACGGGAGGATTGTTGATTATATTCCCCCATAAACTGTTCGAGATAGTGAAAGATCGGGCATTTAAGCCAAACCTTAGTATTCGTACAACGGTTCCGCATCAGGTGGTATCAGAGCAAAAGGTTTATCTCTATCTTGGTGTATCTTTATTGCTTTCTTTAATTTTCTTTGGCAGAAAATTATAGGAAAAATTATTGTTCACGTATTACTGTTTACGGCACTGTTCATCCGGACCAAGAATCAAGAAACGTCAAGATTGATTCGAATTTCAAGGTGCAGCCGTGAGTTTCAAGAAGATCAACTTTCAAGAAGACAAGAAGCATAAAGACTCCATCTTTTTGAAGATTGACGTATCAACAAAATCATCGGCAAGATAAGGCAACAATTTGATCAAGAAGATGACAACTTTGATTATGATGACAAAAGGTATGGCTTCCAACATACAACAAAATCAAGATATGATGATTCCTATTTATTTTCTTGTGAGCCGAAATATTATGACAAATTTCAGCAAGTTGACAACTCAAAGTTGGAACATAAAGACAATTATTCAGTTCAATAATAAGGCCACTTGGCAAAACTAAATAAAATGTACCTGTAGCTATAGCAACAACTCTTGCTCCATTCGCTACTCTCAGGTCCACTTCTCCTTTTGCCAGTGATCTATTCCTTTTGAACCCCTGGACATTTACACAAATGTGAGATCCACAACCGGTATCTAATACCCATGAAGTAGGAGCAGACATGTTAATTTCAATAACATAAATACTTGGAGAGACAGTCAAGCTGGCTTTCCTCTTTTTCTTATCTTCCAAGTAGAGCTTGCAGTTTCGTTTCCAATGGGCTTGTCATTGCCTTTGCCTTTCTTGGCCATGGGCTTTCCCTTTCCTTTCTTCTTGAAATTCCCTTTTTGAACCATTCAGACTTCAGGGGTCTTCTTATTGTTCAGTTCAGCCTGCTTGAGCATCCCGTGTATTTCTTGTACGGACTTCTCCATGGCGTGCATGTTGAAGTTCATGACAAATTGGTCATACTCCGATGGGAGTGAGCCCAAGATCATATATATGGTCATGTCATGACCTACGGGAGCCCCAAGTTTCTTAAGTTGGTCAAGATGACCCTTCATCTTAAGAACATGTGCACTTGCAGAGGTGCTAGGGGCCATATTGCAACTGTTCAACGCCTTAGTGGTGAGGAACCTTTCTTGACGGGCTTGCTCTTAGAACATTTCCTTGAGCTGGCCCATCATCTGGAAAGCCTCAACCCCTTCAAACTGTTTTTGAAGCTCAGAGCTCATTGTGACTAACAAGAGACAAGTCATATCGTTAGAATCATCACAATGCTTCTTTCAAGCATCTTTCTCAGCTTTAGGGGCGTTGTTTGCAGGCTGTTCAAGAATGTCAATATCAAGAACGTATAGCTTTTTTTCCTTCTTAAGGACAATCTTTAAGTTGCGGGCCCAATCAAAGAAATTGGACCCAGTCAGTTTTTTCTTTTCCAAGAACGAATCGTAATGAATTGTGTGAAATGTTGGTTGCCATTATCTACATTAAAATTATCTGCAAAGTCAATAATTAGTTTTGAGCAAAAACTTTCCACAATTTTAACGCTTGATAAATATTGGAGAATACCATTTTACGATAGTTATAAGTAAGCTTTGGATTATCACCCATAATTAAAGTAAAATCAACCCATGGGAATGACATCTATATGTCCCAGCTATTTCCCATGTTATGCCCTAGGCTAAAAACTATTTTGATAGCCTAGTTAAGTCGAGCCATGTCTAAGCTTATGGAAATCACTATTTTCCCATCTCCTTTTGCTTAGATAACCACTTATTTGTTGCTTTGGCAAGCAGACAAAATAATGATCCAAGCTCAAGGAGTGCTTAGGATATGGTAGGCATTTTAAGACTTAATTGAAACGATTTAGTTTGAATAATATGTTAAGCCCCATAAGACAAGAATATAAGCATCACATGCAAGATATAAAACTTAAAAGTAAACGTGAGATAGCATGGCCTAATCCTATGATGACTCCCACGAGCCTTGTGGGAGCCAAGGGTCAATCTAAGTCAATACCCATCTCATGGATAGTGTCTTCGATTTTGTATCCTCCAGTCTTGTTACATAAATGCATAGGCATACCCAGCCTTCAAGATAACTAATATTAGAAAGCAATTACAATTTTACAAAATTGAAAAATGACTCGCAGGCAGTATTATAAAATTACAACCCAATAAATGTAAAGCAAGAGGGGGGTTATAGTAGGCCATGCTATTCACCATACTAGAACTCACATAAAGCATAACGAATAAGGTAACGAGTACAAACCCAAAGTCTTAGGTGTTGCCACTACGCAGAGCAGTTGGCGGCCCCGCTAACGGTTAGCGGGCGGGGGGTCCAGGGGCAGCGCCCCTGTAAGAAAAATCTGATTCTTCCTCTGCTCATCGAATGAGTTTTTTTGCCCTAATTTAACCCTAAATCGCCTAACATATATAATCGGATAAACAGGTTTATACGATATAATCTATACATAGCAGTTTATGTATAAGTTAATCAGATTAACAACAGGAGGAGAGCAATTACAGTTTATGCGTAATTAATCATATTAAATTACAAACCGAATCATTCAATATTAATCGAACAAATAACATAACGAATCACAGAAACATATTAACATGATTAACCGATGTCAGTTTATGGATATATCACATATATTGAATCACATAAACAATATTTATGTTTCACACACACATACCAAATCGAGATTGATACGTGTTATGCTGTAATTAACATAATTGAATTCGAATGGTATGAACAAAGCTCTGATACCACTGAAGGGATTCATGGGTAGAAACTCGTTTAAAATACCCATGAGTCCTCCCCCGAAGGATCCACTCATACCATGGGAATCAAAAATTACTTACGAAAGACTTACATTTTTCGGCTAAAGATTATTTCTTTCCGGATGTGTGTTGTTGCCACCAACAGCCTTCCCTTGCGAAATTTCTCTCTAACGGTGTCCACGCGACGAAACGAGCAGTGAGTGCTAGCTCTACGTTTCTGAGTTTCGGGAATCTAGAGAGAAGAGAAAGGCAGAAAATCAAGAAAACTGATTTCAGGAGTATTTTGGTTTATTGCGGCCCAAGCAAAAGAATAACCTAGGGTTTCGGCCAAACGAGGATTATATAGGTGTGAGAGTTTGTTCCAAAAACAACTCACATGTCCTATCAACCTCTTCTGGTAGTGGGAGTCTTTATCACATAATAACTACCACGTAATCCCAGCAAGAATCAAAATACCGAAAATGCCCCTCATTAATCTCTAATTCGAATAATACCATATTATTATTCTTAAAAAAATAAATGTCAGATACAATGAACCTAGACACATTCTAGATTCATTGAATCTGGACATGAAGCTCGTTAAATCGTCTATGTGTGTGACCCTGTAGGTTCAATTCACAATGGCAATGAAAACACGCGCTTAGTATTAGTATGTGTTCATAAATCACAAGCGTTCCCTAACATGACATTGTGACTACCCATAGTGAATGAATGTTCGGTGGAACCTAATATCAATCCATTATTTAACCCCTTTGTCTCGCGATATCCAAATTAAGCATAAGGCATGTTAGTTGTCACCCTTATAAAACTTAATTCTATTTATGCTCGATCTCCAGGTAGACTGTTCCAACAAATAGTATTTAATAACCACTTTATTAAATACATTTGAGCACGGCCATGCATTTAAACAGTTTTCCCTATCGAGGGGCCGATGTATATCTCTCTCTAATAAGATCGGGACAAATCCTTTGCAAATGCCTATCACATTCAAGCCATGATAGGATACTACATCCGATCATCAGTCGTATTAATCACTCGATTAAAAGTAACGTCCGACTGAGTCAAAACTTAGCTGCATTCATGCTGGAAACGATGGAGACATAAGGTCTAAGGATTCCAAATAGTATTGAGGAAGTAATACTTATGACTAAGGAACCATGAAGTATTACTTCTCTAACGGATCACGTCTGATGCAAGATATCCAATATATTGCATCTATGATATGATTTGTATCCATTACACATGATCAGTAAAACATAATCATCAATCAAACATAATACTAGTTTTATTTCATTGTAAAGAACATTACATAAAACTAAAGACAATCAGAATAGTAATTGCATAAGCTAATGAGTTTTACTATCAAATCAAACATTTCATGTTCAAAAGCAAAATCAACTATTCACATGACATGCTCAAAAAATATGTATAAAACTTACAACATATGCTAATGGTCTTAGGGCCCTACTTACGGATACTCCCATGGAAGTCATTCCTAGTCTGGTCACAGAGGCAGATAATGTTACTTGGAGCAAGTTTCCAAATCTTCACAAGGTATGTGATGCTGTATTCTCGCTAGAAAAAACGGTTCTTCGGGTTCCGACGGTTTTTCGGGGGCCATCTTTCACTTTTGCTGGGATATTGTCTGTAACGAGGTACTACAGGTGGTCCGAGATTTTTTAGTGGGTTTGCCTCTCCCTAAGGTGATGTCTAGCTCGCTCATTGTTCTCATTCCAAATTCGATCAACTCCAACACTTTTGGTGACTATAGGCCTATCATCTAAAAGATTCTTGCATCTCGCCTTTCTCTCATTTTTCCGAGGCTCATCGCACCTAATCAATCCGGTTTTGTGAAGGGAAGACTAATATCAGATAACTTATTATTGGCAAAGCTAGTGTAGAACCTACATCGCAATGTAAGTGGTGGAAATCTGATTTTAAAGCTTTATATGATGAAAGCGTTCGATAGAGTCTCTCATGCCTATCCACTTCGGGTGTTACAACACTTTGGCTTTAATCCTCATCTCATAAATCTAGTTAGTAATCTTGACACATCCATTTGGGTTTTGGTTTTGATTAATGGCTAGCCGTATGGATATTTCAAGGCAGGCAAGGGAGTTAAACAAGGCGATCCACTCTCACCTCTTCTTTTCATTATAACATCAGAGGTATTCTCGAGGGGACTTGACCGGGATATTCAAATGGGCCAAATTCAGCCATATAGGCTCCCAAAGCATACCTTATCTATTTCGCATTTGAGTTTCGTTGATGATGTTATTGTATTCACTAATTGAGGAAAGTGGAAAGTGAAAAACTTTATTGTGTTTTTAAAGAAGTATGAAAGCATCTCGGGGTAGCAAGTTAATGTTGGAAAATCTGGTTTCTACACGTCTTCCAAGACGGACCATTGCAAGCCGCTACTATACAATTAAAAACCAATTTTTTACAAGGCGAGTTCCCTCTTACGTATCTAGGTTACCCTTTGAATCAGGGGCTAGCCAAGGCTGTATATTTTTCAAACTTGATTGACAAACTTTTATCGCGCATCGAGGGGTGGCAAACGAAACTACTTGATATCGATGGCCGACTTTTGTCTTGTATTTAATGACGCTACACAAATCCCCCTATGTTAGTTTTGGACAGGATTGAGAGTTTGTTTGTGGGATTCTTATGGGGGGACTCAGCTGGGGTATGGAAGAGAAATTAGATGTCATGGAACACGATATGTCGAGATACATATTTGAATGGGCTCAGTTTGATTACAATGTGGAAATATTGTCAAGCATATGCAAAAAAATTATGGTGGCGGCTTATAACCACGTATTCTTTATGGTCTATGTTTTTACGGGGCCGGTATTGCTACGGACTTGCTCATGTAACGTTAGCTACATTGATATCAAAATGCTCCCTTACATGGCACCAGATGATTGAAGTCAAGGACATAACGGGGGAATATAAGGCTTTAATTCCTCATGATCTTTGACGAGTATGCTCTGCTGCTTGTTCGCAATGTGGAATCCTCATTCTTTTATGAAAACTTTATGCTTCAACAGAGGCTAGCAACTCTGGCTCCGGAGGAAGTTACACATCCTCGGATACAAGATTATGTGAATCAAGCCTGCTGGAAAAATGAGGCTTTGGACGATTTAAATGCGGATAATGTCTTGCAAAGTTTTCCGCTTGTGGCTTTAAGGGATCGACCGGATATTTGGGCATGGATGGCCGAGTAGCAGGGACGGTTCTCACTTCGCTCAGCCTTCACAATTTTTCGGGAAGGATCAGCGAGACTGTTATCGTGTCGATTGGGGACAAAGTGAAGGGATTCATGGGCGGAAACTCGTTCCAAACACCCATGAGTCCTCCCCTGAAGGATCCGCTCATACAAAACGAATCGAAAAACAGCAACAAAAGACTTACAATTTCGGGTTCAAGAAGCTACTTCTTGAATGGAGAATGACGTTTCTTGGATGCTTTGTTGCCACCAACGGAATTCCCTTTGCGGAATGTCCCTCTACCGGTATCCACGCGACGAAACGGGCAGCGATTGCTAGCTCTTCGTCTTTCCAAATTTCGGGGATTAGAGAGAAAATGGAGAAGCAGAAGAGAAAACGGTTTTCTACCTCCTTTTTAATTTCGGCTGAAAAACATTAATTTTCTAGGTTTCGGCTAAGAGATGTTATATAGAGTGTGAGAGTTTGTTACTAGAACAACTCTCACCTCTACTCAACTTCTCTCGGCAGTGGGAGTCTCAGAATCCCACGTTCCCTAGACTTTCGCTGGTAGTGGGAGTCCTTATCGGATAATAACTCCCACGTAATCCCAGCTATAGGTAAAATACCGAAATTGCCCCTATCTCTATTTTGAATAATAAACACTTTATTATTTTCAGAAAGACCAATGTCAGATACAATGAACCTAGACACATTCTAGATTCATTGAATCTGGACATGAGGCTCGTTAGCTCGTCTATGCATGTGACCCTGTAGGTTCATCTCACAATGGCAATGAAAACACACTTAGTAGTAGTATGTGTTCATAAATCACAAGCGGTCCCCTAGCAGGACATTGTGACTACCCAAAGTGAATGAATATACAACAGAACCTAATATCAATCCACTATTTAATCCCTTTGTCTCGCGATATCCTAATTAAGCATAAGGCATGGTGGTCGTCACCCTTATTAAGCTTAATTGTATTTATGCTCGATCTCCGGGTAGACTGTTTCGACAAATAGCATTTGATAACCACTTTATCAAATACATTTGAGCTACTGACCATTCATTTAAACAGATCTTTCCCTATCGAGGGGCCCATGGATATCTCTCTCTAATAATAGAGAGGGACAAATTCCTTGCAATGTCTCTCACATTCAAGCTATGATAGGACACTACATCCGATCATCAGTCGTATTGATTACTCTGTTACAAGTAACGTCCGACTGAGTCAAAACGTGGCTCCATTCATACTAGAATCAATGAAGACATAAGGTCTAAGGATTCTAAAATAGTATTGAGGAAGTAATACTTATGACTTAAGACCATGAAGTATTACTTCTCTGACGGATCACGTCCAATACAATGTATACCTATATATATTGCATCTATGATGTGATTTGTATTCATTACACACGATTAGTAAAACAAGATCATCAATCAACAATCATACTAGTTTTATTTCATAGTAATTAAGCATTACATAAAACTAGGGACTTCTAGAATAGTAATTACATAAGCTAATGAGTTTTACTATCAAATCACACATTTGATAATCAAAAGAAAAATTAACTATTCAATTACATGCTCAAAAGATAATAAAACGCACAACATGTGCTAATGGTCCTAGGGCACTACTAACACAAAGGTATTACCGCTATCCTTGTCCATTTTCCTGTGGAAGTTTCTCAATTTCTTCTTGCCATTGTAGGACATATTATGGAAGCAAGGATTTCATTTTGTGACACGATGCTTTTGTCATAAGGGCAGAGACTCTTATCACAACATTTTCTTGGATTGTAAGTTGGCTCCAAATTTATGGCATTGTGGTTCATTGCGTGTAAATTTTGTCATCCCAGAGCTTGCCTATGATTTTCCACAAGCGATGCTTCTCTCGTGGTGGACAGCAGGGTCGGGAAGGGAGAGTAATGTGATGTTTGTTTTGTCTAGCGCTGTTTGCTGGCACCTATGGAAAGCAAGGTGCACATTTTTCCTTGAGGGAATATCATTGAGCCAAGATTTACTGGTTCACGGCGTGTTAGGCTCGTCGCATTAGTTTATCTTGGCAGCTCGTAGCAACTCACCGTGTGAAGGTAGTAAGGTGGAAGTCAGCATTTCGTCCGAATGAGGCAATTCTTAATATTGATGGTGCAACAAGAGCCAATCCAGGCTTAGGAGGAGTGGGGTGTGTGATCCGGAAGGCTAATGGATTGTTTATAGCTTCTTGCTCTACTTATTTGGGGGAGTATATGACGAACAATTGGGCTGAAATTGCGGCCTTGGAGCAAGGCTTTCGGTTGGCAGTAAAACTGGGCATACAAATTGCGTTAGTCCAAACCGATTCACAAGTTTTGGCAGGGGTGCTGTCTCAAGGGAAGATTGCTTCTTGGGCTCTTGATGGGTGTTTCAATACAACGATGGAACCGGCCAAGGACGTGGCAATTATGCACATTTACAAAGAAGTGAATAAGGTCTCAGATTTATTAGCAAATATTAGACGTGATACTAATAAAACTTTATTCTTTTTGATTTTTTCACCCCTAACGCTTGAGGTAAGAGGTCTCGTAAATCTTGATCGTCAAAGAGTCCCTTCAATTAGGATCCTTGGATGATCGATCATTTGTAATTCTTTACTGGGCGGATTTTAGTCCCAACATTCAATAAAGGTCTTCCGTTAAAAAATAACAATCCATTACATTTCCAAAATAATTTATGGATTTCGGAGAACTTAACAATATCAAAAGATACAACTTTCAAGATCTCAGGATCCTCAGTAAGTTCTTTGAAAACCCTGCGGTTGTAATAAAGTATGTAATTAAACATCAATTTTGCACACCAGGGGTGACTAACAATAATAGAAGAAGTTAACGTGCCTCGCCACAATGAAGACTTTGTTACAATCAACTTCGAGGGTAATTAAAATATCTTTATACAACTAACATCCTCTACTAATTAGAGGTACAAAACAACAACCAAAGCCACCTCAAATCATGGAACGACTTCATTTCATCTTCTACTTCATATGAAGCTGCAATTTTCAATTATTCTGTTTGATATGTTATTGAAATCGTCGTCAGAATTTGTTATCATTTCAATACTTTAGATTACATCTTGATCAAATTTCTGTCAAATCAAGTTAGTTTAGCATTGTGTGAGTCAAAATAATAGAAAGAAAGATGGGTAAACATGGAGTATGCATATATCACAATTCTCCCAAAGTAAATTTTTACACTGCTGATGTCCGAGCGAAGTTATTTGCTGGATCAGAGGACTTGGATAGGTAAAAGAGAATATATTTTAACGCATCAAAGCTTAAATAAAATATTTCCTCTTCTTTTGCTTCATAGCTCCTATAAATCATCAAAATTATATCATTTAAGGGGGGAAAACATTCTTAAAAACATATATCATCTCACAAGATGAAAAGGAACTTGATAGACATTTCAATGTTGTCCCAGTGGTATAATTAAGGATCACTTTGTGAAGTTCTTTTGCACCTTAATATATATATATATAATGCAAATATATCAAAAAAAATTACAAGACTCGAAATAGTTATTTTAACAATAATTTGAAACACATCAACCCTTAAAATACGGTATTTGGATTATTTACTAGTTTCCCCTAGACAAAGTTGGAAGTGCGGTTTTCTGAAGTTGGTTGCTTCACCAGGAGAAGATTACTTGCTACTGTTGCAAATCGGTCAAGTTCTTAGAAAATAAGGAAGTTCAGACTTGATTTCTCAATACTAGATGATCCATCAGTAATTAAGGAAAACGAGATTTCACTTTTTACAAAATTTGAACAAAATTATTTCTTACTTTTGGATGGTTGAGTTGGAAACTTAGGCGGCAGAACCCCCGTTGCCGTCGCCGGTGGCTGTTCAGGATTTTAATTAGATTTATAGTGTATTACTAGGAGAGATTTTCTCCTTTGGTACTGATATGCAGTGTAAAAAAATGGAAACATAAATAATTAAATAATACACACATAAGTTAATTACACAATAGTAGTCAAAACTCAAAAGGGATGAAAACAAAGGATTGCAACATTTAAAAAAAAATAGGGGTTTGCAACAATCAAAATATAGGGAATTGCAACAGTCATCCTTCAAAGCTCTTAAATTTAAAACAGCCCATTCCAATAAAATCGAAATCATGCACCCTTGATGACCCCTACTCAGAAAACACGGGGTACATCTACCAACTACCGCCAAGATGATGACGTAGTCCCAATTAAAGGGGTACGCTCCAGTAGTTGTAGGTGGCAATCACCATGATGGCCCATGCCATAAACATAGCACAAATCCATCTCCTGGATCATATCATTGAACACCACCAGTATCTATGACCATGTGCGTCCCACCCCAGAACATACTACCAAGAGAAGGGACCAACGGTCACACCGGCCGTCAAGATGACCCCAACCAAAAACACCTACAAAGCTTTGATGCAGCAAACCTATGTATCACACCAGCCGAAACCCTTAGAATACCACCCAACATAACCCTTACAAGCCATTGAAATAGCACGGAATTTTGAAAGATCGAAAGTTAAAAAATATGAAGGAATAACAGGCCCACAAGACCACCTGGAAATTTACCAGGTCACTATGTACGTCAATCAACAACAAGATGTGATATTGTGTAGATTATTCCGAAATCGTTGAAAAGCCTGGGCATGAAAGGGTTTGCAGGCCTCCCAAATTGAAGTATACCATGATCTAGCCAAGTTTTAAACAGATCTCGAATTAGTTCTTGTCGATGGGCTTGAGCACTAACCAAACAAACATACTTGGTAACTTCAGGCCAATCTTGGGATGCAAACACAGGAATTGAAGAACTAGAATCCTTGTGATGGCGGGGATTGTAAATATGTTGGAAGATTTTGGGTAGGTTTATTTGTAAAAAAAAAAATGATATCCATTACATTCCATGGTTGTGCTCCAATTGTGAATGTAATAACAAACTCTTCGAATTATGTTGTTTTGACGATTTGTTTCAATTCCAGTCTTAATATTCCAGTCGACCACAATAGCTCAGGTCAATAGAGTGATTAGCCCGGTCGACCACAATCTATCACTAGTCGCCCAGAATCAGCCCTAGTTGTTTAGTTCGGATGACTGACATCTAATCTGGTCGACCGAGATTCAGTGACGTCATTTTCAAAACTTAATTAGTGAAGGAAAACTCATTTTTTGCACTTCCAAATATCCCAACCCAAAAACACTTATTTTGACTGACTTTGACACTTAGAAACATAATCATAACATAAACATAGCATTTCATAAAAATACTTTAACACATCAGTCACATGCATATCAGAAATCATACTCCGAGTACTTAACATAACTTGACATACTCGTAGCCTTCCAATACATATAAACTCGACATGATTAGTACCAAAATGACATGCAACAAGTAATTCTACAACTGAGCTCAATTATCCAACAATAACAATATCCAACTGTTAACAGCCCTAAACTTTAATGTCGTTTAGGAAGGCCCTTATACTTGTAACTCGTAACATATCATAACGTACCTGGTAAGGCTAAAAAATTCCTATTTAAGGATATATTCCTGTCATTATTCATCCCTCGTGAACTGAATGACACGGTTAACAACCTTAACTTTTTAAACCCGCAAGGGTCCAGGCATCATGAGGACAACAAGCGCTCGCGGGCACTTATGCTTGTAAATTCGTAATATATCCTGGTCTAGGGTCATCATTAGAAAATTTACTCTAGATTGAGAATATGCACAAGATGACTCTCATGTAATGCAATCCAGCAATTATACAACAACATAAAGAATCATCAAGTATAAGCATGCAACGATGCAAACATAATTCGGTTCTTCTTCCAGATTTTTATGCAATAAAACATGAGAAAACTTCATACATTTTATGGCTTAATAAAAGAATAATTCATGTATTTTAGGATTGAAAAATAAGAGCGAAGGATCCTTACTTGGTACACTTAATCTAAACTCCAAATGAAGAATAGAAAACCAGAAACCAGATTCGCAGTCTCTGCTTCCCAAAGAAATAACGTTTAATGGAAGCGTTGGAATCTAATTTCCACCATTCAAAATGTAGTCCTTTTACTCCTTAAACTTCCAAAACAAGAATCACTCCGATCAGATATCGTATGACAGTTCAACTTAACAATCTATCCCCAGGACTGTGGTTTTACTCAAACTGCCAAAGGCTTGCACTATGAAGATGCTATCTCCCAATCCAGATATTATTCTGCAAATCCCTCCAGTCAGAATCTAGTTTAAGGAGTCTAGTGTCTATGGTTAAAATATGGGAATGATCTGATATCGTTTACTATGTCTGCCAAAGTGTTCCCTCTTGCTGCCCAGATTTTCCAACACTATGGTTTTGTGACTTTTCTTTCTTATTCTTTCTCCCATTCTTCTCCTTCTTATATCCTCTATTTATAGTTTCATAAGTCCAGATTTCTAGAAGGTTGTAACTCTATAGTAGGCAATCAATCTTAAGATACATCCCCCTTCTTGATCTTATCTTAAAATAAAGCATCATTTCATCTCTAACTCATTTCCTCCATAAATAACCAGCAACCAACTAACCAAAAAGAACATCTTATACACTTAGGTTCTCTAAATCCATATCCTTGCTAGTGCGCCCCTAAGACTAATCCAAAAATAAAAGTAACATATAACACATTGGATACATAAGAACATAAAACATGCTATTGAAAAGTCATGGGTATCACACACTCCCCTCCTTACAAAAGTTTCGTCCTCGAAACTTGCACCCTCTACAAAATATAGATCTTTACCCTCCCTCTAGATGCAACGACTCTAAAGGCTTATACAAAACAAGTATGGTACTATAGGTAACCTAAAAATACAAGAAACAAATAACATGACATCCAAATAACATGTAAAGAGAATACATATAAACATGAATTATACATGCTACCACTACGCTCTGCTGCACCACTTTTGATAAAGTCATAACAACGGCTCTAACATGCTATTTCAATCTTATGTATATCATAACACAATTAACATGTAGCACAATATATAATACATAAACAGATAATCACATTAACATAAGTGTACCTGTCACCGTATTCGGGGTAGCTCTTGTCTTTTGTTGAGGGAGTGCAAAAACTCTTGCATTTGACCGTGGCCTCGAATCCCCAACTTTAGGTGTGGAAGAATTCTATGCATTACTCGAAGCTGACTCGGGACACTGACTGACTTGATGATCCTTTTTCCCACACCTGAAGCATGCTCCAATTTTCCCCTGACACACACATGTATGCCTTCTTCCACATGTAGCACATAGAGGAACAATTGAGAAGGAAGTTTGTGCTACTGCCAGTTCTCTAATCCTTACCATATTTGCTCCAGTTTCCACACAAGGCTTGAAAGTAGATGATGTTCAAGATGTCGGGAAGAATCTCTTATTAGTTGCTGGTGATGCAAGATTTTCAGCCCCTACACTCTGTCCTTGTACCATTGTTGAGTAACTCCTCTTTCTAAGCCTCTCAGTATCTACTCTATTGAACTCCATTTCTATGTCCCAAACTCCTTTGATATGCCTCCAGTAAGTTGTAGGATAGACATTTGATAGTCTACCCCCGAATCCTTGTCAAAAGTCCTCTTAGAAACCTTTGTGTCCTCATGATTGAGTCTTGAATGATGGTGCTGGCATACTTTCCCAAATCGTTGAATTTCCCAGCATACTCTGCCGTTTTCATTCCTTCGGTCTGCTTAAATTCCAGGAACTGATTCTGCCTCTAAATACGGTAAGTATCAGGAAAGTACTAATCAAGAAAAACTTCCTTGAATTCTGCCCAGGTAATAGGGTCGTCCCCCTTGTCGATAAATTAGGGAAACGCCCTTCCACCACTCGACTGCATTATCGGTTAGCAATGCAATTCCCACTACTTCTCTAGCATCTTCTAGTACCCAAATATTTTCAAAGCTCCCTTCCATGTCATCCAACCAAACCTTAGCTTCGTTTGGTCCAACCATGCCATCAAATGAGGCCATCCTCATATTCTTCATTCTTTCATAATAAATTCTTGGGTAAACACATTTCTTGGTCCCCTGGTCATCCCATTGTTCTCATTACCCTGAGCTTGATTCTATCAAAATTGTACCACCATGGCCAATGTTGTTGTCATTTCAGCTAGTATCCCTATGTTCATTGGTGGTGGAGGTGGAGGTACAACATTTTCTGCCCTAACGGCAGCTCCCACATTTGGTACTTGTTGTCGGTTTGAGGATTCGGGCATATCTTCCCGTCTACGACTACCCTTGTTGCCTTTGCGGCGTAGACTTACAATTGGTATGTTGAGGTCATCATTGTTGTCGTTTTGACAATCCATCTTATATAAGTAACACTTATAGACAAGCATATAATTCATATAAGGTAACAAGACTAAACTAGCATGCTTCTTTGTTCTTATATACATCTTATCTCGGCTAAACACATAACTTAAAAGACATGTCATCATATCTCAGTTAAACATATAGATAGAAGGTGGATACATGATTACTTAAAGTTGTACAAGTCATGCCATCAACTTGTATAATTAACACTACAAAGCTAGACTAACATGCCATCTTATTCTTCAAATAAACATGATAAATAAATACTCAAACACATAGTTCACAAAACAAGTTCATATCTTGAGCTAACGTAACATACCATCAACTAAGTAAAATATAACAACAAAATAAGGTTATCTAGCTGATACAGTTAAAGAAAATAAATGTGGCTAGCATGTTAATAGAGTTCATACAAGATACGTCGTTCTTTAAAACAAATACATAAACACATAACATGTTCATATCTCAAGCTAACATAATATATCATCAACTAACTTAAATTAAAACAACAAACCAGATTAACATGATGATACAATTTAACAAATAAACTAAATTAAAACACATAACATATGAGTTAAACATGGCATATCATATCAAATATTGATATATAAAGCAGTAAATAACACATATGCCCTATTCCAGAATCTCTACCCAATAACGCATCTTAAGTTATCTAAGGAATCCATCCTATGTTCATTCTGTTGGAGTACATTTAATCTAAGGTGCGCCAATTCGATTGGGCCGGACCGGGCTTCGGGCCGGGTCGGGATTGGATTGGGCCCTTAATCGGGTTGGGCCGACCAATATGATTGGGCCGACCAACCCATTTGGACCGACCTTATGGCTGGAAAAATGGGATATATTTTCAGCTATTATCTCTTAGAAGGAGGTTGAAGTGGTGGAGAATGTGGAGGAGTGGTTTCCTCCATGATCTCCCACTTTCCCCTTCCTCTCTCCCCAATATCCCTTGAATGACTAAGAAAAATGCTGATTTTTCCTAGCATTCTAAGTCATTATTCTCCAGCTTTTGAAAGCTAAGAATAGAGAGAAAAATAGAGAGCATTCAATAGAGATTGAATAGAAAGAAAAAGACTGACTTTTTCTATATACTTGTTTTCTAGCTTTGGCTAATAGAAAAGAAGTAAGAAAACTGTTTCTTGTTCTTCGAAAGGTCCTATATCCACCATGTATATATACTCCATCTTGAAGAGTTTCTTCAAGACTTCTAGGAGGCATTGGCTAGCACCAAGCGGTAGAGGACCATCCCCGGAAGATCGAGTGGATATTGGGAGAGGCGGAGCCTGCGTTGGTGGTGTTCCGTTCGTGACAACTGAAACCGTTTCAAAGCGATTTCCGCATTTGAAAGGTATAATACTATCCCATAGTCTAAGGTTCTTACTCGTGAAAGATCCTATTAGAGGCGAGTCGTTTTATTTCCATTGCATAACCTCGTTTAGACCCTAGGTTATTCCTCTAACAGATGGTATCGGGAGCCACTCACGAGTACCCTATAGACTTAATGTGCTATAGTATTTTAATATGGATTATGAATCTATATTCTGCATGCCTTAGGATTGCTAGAAATGTTGTATATCATGTATGACATGTTTTTGCATCATTTTTATGTATGAGAGTCGAGAATTTCGGTCAACCGAAATGCCTGTTTTGGTCAACCGAGTACTCTCAGTACTCTGTTCGGTCGACCTCAATGTATGTTCGGTCAACCGAGTACTCTCAGTACTTTGTTCGGACGACCGAGCATGGTGGTCGGTCCACCGAATCGAGAGATATGAAATGTTCATTTCTTTCGGGTTGCTCATTTTTCATAAATTGTTATGTTAGTTGAGCATGATGCATAGTAATCGCCTTTACCCTGTTGGTTTATTTTATAAATACGATCTGCGTATCGTGCCTATCTCTTTTTATCAAAAGTTGTAATTCTCTTCTCATCAAATCCCCTCGAATGTAACTCGAGGTTTCCTTAGAATTATGTAATTCTAGATTAGGAGAAGGTACAACAATGATGATGATTTGGAGACAACCACTTGAAGGTCAAGACGGTGTAAAATAGAATTTTTCCTTACACACCCTTAGATTGACTTCACGGTTTTTCCATTGGCTTGGAAAAACCGAATAGGATATGGCGATTACTATTGCATTTTTACTTTTATGTATTGGATGCATATGTATATAAGCATAAACTGTTTTATTTATGCTTTTATGGTGAGATTGTTAAAAACAAAACCCCTCAATTAAATATTAATTAGTGCCTTCCTAAGTTTGGCCCTCGTCAAGGCCTAGATCGACATTAGTATGGGACATGCCAAAGCTGTACATACGTGTCTATCCGGGGAGAGGCGCGAAGGATAATTTGTGATATCCGCCGGCAAAAACTTAGGGTCCTAGTTAACTGGATTATCTCAATAAATGGATTGAGGATCTAGAGGCAAAAGAGTTGAGAAAAGTGTATAATGATACGCTTGAATAAATGTTATTCACTCAACTAACCAAGAATTACATAATTTGATGTAATTGGCAAACGTTGCCTACCTAAATAACTAAATTTTGGGCGATCAGCAAAAGCTGACTCAAAACGAGGTGAAATATGGATCTTGGCCCGCTAGAAAGTTAACGAACTTTACGAGTTGATAATGAGGGTTATTCACTCGAAGAAAATAGTGGGAGAAATCATTAAAAAGATAAAAGACCTAAAAATGATTTTATCGATACTTACTTTGCATATGTATTTTGTTGTAGAAAAATGGCAAATTCAAACCAAACACTATCACTGCGTTCTGTCCTTGAGAAGGACAAATTAGAGGGAGTTAACTTCCTCGACTGGTTTAGGAACTTGAGAATCGTTCTCAAGCATGAAAGAAAGATGTATGTTCTAGAACAGCCTATTCCTGATACACCAGAGGCTCGCGCTTCGACCGCTGAAAGAAATGCTTATCGGAAGCATTGTAGTGAAGCTTTAGATGTGTCTAGCCTCATGCTTGTCACCATGAACTCTAAGCTTTAGAAGCAACATGAGGACATGGGGGCTTATGAGATGCTGGCTCACCTAAAGCAACTATATCAGGGACAAGCACGCCAGGAGAGATTCGACGTATCGAAATCTCTTTTTCAATGCAAAATGTCTGAAGGAATGCCAGTAGGAACTCACGTTCTTAAGATGATAGGTTATGTTCAGAACCTTGAAAAACTGGGATTTCTTTTGGGGAAAGGGCTGTCGACTGATTTGATCTTGCAATCGTTGCCTGAGTCATTCAGTCAGTTCATTCTGAATTATCACATGAATGAAATTGACAAGCCATTGCTTGAGTTGTTGAACATGCTGAGGACTTCCGAGAAGGAAATAGGCAAGTCCAAGCCCAACACCATACTGGTGCAAAAGGGCAAAGGCAAAGGTTTTGTGAAATCCAAAGGCAAACCGAAAGGTAAGCCCAAGGGCAAGCAAACCACTTTCAACAATGCACTGAAATCTAAGGGTGGTGTAGCCAAGGACTCTATCTGTCATCACTATGGTGAAAAGGGTCACTGGAAAAGGAACTGCAAAAGCTATATTGCAGGAAAAAGGCTGGAAAAGGAGAAAGTAAATGTTGCTTTGGGCTCAGGTATTTATGTTGTTGTTATTAATGTGATTGATATCAATTTAAATACAACTACTTCTTGGGTACTTGATACCGGATGTGGTTCTCACATTTGTACTAATGTGCAGGGACTGCAAAGGAGTAGAGAGTTGGCAAAGGGTGAAGTGGAACTACGAGTTGGCAACGGAGCACGTGTTGCAGCCCTAGCTGTAGGGACTTGTACTTTTACTTTGCCTACAGGGCTTGTTTTGGGTTTAGAAAACTGTTTCTATGTACCAAGTTTAACTAAGAATATTATTTCAATTTCTTGTTTGGACAAGAAAGGTTTTGAGATTTCAATCAAAAACCAACGATTGTCGTTATTTTTGGATAATATTTGTTATGCAACCGCCACTTTGATTAATGGTCTATATATTTTAGACCTTGATATGCCAATTTTAAATATAAATACAAAAAGGATTAAGACTAATGATTCTAATCCGACATACCTCTGGCATTGTCGCTTAGGCCACATAAACGAAGACCGCATATCCAAGCTCCATAAAGATGGGCTGTTGGAATCATTTATGATCGATGCGAATCTTGTTTGTTGGGTAAGATGACGGCATCACCTTTAACTAAGCTAGGTGAGAGAGCCGATGCTTTATTAGGACTAATACATAGTGATGTATGTGGCCCTTTTAATATACATGCAAGGGGTGGTTACCTCTACTTCATTACCTTTACTGATAACTTCAGTAGGTATGGATATGTGTTCTTGATGAAACACAAATCCGAAGCATTTGCTAAGTTTAAAGAGTTTAAACTAGAAGTAGAAAACCAACTTGGCAAGAGTATTAAGGTTCTTCGATCTGATCGAGGAAGAGAATACTTGAGTCAAGAATTCTGTGACTATCTAAAGGATTGTGGAATCATTTCACAACTTTCTCCTCCAGCTACACCACAATGGAATGGTGTATCTAAAAGGAGGAACAGAACCTTATTAGATATGGTTCGTTCTATGATGAGTCACACGAGCCTGCCCAATTCTTTTTGGGGACACGCACTAGAGACAGCAGCTTTAACACTTAACTGCGTTCCATCTAAATCAGTTGCAAAGACGCCATACGAGTTATGGACTGGGAAGCGTCCCAGTTTGTCTTTCCTCAAGATTTGGGGCTGTGAAGCTTTTGTAAAACGCTCGACTTTCCGATAAGTCGGCTCCAAAATCTGAAAAGTGCATATTTGTAGGTTATCCTAATGAAACTAAAGGATACTACTTTTATATCCCTAACGAAAACAAAGTGTTTGTTGCTCGCACGGGAGTCTTTCTAGAAAAATAATTTGTTTCTAGAAACACGAGTGGGAGTAGGGTAGAATTATTGAAGTTCCAGACTCTCAAACTAGCACTAATGATAAAACGGAAATTGAACAAACTCCACAAGTTGTTGTGCAGCAGGTGCTACAAACAGTTGTGCAGCTAGCACCAGTTCAAGAAACACAAGAATTGCGTAGAGTCCGGTAGAGTTCGTCGTCCACCTCCCGGAAAAATTTGGTTTTTTCACAACAGAACATGGTGATGTTATGTTTGTGGATCACGATGAACCTTCAACCTACAAACAGGCAATTAATATCCCAGATTCTGAGAAATGGCTTGAGGCCATGAGATCTGAAATGGACTCCATGTACACAAACCAAGTCTGGATCTTGGTTGATCCACCTGAAGGGGTAAACTCCCACAGGGTGCAAATGGGTTTTTAAGATTAAAACCGACATAGAAGGGAATGTACACACGTATAAGGGGCGACTGGTCGCGAAAGGTTTCAAACAAGTTCATGGTATTGACTATGACGAGACCTTTTCCCCTGTAGTTATGTTCAAGTCCATTCGGATTTTGCTTGCTATTGCAGCTTACTATGACTATGAAATCTGGCAAATGGAGAATTAATTGCCATTTTGGTCATCAACATAGTTTCGGGCAGCCAATTTCATCCTTTTTCTTTGTTTTTAACTTTTCACATCCCCAATATATTTTCAAACAGCCACTTTCATCATTTTTAACTTTTTTCAGCCACTTTCATCCCCAATATATTTTCAAATCCCATCTCATCTCATATATTTAAACACCACTTTCATCCTTTTTAAAGTGGCTGTTTGAAATTTTTTTGGGGATGAAAGTGGCTGTTTGAAAATATATTGGGAATGAAAATGGTAGTTTGAAAATATATTGGGGATGAAAGTGGCTGAAAAAAAAGTAAAAAGGATGAAAGTGGTTGTTTAAAAATATATTGGGGATGTGAATAGTTAAAAAAATAGAAAAATGATGAAAGTGGCTGCCCGAAACTACGTTGATGACCAAAATGGCTATTAATTCGGCAAATGGATGTCAAAACCGCTTACCTTAGTGGTAAAACTTGAAGAGGATGTGTATATGACACAGCCTGAAGGTTTTTTTCACTCCAGAGAATGCTGGAAAAGTATGTAAGCTTCAGAGATCCATTTATGGACTCAAGCAGGCTTCTCGAAGCTGGAACATCCGTTTTAATGATGCCGTCCGTGAGTTTGGCTTCATTAGAAATGAGGATGAGCCTTGTGTTTACAAGAAGGTTAGTGGGAGCTCAATCGTATTCCTGGTTTTGTATGTAGATGACATACTACTCATTGGAAACGACATACCAACCTTAAAGTCTGTCAAGGCTTGGTTAAGTACGTGTTTCTCTATGAAAGACTTAGGCGATGCCAGCTATATTCTGGGAGTCAAGATCTATAGAGATAGATCCAGGAGACTCATTGGCCTAAGTCAGAGTACATATATAGACAAGGTGCTAAAGCGGTTTAGCATGCAAGAGTCTAAGAAGGGCCTTTGTCCTATGGCACATGGTACTGTTCTATCGAACAAACAGTGTTCTAAAACGCCTGCCGAATTAGAATCATGAAAGAGATCCCTTATGCTTCTGCCATAGGATCCATCATGTACGCCATGTTATGTACTCGCCCAGATGTCTCGTTTGCCTTAAGACTTACGAGCAGATACCAGTCTAATTACGGTGAACGTCACTGGATCTCAGTCAAGAATATCCTCAAGTACTTGCGAAGGACTAAGGATACATTCTTGATTTATGGAGGGGCGGATGAGCTCGTTGTAAGTGGTTAAACCGATGCTAGTTTCCAAACCGACAGAGATGATTTCCGATCGCAATCGGGATATGTGTTTAACTTGAATGGAGGTCTTTGTGTCTTTGGCGCAGCTTCAAAGCAATCGACCATCGCAGATTCTACGACAGAGGCCGAGTACATAGCGGCTTGTGAAAGCGGCTAAGGAGGCGATTTGGATCGGGAAATTTATTTCCGACCTCGATGTGGTTCCTAGTATTGCGAACCCGATAGACCTCTATTGTGACAACAATGGGGCTATTTCACAATCTAGGGAACCTAGATCTCACTAGAGGCCAAACATGTACTACGGCGTTTTCACCTAATCCGCGAGATTATAGAAAGAGGTGATGTGCATATATGTAGAGTAGATTCAGCGGACAATGTCGCCGATCCACTGACGAAGCCACTATCGCAGCAGCAGCATGATCGTCACACTAGCTCCATGGGTATCCGATATCTGGAGGGCTGATCTTTAAAGACAGTCATTAGTATGTCCTTAAAGACCAATCAGTAGATGATTTTGTGTCTTTAGTGCAAGTGGGAGATTATTGTATCGTATTTATGTAATTTTCATTTTGATGAATAAAAACACATAAATTCCAGTATTATTTTTATGTTTCTGCGTTCTTAAAAACATAATAAAATAATATGTCCTTAGAATAGTATTCATAATTGTTATGATTCTGAAACGTCCTAGTCGAACATTATTATGGAATCTTCGAGGACAATAATAATGCGTAAGACTAGTATGTGCAGTGATTGATATAAGATATCGGATCGTCACATGGGTATATATGATTAGAGAATCACTATCTTGGATGCAGACTCGACATGAGAAACACACCATGGGTTGTTATATAATAGTCAACGGTGTTTCTCAATTTTTGATTGGGTTGTATATGAGATCCTTCGACTTGAGGTCTCACAAGAGTTCTTGCATGGCTAGTGTTATGCTTTGATAATGTTAAACGCTATCCGTAACAGGGTGAGCAATAAAGGCATTTATTGGGTATATCACGAATCTTGTTCAGGATGAATGGGATGCAGAAAGGATTTGTCCCTCCTATATAGCAGGAGCGATATCTTGGGCCCCTTTGATGGAGTCTGACTAATTCATGGCCATGAACAAATGAATCAATATATGATATTGATGTCATTTAATTAGTCTACTCGCGAATCAAGAAACTAAAAGATTGGACAATACAAGTGTGACTTTTTCCATGACTTGTGTTCAATCTATATATCAAGGACAAAAGGATTTAAATACAAATGTCAAATGATGTGATTATGATAGTCACCAGATATTTATGAATTGGGGGTAATGATGCGTTGCTAGATACCTCTCATTACCTATGACATATGATGTCACGACAAACATCATAGATACCTCCTAGGTCGCACTCATAGATCAACTGGATTGGGCTTGTTGGAGTACATTTAATCTAAGGTGCGCCAATTCGATTGGGCCGGGCCGGGATTGGATTGGGCCCTTAATCGGGTTGACCAATATGATTGGGCCGACCAACCCATTTGGACCCGACCTTATGGCTGGAAAAAATGGGATATATTTTCAGCTATTATCTCTTAGAAGGAGGTTGAAGTGGTGGAGAATGTGGAGGAGTGGTTTCCTCCATGATCTCCCACTTTCCCCTTTCTCTCTCCCCACTATCCCTTGAATGACTAAGAAAAATGCTGATTTTTCCTAGCATTCTAAGTCATTATTCTCCATCTTTTGAAAGCTAAGAATAGAGAGAAAAATAGAGAGCATTCAATAGAGATTGAATAGAAAGAAAATACAGCTTTTTTATATACTTGTTTTCTAGCTTTGGCTAATATAAAAGAAGTAAGAAAACTGTTTCTTGTTCTTCGAAAGGTCCTATATCCACCATATATATATATACTCCATCTTGAAGAGTGTCTTCAAGACTTCTACGAGGCGTTGGATTGCACCAAGCGGTAGAGGACCATCCCCGGAAGATCGAGTGGATATTAGGGAGAGGCGAGCTCGCGTTGGTGGTGTTCAGTTTCGTGACAATCGAAACCGTTTGAGACGATTTCCGCACTTCGAAAGGTATAATACTATCCCATAGTCTAAGGTTCTTACTCGTGAAAGATCCTATTAGAGGCGGGTCGTTTTATTTCCGCTGCATAACATGTTTAGACCCGGTTATTCCTCTAATACATTCCATACTTAACTTTATAACTAAGGATTCAAGCCTAACGTTCGACCTGCTCTGATACGACTTATGAAATACCCCGTAACCAAAGGTGACATGAAAATGTCTCATCTACCAATGAGACAACGAACACATAACAGAATATACTCTACCAAGACATAAATATAACAGATTAAACTTAAACTTTATTATACCATCAATACGTATTGGAAATTACATAAAATTTAAACTAAGTTGTTCAACTTAATAATGAAGAGATTCATGGTTAGAAACTCGTTCTAAACACCCATGAATCCTCTCTTGAAGCATCCGCTCATACCAATGGAATCGAAAACAGGCGAAAATTACTTAAGTTTTTCGGTTAAAGATTCTAATTTCGGATGCTGTGCTGCTGCCACCAACAGTCTTCCCTTGCGGAATTGCTCTCGATCGGTATCCACGCGACGAAGCGAGCAGCGAGTATTAGCTCTACATTTCTGAGTTTCTGGAATCTAGAGAGAAGAGAAGGGCAGAAATATGATTTCAGGGTTTTTTGTTTTTGCTGCTCAAGAAAGCTTTTCCTAGGGTTTCGGCCAAAAGAGGATTATATAGGGCGTGAGAGTTTGTTCCGAAAACCAACTCCCACGTTCTATCAACCTCTTCTAGTAGTGGGAGTCTTTATCGCATAATAACTCTAATATAATCCCTGCTAGAACCAAATACCGAAAATGCCCCTCCTTAATCTCAAATTCGAATAATAAAATTTTATTATTCTCAGAAAAATAAATGTCATATACAATGAACCTAGACACATTCTAGATTCATTGAATATGGACATGAAGCTTGTTAACTCATTGAATATGCGTGTGACCCTGTAGGTTCATATCACAATGGCAATGAAAACACAGTTAGTAGTAGTTTGTGTTCATAAATCACAAGCGGTCCCTAGCAGGACATTGTGACTACCAGAGTGAATTAATGTACGGTGGAACCTAACATCAATCCACTATTTGATCCCTTTGTCGCGCAATATCCAAATTAAGCACAAGGCATGGTTGTTGTCACCCTTATAAAGCTTAATTGTATTTATGCTCGATCTCCAGTTAGACTGTTCCAACAAATAGTATTTAATAACCACTTTATTAAATACATTTGAGCACGGCCATGCATTTAAATAGTTTTCCCTATCGAGGGGCCCATGGATATCTCTCTCTAATAAGAGAGGGACAAATCCCTTACAATGCCTCTCACATTCAAGTCATGATAGTATACTACATCTGATCAACAGTTGTTTTAATTACTCGTTTAAAAGTAACGTTCGACTGAGTCAAAATGTAGCTCCATTTCATTGTAAAGAACATAACATAAAACTAGGGACAATCAGAATAGTAATTGCATAAGCTAATGAGGTTTACTTTCAAATCACATATTTGATGTTCAAAAGTAAAATAAACTATTCAAATGACGTGTACTCAAAATATATAAAATGTACAACATACACTAATAATCCCATTGACCTAGTATGACTCTCATGTTTAGGTTGTGGGAGTGGCTTGGTCAATGGATTTGCGATGTTGTCATCTGTATGAACTTTTCAAATTTTAACGTCTCATCTATCAATGATCTCTCTAATCAGATGGAAATGCCTGAGAATGTGTTTAGATCGTTGGTGAGTTCTAGGTTCCTTAGCTTGAGAAATGGCACCAATATTATCACAATAAAGGTCCAATGGGTTCACAATGTTAGGGATGACACCTAATCCATCAACAAATTTCCTGATCCAAACAACTTCTTTAGCTAATCTAGAGGTAGCCAAATACTCAGCTTCTGTTGTAGAGTCTACCACGGTTTCTTGCTTTGAGCTCTTCCACCTCACAACACCTCCATTAAAACACAACACAAAACCATATTGCGATCTAAAATCTTCTATGTCGGTCTGGAAGCTTGTGTCTGTATAACCATTTACAACTACACTTCCTTCCTGACCTCCGTAAACTAAGAACGTATCTTTAGTCCTTCTCAAGTATTTAAGAATGCTCTTGATTGCAGTCCAATGTGACTCTCCAGGGCCAGACTGATATCTTCTAGTCATATTTAACGCGAATGAGACATCCGGGCGAATACATAATAGACCCAATGGCTGAAGCATATGGGATCTTACTCATGCGCTCTTGGTCTTCCTTTGTGGTAGGTCCTTGAGTTCTGCTTAGTTTAATTCCATGTGACATGGGCAATAATCCATTTTTGGAATCTTGCAAACTGATTCGTTTCAGTACCTTGCAATGTATCCACTATGGCTTAGGCCAATTATTTTGTTGGATCTATCTCTATAGATTCTTATACCCAAAATGTATGTATCCTCGCCTAAGTCTTTCATGGAAAAGCACTTCCCCAATCAAGCTTTTACGCTTTGTAATGTGGAGATGTCATCCACATAAAGCACAAGGAACCTTACTGCATTATTAGTTACTTTCTTATAAACACAAGGCTTGTTTTCATTTTTGATGAAACCAAATTCTTTAATTGCTTCATCAAAGCGATGATTCCAGCTTCGAGATGCTTGCTTCAAACCATAAATAGACCTTTGAAACTTACACACTTTGTTAGGGTTTGATGGATCAACAAACCCCTCATGTTGTGTCATATAAATCCTCGAGAAGGTTTCCATTAAGAAACACAGTCTTAACTTCCATTTGCCATATCTCATAGTCATAATATGCGGTTATGGCAAGTAAAATCCTAATAGACTTTATCATAACGACAGGAGAAAAGGTTTCATCATAGTCTATACCATGAATTTGTCTATAACCTTTTACTACTAGTCGAGATTTGAAAGTGTGTATATTACCATCCATGTCGGTTTTCTTTTTGAAACACCATTTGTTATCAATGACCTTACACCCTTCGGGTGGGTCAACCAATGTCCACACTTGGTTATTGTACATGGTTTGCATCTCAGACTTCATAGCTTTTAGCCACTTGTCTGACTCATAACTACGAATTGACTCTTTGTAGGAAACTGGTTCATCTTGATCAATTAGTTCAATATGATGATCATCAGTTACGAGAAATCCATACCTCTCAGGCTGTTGATGTACTCGACTTGTCCTCCGTGGGCCTTGTGTCAAAGATTGAAACTCAGTATTAGCACGTGAGCTTACTTGAAGTTCCAAAGCTAGTTCAGATGTTGTTTGGGGATCTTGAATTTCCTCAAGATAGATCTTACTCCGACTATCCTTTTTGGAAATAAATTCCATTTCAAGGAATAAACCATTTCGAGCAACAAACACTTTATTTTCTGATGGAACATATAAGTAATATCCTTTAGTTTCTTTAGGATATCCCACAAACAAACACTCGTCAGATTTAGGGGCGAGTTTATCAGATAATAAGCGTTTTACATACGCCTCGCATCCCCAAAATTTGAGAAATGACAAACTAGGTCGTTTCCCAGTCCATATCTCATATGAAGTTTTCTGAACCGCTTTAGAAAGAACTCTATTCAATATGAATGCGGCAGTTTCTAGGGATGATGCGAAACCATGTACAAGGCTACCTCATATTAAGCATCCTTTATCAAGTATAGTTGGACCAATGACTAGATCAATAGCCAAACAAGTTGATCAAGAATTATCTACATTGATCCGAGAGTTAAAAGTCTAAAGAGGAAATCCAAGCTACATCTAGAAGATGAGATTCAAGTCCAACTTCTAACTCTCCAAGATATTCAATTTGGCCCAAACAAGCAAAGTGGCTAAAAAGGGCATTTTAGTCTTTTTGAAAATTAAAGTCTATTCTAGCCTATTCTAAACTATTCTAGACTTTAATTATTTTCAAGAATGTTATTTCTTTTATTTAGGCGCCTATAGCAAGTAATTGCTATAATAAATGACATGTTGTCCATAATGGTTAAGGAAGTTAGTTATTTAGTTGTTAAAGAGTTCTACTCCTTGAAGGACTCTTACATAGTTAGTTAAGTTTCAACCTTTCTAGCCGCTTAGATACAAGATAATAGGACATGTTGTCTATTATCTTGTTTTAGTGTTTTACTTGATAGCAAGTTGTTGTTCAAGAGTCCTACTTCTTCAAGGACTCTTCTTTATTGTTGCTTGGAACCGAATTCTATTCTATTTAAGGGAGGGTTCGGCCAACATACTCTTTACGTTAGATATATTGATATTTTGGTTAAGGTTATTCCTTAGATACTTGTTTATGAATTTCCGGTATAACTTCATATTCTTTGAGTTATTGTATCAACTAGATTGTTTCGCTAGAAGTCCCTAGTTTTATGTAATGCTTAATTACTATGGAATAAAACTAGTATGATTGTTGATTGATGATCTTGTTTTACTGATCATGTGTAATGGATACAAATCACATCATAGATGCAATATATAGGGATACATTGTATTGGACGTGATCCGTCAGAGAAGTAATACTTCATGGTCTTAAGTCATAAGTATTACTTCCTCAATACTATTTTAGAATCCTTAGACCTTATGTCTTCATTGATTCTAGTATGAATGGAGCCACGTTTTGACTCGATCGGGACGTTACTTGTAACAGAGTAATCAATACGACCGAGATCGGATGTAGTGTCCTATCATAGCTTGAATGTGAGAGACATTGTAAGGAATTTGTCCCTCTCTATTATTAGAGAGAGATATCCATGGGCTCTCGATAGGGAAAGAGCTGTTTAAATGCATGGCCGTGCTCAAATGTATTTGATAAAGTGGTTATCAAATGCTATTTGTCAAAACAATCTACACGGAGATCGAGCATAAATACAATTAAGCTTAATAAGGGTGACGACCACCATGCCTTATGCTTAATTAGGATATCGCGAGACAAAGGGATTAAATAGTGGATTGATATTAGGTTCCGTTGTATATTCATTCACTTTGGGTAGTCACAATGTCCTGCTAGGGACCGCTTGTGATTTATGAACACATACTACTACTAAGTGTGTTTTCATTGCCATTGTGAGATGAACCTACAGGGTCACACGCATAGACGAGCTAACGAGCTTCATGTCCAGATTCAATGAATCTAGAATGTGTCTAGGTTCATTGTATCTGACATTTGTCTTTCTGAAAAATAATAAAGTGTTTATTATTCGAATTAGAGATAGGGGCAATTTCGGTATTTTACCCATAGCTGGGATTACGTGGGAGTTATTATCCAAAAAGGACTCCCACTACCAGCAGAAGTCTAGGGGACGTGGGAGTTAAAGACTCCCACTGCCGAGAGGAGTTGAGGATGTGAGAGTTGGTTATGGGAACAAACTCTCACACCCTATATAATGAACTCTTGGCCGAAACCCTAGAACATAAGTTTTCAGCCGAAATAATACTGATAATTAGAAAACCGTTTTCTACTCTAGCCCCTCCCTTTTCTCTCTGATTCCCGAAAATTCAGAAAAGACGAAAAGCTAGCAATCGCTGCCCGTTTCGTCGCGTGGATACCGGTAGAGGGACTTTCCGCAAAGGGAGATCAATCGGTAGCAACATCCGATCCAAGAAACATCATCCTCCATTCAAGAAGTAGCTTCTTGAATCCAAAACCGTAAGTTTTTCTTGCTGTTTCTTGCTGTTTTTCGAATTGTTTCATATGAGCGGATCCTTCAGGGGAGGATCCATGGGTGTTTGGAACGAGTTTCCGCCCATGAATCCCTTCAGTGGTATCAGAGCCTTGCTCATACGACTCGATTTCGATAATGTTTATCAGACAATAACACTATCAATTCCGATTTGATATGTGTATGTTTGAAAACAGAAAAAATCGTTTCTTTGATCTTGACAGATGTATTAACTGTTTAAATCGTTTAAAGAATATATCTTTTGATGAATATATGTGATATATGCATAAATTTCTCTCGGTTTAATCATGTTTATACGGTTAAACTATTTTCGGTTTCATGATTCTGCATGAACTGCCTTAGCATGATTCGGTTTGAAATTTAATTTGATTAATTGCATAAACTGTGAATATGTAATTAATTAGATTAATTCGGTAATATGCATAAACTGTTTATGATTATGAATCTGATTATATGCATAAACTGTTTTTGAATCGGTTATCAATTCGGTTAATTCGATTAACCCAACACATAATCCGATTATGTAAGTAAGGCCCCCTTGACCCCCGCCCGCTAAACGGTTAGCGGGACCGCCGTCTGCGTCGCCCCGATTCGTCGCTCCCCCCGAATTAAGACTTTGTGTATGATTTCATTGTGCTTTATGTGATATTAGCATGGTGAATAGCATGGCCTACTATACCCCTTGTTTTACATATTTTTGGTTGTAATTTTATAATACGACCTGCGAGTCGTTTTTCAATGTTGTAAAATTGTAATCGCTTTATTAGATTAGCTTTACTGCTTTACATTGAAGGCTGGGTATGCCCATGCAAATATGTAACAAGGCTGGAGGTGCAAGATCGAAGACATTATCCATGAGATGGATTTTGACCTAGATTGACCCTTGACTCCCACAAGGCTCGTGGGAGTCATTATAGGAATAGGCCATGCTATATCACATTTACTTTTTCGCTTCATAACCTGCGTGTGATGTTTATTTTATGTCTGGATGGATTTAATTTTGAACGTCACATTAAATGGTTTTAATTAAGTCTCAAAGTGCCTACCATATCCTAAGCACTCCATGAGCTTGGATCATCATTATGTCTGCTTGCCAAAGCAACAGATAAGTGGTTATCTAGGCGAGAGGAGATGGGAAAATAGTGATTTCCATATGCTTAGACATGGTCCGACTTAACTAGGCTATCAAAATAGTTTTGGGCCTAGGGCATAAAATGGGAAATAGCCGGGACATATAGATGTCATTTCCATTAGATGATTTTACTTTAATTGTGGGTGTTAAGCCAAAGCTTTCCTATAACTATTGTAAAATGTTTTTCCCCACTATTATCAAGTGTTGAAATCGTGGAAAATGTTTTTGCTCAAAAACTAATAAACTTTGCAATTAACTTAATGTAGATAATGGCAACCAATTCATCACACAATTCTCTGCGATCCGTCCTTGAGAAGGAAAAACTGAGCGGGACCAATTTCCTTGATTGGGCCCGCAACTTAAGGATTGTCCTTAAGCAGGAAAGAAAGCTGTACGTTCTTGATACGGACATTCCTGAACAGCCTGCAAATAACGCCCCTAGAGGTGAAAGAGATACTTGGAAGAAGCATTTCGATGACTCTAACGATGTGACTTGTCTCATGTTAGTCACAATGAGCACTGACCTTCAAAAACAGTTTGAAGGAGTTGAGGCTTTCCAGATGATGGGCCAGCTCAAGGAAATGTTCCAAGAGCAAGCTCGTCATGAAAGATTCCTCACAACTAAGGCGTTAAATAGTTGCAAAATGGCCCCTGGAACCTTTGTGAGTGCACACGTTCTTAAGATGAAGGGCTATTTTGACCAACTAGAAGAAACTTGGGGCTCCCGTGAGGTCATGACATGTCCACGAGATATGATCTTGGGCTCACTCCCACCGGAGTATGACCAATTCGTTATGAACTTCAACATGCATGCCATGGAGAAGACCATACATGAAATACATGGGATGCTCAAGCAGTCGAATCGAACATTAAGAAGACCCCTCGAAGTCTTAATGGTTCAAAAAGGGAATTTCAAGAAGAAAGGCAAGGGAAAGCCCATAGCTAAGAGAGGCAAAGGCAAAGGCAATGACAAGCCCAAGCCCCAGCCCCAAAGCCAAGGCACCAAAGGAGGAGTTTGCTTCCATTGTGGCGAACTGTGCCATTGGAAACGGAATCGCAAACTCTATTTGGAAGAGAAGAAAAAAGGGAAAGGCCGGTTTGATTGTCTCTCCGAGTATTTATGTTATAGAAATTAACATGTCTGCTCCTACTTCATGGGTATTAGATACTGGGTTGTGGATCTCACATTTGTACAAATGTGCGAGGGTTCAAAAAGGAGTAGATCATCGGCAAAAGGAGAAGTGGACCTCGAGTAGCCAACGGAGCAAGAGTTGTTGTTGTAGCTACCTGGGACATTTAATTTAGTTTTGCCAAGTGGCCTTATCATAGAACTAGATAATTGTTTGTATGTTCCAACTTTGAGTAGGAATATTATTTCAGTTTCTTGTTTGGATATTGAAGGTTTTGAAATTAATATTTTGAATAAGATTTGCACCATTCATAAAGATCGTATCTTTTATGGAGATGCCTCTTTGATGAATGGGCTTTATATTCTTAACCTCGATGATTCAATTCAAAGGCCCATCTATAACATTAATACTAAAAGGTTTAAATCAAATGACTTAAACCAGACCTACTTTTGGCACTGTCGTTTGGGCCACATCAACGAGAAACGCATATCAAAGCTCCATACAGATGGAATTTTAACATCATTTGACTTAGAGTCTTATGAGACATGTGAATCTTGCTTGTTGGGCAAAATGACTAAAGCTCCCTTTACTAGACAAAGTGAGAGAGCTTCCGATTTATTGGGCCTCATACATACAGATGTTTGTGGACCAATAAACACTAGTGCTAGAGGAGGGTTTCGATACTTTCATCACATTCACGAGATGATTTCGGTAGATATGGCTACGTCTATCTAATGAAACATAAATCGAATCTTTTGGAAGATTCAAAGAATTTCAAAATGAAGTACAAAATCAACTTGGTAAAAGTATTAAGATACTTCGATCGGATCGAGGTGGCGAATACCTTAACCAAGAGTTTGACGAACATCTTAGTGGTTGTGGAATTGTTTCACAATTAACTCCTCCCGCACACCACAATGGAATGGCGTGTCGAACGGAGGAATCGCACCTTATTAGATATGGTTCGATCTATGATGAGTCAAACAAGTCTTCCAATTTCCTTTTTGGGGCTACGCCCTAGAAACTCGCTGCATTTATATTAAATAGAGTTCCTTCTAAAGCGGTTCGTAAAACTCCATATGAGATATGGACTGGGAAACGACCTAGTTTGTCATTTCTCAAAATTTGGGGATGCGAGGCGTACGTAAAATGCTTGTTATCTGATAAACTCGCCCCTAAATCTAACAAGTGTTTGTTTGTGGGATATCCTAAAGAAACTAAAGGATATTACTTCTATCTTCCATCAGAGAACAAAGTGTTTGTTGCTCGTAATGGTGTATTCCTTGAAAGGGAATTTATTTCCAAAGAGGATAGTGGGAGTAAGATCCATCTTGAGGAAATTCAAAATCCGCAAACAACATCTCGAACCAACTTTAGAAGTTCAAGCAAGCTCACGTGCCGATCATCGAGCTTCAATCTTTGACACAAGGCCCAAGAAGGTCGAGTCGGGTACATCAACGACTGAGAGATATGGATTTCTCGTGATCGATGATCGTCAAAGTTGAACCGATTGATCAAGATGAACCCTCTACCTACAAAGAGGCAATTCATAGTTCTCGAGTCGGATAAGTGGCTAGAAGCTATGAAGTCCGAGATGCAATCCATGTACGACAACCAAGTATGGACTTTGGTTGACCCACCCGAAGGGGTGGAAGGTCATTGATAACAAATGGTGTTATAAAAAGAAGACCGACATGGATGGTAATGTACACACTTTTAAATCGCGACTAGTAGTTAAAGGTTATAGACAAGTTCATGGTATTGACTATGACGAAACCTTTTCCCCGTCGTGATGATAAAGTCAATTAAGATTTTACTTGCCATAGCCGCATATTATGACTATGAGATATGGAAAATGGATGTTAAGACTCGCGTTTCTTAACGGAAACCTTCTCGAGGATGTGTATATGACACAACCTTTGAGGGGTTTGTTGATCCAACAAATCCTAGCAAAGTGTGTAAGCTTCAAAGGTCCATTTATGGATTGAAGCAAGCATCTCGAAAGTCGGAATCGCCGCTTTGATGAACGTATTAAAGAATTCGGTTTCATCAAAAACGAAGACGAGCCTTGTGTTTATAAGAAAGTAACTAATAATGCAGTAGTGTTCCTTGTGCTTTATGTGGACGACATCTTATCGATTGGAAATGACATCCCCACATTACAAAGCGTAAAAGCTTGGTTGGGGAAGTGCTTTTCCATGAAAGACTTAGGCGAGGCTACATACATTTTGGGTATTAGAATCTATAGAGATAGATCTAACAAAATGATTGGCCCTGAGCTGCAGTGGATACATTGACAAGGCATCGAAACGATTCAGCTTTGCAAGACTCCCAAAAAGGGATTCTTGCCCATGTCACATGGCATTAAACTCAGCGAGAACTCAAGGACCTTCCACAAGGGAGGACCAAGAGCGCATGAGTAAGATCCCATATGCTTCACCATTGGATCTATTATGTACGCCATGATATGCACTCGCCCTGGGATGTCTCACTTGCTTTAAGTATGACTAGCGAGATATCAATCGACCCTCGGAGAGTCACATTGGATCTGCAGTCAAGAGCATTCTTAAGTACTTGAGAAGGACTAAAGATATGTTCTTAGTTTACGGAGGTCGGGAAGTGAAGTCCGGTAGTAAATGGTTACACGGACGCAAGCTTCCAGACCGACGTGGATGATTTTAGATCGCGATCTGGTTTTGTGTTTTGTTTGAATGGAGGTCGTCGTGAGTCGGAAGAGCTCAAAGCAAGAAACCGTGGCCGACTCTACAAATGTGAGTCGAGTATCTAGGCTGCCTCCGAGCAGCTAAAGAAGGCTGTTTGGATCGGGAAGTTTGTTGATGAACTAGTCTGTCGTCCCCTAGCATTGTGAACCCAGCTGGACCTCTATTGTGATAGTATCGGTGCCATTTCACAAGCTAAGGAACCTAGATCTCACCAACGATCCAAACACATTCTCGAGCGTTTCCATCCGATTAGAGAGATCATCGGCAGAGAGACGTTAGTATTTGCAAAGTTCATACGAGACGACAACATTGCGGATCCATTGACCAAGCCACTCCCAGCACCCTAAACATGAGAGTCATACTAGGTCAATGGGTTTAAGGATCATGTATGATTGGACCTAGGGCAAGTGGGAGATTGTTAGTAGTGCCCTAGGACCATTATCACATGTTGTGCGTTTTGTTATCTTTTGAGCATATAATTGAATAGTTAATTTTGCTTTTGATTATCAAATATGTGATTTGATAGTAAAACTCATTAGCTTATGTAATTACTATTCTAGAAGTCCATAGTTTTATGTAATGCTTAATTACTATGAAATAAAACTTGTATGATTGTTGATTGATGATCTTGTTTTACTGATCATGTGTAATGGATACAAATCACATCATAGATGCAATATATAGGGATACATTGTATTGGGACGTGATCCAGTCGAGAAGTAATACTTCATGGTCTTAAGTCATAAGTATTACTTCCTCAATACTATTTTAGAATCCTTAGACCTTATGTCTTCATTGATTCTAGTATGAATGGAGCCACGTTTTGACTCAGTCGGACGTTACTTGTAACAGAGTAATCAATACGACTGAGATCGGATGTAGTGTCCTATCATAGCTTGAATGTGAGAGACATTGTAAGGAATTTGTCCCTCTCTATTATTAGAGAGAGATATCCATGGGCCCCTCGATAGGGAAAGACTGTTTAAATGCATGGTCGTGCTCAAATGTATTTGATAAAGTGGTTATCAAATGCTATTTGTCAAAACAGTCTACCTGGAGATCGAGCATAAATACAATTAAGCTTAATAAGGGTGACGACCACCATGCCTTATGCTTAATTAGGATATCGCGAGACAAAGGGATTAAATAGTGGATTGATATTAGGTTCCGTTGTATATTCATTCACTTTGGGTAGTCACAATGTCCCTGCTAGGGGACCGCTTGTGATTTATGAACACATACTACTACTAAGTGTGTTTTCATTGCCATTGTGAGATGAACCTACAGGGTCACACGCATAGACGAGCTAACGAGCTTCATGTCCAGATTCAATGAATCTAGAATGTGTCTAGGTTCATTGTATCTGACATTTGTCTTTCTGAAAAATAATAAAGTGTTTATTATTCGAATTAGAGATAGGGGGCAATTTCGGTATTTTACCCATAGCCGGGATTACGTGGGAGTTATTATCCGAAAAAGGACTCCCACTACCCGAGCAGAAGTCTAGGGACGTGGGAGTTAAAGACTCCCACTGCCGAGAGGAGTTGAGGATGTGAGAGTTGGTTATGGGAACAAACTCTCACCCTATATAATGAACTCTTGGCCGAAACCCTAGAACATAAGTTTTCAGCCGAAATAATACTGATAATTAGAAAACCGTTTTCTACTCTAGCCCCTCCCTTTTCTCTCTGATTCCCGAAAATTCGAAAAAGACGGAAAAGCTAGCAATCGCTGCCCGCTTTAAAGTCGGCGTGGATACCGGTAGAGGGACTTTCCGCAAAGGGAGATCAATCGGTAGCAACATCCGATCCAAGAAACATCATCCTCCATTCAAGAAGTAGCTTGAATCCAAAACCGTAAGTTTTTCTTGCTGTTTTTCGAATTGTTTCATATGAGCGGATCCTTCAGGGAAGGATCCATGGGTGTTTGGAACGAGTTTCCGCCCATGAATCCCTTCATATACTCCTAGTCACTCATACTCAATAATAACGATAGTGGTCCTAGTTATCAATCAAACTATGACGGTACAGTATCAACATGTGGGCTCAGATTTTCCCCAAATGACATGACCCGGGCTTAATGATCTATCCATTATATTGTATCATCATTCCAACTCCACAAAACCACTACCATACCTGATGATTTGCCCCATGAGGTGCGGGCCTCAAACAGAACAGAGCAGAAGACCTCTTGGGTCACAAAGCAGACCAGGACAGAAGGCGGACGGATCTTTCTAACTATTGTTCTAAGACGAAAGCTCAGTAGGGGTAACGACTCTGTCGACCAAACCAATTTGGACTAAACCAAGGACTCCAAATAAGACCCCAAATAAGCAATTACATAATGGGTTCCCAATGACCCACATAACAAATACAGATCCGTTTATACGTTATAGCAATTAAGTAGATAATTGAAATCAAAATATAGGACATGCTCAAGTCATCAAATAAAGCGAGAATTCAATTAGACCAACGCAGAACCCACTACGAAAGCAATTATCCCAAAGCAGTTTATGCATTTAATATACCCAAATATATATTAAATCATATCAGAACAATGCCCAACATTATTCAGTAATTCGGGACAGAAATTGACTGAGGAAAGGGGGTCCTTACCGTTACGGAGATAAAAACGAGGAAAAGAAGACCAGAAATCAGCCTAACGGTAGAACGCTCCTGGGGCAATATATCACGGTTCGGGTACTCGAATTCTATTCCTTATGCGTTCCCTTGTGGCCTTCGTGATTACCTTCAATTCAACGTATCCCGCGATGGAAACTTATCTCTCGATCACCTACAACGATCTGCTCGAAGCTCTGGGCAGTTTAGTCTTCCCTCTCAATTCTGACGATCGTCAATTTTATGTTTCTGATGTTTTCATCCCAGCCCCATGTCCCTCAAGTTAGGATATTAAAGTTTAGGTTAATTATAAATTAGGTCATTCCCCTTCTTTTATTTACTCTCATGTCCCCACACCATAAAATAAAAAAAGTAACTCATATAACACATGGAATATGTCATCTAGCACATAACATTTAACATGGCATTAATTATAAATCAATTAATTATGCAATTAAATCAAATATTCACATAAATCATATTACGGGAAAAATCCCGTATATCACATTATTATATCATCAATAATTATTGGAAATTACATAAACTAAAAACTAAGTTATTCAACTTAATAAAGGTTCATATCTATTATATGATCAATACTTCATTAAATTCTACTCGACGTGCCCCCCGTCGCAAGTCTCCTTATCAACATCATCTACAAAATATAAGAAGATAATAGGATAAGCCACACTAGCTTTGTAAGAATCGATCGCCCTTGGGATGAAGGACCAAAAGAGACTTCAACACATTCCGTGTTTCCCAAATCGTATGAAATATCTTTGACTTGTATTAACCTGAAAACATCTTTAAAATAACTTGTAAAATACTTTATAACATATCATAGAAGTTCAGAGCTTACATAACATGTACATAACAGTACAAATATAAGAGATAAATCTCGGAAAAAGGACAGAAGGCCTCGAACAACCGATAGGGTCGTCCGAGTTGAAGACAGAAACATATACAAAAAGTCTGGTTGAGTGACAGAACATACCAGTCGACCGCAATAGCTCAAGTCAATAGAGTGATCACCCCGGTCTTAATGAAACCGTTGGAATCTATTTTCCACCGTTCAAAATGTAGTTCTTCTAGTCCTTAAACTTCCAAAACAAGAATCACTCCGATCAGACATCGTATCACACTTCAACTTAACAATCTATTCCCAAGACTGTGGTTTTACTCGAACTGCCAAAGGCTTGCACTACGAAGATGATATCTCCCAATCCATATATTATTTTACAAATCCCTCCAGTCAGAATCTAGTTTAGGAAGTCTAGTGTCTATGGTTAAAATATGGGAATGATCCAATATCGTGTACTATGTCTGCTAAAGTGTTCTCTCTTGCTGCCCATATTTTCCAACACTATGGTTTTTTCACTTTTCTTTCTTGTTCTTTCTCCCATTCTTCTCCTTCCTATATCCTCTATTTATAGCCTCATAAGTCCAGATTTCGGGAAGGTTGTGACTCTATAGTAGGAAATCAATCATAAGATACATCTCCCTTCTTGATCTTAACTTAAAATAAAGCATCATTTCATCTCTAACTCCTTTCCTCCATAAATAACCAGCAAGTAACTAACCAAAAAGATCATCTTATACACTTAGGTCCTCTAACTTCATATCCATGCTAGTGCGCCCCTAAGACTAATCCAAAAATAAAAGTAACATATAACACATTGGATACATAAGTACATAAAACATGCTATCGAAAGGTCATGGGTATCACATACTCCCATCCTTACAAAAGTTTCATCCTCGAAACTTGCACCCTCTACAAAAAAAATAGACCTTACAACCCTCCCTCTAGATGCAACGACTCTAAAGGCTTATACAAAACAAGTATGGTACTATAGGTAACCTAAAAATACAAGAAACAAATAACATGACATCCAAATAACATGTAAAGAGAGTATATATAAACATGAATTATACATGCTACCACTACGCTTCTGCTGCGCCACTTTGATAAAAGTCATAACAACGGATCTAGCATGCTATTACAATCTTATGTATATCATAACACAATTAACATGTAGCATAATATGTAATACATAAACAGATAATCACATTAACATAAGTGTACCTGTCACTATATTCGGGGTAGCTCTTGTCTTTTGTTGAGGGAGTGCAAAAACTCTTGTTTTTTACTTTGGCCTTGAATCTCCTACTTTAGGTGTGGAAGAATTCTATGCATTACTAGAAGATGACTCGGGACACTGACTGACTTGATGATCCTTTTTACCACACCTGAAGCATGCTCCAATTTTCCACTGGCACACACCTGTATGCCTTCTTCCACATGTAGCACATAGAGGAACAGTTGAGAAGGAAGTTTGTGCTACTGCCAGTTCTCCAATCCTTACCATATTTGCTCCAGTTTCCACACTAGGCTTGAAAGTAGATGATGATCCAGATGTCGGGAAGAATCTCTTCTTAGTTGCTGGTGATGCAAGATTTTCAGACCCTACAATATATCATTTTACCATTGCTGAGTAACTCCTCTTTCCAACCCTCTCAGTATCTTCTCTGTTGAACTCCATTTCTATGTCCAAACTCATTTGTTATGCCTCCCGGTAAGTTGTAGGTGTTAGTAGTGCCCTAGGACCATTAGCACATGTTGTACGTTTTATATCTTTTGAGCATGTATTTGAATAGTTAATTTTGCTTTTGATTATCAAATGTGTGATTTGATAGTAAAACTCATTAGCTTATGTAATTACTATTCTAGTTGTCCCTAGTTTTATGTAATGCTTATTTACAATGAAATAAAACTAGTATGATGGATGATTGACGATCATGTTTTACTAGTCATGTGTAATGAATACAAATCATATCATAGATGCAATATATAGTGATACATTGTATTGGACGTGATCCGTTAGAGAAGTAATACTTCATGGTCCTTAGTCATAAGTATTACTTCCTCAATACTATTTTAGAATCCTTAGACCTTATGTCTCCATTGATTCTAGCATGAATGGAGCCACGTTTTGACTCAGTCGTACGTTGCTTTTAATCGAGTAATCAATACGACTGATGATCGGATGTAGTGTCCTATCATGGCTTGAATGTGAGAGGCACTGTAAGGAATTTATCCCTCTCTTATTAGAGAGAGATATCCACGGGCCCCTCGATATGGAAAGACTGTTTAAATGCATGGCCGTGCTCAAATGTATTTAATAAAGTGGTTATTAAATATTGTTTGCTGGCACAGTCTACGTAGAGATCGAGCATAAATATAATTAAGCTTAATAAAGGTGACGACTACCATGCCTTATGCTTAATTAGGATATCGCGAGAAAAAGGGATTAAATAGTGGATTGATATTAGGTTCCACCGTAAATTCATTCACCTTGGATAGTCACAATGTCCTGCTAGGGACCGCTTGTGATTTATGAACACATACTACTGCTAAGTATGTTTTCATTGCCATTGTGATATGAACCTACAGGGTCACACGCATAGACGAGTTAACGAGCTTCATGTCCAGATTCAATGAATCTAGAATGTGTCTAGGTTCATTGTATATGACATTTATTTCTCTTAGAATAATAAGATGTTATTATTCGAATCAGGGATTAAGGAAGGGCATTTTCGGTATTTGGTTGTAGTTGGAATTATGTGGAAGTTATTATCCGATAAAGACTCCCACTACCAGCAGAAGTCTAGAGGACGTGGGAGTTAAAGACTCCCACTGCTGAGAGAGGTGGAGGACGTGAGAGTTGGTTATGGGAACAAACTCTCACACCCTATATAATCATCTCTCAGTTGAAACCCTAGTTACTTCTTGCTTCAGCCGCAATTAACCAAACATACCTGAAATTAGATTTCGGATTCTGCCTTCTCCCTTTCTCCCTAATTCTAGAAACTGAGAAAAACGGAGAGCTAGCACTCGCTGCCCTTTTCGTCGCGTGGATACCAATAGGGAGTAATTCCGCAAGGGAGGACTCAAGGTGATCATTGCATCCATGCCTTAAAGACAGAATCTTCCATTCAAGAATCGGATTCTTGAGCCAACAAATGTAAGTTCTTTTCTTTGTATTTTTTGATTCGTTTTGTATGAGCGGATCCTTCAGGGGAGGACTCATGGGTGTTTGGAACGAGTTTCCGCCCATGAATCCCTTTAGTAGGATGGACACTTGATAGTCTACCCCGAATCCTTGTCAAAAGTGCTCTCACAAATCTTTGTGTCCTCATGATTGAGTCTTGAATAATGGTGTTGGCATACTTTCCCAAAGTGATGAATTTCCCGACATACTCTGACAGTGTCATTCCTTTGGTCTGCTTAAATTCCAGGAATTGATTCTGCCTCACAATACGGTATGTATCAGGAAAGTACTGATCAAGAAAAACTTCATTGAATTCTGCCCAAGTAATAGGTCGTCCCCTTTGTCGATAAATTGGGGCAATGCCCTTCCACCACACTACTGCATTATCAGTTAGCGATGCAATTCCCACTGTTGCTCTAGCATTTTCTGGTACCCTCATAGTTTCAAAGTTCCCTTCCATGTCATCCAACCAAACCTCATCTTCGTCTGGTCCAACCATGCCATCAAATGAGGCCATCATCATCTTCTTCATTCTTTCAAAATAAATTCTTGGGCAAACATCATTTCTTCGTCCCCTGGTCATCCCATTGTTCTCATTAACCTGAGTTCGATTCTATCAAAATGGTAGCACCATGGCCAATGTTGTTGTCATTTCAGCTGGTATCCCTGTGTTCATTGGTGGTGGAGGTGGAGGTGGAGGTACAACATTTTTAGCCTTGGCGGCTGTTCCCACATTTGGTGCTTGCTGTCGGTTTGAGGATTTGGGTATTTCTTCCCTCTACGAATACCTTTGTTGCCTTTGCGGCGTAGACTTGCAATTGGTATGTTGAGGTCATCATTGTTGTCATTTTGACAATCCATCTTATATAAGTAACACTTATAGATAAGCATATAATTCATATAGGGTAACAAAACAAAACTAGCATGCTTCTTTATTTTTATATACACCTTATCTCGGCTAAACACATAACATAAAAGGCATGTCATCATATCTCAGTTAAACATATAGCATAGAAGGTAGATACTGAAGGGATTCATGGGCGGAAACTCGTTCCAAACACCCATGGATCCTCCCCTGAAGGATCCGCTCATACGTAAACGAATCGAAAAACAGCGGAAAAGAACTTACTTTTCTTGGATTCAAGAAGCTACTTCTTGAATGGAGGATGATGTTTCTTGGATCGGATGTTGCTACCGATTGATCTCCCTTTGCGGAAAGTCCCTCTACCGGTATCCACGCGACGAAACGGGCAGCGATTGCTAGCTCTTCGTTTTTCTGGGTTTCGGGAATTAGAGAGAAAAGGGAGAGGCAGAAACTATTTCGGCTTCTTAGGTATTTCGGCTGAAAAGCATTAAAATCTAGGGTTTCGGCCAAGAGTTTATTATATAGGGTGTGAGAGTTTGTTCCCAGAACTAACTCTCACGTCCCTCAACTCCTCTCGGCAATGGGAGTCCTCAACTCCCACGTCCCCTAGACTTCGCTGGTAGTGGGAGTCCTTATCGGATAATAACTCCCACGTAATCCCAGCTATAGGTAAAATACCGAAATTGCCCCTTTATCTCTAATTCGAATAATAAACACTTTATTATTTTCGAGAAAGACAAATGTCAAATACAATGAACCTAGACACATTCTAGATTCATTGAATGCGGACATAAAGCTCGTTAGCTCGTCTATGCGTGTGACCCCTGTAGGTTCATCTCACAATGGCAATGAAAACACACTTAGTAGTAGTATGTGTTCATAAATCACAAGCGGTCCCCTAGCGGGACATTGTGACTACCCAAAGTGAATGAATATACAACGGAACCTAATATCAATCCACTATTTAATCCCTTTGTCTCGCGATATCCTAATTAAGCATAAGGCATGGTGGTTGTCACCCTTATTAAGCTTAATTATATTTATGCTCGATCTCCGGGTAGATTGTTTTGACAAATAGCATTTGATAACCACTTTATCAAATACATTTGAGCACTGGCCATGCATTTAAACGAGTCTTTCCCTATCGAGGGCCCATGGATATCTCTCTCAATAATAGAGAGGGACAAATTCCTTACAATGTCTCTCACATTCAAGCTATGATAGGACACTACATCCGATCTCGAGTCGTATTGATTACTCTGTTACAAGTAACGTCCGATCGAGTCAAAAGCGTGGCTCCATTCATACTAGAATCAATGAAGACATAAGGTCTAAGGATTCTAAAATAGTATTGAGGAAGTAATACTTATGACTTAAGACCATGAAGTATTACTTCTCGACGGATCACGTCGATACAATGTATCCCTATATATTGCATCTATGATGTGATTTGTATCCATTACACATGATCGGTAAAACAAGATCATCAATCAACAATCATACTAGTTTTATTTCATAGTAATTAAGCATTACATAAAACTAGGGACTACTAGAATAGTAATTACATAAGCTAATGAGTTTTACTATCAAATCACACATTTGATAATCAAAAGCGAAATTAACTATTCAATTACATGCTCAAAAGATAATAAAACGCACATGTGCTAATGGTCCTAGGGCACTACTAACAGATACATGATTACTTAAAGATGTACAAGTCATGACATCAACTTTTATAATTAATACTACAAAGCTAGACTAACATGGCATCTTATTCTTCAAATAAACATGATAAATAAATACTCAAACACATAGTTCACAAAACAAGTTCATATCTTAAGCTAACATAACATACCATACCATCAACCAAGTAAAATATAACAACAAAATAAGGTTATTTAGCTGATACAGTTAAAGAAAATAAATGTGGCTAGCATGTTAATAGAGTTCATACAAGATATGTCGTTCTTTAAAAAAAATTACATAAACACATAATCACATAACATGTTCATATCTCAAGCTAACATAATATATCATCACTAACTTAAATTAAAACAACAAACCAGATTAACATGATGATACAATTTAACAAATAAACTAAGTTAAAACACATAACATATGAGGTAAACATGGCATATAATATCAAATAGTGATATATAAAGCAGTAAGTAACACATATGCCCTATTCTAGAATCTCTACCCAGTAACGCATCTTAAGTTATCTAAGGAATCCATCCTATGTTCATTCCATACTTAACTTTATAACTAAGGATTCAAGCCTAAAGTTTGACCTGCTCTGATACGACTTATGAAATACCCCGTAACCAAAGGTGACATGAAAATGTCTCATCTACCAATGAGACAAAGAACCCACAACAGAATATACTCTACCATGCCATAAATATAACAGATTAAACTTAAACTTTATTATACCATCAATACTTATTGGAAATTACATAAAATTAAAACTAAGTTGTTCAACTTAATAATCGAGGGATTCATGGGCAGAAACTCGTTCTAAACACCCATGAATCCTCACCTGAAGGATCCGTTCATACCATAGGAATTGAATATAGGCAAAAATTACTTACGTTTTTCGGTTAAAGATTTTGAATTCGGATGATGTGCTGCTACCACCAACAGCCTTCCCTTGCGGAATTGCTCTTAATCGGTATCCACGTGACGAAACGAGCAGCGAGTGTTAGCTCTTCATTTATGAGTTTTGGGAATCTAGAGAGAAGAGAGGGCAGAAATATGATTTCAGGGGTTTTTGGTTTTTGCGGCTCAAGAAAGTTTTTCCTAGGGTTTTGGCCAAAAGAGAATTATATAGGGCGTCAGAGTTTGTTCCGAGAACCAACTCCCATGTTCTATCAACTTCTTCTAGTAGTGGGAGTCTTTATCGCATAATAACTCCCACGTAATCCCAGCTAGAACCAAATATAGAAAATGCCCCTCCTTAATCTCTAATTCGAATAACAACATTTTTTTATTCTCAGAAAAATAAATGGCAGATACAATAAACCTAGACACATTCTAGATTCATTGAATCTGGACATGAAGCTCGTTAACGCGTCTATGCGTGTGACCCTGTAGGTTCATATTACAGTAGCAATGAAAATACACTTAGTAGTAGTATGTCTTTCATAAATCACAAGCGGTCCCTAGCAGGACATTGTGAGTACACAGAGTGAATGAATGTACGGTGGAACCTAATATCAATCCACTTTTTGATCCCTTTGTGATACGGTACCAACCTCGGGGCTGCCCAATTCAAAGGGTAACATACATAGACCAAGGACGAGGCGTAGAACGAGGAATATGAAGCAGATAACTACATCATTGGTTCGTATATTAAAGTACAAAGAGGATGCTAAGTTACACATAGAATATAAAGTACAAGGCAGCCTCTCAAGTTCACAAGTGTACAATTAGTCCCTATCAAGCAAAGAAGCTAAGAAGGGCATTTTAGTAATCTTACAAGTTGATGGACAGCTTTGCGACAGTTTGGTAGAATGATCACAACTTTCGTTATATGTATCCAATGAACCTAATTCCAGTTGCATATTAAAGATAAGAGGCAGATCTACAACGTTCATGAAGACCACGACATTGCAACCTGATCCAACAATCTGTCCAGAATGGGGACGAAATTCAAAGGACATTTTAGTCTTTTTACATTAAAGTCTATTCTAGGCTATTCTAGACTTTAATTATGTTTTAGATTTGTTATTTACTTTAATTATTTAATTAGGCGTGTGATAGCAAGTAGTTGCTATAATAAAGGACATGTTGTCCATAGTTGGTAATCTAGCTGTTAAGAGTCCCACTTCTACTAGGACTCTTCACATAGATAGTTATTTTTCAGCTTAGTTAGTTGTTAATTTCGCCTATAAACCAAGAGAATAGGACATGTGGTCCATTATCTTGTTTAGGTAGTTTACTTGATAGCAAGTTGTTTTTCCAAGAGTCCTACTTCTTCAAGGACTCTTCCTTTTGGTTCATTGTAACAGAAATCTCTCTATTTAAGAGTGATTTCGTCTCCCTTATTATTTACGTTAGATATATTGATATTTTGGTAAGGTTATTCATTAGCTTCTCGTGTCTGAACTTCTATTTAGAACTTCATTCATTCTTTGAGTTACTGTATCAACATGTTTAGTTTCTCTTGTTGTGGTGTTTCAACCTCCAGCGATAATTAGCCTTCCTTAGCGTTGCGTTGATTATATTCCCTAGAAAGTAGTTCGAGAATTAAAGAAAGATTCGGCACAACTTACGCTGCCGAACCTTTTGGTACTTAGTACCTCACGGTTCTTCATCAGGTGGTATCAGAGCAAAAGGTTCTTCTCAATTCCCGGTGTACCATAAGCAAATTTTTTTTTTCTTGTTTGCTAGATTGACAAAAAAAGACCAAAAAACTCACGGCATATATATTAAAAGAGCAGCCGATTTATAAAAGCCTCTTGATGTAAAGAAATTCGCAGCCAAGTATAGATTTGAATAGAGAACTATAAAGCCATTAGCAAACTTCTTGCAAACGAAAGCGTTAGAGCCTCATCCAAGAATTGGCAAACGTTCCCCCTTTTGTTTTTTAGCCGTATTCATTAATCAAATACATTAAGTGTTGAAAGTGATAGAGCCTCAATACTTGATACCATTCGACCAAGGTTAAGGGAAAATTCAAGAAATTTTTTATTATTCACGTTACTGTTCACAGATTACTATTCATGTTTACTATTCACATATTACTATTCATCTGAATCAAGAAAATCAAAAAAACTCAAAACATCAAGAAAGACAAGAACCGGTTTCCATTCTCGATTAGGATTTCGATTCTTCATCTTTGTCTTTCTAAAGCTTTTCGTTTAGGTCAAAGATAGGATTTCTTTCCTTATTTTTTCAGCTTTGTGTCAACGCAACAAATTAGGAACCCATTCTTTAATCTAGAGTTTGAAGTTCTATACGAGCGGTGTTGGAATAAAGAGTGAATCTTTCTTTGCTATCTAACATTTTTGAGTGTTTTTCTTGAGATTATCATGTCTTTTCAGGGATCTCCATCGAAGAAAGGTGAAGTCTTTGATACGGACTCACTAGTTACACATAAAGAATTTGCGGAGTTGCAAAGACAAATGGCGGAGATGGTGGAAAAGATAAGACAATTAAGGCTTCCAAATCAGCAACGTAATATTCAGAATGATACCGAGATTGATGATCAATGGGTTGATGAAGTTGAGCCGCGTAGACCACATCCAAATCCGCCACCAAATTGGGTGATCAACAATCATATTTTTTAGCCGAGAAGAGGGGACCAATTTCAGCGTTATGACAACAATCTTGATTCAATCAAGACGAAGATTCCGTCTTTCGAAGGTACAAATGATCCCAAATTGTTTTTTGATTGGATTCATAAAGTTAACCATGTTTTTGCTATTCATAACTATTCGGAGGAAAAGAGAGTAAAGCTAGCAGCCATGGAGTTTTATGGATATGCTTCCATTTGGTGGGATAAAGAAACCAAGACAAGGGTAAAAGTGGAACAACCAGAAATTGCAACTTGGGCCGAGATGAAAGCGGTGATGAAACGGCGTTTTGTTCCTCTAGATTACATAACGGAACTTTACAACCGTTTACAAAGGTTAAAGCAAGGAGAGAGTTCGGTCGATGAGTATCACAAGGCAATTAAAATTGCAATGATTCGCGCCGACATTAATGAGGGAGATGAGGCAACAATGACTCGGTTCTTGGCTGGTCTAAATGATAAGATCCGATCAAAGGTAGAATGTGCTAATCTTGATAATATTACCTCTATGTTACATTATGCAGAGTAGGTTGAAAGACAGCAAAAGGAAAAGAGTTTAAGGGCAAAAACGGCAACTTTCCAAACTTGGGAGAAGCCAAATCAGTCCCAGATTTTTTCTACTGTTTTGCGAGCCAAAGCAAGGGTAAAGAGGTCCAAATTGGTGCAAAAATAGCCACGGGGCAGTTTGGGGCAGTAAGGTCACAAAATTCAACCGTTTCGACCAATACGAGGGTAAATTCTACTCCAAAACTTGTTCGGGAATGTTTAAAATGTATGGGCAAAGGACACTTTGCTAGGGACTGCCCTAAAAAGAGTACTATGATCATGTTGGATGATGGAACGTGGGTTAGTGATAACAAAGCCGAAGAACCTGATTTTGAGAAATAAACCGACAAGTTGGAGGAACTTCCGGAAGATGGGAATCAACCTTTGGTTACGATAAAGCTACTTCATTCACAACCTTTAGATGATATTCCAAGAGAGATAAAATACGAGTGATCCTACCCATGAGGTAAAATCTGAGGTAAAAATCATAGAAAAAGCCGAGCCAAAAGTGAGAAAAAAGGCAATCGCTCTAAGTGTGAGAAAAGAATGTTTGTACATTAATCCCAGAAAGGTAGATAGGGCGATTCAAGCAAAACAACTTCTTGTTTTGTTGGATTTAAAAGGAACCGCAAGGAACCTTTTTACTAACGCTTTTTCTTTTACTCTAACATCTTTTTCTACATCTAGTCTTGCTATTTTTCAGAAATTTCATGAAGTCTTCCCTACGGAGTTGCCGAGAGGGTTATGTATAAGCCTTCAAAATCGTGAAAGGTATAAACCATCTTTGGTTAAAAATCAGAAAATTCAAAACCAAGGTGAGTTAATTCTTGCAAGGAAGAAGGCAAGTAAGTCTTTAAATGCTTATATTAATCTGGAAAATATTATAGTAAAGCATGAAAGGACTTCTAGAATATATACGGATAGTCTACATATTAATCACATAACTTTAAGTATAGACATCCAATTTGTTGCTTTGATAATATGTTTATTTATAGTGAAAACCGAGAGCGTTTTAGTAAACATCTTAGGGCTATTTTTTCTATTATAAATACACAAACCTTGGATGATAAGATGGAAAAGCATGTTTATTACACTCATTCTATTAACCTTCTTAGTTGCATCATGAGTTTTCAAAGTATTAAAGTTGAACCGGCAGAAGTTACAACAATTGCGGAATGACCGAACACAACAAGTTCAAATCGCATTCGTTCATCATTTGAGTTGACAAGCTTTTGTAAGCATTTTGTTCATGATCTTAGCAAGCTTGCTGCCACAATGGAGAAAAAAGAGATACAATTCTATTGGGACAGCCGCAAGAGAATTTCTTTAAAAGGTAAGTACGGTGAACATTCTACTTTCTATATTTCTAACTTGCTCCCTTTTAATAATTTTTCAGATTCTAAAGCTGATTGTGATGATGATTCGAGGACGAATCAAGATTTTCAAGGGGAGGGGATGATACGGTACCAACCTCGGGGCTGCCTAATTCAAAGGGTCACATACATAGACCAAGGACGAGGCGTAGAACGAGGAATATGAAGCAGATAACTACATCATTGGTTCGTATATTAAAGTACAAAGAGGATGCTAAGTTACACATAGAATATAAAGTACAAGGCAGCCTCTCAAGTTCACAAGTGTACAATTAGGCCCTATCAAGCAAAGAGGCTAAGAAGGGCATTTTAGTAATCTTACAAGTTGATGGACAGCTTTGCGACAGTTTAGTAGAATGATCATAACTTTCGTTCTATGTATCCAATGAACCTGATTCCAGTTGCATATTAAAGATAAGAGGCAGATCTACAACGTTCATGAAGGCCATAAGATCAGATTCTGCCTTCTAGATATCCGAAATCGTCGTGTAACCTGATCCAACAATCTGTCCAGAATGGGGACGAAATTCAAAGGACATTTTAGTCTTTTTACATTAAAGTCTTTTCTAGGCTATTCTAGACTTTAATTATGTTTTAGCTTTGTTATTTACTTTAATTATTTAATTAGGCGTGTGATAGCAAGTAGTTGCTATAATAAAGGACATGGTGTCCATAGTTGATAATCTAGTTGTTAAGAGTCCCACTTCTACTAGGACTCTTCACATAGATAGTTATTTTTCTGCTTAGTTAGTTGTTAATTTCGCCTATAAACCAAGAGAATAGGACATGTGGTCCATTATCTTGTTTAGGTAGTTTACTTGATAGCAAGTTGTTTTTCCAAGAGTCCTACTTCTTCAAGGACTCTTCCTTTTGGTTCATTGTAACCGAAATCTCTCTATTTAAGAGTGATTTTGTCTCCCTTATTATTTACGTTAGATATATTGATATTTGGGTAAGGTTATTCATTAGCTTCTCGTGTCTGAACTTCTATGTAGAACTTCATTCTTTCTTTGAGTTACTGTATCAACAAGTTTAGTTTCTCTTGTTGTGGTGTTTCAGCCTCCATCGATAATTAGCCTTCCTTAGCGTTGCGTTGATAATATTCCCTAGAAACTAGTTCGAGAATTAGAGAAAGATCCGGCACAACTTACGCCGTCGAACCTTTTGGTACTTAGTACCTCACGGTTCTTCATCACTTTGTCTCACGATATCCAAATTCAGCATAATGCATGGTAGTTGTCACCCTTATAAAGCTTAATTGTAGTTATGCTTGAATAAGAGAGGGACAAATCCCTTACAATGCCTCTCACATTCAAGCCATGATAGGATACTACATCTGATGAACAGTCGTTTTAATTACGCGATTAAAAGTAACGTCCGACTGAGTCAAAACGTAGCTCCATTCATGTTGGAAACGATGAAGACATAAGGTCTAAGGATTCCAAATAGTATTGAGGAAGTAATACTTATGACTAAAGAACCATGAAATATTACTTCTCTAATGGATCATGTCTGATACAATATTTCCCAATATATTGCTTCTATGAAATGATTTGTATCCATTACACAAGATAAGTAAACCACAATCATCAATCAAACATCATACTAGTTTTATTTCATTGTAAAGAACATAACATAAAAGTAGGGACAATTAGTAGTTGCATAAGCTAATGAGTTTTTTACTATCAAATCACATATTTGATGTACAAAAGCAAAATTAACTATTCAAATGACGTGCTCAAAATTTATAAAATGTACAACATATGCTAATAATCTCATTGACCAAGTAAGACTCTCATGTTTAGGCTGCGGGAGTGGCTTGGTCAATGGATCTGCGATGTTGTCATCTGTATGAACTTTGTAAATTTTAACGTCTTCTCTATCAATGATCTCTCTAATCAAATGGAAATGCCTGAGAATGTGTTTGGATCGTTGGTGAGATCTAGGTTCCTTAGCTTATGAAATGGCACCAGCATTATCACAATAAAGGTCCACTGGGTTCACAATGTTAGGGTTGACACCTAATCCATCAACAAATTTTCTGATCCAAACAGCTTCTTTAGCTGCTCCAGAGGCAGCCACATACTTAGCTTCTGTTGTAGACTCGGCCACGGTTTCTTGATTTGAGCTCTTCCAGCTCACAACACCTCCATTCAAACAAAACACAAAACCATATTGCGATCTAAAATCATCTACGTCGGTCTGGAAGCATGCGTCTGTGTAACAATTTACAACCATACTAAGAACATATATTTAGTCCTTCTTAAATACTTAAGAATGCTCTTGACTGCAGTCCAATGTGACTCTCTAGGGTCAGACTGATATCTGCTAGTCATACTTAACGTGAATGAGACATCCAGGCGAGTGCATAACATGGCATACATAATAGACCCAATGGCTGAAGCATATGGGATCTTAATCATGCGCTCTTGGTCTTCCTTTGTGGAAGGTCATTGAGTTCTACTTAGTTTAATGCCATGTGACATGGGCAAGAATCCCTTTTTGGAATCTTGCAAACTAAACCGTTCCAGTACCTTGTCAATGTATCCACTCTGGCTTTGGCTAATCATTTTGTTGGATCTATCTCTATAGATTCTTATACCCAAAATGTATGTAGCCTCGCCTAAGTCTTTCATGGTAAAGCACTTCCCCAACCAAGCTTTTACGCTTTGTAATGTGGGGATGTCATTTCCAATCAGTAATATGTCATCACATAAAGCACAAGGAACACTACTGCATTACTAGTTAGTTTCTTATAAACACAAGGTTCGTCTTCATTTTTTATGAAACCAAATTCTTTAATTGCTTCATCAAAGCGATGATTCCATCTTCGAGATGCTTGCTTCAAACCATAAATGGACCTTTGAAGCTTACACGCTTTTGCTAGGATTTGATGGATCAACAAACCCCTCAGGTTGTGTCATATACTTATCCTCGAGAAGGTTTCCATTAAGAAACGCAGTCTTAACGTCCATTTTCCATATCTCATAGTCATAATATGCGGTTATGGTAACTAAAATCCTAATAGACTTTATCATAACGACAGAAGAAAAGGTTGCATCATAGTCTATACCATGAATTTGTCTATAACCTTTTCCTACTAGTCGAGATTTAAAAGAGTGCACATTACCATCCATGTCGATTTTCTTTTTGAAACACCATTTGTTATCAATAACTTATCGTACATGGATTACATCTCAGACTTCATAACTTTTTGCCACTTGTCAGACTTAGAACTACGAATTGCCTCTTTGTAGGAAGTGGGTGGTTCATCTTGATCAATCAGTTCAATATGATGATCATCAGTTACAAGAAATCCATATCTCTCAGGTTGTTGATGTACTCGACTTGACCTCATTGGGCCTTGTGTCAAAGATTGACGCTCAGTATCAGCACATGAGCTTGCTTGAAGTTCCAAAGCTAGTTCAGATGTTGTTTGGGGATCTTGAATTTCCTCAAGATAGATCTTACTCCAACTATCCTTTTTGAAAATAAATTCCATTTTAAGTAATAAACCATTTCGAGCAACAAACACTATGTTCTCTGATGGAACATATAAGTAATATCATTTAGTTTCTTTAGGATATCCCACAAATAAATACTTGTCAGATTTAGGGGGTCAGTTTATCAGATAATAACCATTTTACATGCACCTCGCATCCCCAAAATTTGAAAAATGACTAACTAGGTTGTTTCCCAGTCCATATCTCATATGAAGTTTTCTTAACAGCTTTAGAAGGAACTCTATTCAATATGAATGCAGCAGTTTCTAGGGTGTAGCCCCAAAAGGAAATTAGAAGACAGGTTTGACTCATCATAGATCAAACCATATCTAGTAAGGTGCGATATCTTCGATTTCGATACACCATTCCATTGTGGTGTGCCAAGAGGAGTTAATTAGGAAACAATTCCACAACCTTTAAGATGTGCGTAAAACTCTTGGTTAACGTATTCGCTACCTCGATCTGATCGAAGTATTTTAAAACTTTTACCAAGTTGATTTTGTACTTTATTTTGGAATTCTTTAAATCTTCCAAAAGTTTCTGATTTATGTTTCATTAGATAGACATAGTCATATCTACTGACATCATCTGTGAATATGATGAAGTACTAAAACCCTCCTCTAGCACTTGTGTTTATTGGTCCACATACATCTGTATGTATGAGGCCCAACAAATCAAAAGCTCTCTCACTTTGTCTAGTAAAGGGAGCTTTAGTCATTTTACCCAACAAGCAAGAATCACATGTCTCATAAGACTCTAAGTCAAATGATGTCAAAATTCCATCTTGATGGAGTTTTGATATGCGTTTCTCGTTGATGTGGCCCAAACGAAAATGCTAAAAGTAGGTCTCGTTTAAGTCATTTGATTTAAACCTCTTTGTATTAATGTTATAGATGGGCCTTTTAATGGATTCCATCGAGGTTAAGAATATAAAGCCCATTCATCAAAGAGGCATCTCCATAGAAGATAACATCTCTATGAAGGGTACAAATTTTATTCTTAATATTTATTTCAAAACCATCAATATCCAAACAAGAAAGTGAAATAATATTCCTACTCAAAGTTGGAACATAAAGACAATTATTCTGTTCAATAATAAGGCACACTTGGCAAAACTAAATTAAATATCCCTGTAGCTACAACAACAACTCTTGCTCCATTCGCTATTCTCAAGTCCACTTCTCATTTTGCCAGTGATCTACTACTTTTGAACCCCTGCACATTTGCACAAATGTGAGATCCACAACCGGTATCTAATACCCATGAAGTAGGAGCAGACATGTTAATTTCAATAACATAAAAACCTAGGGTGACAATCAAACTGGTTTTCTCCTTTTTCTTCTCTTCCAAGTAGAGCTTGCAGTTCCGTCTCCAATGACTTGGTTCATTGCAATTGAAGAAAACCCCTTCCTTTGGTTCCTTGACCTTGGGTTTGGGCTTGGGCTTGTTATTTCCTTTGCCCTTCTTGGCTATGGGCTTTCCCTTTCTTTTGTTCTTCTTGAAATTCCCTTTTTGAACCATTAAGACTTCAGGGGTCTTCATAATGTTCAGTTCAGCCTACTTAAGCATCCCGTGTATCTCGTGTATGGACTTCTCCATGGCATGCATGTTGAAGTTCATGACAAATTGGTCATACTTAGGTGGGGAGTGAGCCCAAGATCATATCTGTGGCCATGTCATCATGACCTAGGAACGACTTAGTGGTGAGGAACCTTTCTTGACGGGCTTGCTCTTGGAACGTTTCCTTGAGCTGGCCTATCATCTGGAAAGCCTCAACCTCTTCAAACTGTTTTTGAAGCTTAGAGCTCATTGTGGCTAACTTGAGAGAAGTCACATCGTTAGAATCGTCCAATGCTTCTTCCAAACATCTTTCTCAGCTCTAGGGGTGTTGTTTGCAGGTTGTTCAGGAATATCAGTGTGAGAACGTATGGCTTTCTTTCCTGCTTAAGGACAATCCTTAAGTTGAGGGCCCAATCAAGGAAATTGGACCCACTTTGTTTTTCTTTTTCAAGAACGGATCGCAATGAATTGTGTGAAGTGTTGGTTGCCATTATCTACATTAAAAATTATTTGCAAAGTCATTAATTAGTTTTTGAGCAAAAACATTCTACTAATTCAACACTTGAAAAATAGTGGATAATACCAATTTACGATAGTTATAAGTGTGATGTGGCTTATCACCCATAATTAAAGTAAAATCAACCCATGGGAATGACATCGACATGTCCCGGCTATTTCCCATGTTATGCCATAGGCTCAAAACTATTTTGATAGCCTAGTTAAGTCACTATTTTCCCATATCCTTTTGCCTAGATAACCACTTATCTGTTGCTTTGGCGAGCAGACAAAATGGTGATCCAAGCTTAAGAAGTGCTTAGATAATGTTAGGCATTTTAAGACTTAATTAAAACATTTTTAATTTGACGAATATGTTGTTAGCCCTCATAAGACAAAATTATACGCATCACATGCAAGATATAAAACGTAAAAGTAAACGTGAGATAGCATGGCCTAATCCTATGAAGACTCCCACGAGACTTGTGGGAGCCAATCTAAGTCAATACCCATCTCATGGCTAGTGTCTTCAATCCAACGTCCTCCAGTCTTGTTACATAAATGCATGGGCATACACAGCCTTCAAGATAAAGCTATAAAGCTAATCTAAGAAAGCAATTACAATTTTACAACATTGAAAAACGGCTCGCATATCGTATTACAAAATTACAGCACAATAAATGTAAAACAAGATAGGGTATAGTAGGCCATGTTATTCACCATGCCAAAACTCACATAAAACATAATGAAATCAAGTAACGAGTACAAATACAAAGTCTAAGGGCTGCCCCCCGGACGAGGTCCAAGGGGCAGCGCCTCCGGTGGGGTGCGCAGAGCAGGCGGCCGTCCCTCTACTCATCAAATGAGTTTTCTGCCCCGATTTAACGCTCAATCGCCTAACATACAAAATTAATTACATAAACAGTTTATGCAGTAGTTAATCATATCAATAAGATCTATGATAAAAGTTTATGCGTAATTAATCAAATTAATCAGATCTACGATAACAATTTATGCGTAATTAATCGATTTACAGAAACATATTAATTACAAATAAACAGTTTACAAATTAACATGATTAATCGATATCAGTTGAGGCATGTATCACGTATATGTATCAGAATCACATAAACGATATTTTTGTTTCACACATACACATACCAAATCTAGATTGATACGTGTTATGATGTGATTAACATTATCGAATTCGAATAGTATGAGCAAGGCTCTGATACCACTTAAGGGATTCATGAGCAGAAACTTGTTCTAAACGCCCATAGTTTTCCCTTGCAGAATTTCTCTCTACCCGATCCACGCGATGAAACGAGCAACAAGTGCTAGCTCTTCGTTTATGAGTTTCGGGAATCTAGACAGAAGAGAACGGTAGAAATATGATTTCAGGGGTTTTTGCGGCTAAAAAAAGTTTTCCCTATGGTTTCGGCCAAAAGAGGATTATATAAGGTGTGAGAGTTTGTTCCGAAAACCAACTACCACGTCCTATCAATCTCTTCTAGTAGTGGGAGTCTTTATCGCATAATAACTCCCACGTAATTCCAACTAGAACCAAATACCGAAATTTCCCCTCCTTAATCTCTAATTCGAATAATAACATTTTATTATTCTCAGAAAAATAAATGTCAGATACAATGAACCTAGACACATTCTAGATTCATTTAATCTGGACATGAAGCTCGTTAACTCGTCTATGCGTGTGACCCTGTAAGTTCATCTGGAAAGTTCCCATATTGTTGGAGTCCAGCTAAACCGGGATCGAAACATAGAAATGCTTGCACATGCAAAGACCCGACCATCGTAGATCAGTTGAACTAGACCAGATAGCGCATCCAATTTTGAAAGAAAAGAAATCGGTTCAACTCTAGCTTAGACCGAGCAGGGGGTGGGTCAGCTGAATCAATCCAATCAATTGCTTTCACTCGCCTTCTATGAAATGATTTGTATCCATTACACATGATCAGTAAACCATAATCATCAATCAAACATCATACTAGTTTTATTTCATTGTAAATAACATAACATAAAACTAGGGACAATTAGTAATTGCATAAGCTAATGAGTTTTACTATCAAATCACGTATTTGATGTTCAAAAGCAAAATTAACTATTCAAATGACGTGCTTAAAATATATAAAACGTACAACATACACTAATAGTCCTAGGGCACTACTAACAAATAAAGGTTCATATCTATTACATGATCAATACTTCATTAATTTCTACTTGACGTGCTCCTTGTCCTAAGTCTTCTTATCAGCATCATCTACAAAACATAATAAGATAATAGGATAAGCCACACTAGCTTAGTAAGAATCAATCGCCCTTGGGATAAAGGACGAAAAGAGACTTCAACACATTCATTGTTTCCCAAATCATATGAAAATATCTTTGACTTGTAACAACCTGAAAACATCTTTAAAATAACTTGTAAAATACTTGTAAACATATCATAGAAGTTCAGAGCTTGCATAACTTGTACATAACTGGAATTAGAATAGTACAAATATAAGAGGTAATTCTCAGAAGAAGGACAGAAGGCCTAGGCCGACCGATAGGGTCGTTCGAGTTGAAGACAGGAACATATACAAAATGTCTGGTTGACCGACATAACATACTAGTCGACCTCAATAGCTCATGTCGAGAGAGTGATCAGCCCGATCGACCACAATCTATCACTAGTCGCCCGAAATCAGCCCCAGTAGTGTGGTCTGGACGACTGACATCTAATCCTTCAGTGAAGTCATTTTCAAAGCTTAATTTGTGAAGGAAAACTCATTTTCTTCACTTCAAAATATCCTAACCCAAAAAACTTATTTTGAATGAATTTGACACTTGGAAACATAATCATAACATAAACATACCATATCATAACATATCGGTCACATACATATCAGAAATCGTTCTTCGAGTACTGAACATTACTTGACATACTCGTAGCCTTCCAATACATATAAACTCGACATGATAAGTACCAAAAGGACATGCAACAAGTAATTCTACAACCGAGCTCAATTATCCAACTATTAACAACTCTTAACTTTAATGTCGTTTAGGAAGGCCCTCATACTTGTAACTTGTAACATATCATAACGTAATTGGTAAGGCTCAGAATTTTCTATTTAATGATATATTCCTGTCATTATTCATCCTCGTCAACTGAATGACATTGTTAACAGCCCTAACTTTTTAAACCCTCAACGGTCCGGGCATCATGAAGACAATAAGCGCTCGCAGGGGCTTATGCTTGTAAATTCGGAATATATCCTGGTCTAGGGTCATCCTTAGACAAGAGCTCTAGATTGATAATATGCACACCCTGACTCTCATATAATGCATCCAGCAATTATACAACAACATACGCAAGAATCATCAAGTATAAGCATGCAACAATGCAAACATAATTCGATTCTTAATCCAGATTTTTATGCAATAAAACATTGAAAAACTTCATACATTTCATGGCTTAATAAAAGAATACTTCATGCATTTTAGGACTGAAAAATAAGAGCGAGGGATCCTTACTTGGTACACTTATTCGGAACTCCAAATGAAGAAGAGAAATCCAAAAATCAGATTCGCAGTCTCTCATTTCCTATGCAATAACTCTTAATGGAACCGTTGGAATCTAATCTCCATCGTTCCGAATGTAGTCCTTCAAGTCCTTAAACTTCTGAAACAAGAATCACTCTGATCAGATATCGTATAAGACTTCAACTTAACAATCTACCCTCAACACTCTAGTTTTAATGGAACTGCCAAAGTCTTGCACTCTGAAGATGATATCTGCCAATCCAGATATTATTCTGCAAATCCCTCCAGTTAGAATCTTGTTTATGGAGTCTAGTGTCTAGTATGGTTAAAATATGGGAATGATCCGAGATCGTTTACTATGTCTGGCAAAAGTGTTCTCTTTTGATGCCCAGATTTTCCAACACTATGGTTTTCTCACTTTTCTTTCTAGTTTTTCTCCCCTTCTTCTCCTTCATATGTCCTTTATTTATAGCCTCATAATTCCAAATATCTGGAAGGTTATGACTCTATAGTAGGCAACCAATCATAAGATACACCCCCTTCTTGATCTTATCTTAAAAAAAGCACTCTTTCATCTCTCACTCATTTCCTCTATAAATAACCAACAACCAACTAACCAAAAATATCAACTTATACACTTTGGTCATCTAACTTCATATCCTTGCTAGTGCGCCCCTAAGACTAATCCAAAAATAAAAGTAACATATAACACATAAGCACATAAAACTTGCTATCGAAAGGTCTTGGGTATCACACATAGACCCCGCGGCTGGTGGATCAGGAATAGGTTTTCGAGAACATACAAATTTTCTCGTGTTTGAAAACAATTTTCAAATTCTTGTACCATTCGAGGAAGTTTTCTCTCTCAAGTTTGTCCTTCTCAAAGATAGATCACAACGGAAATGAGTTTGCAACATTTACATTTGCCATTATATCTACAATAAACATTTTGCCAAGTTTTAGTATCTTATTTTAAAATCATTATTAATTTTTTAATCAATGATTCTCCCACTATTTTTTTCAAATTAATAACCCTCAAATATTCCTTCGGAAAGTTCAAAAACTTTCTAGTAGGCCAAGATCCATACATCACCAATCCCGAGGCATCTTTGGCTGCATAGCTTGAGATATGGCTATTTAGGTAAGCAACATTTTTAGTTACATCATTATGTAATTCTTGGTTAGTTGAGTAAATAAAAATTATTATCAGTACATCAAAATGCACATCTAAACTCTTTTGCCTCTAGATCCTAAGTCCATTTATTGAGATAATCCGGTTAAGTATGACCCAAGATTTGTGTCGGCAGATATCACTAACTTATTATTCGCGCCACACCCGGATAGATAGGTGCATATTGCCTCGCAATTGTCCATTACTGTCGATCTAGGCCTTGACGAGGGCCAAATCGGGAAAGACATAGACATAATATTATTAAAATTGAGGGATTTAATTTTAAATGATCTCACCAAATGTTGTATAAACTGGTTATATGCCTTAAAAAAATTCATCTCAAGCTTCAAAACTGTAAAACATGCATCAAAACAGTAAATAAAACGTGAATATTAATATCCCCTTATGTGGATTTTCCAAGCCAATGGAAAATCCTAAGTCTGTCTAAGGTGAAAAACAATAAATCTAATCTATTGTCTTCTGCCTCCAAGTGATTTCCTCCGCCTGATTGACGCCATTATGCTCTTGCAATTTACATAATAAATCAAATACTATGATTTACATAATAGGAAAAGAAATCTCGAGTTACCTTCGAGAGATAAATTAGAATCGAATTTCAATAGAGAAGGCACACAAACTGTATTATATTAAAATCAATGGTCTTGGGATATTCCTATGGACCATGCTCAAATAACATGACAATGAAGCTAATAAAACACAAATATACACTTCATGCCCCTGTTCGATCGACCAAGGACATACTCCGGTTGACCGCGATAAAGGCAGTATCCAAAATAGTGTAAAAATAGGCCACCTCGGTCGACCAAGAATACTTCTGGTCGACTGACCTAAAAACATACCAGCTACGGTCAATCGGGATTGCTCTCCGGTCGTTCGAATTCTAGGCAGTAACAAAATCTCATTTTCCATAACATGTTCGGTCTGCCAAGAACCCCTTTCGGTCTAACCAAACATTTTCCAGAAAACAGAACATAGCCAAAAACACATGCGAATAATTCTTTCTAGGACTAGTTTAACTCTAAAACATAATCCTAGAGGCTGTAAAAAGATAAAATATCATATGGAATGCATTAAACGTCTACTAAAAAAAGAGTAACACATAAAAGAATGATTGGATACTCGTGATTGGCTCTGGTATCACTGAAAGAAAGAAATTCGGATTCCTAAACTAAGTGCAGCGGAAAGTAAAAGAGAAATCCATTTTTAATTGGATCATTCAAGAGTAAGAACCAATCGTCTTTGAAATAGGATAATTACCTTTAGTTTACGGGATGACATAAATAGTTTATGCTTTTTGTTTGCTATGTAATCACCAACAACAACCGATCTTTATCAACTCCTATCTCTAGCGGTATCCAAATGGTCAAGTTGAACTTGTTCTTCGAGTTTCTAATGCTAGTCAGAAAGCTCCGAAGTTGAAGACAATCTTCAGGAATTTCGTTGTATAGGTTCAAGGAAAAAACCGAAAAAAAGAAGAACGAAAATTCTAATTTTGCTTCTAACTTTTGATGTTCTTGGAGTTGTGTATTTGTGGCTGATTTGCTCTCTAGAAATTGGAAGCAATAGTGTATTAGGGAGAGAGAATTAATTTAACATATTGAAATAATAATAATAGCAAATGAAGTAGTGGTGTGAAAATTAATTCACCCACTACTTTCATTTCCCCTCATTAATCTCCTATAACCCCCACTACACACAACCCCTCCCATGACTCTCACATGTTCGGTTTTCCAGTTTCAAAAAATCGGTTCCGGTTCAAAAGACTGGTTTAATCGGATCGGTTTGACCAATTGAGTATTGGTCGACCTAATCCAATTAACTGTCAAATCCAATTGGAGCACCAATATCAAATGTAAATTCCAACTTTAACAACATAAGCACCTATATGCAAAGCTTGTGACATCAAACAAACACTAAGCATGATATATAAAACTTGTAAGATCACTTAATGCAAGTCAAAAGGCCAAGCCAAGGCAAGATATAACAAACAAGATATCTAACTCAATATAAACAAGTAAAGCACAAACAAACAAGCTCTTATAGAATATGAACACAATTAAAATGTAAGAACTTGAAAGTAAAGAGGTAGAGCTAGAAGATCAAACACATCGATTTAGAGTTGTTCGATCACAAAGATCTACATCCACTACCTTAGGACACACCCAAGGATTTTGGCAACTTTTCTAGCTTCCCTTTACATCAAATGAAGGTGGGATAAAACAAAGAAGTAAGAAAAGTTCAAACCCTGATTTGTTTTGCTAAAGAAAACCCTAATTCTCTCTAGCTGCCTACCCCCATGTGTGATACTTGTCGCGCCTATGGTTGCATTGGCGCCGGCGCCGCCGGGTGGCGGAGTATGTCCAAAGAAATCTTTTGCCTAATTACTCTCCAACACCCGGCCAACAAAGATTTTGCCCTTTAAACCCCTCAACTCATATAAAGGTGAGCCGTCCATGTTGATCGATGATGAAGATTTTAACGTTCTTGAAACGCCATGGAAACGAGAATGAGGGTTTTTAAATGGACTTATGATTTCGATCCCATGGTTGAGTCCTCCATTGTTCCGGTTTGGATCCATTTTGAAGGTTTACCAATTCATCTCTTCCAAAAATCGTGTCTTTTCTCACTAGCAATGGCAGCTGGAACACCGCTAGTGTTGGATGAGCCCACATCAAACGTCACACACCCGATTGTTGCGAGGGTATGTGTATAAGTTGATTTGATGAAACCAGTGTGTAAGCGTGTCTGGATTGCTCACCAAAGATCTGATAAGGGATTTTGGCAACAAATTGTTTATGAACATCTGCCCATTTATTGCTCTCTATGTTGGAAGGTGGGTCACGGAAATTCGGTTTGCAAAAATAATACGCATGGAGAAATTAATGAGTCGAGGGCTGACGTCATAAAAAAAGCTCCGGTTGGCCAAGCCGCAAGAGCTGTTGTCAGGATCCTTAAAAACTCTAACGCCCAACAAACGATTACAGGGCAGAAAAACGTACAGCCCGGGAAGAAAGATTATGTTTTGGTGATAACGAGTGTTAGGGCCTCGAAAAGAGTCAGCATGGGTGGTGGTTGCACCGCCAGTCGCCGATCAACGGCAAAAAGGTAAGGTTGTGGAAGAGAGTCCTTCATTGACTCCAATTGTACCAGTGATACAATTAGATATTGCTGGCCCGAGTAATACTAATTCAATCCAATCAACTGTTGTGGACGTCGCCCATATTGATAGGGATGTTTTGATCCATGTGATCCTGTAGGGTTCAATAGGATTGCCCGCTATAGAATTGATGAATGAACCACCGTGAATGGAGACATGTGATGATATTTCAGTTTACGATGGAATGAAGGAAATTTTGCCTGTACAGTTGATATAAGGGAGTAAGGACGACATTGAACTTTTCAAGTCAACGGTGCCAAAGTCAGTGTTTCGTCGCGGGGCAAATTAAAAAAAATCAGAAAAATAAGGCTTTGGCCCCAGAAATTGAGAAGAATGGTTGGAAAGTTTCTTGTGGATTTTGCACGTAATTTGCGCCAAGAGCAGGGTGTAGAGGAAAGCCACGCGGCTCAGGATCATCAGCCGGAGAATGTAGTTGATGAACAGGTAATGACTTTAGAGGTTGAATTAGGCTCTATCTTGGGTGGTATTGCTCTGGATCTCAATCAATATGAATTGGAGATAGAGCCGCAAAATGGCTTGGATCAAGCTCAACAGGAACCAAGGACAAGGAAAAAACAGACTTCTTTGGATGGTGAGGTTCGTAAGTCCAAAAGACTTGCGGATAAAGGTATTGTCACTAATTGAGGATTATTCCTCCTCTTTGATGCTTTGTTTATGATTTTTTTTATGGATTTCATCGTTTGGAATGTCCGGGGTATTGCTAACGACGAATCGTAGGCTATGGTAAAGCCATTGCGTCGTGAACATAGTTTATCGTTACTTGTTTTATTAGAACCTATGATGCAGTTATCGGAGTTCGCTCTTTATACCTCTATTAGATATGTGTTATGATGTGATTTAACAATACCATTAAAGGGATTTAATGGGCAGAAACTCGTTCTAAACACCCATGAGTCCTCCCCTGAAGGATCCGCTCATACAAAAACGAATCGAAAAACCCGAAAAGGACTTACATTTTTCGGCTAAAGATGGTATCTTTTGGCTCTCGGCAACAACCACCTTGAGTCCTCCCTTGCGGAATTACTCCCTACCGGTATCCACGTGACGAAACAAGCAGTGAGTGCTAGCTCTTCGATTTTTTTTTCTGGGTTACGAATTGTCTAGGGAGAAAAGGAGGCCGAAATCAAGAAATCAGATTTTTAGGTTATGGTATTGCTGCGGCTCAAGCATTAGTCTCAAGGGTTTCGACCAAGAGAGGTTTATATAGGGAGTGGGAGTTTGTTCCAAGGAGAACTCCCACGTCCTATCCACCTCTTTTGGCAGTGGGAGTCTATAACTCCCACGTCCTTTAGACTTCTGCTGGTAGTGGGAGTCTTTATCGGACAATAACTCCCACGTAATCCCAACTATACCGAAAATGCCCCTTATTCTCTAATTCGAATAATAACGCTTTATTATTCTCAGAAAAATAAATGTCATATACAATGAACCTAGGCACATTCTAGATTCATTGAATCTGGACATGAAGCTCGTTAGCTCGTCTATGCGTGTGACCATGTAGGTTCATATCACAATGGCAATGAAAACATACTTAGTAGTAGTATGTGTTCATAAATCACAAGTGGTCTCTAGCAGGACATTGTGACTACCCAAAGTGAATGAATTTACGGTGGAACCTAATATCAATCCACTATTTAATCCCTTTGTCTCGCGATATCCTAATTAAGCATAAGGCATGGAAGTCGTCACCCTTATTAAGCTTAATTGTATTTATGCTCGATCTCCGGGTAAACTGTTCCAACAAATAGTATTTGATAACCACTTTATCAAATACATTTGAGCACGACCATGCATTTAAACAGTTTTTCCCTATCGAGGGGCCCATGGATATCTCTCTCTAATAATAGAGAGGGACAAATTCCTTACAATGCCTCTAGCATTCAAGCCATGATAGGACGCTACATCCGATCATCAGTCGTAATGATTACTCGATTAAAAGTAACGTCCGACTGAGTCAAAACGTGGCTCCATTCATGCTAGAATCAATGGAGATATATAAGGTCTAAGGATTCTAAAATAGTATTGAGGAAGTAATACTTATGACTAAGGACCATGAAGTATTACTTCTCTAACGGATCACGTCCGATACAATATATCTCAATACATTGCATCTATGATATGATTTGTATTCATTACACATGATTAGTAAAACATAATCATCAATCAAATATCATACTAGTTTTATTTCATTGTAAAGAAGCTTACATAAAATTAGGGACAACTAGAATAGTAATTACATAAACTAATGAGTTTTACTATCAAATCACGCATTTGATGTTCATAAGCAAAATTAGCTATTCAATTACATGCTCAAAAGATATAAAACGTACAACATATGCTAATGGTCTTGGGCACTACTAACAGATGCGGTACCAACCTCGGGGCTGCCCAACTCAAAGGATCGTGTGTTAAGATAAAAAGAGGACTCTAAGTTATATCTAGAAATGTTGTACAAGTCAACCTCTTAAGTATCACAAGTGAACAAGGAATGGACAGCTTTGCTACAGTTTTGGTATAATGACCATATCTTTTGATCTAGGTATCCAATGAAGCTAATTCTAGTTGCATATTAAATATAAGAGGAAGATCTACAACTTCTATGAAGATCAGAAGATCAGATTCTGCCCGCTTGGTGTCCAAAATCGTCGTGCAAGCTGATCCAACAATCTGTCCAGAATTGGGGCGAATTTTAGTCTTTTTATATTAAAGTCTATTCTAGACTTTAATATATTTCGGTTATAGTCTTTACTATTATTAGACATGTTGGCCACCTAGAATAAAGGAGTTTGTTACTTGATATGACATGTTGTCCATCATATTAGGTAGAATTCCATTTAAAGTAGTTTACTTAAGTTTGTTAGGCAAGAGTCCTACTTCTTCTAGGACTCTTCCTTTTTGTTATTGTTGTAACCGAAATCCCTCTATTTAAGAGTGATTTTGGCTCCCTTATTATTTATGTTAGATATATTGATATTTTTGTTAAGGTTATTCCTTAGATACTTGTTTATGAATTTCCGGTAGAACTTCATATTCTTTGAGTTACTGTATCAACTAGATAGTTTCGCTAGTTGTGGTGTTTCAGCCTTCATTGTTACTTAGCCTTCTTGGAGTTGCGTTGAGTAAATTCCCCTTGGAAACTAATTCGAGGTAGAGAAAGATCTGCTAAAAAGCCGAACCTTGATATAAAACATCATGGTTCCCCATCAGTTGCTTACCTAAATAGCCGTTCTTGAGTATAGTAGCCAAAGCTGCCTTGAGAATGGTGATATATGGATCTTGGCCTACTAGAAAGTTTTGAACTTTCCTAATGAATTCTTGAGGGTTATTCAGTTGAAGATAATAGTGGGAGAATCATTAATTTAAGACCTATTAATGATTTTAAAATATAACAACTAAAACTTTGCAAAATCTTTATTGTAGATATAATGGCAAGTGCAAGTGCTCGAAACTCGCTTTCATTGCGATTTGTCACTGTGAAAAACAAACTAGAGGGAGCAAACTTCCTCGAGTGGTACATGAATTTTAGAATCCTTCTCAAACACAAGAAAAAATGTATGTTCTCAAAGAACCTATTCCTGATCCACCAACCGCGGTCTCTTCGACCGCTAAAAGAACTGCTTATCATAAGCATTTAGATGACGCATTAGATGTGTCAAGTGTAATGATGGTTACCATGACCTCTGAGCTTCAAAAGCAACACGATGAAATGGGTGCTTTAGAGATGATTAATCATCTAAAGTAAATCTTTCAGGGTCAAGCTCTCTAGGAGAGATTCGATGTGTCAAAGTTTCTGTTTTAGTGCAAAATAGTAGAGGGAACACCAGCCGGAACTCACATTCTGAAAATGATAGGATATATTGAGAGCCTCGAAAGACTGGGATTTCCTCTTGGGCAGGAGCTATCCACTGACTTGATTCTGAAATCGTAGCATGAATCATACAATTAGGTTGTATTGAACTACAACATGAATGGGATAGAAAAAACCCCTCCCAGAATTGTTGAATCTGTTGAGGACTGCCGAGAAGGAAATACGCAGGTCCAATGCCATTTATATGGTCATTAACAAGGGCAAAAGGCTTTGGTAAGTCTAAAGGCATGCCTAGTCATTTTGGGAATGCACTGAAAACCAAGGGCATTATGGCTAAGGACGGAAATTGTTTCCATTGTGGACATAAAAGACACTGGAAGAGAATCTGCCCAAGGTTTTTTTTTGCACGAAAAAAATGATGGAAATGGAGTAAATATTGCTTATGGCTCGGGTATTTATGTTATTGAAATCAACTTGTCTACTACTACTTCCTCATGGGTATTAGATACCGGATTTGGCTCTCACATTTGTTTTTATGTGCATGGCCTACAAAAGAGTAGGGAGCTAGCAAATGGAGAAGTAGACCTACGCGTTGGCAATGAAGCAAGAGTTGCTGCATCAGGTGTAGGAAAATTTAGTCTTAGTTTTCCATATGGAATTAGACAATTGTCTTTATGTACATACTTTACCTAAAAATATTATTTCGATCTCTTGTTTGGACAAGATGGGTTTTGATATTCACATTAAAAACCATGGGATGTCATTATCATTGAATAATATTTTTTATTGTAGTGCAACTTTGGTGAATTGTTTATATTTGTTAAACTTCGATTCACTGGTCTAAGATTAAGAATAATAATGATTCAAATCCTACATACCTCTGTTATTGTCTCTTAGGTCAAATAAACGACAACCGTATTTCCAAACTACATAAAGATGGATTGTTGGAATCATTAGATTTTGAATCATATGATACATGTGAACCTTGTTTAATGGGTAAGATGACTGCTTCTTCACTTGCTTGAACCGGAGAACGAGCAAATGATTTGTTGGAACTAATACATAGTCATGGATGTGGTCCATTCAATATTCATGCTAGAGCTGGTTATCTATATTTCATTACTTTTACCAATGATTATAGTCGTTTTGGATGCATGTTTGTTATGAAACACAAGTCTGAGGCCTTTGAAAATTTCAAAGAGTATAAGAATGAAGTAGAAAACCAGCTTGGCGAAAGTATTAAGATGCTTCGATCCGATCAATGTGGGGAATACTTAAGTGAAGAATTTCGTGATTATCTAAAGGGTTGTGGAATTGTTTCACAACCTTCTCCACAATGGATTGGTGTATCTGAAAGGATAAATATAACTCTATTAGATATGGTTCGATTAATGATGAGTCACGCGAGCCTTCCAAACTCTTTTTGGGGAAAGCTTTAGAATCAGTAGCTATAACACTAAACAAAGTTCTATCTAAATATGTTGAAAAGACACCATATGAGATATGGATTGGGAAATGTTCTAGTATGTCTTTCATGAAGATTTGGAGTTGTGAGGCATTTGTGAAACGTCTAGCTTTGGACAAGTTCAGTCCAAAGTCGATCAAGTGCACATTTGTTAGGTATCCTAAGGAAATTAAAGGGTACTACTTCTACATCCCTAACGAGAACAAAGTGTTTGTTGTTCGTAACAAAGTTTTTTTCTAGAAAAGGAATTCCTTTATGGGAAAACTAGAAGGAGCAACGTGGAACTTAATGAAGTTCCGGAACTTGGTGAAGTTCCATGCACAAGTGACCAGGTGGAATTGGAACAAGATACAAAAGATGTTGTGGAGCTAGTTCTGGAAACACAAGAATTGTGTAAGTCTAGTAGAGTTCGTAGATCACCAGACAAATTAGGATTTTTCATAACAGAACATGGCGATGTTATGTTTATTTATCACAATGAGCCTACAACCTACAAACAAGCAATTTTCAGTCCAGATTCTGAGAAATGGCTTGAGGCCATGAGATCCAAGATGGATTCCATGTACACTAACCAAGTATAGAACTTGGTTGATGCACCTGAGGGGTCAACTGACATGGAAGTGAGCATCCAAACGTACAAAGGGCGACTTGTCGCAAAAGGTTTTAAAAAAAATCATGGTATTGACTATGATGAAACCTTTCCCCTGTAGTTATGTTCAAGTCTATTCGATATTGCTTGTAATAGCAGCATACTATGATTATAAGATATGGAAAATGGATGTCAAACACCTTTCCTTAATGGAAGCCTTGATGAGGACGTGTATATGATACAACCCGAAGGTTTTGCCGATCCAAATAAAGCCAATAAAGTATGTAAGCTAAACAGGTCCATTTATGTACTAAAGCATGCTTCTTAGTTTTGTGGAAACTCGGTTGTGTTCCTAGTTTTGTTTGTAGATGACATAATACTTATAGGGAATGACATTCCAACTTTGGAATCTATAAAGGTCTGGTTGGGGAATTGTTTCTATATGAAAGACTTAGGTGAAGCAAGCTTCATCTTAGTGGTCAAGATCTATAAAGATAGATCACGTAGACTCATTCGCCTAAGTTAGAGTACATATATAGACAAAGTGCTATATCAGTTTAGCATGCAAGAGTAAAATAATGGCCTTTTTCCTATAGCACTTGGTACTATTCTTTCAAGACAACAGTGTGCTAAGACACTGGATGAGAAAGACTGAATGAGTGACATTTCATATGCTTCAGCAATTGAATCTATCATGTATGCCATGTTATGTATTAACCCAGATGTCTTGAATGCTTTGAGTATAACAAGCATATACTAGTCAACAAACGGTGAGCGTCACTGGATTGCCGTCAAGAATATCCTAAAGTACTTACGAAGGACTAAGGATATGATGCGGATAGAACGAAGGACCCGTTGGATATAATGATCCAAGAACCCTAAGTATAATGATTGGTAACGGTCTCCCTAGATCGAGAATCTAGTTTGATCTTACCAAGAGCAAAGGAAACCTTGACCTGTTGGTTATAAGAGAACCAAGAACCAAAGGTATGATGAACGCCACAAGATCTTGCTCACCGATCTTGATAAGTTCTTGAACTATAGAAGCTCCACAAAGAGAATTTAATCTCACAAGACAAATGTCTATTTCTATTTATCAAAGTCTGAATTTTACATAGCATTAGATGGCCTTTTATAGGCAAACATGAAGGCTTTTCAAGTGAATCCCGAAATTCAGTTTACCAAAGGGAATTCAAAGGCCTCTTTGACTGAATTTAATACATTTAGAAAATAGAAATGACTTCTTGAAACTATACTAAGAGACTCCTTGAATAACTAAAGAGTTTGACTAATTAAATGGCTTAAAAACACACTTTCTCGGCTGAAAATTAATTAAATGAAAACTTCTTCTTGGGCTTCATGTCTTGCACGAATTTGGCAGCCCACAATCAGCAATTTAAGTGCCAATTTCAGATTTTAGCTCTAGCCCATCTTCTTGGATGCATTTCGGCCCAATAACTTGAAGAACATTCACCATTTGGTCTTCTAATGAGTTCTCTTGTACTTTGTCTTTAATTTCAGCAACTAGACTCATCATAGCTTTATTAATTTGTTTAGCTCTTGCTCTTGTAATAGGACCTCCATGAATTTGAAAAGGATCTCCTTTGCTTGGATTGGTTGCCCTCGGTTGGTCTCCATCATTCCCTTCATCTTCAAAAGGATTCGTCCTCGAATATGAATATGAGAAAGATCAGAAACATTAAAAGTGGCACTTACATTATACTCACCAGGAAGGTCTAGCTTGTAAGCATTGTCATTGATTTGCGCAATCACTTGAAAAGTCCATCCCCCCTTGGTTGCAGCTTGGACTTGCGCTTTGCTGGAAATCTTTCTTTTCTCAAGAACAACCAAACCCAATCTCCGGGTTTAAAGAGAACCTCCTTTCGGCCCTTGTTGGATTGCTTAGCATATTGCTCAGTTTGGTTCTCGATGTTGATTCTCACCTTTTCGTGCAACTGCTTAATCAATTCTGCCTTCGCTTTTCCATCAACACTTGCACGCTCATCAATTGGAATGGGTATAAGATCGAGTGGACTCAATGGATTAAACCCATAAACAATCTCAAAAGGAGAGAAATTTGTAGTAGAATGCACACTCCAGTTATGTGCAAATTCATCAAATGACAAGCAATCTTCCCAATTCTTTAAGTTCTTTTGGATTAAAGATCTAAGTAATTGAGACAAACTTCTATTAACTACTTCCGTTTGACCATCAGTTTGTGGATGACAAGTAGTAGAAAACAGAAGTTTAGTTCCCAATTTGCTCCATAAGACACGCCAAAAGTGACTTAAGAATTTTGCATCTCTGTCACTAACAATTGTTCTAGGCACTCCATGCAAACGCACAACCTCTTTAAAGAACAAATCAGTAACATAAGTAGCATCATCACTTTTATGACATGGAATGAAGTGTGCCATTTTTTAAAATCGATCAACTACTACAAATACAGAATCTCTACCCTTTCTTGTCCTAGGCAAACCCAAAACAAAATCCATGGATATTTCTACCCAAGGTTCACTAGGGATAGGTAAAGGCTTATACAATCCATGAGGCTTTAATTTTGATTTTGCTTGTTTACAAGTAATGCACTTCTCACAAATTGTTTCCACATCAGCACGCATACCCGACCAAAAGAAATGCTCACGCAAAACTTCTAAAGTTTTGTGCACACCAAAGTGTCCCATTAAACCTCCTCCATGGGCCTCACGAACAAGCAATTCACGCATAGAACATTTAGGGATGCAAATTTTATTCTCACAAAATAAATATCCATCATGCCTATAAAACTTATCAAATGCAGCATGTTCACAAGCAGTATAGACAGAAGAAAAACCAGAATCATTAGCATACATTTCCTTAATTAACTCAAAACCAAGTAGTTTATAACTCAATGTGGTTACTAAAGCATGCCTCCTAGATAAAGCATCGGTTGCAATGTTTTCTTTCCCTTTCTTGTACTTAATCACATAAGGAAATGATTCATGAATTCCACCCATTTGATATGCCTCTTACTCAACTTACCTTGCCCCTTGAGATATTTAAGTGATTCATGATCTGTGTGGATCACAAACTCCTTTGGCCACAGGTAGTGTTGCCACGTTCGCAATGCCCTCACCAAAGCATAGAGCTCCTTGTCATAGGTTAGATAGTTTAGTTGAGCTCCTTTCAGCTTCTCGCTAAAGTAGGTAATTGATTTTCTTTCCTGCATCAAAATAGCTCCTACACCAATACCTGATGCATCACATTCAAGTTCAAAAGTTTTATCAAAATTAGGTAATACAAGAATTGGTGCAGTGGTTAGTTTTTCTTTCAGAAGATCAAAAACATGTTGTTGTTTCTCTCCCTAATGAAACCCAATTTCTTTCTTCACAATCTCATTCAATGGTGCAGCTATGGTGCTAAAGTCCTTTACAAACCTCCTATAGAAACTTGCAAGCCCATGAAAACTTCTCACTTCAGAAATATTTTTAGGAATCGGCCAATCCATTATGGTCTTAACCTTTTCCTTTTCCATTTCAATCCCATTAGCACTTACTACAAACCCAATAAAAACAACTTTATCCATGCAAAAAGAACACTTTTTAAGATTAGCGTACAAAGACTCTCTTCTTAAGGTGTCAAGTACATTATGCAAATGGATAAAATGTTCCTCAATGTTCTTGCTATAAATGAGAATGTCATCAAAATAAACTACCACAAATTTTCCAATAAAGTCACGCAAAACATGGTTCATTAATCTCATGAAAGTGCTTGGTGCATTAGTTAAACCAAAAGGCATGACTAACCACTCATATAAACCATATTTTGTTTTGAAGGAAGTTTTCCATTCATCACCTTCCTTGATTCTAATTTGATGATACCCACTTTTCAAATCAATTTTAGTGAAGATCATAGAACCATGCAACTCATCAAGCATATCATCTAGCCTAGGAATAGGATAGCGATACTTTACAGTGATGTTATTGATAGCTCGACAATCTGTGCACATTCTCCATGTTTCATCCTTCTTTGGTACCACGATCACCGGTACGACACATGGACTCATGCTTTCCCGAATTTTTCCTCTAGTCATCAAATCCTCCACTTGCCTTTGAATCTCTTTTGTTTCATCCAGATTAGCTCTATAAGCTGGCCTGTTTGGAAGTGTTGCCCCTGGAATGAAGTCAATTTGATGTTCAATTCCCCTTAGTGGAGGCAATTCTCTTGGATCTTCTTCCGGAAAGACGTCTTCATATTCCTGCAAAAGAGACAAAATTAAACTAGGCAAAGATGAGGTTAGTTCGTCAGTGCTGAAATAAGACTCCTTAAAGACTATCACCAACACACTCCTTTCTTCGACTAACACCTTTTGTATCTCAATTTCCCTTGCATAAAAATTCAGCTTCTTTTTACTTTCATTTTCAACTAATTTCTTTTCTCCCTCAAACACACTCAATTCAGCACTCAAACACACTCAATTCAGCACTCTTGTTTTTCTCTCCATTCTTTTTCCCACTCAATTTTCGCCAATCAAACACATTTTTCTTTTCCTTACTCTCTCTAGCTCTCCTTGATTGGGACATTTTGAGTTGATCTTCTTGAACCTGTTGTGGACTTAATGACACAAGCATGATTGTTTTACTTTTATGCTTGAGTATGTATCTGTTAAGAAACCCATCATAAACCACCATTCGATCAAATTTCCATGGTCTACCCAAGAAAATATGGCTAGCATGCATTGGCACCACATCACAAAAAACTTCATCCTTGTAATTTCCAATTGAAAACATCACCAAAACTTGTTTAGTCACATAAAATTTCCCCGCACTCATTAAGCCATTGAAGCTTGTATGGGTGAGAGTGTTTAGCTGTATCTAAACTCAGTTTTTCCACCATTTCAGAACTAGCAACATTCGCACAACTTCCACCATCAATAATTATCATGCAAACTTTACCTTGAACTAAACACCTTGTGTGAAAAATGTTCTCCCTTTGTTGTTCTGCTTCGTTCATCTTTACATTCATGTTTAGAGCCCTTCTAACAACCAAAAGCTCTCCTTGTTCTGGTGAAGTTTCTTCCAGTTGTTCACCATCATCACTTGACTCATGCTCATTTTCAGTTTCCACTTCCCCATTGTCCTTCATGATCATTATTCTTTTATTTGGACATTGAGCTGGAATATGTCCAAATCCCTGACATTGAAAACACTTGGTATCTCTATTTTTAGATGAAGTATTTGGAATACCTGTACCTTTGTCAATTCCATTGGGCTTGGCTTTGGTCAGCTCTCTTTGAGATTTAGAAGTTTCCCCAGAGCTTGTTTTGGACGCATCTCCTTTGTACTTGTTCGATGACTAAAAAGTTTGTGTGTAACTCTTTTGGACAAATCCCTTCTTCTTCAATTGTCTTTCCACCTTCATAGATGTATGCACCATATCTTCTAGCTCCACGTAGTGTTGCAGCTCCACAATATTTGCAATATCCTTGTTCAACCCGCTTAAGAATCTAGCCATTGTTGCCTCTCTATCTTCTTCTACATTTACCCTAATTATGGCAACCTCCATCTCTTTGTAGTACTCATCAACAGATTTGGTACCCTGAGTCATAGTTTGAAGCTTTTGATACAAATCTAAAAAATAATGAGAAGGAACAAACCTCTTACGCATGATAGTCTTCATTTCAGCCCAAGTATAAACTGGCCTCTCCCCAAAACGCCTTCGATTTGTGGTGAATTGATCCCACCAAACTATGGCATAATCAGTGAATTCAATTGCAAAAAGCCTCACCTTCTTCTCCTCGGAGTAGTTGTGACATTCAAAGATAAGGTCTACCTTCTTTTCCCACTCTAAATATGCTTTTGGATCACTTTTTCCTTGGAATGTAGGAATTTTCAGTTTGATGTTGCCAAGATCTCTATCTACTTCGTTGTTATGCCTCCTTCGACCACGCCTATTACCTCAATGAGTTTGTTCCACTTCTCCCTCTCCTTTCGTATCCCATTCTTCTTGATTTCTCCATTGATTTTGTTGGGGATTTCCATGCCTTCTAGGTGTTGGATTTTCTAGCATCTCCAAATGTTCGCTTATGCTTTCAAGCACATTTCCAAACCTTGCAAACTGTTGTTGCACAGCTTGAATTGTAAATTTTCCTTGTCCTTCTTTGCTGCCAGATGTCTCTCCTATGGTGTATTCCTCACAATTCACTCGTGTTTCACTAGTTGGCTTTTACCTCCCCTCTAATGTTCTCACCATTCAATGCCTTTTACCACTCAAATTCTCGTTTGTGCGCTTAATTAGAACAAGAACTAATCAAGAAGGAAAAGTAATTTCCAAAAAAAAAAGATGGAATTTGAATAAGAAAGATACGAAATGAAATTTCTCAAGATAAGTGATTATGCTTCACAATTGTTAGTTTCACACTTCTATTTTTTTTTTCTCACAAATATTTTTGCCCAAGAATATTAAATGTGCCTTTTGAAGGTATTTTCTGCCAATTTATTTTTTTTTTTTGGCTTTTTTTTTTTTGGCTTTTGGAACAAGACAACAAAGTTGAAATGATAAAATGAAAAGGATATTCAAATCAAGATAACAAATATGAAAGGTTATTGAAAAGAAATGATATTAGATCAATAGCAGATCGCTCTGATACCAAATGATGCGGATAGAACGAAGGACCCGTTGGATATAATGATCCAAGAACCCTTAGTATAATGATTGGCGGCGGTCTCCCTAGATCGAGAATCTAGTTTGATCTTACCAAGAGAAAAGGAAACCTTGACCCGTTGGTTATAAGAGAACCAAGAACCAAATGTATGATGAACGCTACAAGATCTTGCTCACCGATCTTGATAAGTTCTTGAACTATAGAAGCTCAACAAAGAGAATTTAATCTCACAAGACAAATGTCTATTTCTATTTATTAAAGTCTGAATTTTACATAGCATTAGATGGCCTTTTATAGGCAAACATGAAGGCTTTTCAAGTGAATCCCGAAATTCAGATTACCTAAGGGAATTCAAAGGCCTCTTTGACTGAATTTAATACATTTAGGAAATATAAATGACTTCTTGAAACTATACTAAGAGACTCCTTGAATAACTAAAGAGTTTGACTAATTAAATGGCTTAAAAACACACTTTCTAGGCTGAAAATTAATTAAATGAAAACTTCTTCTTGGGCTTCATGTCTTGCACGAATTTTGCCAAATTCAGATTTTAGCTCTAGCCCATCTTCTTGGATGCATTTCGGCCCAATAACTTAAAGAACATTCACCATTTGGTCTTCTAATGAGTTCTCTTGTACTTTGTCTTTAATTTCAGCAACTAGACTCATCATAGCTTTATTAATTTGTTTAGCTCTTGCTCTTGTAATAGGACCTCCATGAATTTGAAAAGGATCTCCTTTGCTTGGATTGGTTGCCCTGGGTTGGTCTCCATCAGGATACGTTCTTACTCTATGGTTGGGGGAAGACGAGCTCATTATAAGTGGTTACACAGATGCTAGTTTCCAAACCGATAGAGACGACTTTAGATCGCAGTAGGGTTATTTATTGAGCTTCTACAATTGAAGTTGAGTATATAGCTACATCAGATGTTGCTAAGTACATTTTGGATCCGAAAGTTCATTAGTGAACTTGGTGTGGTACCTAGCATTTTGAATGCGATTGATTTCCATTGTGAATGGAGCCATATACCAGTCAAATTAACCACAGTCTCACCAAAGGTCCAAACATATACTCAGACGATATCACCTAATCTGATAGATTATTGATAGAGGTGAAGTGAAGATTTGCAAAGTAACGAAGCCGCTGACACAGCAACAACATGATCGTTATACTTGTAGCACGGGTATTAGATACCAGGAGAACTGGGTTTAGAGGCAGTTCTTATGTACAATATAAATTAAAAGGCAAAGGTTGTTGTCTTTTGTTCAAGTGGGAGATTGTTGTATTCCTTTTATTTTCAAATGATGAAATATTAGCAAGAATTCCATTAGTATTGTTTTGATTACGGCTGTGCAATCGTATTAAAATAGTTAATAATCAATGAACAATTGTTACAATGAACAATTTTAAATGTCCATAATCAACATTATTGTGGAATGTTGAGGATAACAATAATGTGTGGAGACTAGTATGTGTTTTGATTAAATTTGGTGATATTAACTTAAACACATGGGTATTTGATACCAGACTGATCCTTATATAAGAACACATCATGGATTGATGTATGGACATAAATAGTGTTCTTATAATGGTTCTATTTGTATATGAATCCTTTGACTTGAGATCACACAAGATTTCGTACTTGGCTAATGGTATGTTTTGATGGTGTCAAATGGGGTCTGTAACTAGATGGGCTATAAAGGCATTTGTTAGATTTATTTATGAACCATGTTAGGATGAGGTGTGATAGATAGAGGATTTGTCCCTCCTATATAACAGGAGTGATATCTTGTGCCCTTTGATGGAGTGAGACTAATTCATGGCCATGAACAAGTAAATTAATATGAGTTATTAATGTCATTTGATTAGTCTACTAATGGCTAATGGTGAATGGTTGAACCGAACCCGATCGGCCAAGAATTGTCTCTAGTTGACCAAACCAGTTTGTTAAACCGATTGACTGAGAACCTTTTCTCCTGTCAACCGAAAACCTTTTCTCCAGTCGACCGAAGTGGTTTGACAAAGTCAAATCTCAACCATTTGATGGCCATGTGAGAGGTGTGTGTATAGTGGGCATCATGGAAGAGTTAATGGAGGAGAAAGAGAAGTAGTGGGCGAATTAACTTCACCCCACTATTCATTTCTCCATATCATCAAATGTTGATGAATTAATTCCTTATCCACACTCACCAAAAGAAACCAAAATTCTGATAGAATTTAGCCTCAAAACACATCTCCAAAATACATAAAAATTTAGAAGAAAAATATTTTTCTTGCTTTCTTTTTCTGGATTTGCATTTAACCTATATACTGAAGCTCCAGAAGATAGTCTTAAAGGTTCGACCTACTCGTGAATAGCATGAGAGACTCGTCGAACAAGCACTAGGTTGATTGTGTGGATACTGGTAGAGACAGGAGTTTGACACGTTGTCGTTAGTTATTCAAAGTAGCAAAATCCAGGCATATTTTGGCTCTTTCGATTAACTCGAGAAGGTAATATTCCTATTCAAACAAAGTACACATTATTAGACATCATGGATACCAATATTTTCATGCATCACGTTTGATGCGGAACCGTTGTACGAAATACCATGGTTCGCCTAAAGGTCCGATCTTTCTCTATCTCGAACAGTTTATGAGGGAATATAATCAACAATCCTCCCGTAAGGTTGATTATCAATGGGGGCTGAAACACCACAATAAGTATAAACCAAACTTATTGATACAATAATTCAAATGATGAATGAATTCTACATAGAGAATCAAACACAAAGTAACTAAGGAATAACCTTAAAATATCATATCAGTGTAACAATAACACAGCTGAAATCCCTCTTAAATAGAGTGGAATTTCGTAATATGAAGAGTCCCACTTTAGGTAAGACTCTTGAATCCTAAATTAAGTTAACTACCTAAAACAAAACACTACCTAACATCAAGGACAACATGTCCTATTATTTAGCTAGCTTATTTCGGCCAACATGGTTAATTAAAATAAACAATAAAGCTGAAAATATAATTAAAGTCTTTAATAGACTTTAATTTACAAGTTTCCTAAAATACCCCTTCAACCGTTTTCCTTCCAATTATGTATCTTTCCTTCAAATGATATTCGATGGATTTGATCCTTGTGTCTAGCTTTCTTTGAAGGTTTCTTTACCTCTTGAACCTTTAGATTAGAGACTTTAAACACTTGGAACAAAGGCTTGATTTTGAAGCTCGTATTTGGGATGTATGAGTTAAGGATGAGGTCATTTATCCAAATGACCTCTCTAAGCTTCGTGGTTGGTACCGTATCATCCTCTCCTTCTTGAAAATCTTTCATATCCCCTCCCCTATTAAAGGATTAGTCCTCGAATCTTCTAAATCGTGGGATGCAATTACAAGATCAATCGTTTCTTCTAAATCTTCACTCGTTTCTTTCAACTCCTCTTTTGGCAAACTTTCTAATTCAGCTTCATCCTTGTCTTCTTGACTTTCCAAATTTGTATCCTCTTGTATTATATCATTCTTTGCGCACAAATTGTAGATCAATTCCCGTAGTTCATCCATATCTATCTTCCAAGTTGAAGATTTAATGGCGGCTGTTTGGCTATTTTTTTCTTGAATTGTGGCTGTTTTGGCAGCCCCAAAATAGCTATTATCTTCACTTTGCCTCTGCCCAACACAAGAATATGAAGGGGCTGATTTGGCTGTCTCCAATGTGAAAATTTAGCCGAATTAGTCCATTTCTTATTCTCTTTGATTTGCCTCTCAATTTGCTCCGCATGATCGACCATCTCTATAATATCAACATTCTACCTCTGGCCTAATATCATCATTCAAACCGGCCAAGAATCGATTCAATATAACTTCTTCATATTCTTGTCTGTCAAGCCGAATCATGGCTAATCGCATCGCTTCATAATATTCATCTACCTATTTAGTGTTAGTAGTGCCCTAGGACCATTAGCATATGTTGTACGTTTTATATCTATTTGAGCATTTCATATGAATAGTTAATTTTACTTATGAACATCAAATGCATGATTTGATAGTAAAACTCATTTGCTTATGTAATTACTATTCTAGTTGTCCCTAGTTTTATGTAATCTATTTTACAATGAAATAAAACTAGTATGATGTTTGATTGATGATTACGTTTTACTAATCATGTGTAATGAATACAAATCGTATCATAGATGCAATGTATTGAGATATATCGTATCGGACCTGATCCGTTAGAGAAGTAATACTTCATGGTCCTTAGTCATAAGTATTACTTCCTCAATACTATTTTGGAATCCTTAGACCTTATGTCTCCATTTGATTCTAGCATGAATGGAGCCACGTTTTGACTCGATCAGATGCGTTGCTTTTAATCGAGTAATCAATACGATCGATGATCGGATGTAGCGTCCCTATCATGGCTTGAATGTGAGAGGCATTGTAAGGAATTTGTCCCTCTCTATTTTTATAGAGAGATATCCATGGGCCCCTCGATAGGGAAAGACTGTCTAAATGCATGGCCGTGCTCAAATGTATTTGATAAAGTGGTCATCAGATACTATTTGTTGGAACAGTCTACCTGGAGATCGAGCATAAATACAATTAAGCTTAATAAGGGTGACGACTACCATGCATTATGCTTAATTAGGATATCGCGAGACAAAGGGATTAAATAGTGGATTGATATTAGGTTCCTTTGTATATTCATTCACTTTGGGTAGTCACAATGTCCTGCTAGGGACCGCTTGTGATTTATGAACACATACTACTACTAAGTGTGTTTTCATTGCCATTGTGAGATGAACCTACAGGGTCACACGCAGAGACGAGCTAACGAGCTTCATGTCTAGATTCAATGAATCTGGAATGTGTCTAGGTTCATTGTATCTGACATTCACTTTTCTGAGAATGATAAAGCGTTATTATTCGAATTAGAGATAAGGGGCATTTTCGGTATAGCTGGGATTACGTGGGAGTTATTATCCGATAAGGACTCCCACTACCAGTAGAAGTCTAAGGAACGTGGGAGTTAAAGACTCCCACTGCCGAGAGGAGTTGATGATGTGAGAGTTGGTTATGGGAACAAACTCTCATACCTTATATAATGATCTCTTGGTCGAAACCCTAGAAAATGAATTTCCAGCCGCAAAATCACCAACTCTCTGAAATCTGATTTCAGTTTTCGGTCTCCCTTTTCTCTCAAAATTCCGAAACTCAGAAAGACGAAGAGCTAGCACTCGCCGCCCGTTTCGTCGCGTGGATACCAGTAGAGGGACATTCCGCAAAGGGAATTCCGTTGGTGGCAGATTAGCATCCAAGAAATGTCATCCTCCATTCAAGAAGTAGCTTATTGAATCCAAGAAACGTAAGTTTTTCACTGTTTACCCGAATCGAATTTGCATGAGCGGATCCTTCAGGGGAGGACTCATGGGTGTTTGGAACCAGTTTCCGCCCATGAATCCCTTCATTTAGAACCTTGTGTAAGCATTTTCAAATGTTTAGCTTGCTCCGTAAAGTAATATGGGGAAACAAACCTTCGTTTCATCTCAGCTTTCAAATCATTCCAAGTTTCAATAGGTCGTTGACCCGCTCTTTGCCTAATTATAGTTTCCTCTTTCCACCACATTGATGCTTTACTATAAAATCCTTTGGCTGCCATCTTTACTTTTTTGCCCTCCGAATAATTATGAATAGCAAAAATATTATGAAATTCATGTATCCATTCAAATAATAATTCATGCCTATTCGTACCTTCAAAAGATGGGAGCTTAACTACACCAATAGAATTGTCAACTTGCTTATTTTAGTAATCCCTTTGCGGTTCACATGAAAACAAATAGGAATCATCATATCTTGAATTTGTATGTTGGAAGCCATACCTTTTATCATCATAATCAAAGTTGTCATCTTCTTGATCAAATTGTTGTCTCATCTTTGCATGAATTTGTTGAAATCTTTAAACAAATGGAGTCTTTATGCTTTTTGATTCTCTTGAAAGTTGATTTCTTGATTCTTGATTTTTCAATCCGGATGAACAGTAACGAAAATCTGATTTTGCCCCTGGATGAACAGAAGCGTGAACAACAATTTTTGGGGTACTTTTTATGATTTTTTTTTTAAAAAGAAAGCAAGAAAGATACACCAAGATAGAGATAAACCTTTTGCTCTGATACCACCTGATGCGGATGTTAGTAGTGCCCTAGGACCATTAGCATTTGTTGTACGCTTTATATCTTTTGAGCATGTAATTGAATAGCTAATTTTGCTTATGAACATCAAATGCGTGATTTGATAGTAAAACTCATTAGCATATGTAATTACTATTCTAGTTGTCCCCAGTTTCATGTAATGTTCTTTACAATGAAATAAAACTAGTATGATGTTTGATTGATGATTATGTTTTACTAATCATGTGTAATGAATACAAATCATATCATAGATGCAATATATTGGGATATATTGTAACGGACGTGATCCGTTAGAGAAGTAATACATCATGTTCCTTAGTCATAAGTATTACTTCCTCAATAATATTTTAGAATCCATAGACCTTATGTCTCCATTGATTCTAGCATGAATGGAGCCACGTTTTGACTCAGTCGGACGTTACTTTTAATCGAGTAATCAATACGACTGATGATCGGATGTAGCGTCCTATCATGACTTGAATGTGAGAGGCATTGTAAGGAATTTGTCCCTCTCTATTATTAGAGAGAGATATCCATGGGCCCCTAGATAGGGAAAAACTGTTTAAATCCATGGTCGTGCTCAAATGTATTTGATAAAGTGGTTATCAAATACTATTTGTTGGAACAGTTTACTAGGAGATCGAGCATAAATACAATTAAGCTTAATAAGGGTGACGACTACCATGCCTTATGCTTAATTAGGAAATCGCGAGACCAAGGGATTTAGTAGTTGATTGATATTAGGTTCCACCGTAAATTCATTCACTTTGGGTTGTCACAATGTCCTGCTAGGAACCACTTGTGATTTATGAGCACATACTACTACTAAGTATGTTTTCATTGCCATTGTGAGATGAACCTACTGTTAGTAGTGCCCTAGGACCATTACCATCTGTTGTACGTTTTATTTCTATTTGAGCATTTCATATGAATAGTTAATTTTGCTTATGAATTTGTCCCTCTCTATTTTTAGAGAGAGATATCCATGGGCCCCTCGATAGGGAAAGACTGTCTAAATGCATGGCCGTGCTCAAATGTATTTGATAAAGTGGTTATCAGATACTATTTGTTGGAAGAGTCTACCTAGAGATCGAGCATAAATACAATTAAGCTTAATAAGGGTGACGACTACCATGCCTTATGCTTAATTAGGATATCGCGAGACAAAGGGATTAAATAATGGATTGATATTAGGTTCCACCGTAAATTCATTCACTTTGGGTAGTCACAATGTCCTGCTAGGGACCGCTTGTGATTTATGAACACATACTTCTACTAAGTGTGTTTTCATTGCCATTGTGAGATGAACCTACAGGATCACACGGATAGACGAGCTAACGAGCTTCATGTCCAGATTTAATGAATCTAGAATGTGTCTAGGTTCATTGTATCTGACATTTATTTTTCTGAGAATAATAAATCATTATTATTCGAATTATAGATAAGGGGCATTTTCGGTATTCGGTTAATAGCTGGGATTACGTGGGAGTTATTATCCGATAAAGACTCCCACTACCAGCAGAAGTCTAGGGGACGTGGGAGTTCAAGACTCCCACTGCCGAGAGAAGTTGAGGATGTGAGAGTTGGTTATGAGAACAAACTCTCATACCCTATATAATCATCTCTTGGCCGAAACCCTAGCCGATCAAGGTTTTCAGCCGCAATTAACCAAAGAACACCGAAATCAGAAATCGTATTCTGCCTTCTCCCTTTCTCCCTAATTCCGAAACTTCGGAAAAAAGCGGAGAGCTAGCAATCGTTGCTGTTTCGTCGCGTGGATACCGGTAGGGAGTAATTCCGCAAAGGGAATTCCGTTGGTGGCAGCAAAGCATCCAAGAAACAGGATCTTCCATTCAAGAATTGGATTCTTGAGCCGAAAATTGTAAGTCTTCTACTCGCTTTTTCGATTCGTTTACGTATGAGCGGATCCTTCAGGGGAGGACTCATGGGTGTTTGGAACGAGTTTCCGCCCATGAATCCCTTCACCTACAGGGTCACACGCATAGACGAGCTAACGAGCTTCATGTCCAGATTTAATGAATCTAGAATGTGTCTAGGTTCATTGTATCTGACATTTGTTTTTCTGAGAATAATAAAGCGTTATTATTCGAATTAGAGATAAGGGGCTTTTTCGGTATAGCTGGGATTACATGGGAGTTATTATCCGATAAAGACTCCCACTACCAGCAGAAGTCTATAGGACGTGGGAGTTATAGACTCCCACTGCTAAAAGAGGAGGATAGGATGTGGGAGTTGTGCTTGAAACAACCTCTTACTCCCTATATAAACTTCTCTTGGCCGAAACCCTAGGGGAAAATGCTTTTCACCCGAAATACCAAAAAGGCCTAGAAAATCAGATTTTCTCTTCTGCCTCTCCCTTTTTCTCTCTAATTCCCGAAACTCAGAAAAAAGAAGAGCTAGCAATCACTATTCGTTTCGTCGCGTGGATACTAGTAGAGGGACATTCCGCAAAGGGAAATCCATTGGTGGCAGCAACGTATCCAAGAAACAGCATCTTTCATTCAAGAATCAGATTCTTGAACCCGAAAAGTAAGTTTCTGTCTAGATTGTTTTCCGATTCCTATGGTATGAAAGGATCCTACAGGGGAGGACTCATGGGTGTTTAGAACGAGTTTTTGTCTATGAATCCCTTCAGTGGTATCAGAGCCTTGCTCATACTATTCGAATTCGATATTGTTAATCACATCATAACACATATCAATTTCGATTTGGTATGTGTATATGTAAAAACGAAAAGATTTTATCTTTGATTCAATATATGTGATATATGCATAAATTGATTTCGGTTAATCATGTTTATATGTTTCTGTGATTCGTTATGTTATTAATTTGATTAATATTGCATGAACTGCCTTAGCATGATTTGAATCTGTAATTTAATTCGATTAACTTGCATAAACTGATATCGCATAAACTGTTTCTACATAAACTGATACTGCATAAACTGATACTGCATAAACTGTTTCTGTGAAACTGTTATTAATTCGATTAATTCGGTTATGTTTCTTGCGTTAATCAGATTAACCAATGCATAATTTGATTATGTATGTTAGGCAATTTAGGGTTAAAATCGGGGCAGAAAAACTCATTCGATGAGCTGATGAAGAATCAGATTTTTCTTCTAGGGACCTCCGACTGCTCTGCGTAGTGGCAACGCTCAAGACTTTGTATATGTACTCATTTTTATTTCATTATGCTTTATGTGAGTTTTATGATACGCAAAATCTATACTAGCAAGTGTACTAGATCAATGTTGTAGTAGTCAAGGTCGATCCCACAGAGAATAATGATTAATTAATTCCTATGTAAATAATTCTATAATGATCAAAAGCTAGTAAAATAAATCTGACGGTTGATGATGATTAAATTAAACTAAATTAATTAACTAACATAAACAAATAACTTAAACAAGAGTGATAAAAGTCTAAGGCACATGAATTCACTAAATTAACCAATATATTATCCTAACGATATGTTATTCTAAAGTGAGTTCCATTAATCGATCGATTGCCAATTATATCTAATAACCTCTTTCAAGACTTATCAAACCTATTCTCATGAATAAACCAACTATATGTCTATGTTGATTTTAACCCACAAAAACGCATTAAACATATGAAATCATAAAGATCGCACAAACCATACAAGTATATGTCTATCTTGCATGAAATTTATGTTCAGATTATTTAACCTAATTAACAAGGTCAGCTGTCGCAAATCTTCCAAGTTAATGTAAAGACAATTTGAGTGGTAGCTAATCACACAAAAGCATTAAGAACAATAATAAGAAATTAATTCCACAACACTAATCGAATAACAAAATCAAGAGAATAACATATAAAATTAATCTAGCTACATCATGGCCTTAGAATAAATATTTAGCTCATACTAGAGAAAAATTCAATAACAAATCAAAACCTAGAATAATCTAATAATGACTTACTAATTATTTCCTAAGACTAGTAAAGAGTATTTATAGCAATAGAAATCTCCTAGCTTAAGGTAATTGACATAGATCAAAACTCTCCCACTCTTCTAAAGTAATTGACATAAAATACAACTCTTCAAGATTCTTTAAGGTAGTTGAAATACACCAAAACTCTTCTAGTCCGTAAAAGATATATCTTCAATTCTAGCAGCTTCTTTCTTGTTCTGCAAGTTTGGTTCACTTTTATCCTTCAAAAGACTATTTTGCCCCTACAAATGCAAACACAAATAAGTGAGGATTATACCATTCTAAGCTCAAAACTCGATATGTAAATACTTTTTGAAGCTCAAAATTACTATTAAAGTAGAAGAAAATATAGATAAATTTACGAGTTATCATTTTAGCATGGTGAATAGCATGGCCTACTATACCCTCTCTTGTTTTACTTTTAATTGGGTTGTAATTTTATAATACGACCTACGAGTCGTTTTTCCAATAATGTAAAATTGTAATTGCTTTCATAGATTAGTTTTACTGCTTTACACTGAAGGCTGGGTATGCCCATGTAATTATGTATCAAGATTGGAGTACGCTGGATTGAAGACTTTATCCATGAGATGGATATGGACTTAGATTGACCATTGGCTCCCACAAAGCTCGTGGGAGTCATCATAGGATTAGGCCATGCTATCTCATGTTTACTTTTATGCTTTATATATTGCATGAGATGCTTATTTTATGTCTTATGAGGCTTGAGTTTTTATACGTCATATTAAATCATTTTAATTAAGTCTTAAAAAGCCTACCATATCCTAAGCACTCCTTCAGCTTGGATCATCATTTTGTCTGCTTGCCAAATCAACAGATAAGTGGTTATCTAGGCAAGAGGAGACGGGAAAATAGTGATTTTCATATGCTTAGACATGGTTTGACTTAACTAGGCTATCAAAATAGTTCTGGGCCTAGGGCATAAAATGGGAATAAGCCGGGATACGTAGATGTCATTCCCATAGGTTGATTTTACTTTAATTATGGGGATAAGCCAAAGCTAACTTATAACTATCGTAAAATGTTATTTTCCACCATTTATCAAGTGTTGAAATTGTGGAAAGGTTTTTGCTAAAAAACTAATAACTTTGCAAATAATTTAATGTAGATATTGGCAACCAATACATCACACAATTCATTGCGATCCGTCCTTGAGAAGGAAAAACTAAGTGGGAACAATTTCCTTGATTGGACCCGCAACTTAAGGATTGTCCTTAAGTAGGAAAGAAAGCTATACATTCTTGATACGGCTATTCCTGAACAGCCTGCAAACAACGCCCCCAGAGCTGAGAGATTTGCTTGGAAGAAGCACTCTGATGACTCTAACGATGTGACTTGTCTAATGTTAGTCACAATGACCACTGATCTTCAAAACAATTTGAAGGGGTTGAGGCTTTCCAGATTATGGGCCAGCTCAAGGAAATGTTCCAAGAGCAAGCCCGTCATGAAAGATTCCTCACCACTTAGGCGTTGAATAGTTGCAAGATGGCCCCTGGCACCTATGTAAGTGCACATGTTCTTAAGATGAAGGGCTATCTTGACCAACTTGAGAAACTTGGGGCTCCCGTAGGTCCTGACATGGCCACAGATACGATCTTGGGCTCACTCCCACCGGAGTATGACCAGTTTGGCGTTAACTTCAACATGCATGGCATGGAGAAGTCCATACATAAGATACGCGGGATGCTCAAGCAGGCTGAACTGAACATTAAGAAGACCCCTAAAGTCTTAATGGTTCAAAAAGGGAATTTTAAGAAGAAAGGAAAGGGAAAGCCCATGGCCAAGAAGGGAAAAGACAATAACAAGCCCAAACCCAAGGCCAAGGCACCAAAGGAAGGAGTTTGCTTCCATTGCAATGAACCAGGTCATTGGACGGAACTGCAAGCTCTATTTGGAAGAGAAGGAAAATGGGAAAGCCAGTTTGACTGTCTCTCTAGTTATTTATGTTATTGAAATTAACATGTCTGCTCCTACTTCAAAAGGAGTAGATCACTGGCAAAAGGAGAAGTGGACCTGAGAGTAGCGAACGGAGCAAGAGTTGTTGCTGTAGCTACCGGGACATTTAATTTAGTTTTACCAAGTGGCCTTATTATAGAACTGAATAATTGTCTTTATGTTCCAACTTTGAATAGGAATATTATTTCAGTTTCTTGTTTGGATATTGAAGGGTTTGAATTAAATATTCTGAATAAAATTTTCACCATTCATAAAGAACTTATCTTCTATGGAGATGCCTCTTTGATGAATGGGCTTTATGTTCTTAACCTCGATGAATCCATTAAAAGGCCCATCTATAACATTAATATTAAGAGGTTTAAATCCAATGACTTCAACCAAACCTACTTTTGGCACTGTCGTTTGGGCCACATAAATGAGAAACACAAATCAAAACTCTATCAAGATGGAATTTTGACATCCTTTGACTTAGAGTCTTATGAGACATGTGATTCTTGCTTGTTAGGCAAAATGACTAAAGCTCCCTTTACTGGACAAAGTGAGAGAGCTTCTGATTTGTTGGGCCTCATACATACAGATGTATGTGGACCAATAAACACAAGTGCTAGAAGAGGGTTTCAGTACTTCATCACATTCACATATGATTTCAATAGATATAGCTACGTCTATCTAATGAAACATAAATCAGAATCTTTTGGAATATTCAAAGAATTTCAAAATGAAGTACAAAATCAACTTGGTAAAAGTATTAAGATACTTCGATCAGATCGAGGTGGCGAATATCTTAACCAAGAGTTTGATGAACATCTTAGGGGTTGTGGAATTGTTTCACAATTAACTCCTCCTGGAACACAGCAATGGAATGGTGTATCGGAACGGAGGAATCGCACTTTACTGATATGGTTCCATCTATGATGAGTCAAACAAGTCTTCCAATTTCCTTTTGGCCCTAGAAACTGCTGCATTTATATTGAATAGAGTTCCTTCTAAAGCGGTTCAGAAAACTCCATATGAGATATGGACTGGGAAACGACCCAATTTGTCATTTCTCAAAATTTGGGGATGCGAGGCGTATGTAAAACGCTTGTTATCTGATAAACTCGCCCCTAAATATGACAAGTGTTTGTTTGTGGGATATCCTAAAGAAGCTAAAGGGTATTACTTTTATCTTCCATCAGAGAACAAAGTGTTTGTTGCTCGAAATGGTTTATTCCTTGAAAGGGAATTTATTTCCAAAGAGGATAGTGGGAGTAAGATCCATCTTGAGGAAATTCAAGATCCCCTAACAACATCTGAACCAGCTATGGAACTTCAAGAAAGCTCACGTGTTGATACTGAGCTTCAATCTTTGACACAAGGCCCAATGAGGTCAAGTCGGGTACATCAACAGCCTGAGAGATATGGATTTCTCGTGACTGATGATCTTCATATTGAACTGATTGATCAAGATGAACTCACTACCTACAAAGAGACAATTCATAGTTCTGAGTCAGATAAGTGGCTAGAAGCTATGAAGTCTGAGATGCAATCCATGTACGATAACCAAGTATGGGCTTTGGTTGACCCACCCGAAGGGTGTAAGGTCATTAATAACAAATGATGTTTCAAAAAGAAAAACGACATGGATGGTAATGTACACACTTTTAAATCTCGACTAGTAGTTAAAGGTTATAGACAAGTTCATGGTATTGACTATGACGAAACCTTTTCTCCTGTCGTTATGATAAAGTCTATTAGGATTTTACTTTCCATAGACGCATATTATGAAGGGATTCATGGGCGGAAACTCATTCCAAACACCCATGAGTCCTCCTCTGAAGGATCCGATCATACGTAAACGAATCGAAAAACAGCGAAAATTACTTACGTTTTCGGCTTAAAGGTTGTATCTTTCGGAGGAGTGCTGCTGCCACCAAAAGCCTTCCCTTGCGGAATCGCTTTCTATCGGTATCCACGCGACGAAACGTGCAGAGATTGCTAGCTCTTCGTTTCTGAGTTTTTGGAATGTAGAAAGAAGAGAAGAGGAAAAATCCAAAAATCTGATTTCGGGAATTGATTTGGTTTTTGCGGCTCAAAAAAAACTTAACCTAGGGTTTCGGCCAAGAGAGGTTTATATAGGTTGTGAGAGTTTGTTTCTAAAACAACTCCCACGTCCTATCCACCTCTTTTGACAGTGGGAGTCTTCAACTCCCACATCCCCTAGACATCTACTGGTAGTGGGAGTCTTTATCTGATAATAACTCCCACGTAATCCCAGTTAAAACCAAATACCAAAATACCCCTCATTCTCTCTAATACGAAATAATAACAACTTTATTATTCTCAGAAAATAAATGTCAGATACAATGAACCTAGACACATTCTAGATTCATTGAATCTTGACATGAAGCTCGTTAGCTCGTCTATGCGTGTGACCCTATAGGTTCATATCACAATGGCAATGAAAACATACTTAGTAGTAGTATGTGTTCATAAATCACAAGCGGTCCCTAGCAGGACATTGCGACTACCCAAAGTGAATGAATTTACGGTGGAACCTAATATCAATCCACTATTTAATCCCTTTGTCTCGCGATATCCTAATTAAGCATAAGGCATGGTAGTCGTCACCCTTATTAAGCTTAATTATATTTATGCTCGATCTCTAGGTAGACTGTTCCAACAAATAGTATCTGATAACCACTTTATCAAATACATTTGAGCACCGCCATGCATTTAGACAGTCTTTTCCTATCGAGGGGCCCATGGATATCTCTCTCTAATAAGAGAGGGACAAATTCTTTACAATGCCTCTCACATTCAAGCCATGATAGGACACTACATCCGATCATCAGTCGTATTGATTACTCGATTAAAAGCAACGTACGGTCGAGTCAAAACGTGGCTCCATTCATGGTAGAATCAAATGGAGACATAAGGTCTAAGGATTCTAAAATAGTATTGAGGAAGTAATACTTATGACTAAGGACCATGAAGTATTACTTCTCTAACGGATCACGTCCAATACAATGTATCCCTATATATTGCATCTATGATATGATTTGTATTCATTACACATGATTAGTAAAACGTAATCATCAATCAAACATCATATCAGTTTTATTTCATTGTAAAATAGATTACATAAAACTAGGGACAACTAGAATAGTAATTACATAAGCAAATGAGTTTTACTTTCAAATCACGCATTTGATGTTCATAAGCAAAATTAACTATTCATATGAAATGCTCAAATAGATATAAAACGTACAACATAAGCTAATGGTCCTAGGGCACTACTAACATATTATGACTATGAGATATGGGAAATGGACGTTAAGACCGCATTTCTTAATGGAAACCTTCTCGAGGATGTGTATATGACACAACCTGAGGGGTTTGTTGATCCATCGAATCCTAGCAAAGTGTGTAAGCTTCAAAGGTCCATTTATGGATTAAAGCAAGCATCTCGAAGCTGGAATCGTCGCTTTGATGAACGTATTAAAGAATTCGGTTTCATAAAAAACGAAGACGAGCCTTGTGTTTATAAGAAAGTAACTAATAATGCAGTAGTGTTCTTTGTCCTTTATGTGGACGACATCTTACTGATTGGAAATGACATTGCCACATTGCAAAGCGTAAAAGCTTGGTTAGGGAAGTGTTTTTCTATGAAAGACTTAGGCGAGGCTACATACATTTTGGGTATAAGAATCTATAGAGATAGATCTAACAAAATGATTGGCCTAAGCCAGAGTGGATACATTGACAAGGTACTGAAACGGTTAAGTTTGCAAGATTCCAAAAAGGGATTCTTGCCCATGTCACATGGCATTAAACTCAGCAGAACTCAAGGACCTTCCACAAAAGAGGACCAAGAGCGCATGAGTAAGATTCCATATGCATCAGGCATTGGGTCTATTATGTATGCCATGATATGCACTCGCCCGGATGTCTCGTTCGCTTTAAGTATAACTAGCAGATATCAATCTGACCCTGCAGAGTCATATTGGACTGCAGTCAAGAGCATTCTTAAGTACTTGAGAAGGACTAAAGATATGTTCTTAGTTTACGGAGGCCAGGAAGGAAGTCTGGTTGTAAATGGTTACACAGATGCAAGTTTTCAAACCGACGTAGATGACTTTAGATCGCAATCTGGTTTTGTGTTTTGTTTGAATGGAGGTGCTGTGAGCTGGAAGAGCTCAAAGTAAGAAACCGTGGTGACTACTGCATGAAGGTGAGTATCTAGGCTGTCTCTGAAAGCGACTAAAGAAGGCTGTTTGGATCGGGAGATTTGTTGATGAATTAGGTGTCAGCCCCTGACATTGTGAACCCAGTGGACCTCTATTGTGATAGTACAGGTGCCATTTCACAAGCTAAGGAACCTAGATCTCACCAACGATCCAAACATATTCTCAGGCGTTTCCATCTGATTAGAGAGATCATCGAGAGATGAGACGTTAAAATTTGCAAAGTTCATACAGACGACAACATTGCAAATCCATTGACCAAGCCACCCTAAACATGAGAGTCATCCTAGGTCAATGGGATTGAGGATCATGTATGATTTGACCTAGGGCAAGTGGGAGATTGTTAGTAGTTCCCTAGGACCATTAGCATACGTTGTACGTTTTACATATTTTTGAGCATTTCATCTGAATAGTTAATTTTGCTTATGAACATCAAATGTGTTATTTGATAGTAAAACTCATTTGCTTATGTAATTACTATTCTAGTTGTCCCCAGTTTTATGTAATCTTCTTTACAATGAAATAAAACTAGTATGATGTTTGATTGATGATTATGTTTTACTAATCATGTGTAATGAGTACAAATCATATCATAGATGCAATATATTGAGATATATCGTATCGGACATGATCCGTTAGAGAAGTAATACTTCATGGTCCTTAGTCATAAGTATTACTTCCTCAATACTATTTTAGAATCCTTAGACCTTATATGTCTCCATTGATTCTAGCATGAATGGAGCCACGTTTTGACTCAGTCGGACGTTACTTTTAATCGAGTAATCAATACGACTGATGATCGGACTTAGTGTCCTATCATGGCTTGAATGTGATAGGCATTGTAAGGAATTTGTCCCTCTCTTATTAGAGAGAGATATCCATGGGCCCTTCGATAGGGAAAGACTGTTTAAATGCGTGGCCGTGCTCAAATGTATTTGATAAAGTGGTTATCAGATACTATTTGTTGGAAGAGTCTACCTAGGATATCGCGAGACAAAGGGATTAAATAATGGATTGATATTAGGTTCCACCGTAAATTCATTCACTTTGGGTAGTCACAATGTCCTGCTAGGGACCGCTTGTGATTTATGAACACATACTTCTACTAAGTGTGTTTTCATTGCCATTGTGAGATGAACCTACAGGATCACACGGATAGACGAGCTAACGAGCTTCATGTCCAGATTCAATGAATCTAGAATGTGTCTAGGTTTATTGTATCTGACATTTATTTTTCGAGAATAATAAAGCGTTATTATTCGAATTAGAGGTAAGGGGGCATTTTCGGTATATGTTTGTGATTACGTGGGAGTTATTATCCGATAAAGACTCCCACTACCAGCAGAAGTCTAGAGGACGTGGGAGTTATAGACTCCCACTGCCAAAAGAGGTGGATAGGACGTGGGAGTTGTGCTTGAAACAACCTCTCACTCCCTATATAAACTTCTCTTGGTCGAAACCCTAGGGGAAAATACTTTTCACCCGAAATACCAAAAAGACCTAGAAAATCAAATTTTCTATTCTGCCTCTCCCTTTTTCTCTTTAATTCCCGAAACTCAGAAAAACGAAGAGCTAGCAATCACTGTTCGTTTCGTCGTGTGGATACCGGTAGAGGGACATTCCGGAAAGGGAAATCCATTGGTGGCAGCAACGTATCCAAGAAACAGCATCTTTCATTCAAGAAACAGATTCTTCAACCCGAAAAGTAAGTTTCTGTCTAGATTTTTTTTCCGATTCCTATGGTTTGAGCGGATCCTTCGGGGGAGGACTCATGGGTGTTTAGAACGAGTTTTTGCCCATGAATCCCTTTAGCGGAACCGTTGTACGAAATACCAAGGTTCGGCTAAAGGTCCGATCCTTCTCTATCTTTAACAGTTTATGAGGGAATATAATCAACAATCTTCCCGTAAGGTTGATTATCAATGGGGGCTGAAACACCACAATAAGTATAAACCAAACTTATTGATATGGTAACTCAAAGGATTAATGAATTCTACATAGAGAATCAAGCACAAAGTAGCTAAGGAATAACCTTAAAATATCATATCAAGTCTAACAATAACACGGCTGAAATCCCTCTTAAATAGTGTGGAATTTCGTAATATGAAAAGTCCCACTTTAGCTAGCTTATTTCGGCCAACATGGCTAATTAAAATAAACAATAAAGCTGAAAATATAATTAAAGTCTTTAATAGACTTTAATTTACAAGTTTCCTAAAATACCCCTTCAACCGTTTTCCATCCAATTATGTATCTTTCCTTAAAATGATATTCGATGGCTTTGATCCTTGTGTCTAGCTTTCTTTGAAGGTTTCTTTACCTCTTGGACCTTTAGATTAGAGACTTTAAACACTTGGAACAAATGCTTGATTTTGAAGCTCGTATTTGGGATGTATGAGTTAAGGATGAGGTCATTTATCCAAATGACCTCTCTAAGCTTCATGGCTGGTACCGTATCAACATTATTCACAATCAAACTCAATTGGCTGATTCCAACTCTATAGCTACGACTAACAACCCCAATCATTATTACCCCTTAGGGACGGGGTTCATGGGTCCGGGTAATATCATACCCCCGTTCATTAGGGCCACGTATTTAAAGATAAATTCATGTTGTATCCTCGCTCATCCTTGTGAGTTCCACAACACCTGTTAGCATCCCCAAACAGTGTTACTCGTCGGGAAAGGCCATGGACACGAGCCATCACATATATTGATACATGTAACCTTTCCATGCATAATTTAATATTTTATGTGCCTACTTGTTTATTTGATTAGTCTAAGGGGCGTAGTAGCAAGGATAAGAAATTAGAGAACATATATGCTAAGTTAGAGAGTTGGTTAGTTGGTAGTTAGATTAGGAGATTTTGGAAGGGTGGAAAATAATAGAAAAGGCTAAAAAAAGAGATGTAATGACACAACACTTGGCAATATCTGGAGAAACATTATAAAAAGGAAAGAGAGAAAGAAGAAGAAAGAAAAGACAGAACCAAAATTCTGGAAAAATATGAGCAGTAAGAGTAAAACATTTGGCAGACACATCAAACATGCTCTGGTCATCCTCAAATATTAACAACAGTTAGAGGACTTCTAATACTTGATTCTGACCAATGGGCATTGTATTCTACCGTCTAGATTAAGATATATCAATTTTGGAGTGAAGAGTTGGGCATTCCGTGAAAAACGTTTTTATCATTTGAAGTTCTTGCTAAGTAATCAAAGCAGGGTTCTTACACTCTTGTGTTTTCCAATCAAAAGCATGAATTTTACAGAGAATAAGTTATGTTTGATTTGTGATTAAATAGTTTTCTTCATCGTTTTCTATTGCATCAAAATGGATGAAGCGTTGTGAAGTAAGTATTGTGTGAATCGTTTGATTGTCATGTGTTCCTGCGTTTGTATTTGATTATGTGAATGTGGTATGATTTTCTGAATATGTGATAAGTTACATTCCCAATCTTGAGTTCTTGGTTGTGAAATATTCAATAGCCAGATGCATTCATTCATTTTCGTGTTCCGTTGATGCCTAGGAGCACGCGATGATGTGATATGCTATGATATGATATGTAATGGCTCATGTCCATGGCCTTTCCCAACGGGTAACATTGTTTGGGGTTGTTAATAGGTAGTATGGAGTTCACAAGGGTGAGCGATGATACAACATGAATGTGTCTCTAAACGAACGGGGGTGATAATACCCGTACCTATGAACCCCGTCCCTAACGGGAAATAATAATTGGTGTTGTTAGTAGTAGCTATAGAGTTAGGATAAGTCATTTGAATAATGTGATGCATGACAAAATCGGTATCCATGATGTCTAATAATGTGTACTTTGTATGAATGTTATGGTTGATATTGGTGCTAATAAAACAAATCTTATGTACAAGGGTTGGATATGAAGGGATATGGTTTTGACATGTTTATGTGTATGAAGTTGTATGTGTATATGGTCAAAATGTGTGTTTTATGGGTTGGGATTCAAAATTTCAGAAAATGGGATTTCCTTCGTTATTTTGTACATGAAAAAGTCATTTCTACACTCCGGTCAATTACTCCGAACGATCAGAGGCAGAAATGCACGTCCGAAGCAAACTATTAGGGATAAAGACTGAACTTCGGAGGACCCGGCAGTCGACCGGAAGAATATTTTGCTCGTCCGAGATCCTACGGACGATGTGCCTGGACGATGCATAGTCCGAGGCCATTGTCTGGGGATCAGTCTATGAGCATTTTTGTAATCTTTTTAAGTCTGTTTTGAAAGTTATGTTTATTCCTAATATCTTTATGCTTTACCTCAGGTTCAAGGGTGATGTTTTATGTATTAAATCATCCTAACTTATGTTTTCATATCTTGGAAAATTGGGAAATTATTTCCAGTTTAACGATGCTTCATCCTAGGTGTGTTTGAACCGTACTGACCTAGTGTAGTTATTGTCTTACTCTATATGTTTTGCAGATGACTATGATAACGATACAGAAGGGGTAATTAGGGTCGAGGACAGTAATAGCAAAACCATATGATGTACTTGAATATAAGAACGTATAGTTTGTAACAACTTTATATCTTTTAAGATTGATACTTTGTAAAATACAAATTCAGTTATATATTTATGGAAGTATAATCTCATTATTTGCTTTTGGGTTCGGTGTCTCATTGGTAGATGAGTCACTGCAATGTCACCTTCTTGTTATGGGGTATGCCATAAGTGGTATCATAACTGGTCGAACCTTAGGCTTGAATAAGTATGGAATATAACTAAGTGTGGAACGAACTTAGGAAAGATGTGATAGCTTACCTAAGATGTGATCATTGGGTAGATGGTATGGAATAAGAACCATATGTGATATAATTATTTTATGTACTAAGTGTTAACTAACCTTTCATGTTGTGCTATTGATTTTGATCATTGAGTTGGTTATTACTTCAAATAAGATGGATCGTCAAAGAGTGAACATCAATGAGGAAAATTAACTCAATGTATCGATGTGTACATTTGCAACACAAAGCCTCCGGGGTAACATGGTACCTAAGACATCAGCGGTTGAAGGAGATCAACCGGAGTCTTCTAAACATCGACAAGTACCACAACCGCCACCGCCGGTAGCTACTGGAATGCCTACTGAATTGACTGAAGCACTTACTATGTTGACACAAGTACTGCAAAATCAACGAGTACATATGAGTACGATGACATCCCGTAAAAGGAAAAAAGGAAAGCCAAGTTGCAATGATTTTCTAACTTACAAGTACTATAATGCAATAAACCTCTATCCTTTTTTGGGGGATGTGTAATCTCTTAAACGTCATAATATCAAAAGAATGTGCATCAGGAATAATAATAGAAAGTTCTACATGATTCTCAGGTCCAGTACCTCCATAATCACTAAGGAGAATAGATGGAGGAGAAAGGTAGCCAACAAAGGCATTTTTTCGTTAGTCTATTTGGCAAGGTTATCCACCAAAGGATAACAATTCTTATGAAAAATGAGTATTTTCAAACCAGAAATTTTCTAAGGAAGCTCTTACCTTTGTCAATTAATGCGGCAACGTTTTTTATTCCCCATACGACTTGCATCAGAACAAGAGAACCACCTTTCACCATTAAATCCTTAACCTCCAAGTCCTCTGCCACGTCATAAACCAGTAAAAGCAGTCGACGCTTCAACGATAAAAGTGTCCCATAATTCGATTCTTCCATGGACCAATATCTATATTTCATGTGAAATGAGTATATCTTCCATATAACAATTTTTTTTTCTTCAGAAAAGTTGAATTTTATTAAATTGGGCCGAAGCCAGCAAAAATAACACATCAATCCGCGTCACATAGTGTGACGGGTTTCTAAAAAATGCCCCCTAATCTCAATGATTTCTTGGGCCGAAATCTAACATATGGTAGCCTACTCCTATCAGAATTACATTAGCTGCGAATTGCCAAAGGCAGTAGTGAGTAGTCCAAGAACTCGCAAGCTGCTCTCGTGTCACAAGCTTCATTAGCGAGCATATCAGTAACCTTGTTAGCTTCTCAATATACATGTTTAACCAATCTCTGATTAAAGATGCTGACCAATCTCTGAAAAGTTCCATCAAGCTTTCAACTATTAATGTGACCTCGCTATATTGAATCCATTAAGAACTGAGAGTCCGTCTGTACCAGATCACAAGCATATCCCAAATTGGCAAACATCTGCAACCCAAAAACCATGGCTTCTATCTCAGCTTCATTGTTTGCTACATTATCTCCCAAAAAGCGAATATAAAATCACCATTTCCTCTGCGCAATACACCTCCAGCTCCTTATTGACCCGGATTACTTCTCGAGGCTCCATCAACATTTAATATCAATTTGCCCATACTATCCATATCTAACCACCTCACAACAAATGCTCTACTTCTAGCCTCCCAAGCCGCGACCCTCTTTTCCAGATATAATCATACAATCTCGCGGCTCTACATATGACAATTTAGTCGACTAAAAAGATTCATTAAGTTTGCCTCAATTCTATAATTTTCCATCAACTTTTGGAGAAAAAGGAGACTATTGTTTCAAAGTTATAACTAATGCTCATTCAACCTCGTTCATTTGGAAAAATATCAATCCTAACACCAAAAACTTGATCCCTCCATCAATCCATCTTCTCTTCTTCCCTTCCCTCTTTCCCTCAATGCATAACACGTGTCATTTGCTAGTATGTGTGTGTGTGTATATATACTACAGAACCTGTTTTTAGTTTCATCTAATCACAAGTCTTCAAAACTCTAACCTAAATTTCTGGGAGTTTTGAGTTTTTTAATTAGTTTAATAATTTTGATTGGTTGAGAAAATTTAGATTAGTTAAATTAATTGAAAACTAACTATTATCTTAATAAAATTCAAATATTAAATTATTTCCTCACAAATTTTGAACTTTTTATATAGTTTAAAAAACTTTGATTGGTGGAGATAATTTTTATCCAATAAATTAAAAAAACTAATTTGACATTTTCAAACTAATTTGATATTGATAAATATAATTAATATTTTGTATACCTTTTAATATTTTTCCTCTTCTAATTTTTGTTTTTGAAATTTTTTCAAATAAATTTGAAATCTTTCAAATGAAATTATATTAATTAGGCCGTTTAAAATATTATTTTTTTAAATAACTAAATTTATTGACTAATCATACAAATATATATATTACAGAGCACCTTTTTCAGATTTGTATATATATAATGCCACGTGTCATTTTCTAGGATTTTATTTTTTAATTATTTATAAAACTTTTGATTGGTGCAAAAATATTGAACTATTTTATTTAAATTGGGGGAGGAGGGATTCGATCCCAAGCCAGCAGTTCAAATGCTACACCACATTGCCAGCTACTCTAGCAGGTATGTGACAACTATTTTATTTAATTCTTTCAATGGAATGGTAATTTAAGTAAACTTTTCCACGATCTCTAACAAATCTAATCTAACAGTATTTGTTTGTGTGATATAATAATCTACATTAATTATATTATGTTCCTTAATTTCAAAATTCAAAACTCATCACATTCTTTTAAATCTTACGTGTAATTTCCATGAATTTTGGTTCAATTAATTATTTTATAAAATTTTGATTGGTTGGTTAAATTTTACTTTTATTGTAAACTTTTGGTTGGCTCATAAGAGTATCCCACATTGAAAAGTTAGATTTTTGTTTGAGTTTGAGAATATTATAAAAGAGAGTACTTTCACATGTTTTGAGTGAGAAATTGGGCTGACATTTCACCCCATCAAATTAGGGAAGCACACTTATTTGTTTCTTATATGTTTTATTTATATAAATATAAATAGTTAAAATTTTAACAAATAACGGTTAATTTAAATGGCTGGATTCTCTGAATTCCGAACGAGCTTACAATCAAGTTCGATTTAGCTTAGATTTATGCAATGTTCATTTTTTGTTTTTTATTCTTATGCAACATTTTTTTTCCATAATATCTTTTGAAAAATAAATAAATATGGATATTTTTAAATGAATAAAAATCAATTCTCTTCGTTTATACTGGAAACAAGTGAATATGTTTCTAAACTCTCTAAAACTAAAGTATTAATTTGTAGAAATTTTAATTTTAATAAAATAAAAATAAGTAAAAAATATTAATCTAAAGTTATGGTTTTTAATATATTTATGTCTTTTTTTCTATTCTAATTTTCTAGATTTTTCTTTTTCTTTTTCAATATTATTCAAGATCCCACATTGAAAGTGTACGAAATTTTTGGAGTTTGACAACATTATAAGTAAAGGGGTTGGGCATGTTTTTTAAATTGAATGAATTGGTGGGTCGATATTTAGCCCATTAAATTAAGTGGCAAGCTCGATTTTCTTTTCAAATTTTTCATTTCAATAGTCAAATTTATTTATTTAAAAAAAAAAAAAATTAGCTAACAGAGCCATGTGATTTTTGGTATAACCTGCTTATTATTGTTTTTCATTTAAAGAGTCAAAACTTAAAAAAAAAATATATAAATCTTGCAGAGCCATTGTTTTCATATACTCTTAATTATATCATAAAATGGAATCCCGAGAATAGCACATGTCATTAGACTATCTAATCTATCTAATCTAATCTAACTATATTTATATTACATAAGGTGTTTTGTTTTTAACCAATCACATTCTCTAGAAATCTACGTGTAATTTTCGAGAGTTCTGTATTTTTTTTAGTAAAATAAAAAATGAGAAGACTAAGAACTCTTATAAAAGGAGTAAATGCATGCCCACATTGAAAAGTTAGATTATTTTGTTGGGTTTGACAACACAAAAAAGAGAGTACTTTCACATGTTGTTTTGATGGGAAATTTGGCTGGCATTTCATCCCATCAAATTAGGGAAACACACTTTTGTTTCTTATATTTTTTAGGGTAAAAAACCTTCACGCCCCCTAAACTATTCCCTTTTTTATTTTTGACCCTCAACTAAAAAGGGTGAAGTTTTACCCCTTGAACTATTTCGGTTTTGGTTTTTGGTTTTGACCTTCCATCCATATTCTCAGTTACATCATAATGGAAGTCCAAAATATGGGGGCATTTTTGGGCAATCTGTATAAGATCCTAAAATTTTTGTTTTTATAAAAAATAAAAAATAAAAAAACCTATTTTTCTGACGAGAAAGAAGAAGTCGCCGGTGAGAACAGTGACAGAAAAAGCCGGAAGCCGGGTACCACTCCTCTTCTCCAACCACCAACCTCTAAAAAAAAATCTTAACAAGAACTTTTTTCCCTTAAATTTAATTCTATTTATTATGAATGATATGATTTTCCCAAAATGCCCCCATTTTTTGGACTTCCGTTATGATGTAACGGAGAATATGGATGGAAGGTCAAAAACCAAAAACCGAAATAGTTTAGGGGGTAAAACTTGACCCTTTTTAGTTGAGGGTCAAAAACCAAAAAAGGGAATAGTTCAGGGGGCATGAACGCTTTTTACCCTATTTTTTATTTATACAAATATAAATGGTTAATTTTTTAACAAATAACGGGTAATTCGGATGACTAGGTCCTCTGAATTCCGATTGAACTCACAATGAAGTTTGATTTAGCTTAGACTTATGCAATGTTAATTATTTTCTTTTTTTTTATTCTTGTGCATCATTTTTATTTGCATAATATATTTTGAAAAATAAATAAATATGGATATTTAAAAATGAAAAAAAACCAACTCGCTTCGTTTATACTGCAAAAATCAAGTGAATATTCTTCTAAACTCTCTAAAACTAAAGTATTTAATTTGTAGAAATTTTATTTTTTAATAAAATAAAAAATAAAAAATAATAATCTAAAGTCACAAGAAAATTAACAACAATAAAGACTCTCACCTAAAAAATAGTTATTATTTTTATAAATTGACAAATGACAAGACTATAAAAGAAAATTAATGCGTATAAAAATTATATATGATATCAACAAAGACATTTGCTATTTTTTAGCACTATAGAGTTCTCGGGTCGGTTACTCAATCTAATTTCCAAATTTTTTTGATTTTTTTTATAATTATTTTAAAAATATTGATTGACATCTTTAACTTATTCAAATTAAATTGTATAATTTAATAAATTTATGATTTTTCTTTTCTTCTATTCTAATTTTCTAGATCTTTCTTTTTCCTTTTCAATATTATTCAAGATCCCACATTGAAAATGTACGAAATTTGTGGAGTTTAACAACATTATAAATAGAGGGGTTGAGCATGCTTTTCAATTGAATGAATTGGTGGGTTGGTATTTAGCCCATTAAATTTAGTGGCAAACTCAATTTGTTTTTCAACTTTTTCATTCCAACAGACGATTTTTTTTCAAAAAAATAAAATTAGCTCACAGAGTCATTTGATTTTCATATACTCTTAATTATATAATAAAATTGAAGCACGGGTTATTAGGCTAGTAAGTACATGCGTGTTGAATGCTACACCACATTGCCCGCTACTCTGGCAAGTATTGGACAACTATTTTCTTTAATTCTTTTAATGGAATGCTAATGTAAGTAAACTTTTCCAGATAATTAAGCCGTTTAAAATAATTATTTTTTTGGTTTTTTTGAAGTAATTCTATTCATATGATAATAAGATCATACTATATATATATATATATATATATATATATATATATATATATATATATATATATATTATAATAAATATTATCAGTTTTAAGTAATCTCGAACTTTGAAGACATTTAATCTAATTTCCTAGAATTGTAGTTTTTTTTTAATTAGTATTAAAAGTCTTTATTGGTTGAGAAGATTTTTTACTATTTTAAATAAATAAAAAATATATTAATTATTTATCTTCCTAATTTGTAGCCTTAATATACAACAACTCTTCCTAATTTATATGCTCTCTCACACCTTCCTTGCTCATAAACCGTAATTTCTAAAACTATTTTTTTACTCTTCATTTTAAATTTTAAAATATTTGGTGATATGCTATATGGAAGTTTGATAAGTCTCAATTAGTAATTTACCTATATTATACTTTCTAACCTCATTGATTTACACTCGGTCTCTTTTTGGTTTGACAACTCTATAAATGTTTCTTCAACCCCTAATAACCTACTATCGTTAATCAAACGAGATTTCCTCTGCTTTATTCTATTTCTTCTTCCTTCAAAATTAATAATATCTCTCTTTTATAATGGTTCTAACTTATTTTTTCCTATGCTGCAGTTATGCTACTATGGAAATCCAATGGCACCAATTCATCTCAACTGATGTAAGCCAATTACTTAAATGAATTTTATTCTTCAAATTGCTAGAAGAATTATTTTTTTTCTATTGCCATAGCAATCTTGCTCACTCTCCCTTTATTTTTGTTTTTTTTTTTAGATTTTGTTATGTTTCATCTTTTTCATTTTTTTTTTACATTAATGATGATTTTTTTTGTAGGATTTCCATTACAGTGATTTGCCTAAAAGAGAGTCATCTGCATAAATGTTCTTTTTGTTTTCTATTTCGAGGATTTTTTTGTACACATAAATTATAAGTATGAATTACATTCTTACCTTTTTCCTTTTAGTATGCTTCATGCCATTACTCATTAGATATATTGAAAGGCAACTTTTTTTCCTTCTTCATGCTAACTACTTAGTAGTCAAATTATTAGTTGGCTACACTTGAAGATCTTGGAAAGGCAGTAGTTATGAAGGTGTGAATGGAAAGTTGTTCTACATCTCAATAATTTGGTGATATGACTTTGAATTTGATATTGCATTGATTTTTCTAATCTAAAAACTAATAAATATGTAATTCTGAATCTTTATTTTCTGTTTTGTTGTATTTCTGTGGTGTTTCGAAAAAAATCATTCTAAATAGACAATAATGTTGTTGAACTATCAATCTTAGAATGTTAGCAATAATAATATTAGAGATATTTATCATAATTATTTGGTTTAGCATTTAGTTTGTGATGGACATCAATTTATGTTAGTCATAATGTTGTTAAGGATGGTGTACTTTACACAAAGGAAACTTCTCAATTGAATTCTTTTTCATGCTTTTTAGGAAAGGATAGGAAAGATGTGAGGTTCATGTGAGCTATTTTTTAACACTTCAAGCAAGTTTTCCAAATATTTATCTTTTTTTAAAGTTTTTTTCCCTTTTCTTATCTTTGGTTCTTTCTTATTAATATTTTTTCTTCATTTGGTATTTAGGTTAAAGAGGAAGAAAAAGAAAATATCTAAATAAACAATTAGAAATAATTTTCTTATTTTATATATGATTTTATGGAAACAATTTTCCTATTTTGTAAATAATTTTATGGAAGGAAATTCGCTCCCACAATTCTATTTTTTAATTGTCAATTTATTAAAATAGGGTTCCCTTTAAGTTCTTTAAAAATTACTCATGGTCTTCCACAAGTTGCACAATTTCATTAAACTAATTATACAAATTGTAATTCAAATAGTCTCCGCTTCAAGCTGAACCCTTAAATTAACCGTGTAAGTATGATACGTGTACAGTACAGAACATAAGATCTGAAAGTTGGAAATGTATAGATTGAAAATAGATGATAGGATGGAACATAACAGGATGTTCTGTTTAGAAGATAAAGTTAGAATGGAACGTTCATTTCAATGTTTGATGAGCTTTTTTTCCAATGTCGGAATGAAATGAATTTAAACACTATATGACCGAAATCAGGGGGGCAAGATTTTTTAAAATACTACTAGGTATAGAAATTTTATATGTAGTTCGAATTTTTTATCAGTTTCGTCCCTCCCTCCCAAGATTGTTTTTTCCGTTTTTATATGTAGTTCGATATACTGTTGCAGTTTGGTCCCACCAACAGCAAATTCTTGGCTTCGTCCCTGACCGAAATTCCATAATTGCATATGATGGCGATTAAGGCTTATAAAATAAACCATTCACAAAATCTTACTTGAATAAGATTTGCATTATAACTCAAAAAAATCAAACATATATATTAATTATGAAACATAATTTAAACATAAATTAAGGTCCATGTAGTTATACAAATAAATTTATTTTGGATACAAAATAAATTAAAAAGTACTGCTAATAAAAATAAAATATCTGTGAAATTATCATCTATAAGATTCTACTAAGAGAAATATATATGAAAATTATAATAAGAAAAAAGGTAAGTATAATGGTCAATAATTATTTATTTATGATTCTCACTTCTCTTGGAAAGGAAATTCCATAACTTTTGGTATAGAATGACAAAACCTACCTTTTTCGGGAATGAGCTTTCAAGTGGAATTGACTTTCCTACTTTTGTTTGACATACCAAATACTGAAATAAAAAAAAATAAAAAAAGTTAGAAAATTGATTCCATTACATTTCATTACAGTATACCAATTGTGCTCTCAATGTTTAGATTGAAAATAGATAACTTATGTTTCAAGTTGATCTTTTGTAATTTCTTTGTGTAAATTTTTTTTTTTTGGACTAAATGTTTATTTCGCAAACACAATATGTAATAACAAATATCATTTTTATTTTTCTTATTCGTCCACCTATATTCAATTTGGATCAAAGTCTTTGCCATGTAGTTTCTTTTGTCATGAAAATAAACTGGTGTGAAGAATGCTCGCATCTTTTTTTTTTTGCTAAGTATAGAATGCTCGCATCTTTACAGACATACAAATTGAAATAATGTTAAGTAAATGTAGGTAATTCTATAATACATTGATTTGTTAATCAAGTTATTTTATTTTAATTAAATATTTATCATTATTGATAAAATATTTTTATTATTCATTTGCAAGTTGTGATGATTCACGATCCCATTTTATAATACCTCGGGAGCTAATGAAACTATTTTAGTAAAATTTAATTGTCATAATTCCCGAGCGATCGCACCAAAAATTCGAGTTCCTTTTGGATTTCCATCATGATCAATAACAACTGCAGCATTGTCATCATATCGGATTATCATGCCGTTGTCACGTTTAAGTTCTTTACAGGTACGCATAATTACAGCTCTGACCACTTCTGATTTTTCTAGGGGTGTATTTGGTACTGCTTCTTTGATCACAGCAACAATAACGTCACCAATATGAGCATATCGATGATTGCTAGCTCCTATGATTCGAATATACATCAATTCTCGAGCCCCGCTATTATCTGTTACATTTAAATGGATCTGAGGTATCTACATTTGAGAGTTACTCAATAAAAGTCACATTATCCCCTTCATGTCGAATTTTCTTATTTCCTTTCTGAAAAATTAAAGTTAACAAGTTTTTGTTACAAGTACAATTGTACAATCATTACATTAGTAATTTGAAATTCAGTATTCCGTGCATAGCACGGGTCATTTGCTAGTATATATATATTACATAAGCCCTTTTCAGATTTGTATATATATCATGCCACATGTCATTTTCTAGGATTTTATATTTTTAATTAGTTATAAAACTTTTGATTGGTGCAAAAAATTTAAACTATTTTATTCAATTTGGAGGAGGCAGGATTCGATCCCGCAAACATGCAGGTTAAATGCTACACCACATTGCCAACTACTCTAGCAGGTATTTGACAACAATTTCATTTAATTCTTTCAATGGAAAGCTAATTTAAGTAATATTTTCCACGATTTTAAATGATGAAGAACAGAATGGTACAAGGTACCAAAGAGTTCGACTTTTAGTTGAGCCCGATCTTTCTCTAATTCTCGAACTAGTTTCTAGGGAATATAATCAACGCAACGCTAAGGAAGGCTAATTATCGATGGAGGCTGAAACACCACAACAAGAGAAACTAAACTTGTTGATACAGTAACTCAAGAATGAATGAATTCTACATAGAAGTTCAAACACGAGAAGCTAAGGAATAACCTTACAAAAATATCAATATATCTAACCTAAATAATATGTAGGCCAACGCATCTCTTAAATAGAGAGTTTTTGGTTCCTAACAACAATAAAAGAAGAGTCCTTGAAGAAGTAGGACTCTTGGAAAACAACTTGCTATCAAGTAAACTACCTAAACAAGATAATGGACAACATGTCCTATTATCTAGCATCTAGGCTTCTAGAATAACAAACTAAGGCTGAAATTAACTAATTATGTGAAGAGTCCTTCAAGAAGTAGGACTCTTAACAACTAGATAACCAACTTCTTAACCACTATGGACAACATGTCCTTTATTATAGCAACTACTTGCTATACACAAAAATACTCTAAATAAAGTAAATAACAAAGCTGGAAAATAATTAAAGTCTAGCATAGACTTTAATTGTAAAAAGACTAAAATGCCCTTTAATTTCGTCCCAATTCTTGACAGCTTGTTGGGCCAACTTGCACGACGATTTCTGATGTGAAGAAGGCAGAATATTGATGCACAAAATCCTAGCAAGTGAACTAGTGTCCAGTTGAGTATATAAGTAAGACAAGTGTCGTTCCCACAGAGATTATAATTAAGTACCAAAATTGTGTATTATTCTAATTTAGACCTACAAATATTTTTTAGAGTTTACTAACTAATGCTTAAAATTAAATAACAACTAAATTAAACAAACAAGAAAGAAGATATCAAATAATGAGAGAAGGGTTGATTAGGACATTGATCCAACTTGTTTTCCCAATGATTAGTTTAAAAGATTCCCTTTTTAATGTGTCAAATTCCCCTAAATTTATCCTAATTCATTAACGGTAAAATTCCCTAATCTAGGTTTTATTCAATTCCTTGCAATAAACCCCCTAATCTCAATTAACAAAAACCATATGTCTATGTGAAATTGATTAATGAGACAGCATTAACGATTTATGGAATTCCCCAATTTCAATCCCCGTAGTTATCTACTTTTGGAAACCGCTCAATAGAAACCGAATCTATTCCTAGTCAGTTTTACTACGAGTTATTATTACTTAGTTCCTAATTAATTACTTCACCTTCCGGTCCTTCGCAATTAAATTATGAAATCATGTAGAGATGGCCAATTCAATACAAGCATTAAAACACACCATAATAATAATTAATAAAATAGGGATTAAGGGAATATTGAACACAATATTAAGGGAAAGATAATTAACTAAATCATTGTTCCAACAAAGTCTTCACAAGCCTAATCAACTAGAAAATTTAGCCAATCATCATATATAAGTCAACCATGACAATTAATTTAGACATGAAAAAAATTACGAATCAAGAAAATAATAAAAAGAAACGAGTTTAGATTACAACTTGATGTCGAAATTTGTCTCCTGGTGACTTGCGGATGAAAGATGGTGATTTGCGGCTCTGTTGAAAGATAATTATTTAAATCTTGATGAAAGATGATGATTGGTTGGTTTGCGGATGAAAGATGATGATTGGTGATGGTTGCCTTTTCTCTGTTTTGCGCTCACTTTTGATGATTTTAGGGCTACTGATCGGGGCTCCGGTCTTACGGCTCCTCTGTGTATGTTTTTGGTGCGGCAGCTTCGGGTTCTTCTTTTAGGGCTTGATGTCCTCTTTTTATAGAGATGTGATGAAGTGTTAACCCTTTCTTTTTCTTGTGGCCCAAGGTCCGTAGTCTTTGTTTCCAATTTCATATCAACTTGTATCCAATTGATATGATTTCCTACCAAATAAATTTAAGAAAATATAATATAATTCTAAAATAAAGATTCTTAATAATATGTTTCTATTTAACCTATAAAAATACCTAAAATATGTATATCAAATCAAAATAAATATATTACGAATTTAATAACAAATTGACTCTAAAATATGGAAATATAATATTCTTTAGGTAAAAACTAAGTGAAAAGTAGTATAATTTATATAGAAAATATGAGTTTATCAACTACCCCCAACTTAGCATTTTGATCGTCCTCGATCAAAGAAGACAATTCATGTAGATCTCAGACAAAAAGTTTTATTAATATTGCTACCAATCTTGTGAGTCTGTAAGCAAGTATCATCAGGTATCGTCTTAGAAAAGTTCAATCAATGTATGACAAATAGGATTCCAAAGCTAATAAAATCTAGGCAAGAAAAACTTGTTTTTGAAAAAGTGAATCTTTGATTTACCATGACAACTATACAATTGAGAATTTTGTACTTAGAATTAAACAAATAAACATTCATTCTTCACACCTCATCTTCTTGTATTTTTAATCTATGGGTACCCTTTTTCAATGTGCATTCGGTTCGGCTCTTAGATATATAAAACTAAAGAAAGAATATGTGACATCATTCAATATATTTTTTCCTTCTAATTTACATATGATATTTGGGGCACCAGTGAATGTGAACATTTTTATTGAACGCTTATTGGTGTGCTTACTTACGCATGCTCATACTCTTGGTAAAATCCGTTGATTTTGCTGGTTTTCATTTGCCAACTTATAAAACCCAAGAGCAGCGAAGCATTGCCCAACAAATATCCAAAATATCTCAAACCCACGACCTTGCCCTAGGGTGACCATGGGGGATCGCAGGTGTGACAAGCTTTGCTTTGATCACTTGACATAAATACCATTCATCACATATGGAATATATTTTTTTTTTCTTTCTTTTTTTTTCATCTTTTTTTTTAATATATCGAAGAGGTCTTTATTTTTCGTTAGGAATATATATTCAAAAGTCAGACTAAATGCACATTAAATAAGGGTACCTAAAGATTAAATCGCAATTAGATAAGGGTTATCTTAGAAAGTCTAAAAATCTAATTCAATATACAAGATTCTATAATGTATAGGTCATAAATATTTTGAAGAAAATATTGTTTTATTTCTAAGATATCATTAGCAAAGGAATCCCAAAGTGTCAAATTTGTCAATCACAATCTAATCCATATGAAATTCATCATCTTAACATAGCTCACAGAATATCAAGAGAGGTCACAATCTTGTATTTTTTATTTTTTTTTATATTTTTTATGATTTATTTATTATATATATAGTACATAAATTTGAAATTTTGAAAAAAAATAAATCATGCTCCGAGATAAACATAAAAGTAATCTCTACTCCCCAACTTTAACATAAACATTGTCCTCAATGTGATAAAAGAAAAACAAAAGGGAATAAAGATACTTAGCTAGAAGTGTGTCAAGAAGTCAATTGAAGATGAATCCCAAGGAAGAAAGCTCTCTTGGAAAGAAAAACGGATGTATGGCGAAATTTTCCTACAAATTCAAAATGAAATAATAATAATAATAATAATTTAAAAAAAATGAAAAATTGACGAAATAAATAAATAAATAAAACAGAATTTGTTTTTTTATAATATTTTTTTCCTTTTTTTTTTTAAGGAAAAACGAAATAGTAAAAAAAAATCTTTTTTTTTAAAGGGAAAAACGAAATAAATAAAAATAATTAAAAAAAACGTAGTTCTCGTTTATAGTCTCGAGCTTGACTTCCTTTAATGGTTATTCTTTTGGAGAGGGGTCGAGAACCCATTCCTCATCCTTCAAATTGTTGGATGGAATGCCCTCCAAATATTCCTTAAGGCGTTGTCCATTGACAGTAAACCTCCTCTTATTGTTGTCTTGAATCTCAATGGCTCCGGAGGGGTAGACATGTGTGACTTCGAAAGGGCCTGACCACCTTGACTTCAATTTTCCTGGAAACAACCTTAAACGAGAATTAAATAGCAAAACCTTCTGCCCAATAAAAAATTCCCGAGGTAATATATGTTTATCATGGAATAACTTAGTCCTCTCTTTATATAGTTTTGTGTTCTCATAAGATTGCAACCGAAATTCATCTAACTCATTCAATTGAAGCTTACGTTTTTCAGCTATAGCACTTTGATCAAAATTCAGAAATTTTATAGCCCAGTAAGCTCTATGTTCAAGTTCAACGGGAAGATGACAAGACTTTCCAAAAATTAACTTGTATGGAGACATACCTATAGGAGTCTTGAATGCAGTTCTATATGCCCACAATGCATCATCTAACTTCATAGACCAATCTTTTCTAGAAGTACCCACAGTTTTTTCCAAAATTCTTTTTAATTCCCTATTTGAAACTTCTACTTGACCACTAGTTTGTGGATGATAAGGTGTTGCAATTTTATGATGTACTCCATATTTTTCCAACAAACTATCAAGCTTTTTATTTATAAAATGAGTACCTTCATCACTAATTAAAGCTCTAGGGGTCCCAAATCTAGAAAATATATTTTTCTTCAAAAACTTAGTAACAACTTTAGCATCATTTGTAGGACATGTAATAGCATCAACCCATTTTGAAACATAATCCACAACAACAAGAATATATTTATTATTCATGGAAGATGGAAAAGGCCCCATAAAATCAATGCCCCAAACATCAAAGATTTCACATTCAAGAATTGAATTTAAAGGCATTTGATTCCTTTTAGAAATATTCCCCACTATTTGACATTCATTACACCTCTTAATATGATCATGAGCATCTTTGAACAAAGTAGGCCAATAAAATCCACATTCTAAAACCTTAGATGCAGTTCGTTGCACACCAAAATGCCCTCTTACTCTACTATCATGACAATGAAATAAGATCTCCTCAATTTCCCATTCAGGTACACATCTCCTTATAATATTGTCACCACAAATTTTAAACAAGTAAGGATCTTCCCAAAAATAGTTTTTCAAATCATGAAAGAATTTTTTCTTCTCTTGATAATTAAAGTGTGGAGGAATGTACTTACTAGCCAAATAATTAGCAATATTTGCAAACCAAGGTGACTTACCCATGATAGAGTATGCACAAGCAGAAGGGTTAGATAAAGAGTTTAAGATTACCCCCTCGGGCAGCATATGAAGAGGTGGCTGCCCGCCAAACCATCCTTCAATTGCCATCAACTTCTCTGTTGGAAACTCATCCTTTATTTCATCTTGTTGATTCTCAGCTTGCATCCTTGACAAATGGTCAGCTACCACATTCTCTGATCCCTTTTTATCTTTTATTGTCATGTCAAATTCTTGTAGTAAAAAGATCCACCTAAGTAACCTTGGCTTCGTTTCCTGTTTACTCAAAACATACTTCAAAGTAGAATGATCAGTATAAACAGTAACTTTAGCACCAATCAAGTAAGAACGAAATTTATCAAATGCAAATACAACAGCCAAAATTTCTTTTTCAGTAGTAGCGTAATTTCTTTGTGCATCATTTAACGTATGGCTAGCATAATAAATAGGACAAAATATTTTATCTTTTCTTTGTCCTAGAACAGCCCCCACAGCAAGGTCACTAGCATCACACATTATTTCAAAAGGTAACTCCCAATCTGGAGCAACTAAGATAGGTGCAGAAATTAATTTCTCTTTTAAAGCATTAAAAGCATGCATACATTCACTAGAGAAATTAAAGGCAACATCTTTTGCCAATAAACTAGTAAGGGGTTTTGCAATTTTTAAAAAATCCTTTATAAATCTTCTATAGAAACCCGCATGACCCAAGAATCCCCTTAAAGTTTTTAAATTGGTTGGTGGAATTAACTTATCAATTATGTCTACTTTGGCTTTGTCAACTTCCATTCCACCTTGAGATACTTTATGTCCCAAAGACTATTCCCTCTTGAACCATAAAGTGACATTTTTCCCAATTAAGCACCAAGTTAGTTTCCTCACATCTTTCAAGTACTTTATCTAAGTTAGACAAGCATTCATCAAAAGAAGAACCAAATAGCGAAAAATCATCCATAAATATTTGATAAATTTTCCTACCATATCATGAAAAATCACAAGCATACATCTTTGAAAGGTGGCAGGACCATTGCATAAACCAAAAGGCATTCTTCTATAAGCAAAAGTACCATAAGGGCATGTAAAAGTCGTCTTTTCTTGATCTTCTGGTGCTATAGGAATTTGAAAATAACCACTATATCCATCAAGAAAACAATAATAAGCATGTCCACTAAGTCTTTCAAGCATTTGATCTATAAAGGGTAATGGAAAGTGGTCCTTCCTAGTGGCCTCATTTAATTTCCTATAATCAACACACACTCGCCACCCCGTGACTAACCTAGTGGGTATTAATTCATTATTCTTGTTCTCTATAACTGTAAACCCACCCTTTTTAGGCACTACTTGGACAGGACTCACCCATTTGCTGTCAGAAATTGGATAGACTATCCCCATATCTAATAACTTAATGACTTCTTTTTTAACCACTTCTTGCATAATAGGATTTAGTCTTCTTTGAGGTTGTGCAGTGGTTTTATGTTATTCCTCCATTAATATTTTATGCATGCAAATTGAAGGACTAATGCCTTTAATGTCTACCATTTGCCACCCAAATGCTTTCTTATGTTCTCTAAGGACCCTTATTAGTTTCTCTTCTTCCAATTGACTTAGTAATGATGAAACTATAAGAGGTAGGGTTTTATTCTCATTTAAATAAACATATTTCAGATTAGGTGGTAATGATTTGAGCTCTAAATCCAGAGGAGGTTCTTCGATACTAGGCTTAGGTCTAGGCCCTTTTGATTCTAATTCTAAAAATTTAGATCCTCTAGTAAATCCTACATAACTAGCATCAAGAAGTTGGGCAGCTTCAATTAAATCTTGTTTTTCATTATCAGTTTTAATAGAATAACTTATGCATTGTTCAATTGGGTCATCATAAAAAGTATTTTGCATATAAACTTCTACTAGCTCCTATATGGTGTCTATAGAAAAACAAGATTTATTCTCTTGGGGGTGTTTCATTGTTTCATTTATATTAAAGGTAACACATTCATCCCCCACCCTTAATATTAGTTCACCTTTATGCACATCAATTAAGGTTTTTGCAGTTGCTAAAAATGGTCTCCCTAATATCAAAGGCATATTCACATCATCTTCCATATCCAAAACTAAAAAATCAGCAGGGAAAATAAATTTATCAATTTTTATCAAGACATCCTCTATCACCCCCCTTGGATATTTAATGGAACGATCAGCCAGCTGAAGAGTAATATTTGTTAGTTTTATTTCCCCTAACCCCAAACGTTTAGAAACAAAATATGGCATCAAATTTATACTTGCTCCCAAATCACAAAAAACATCACTAAATAATAAATCACCAATATTGCAAGGAATTATAAATTATCCGGGATCTTTAAGCTTTGGAGGTAATTTATTTTGGAGCACAGCCGAACATTCTTCATTTAAGCAAATTTTTTTCAAACTCTTGTAATTTCTTTTTACTCGATAGAATGTCTTTCAAGAATTTAGCATATTTTGGCATTTGAGAAATTGCTTCAACAAAAGGAAGATTAATCTCCAATTTTTTAAATATGTCTAATAACTTCTTAAATTGGTGATTAGGAGGTTCCACTACTTGCGGAAAAGGCAAAGATTTATAATCAACATTTTCATTAATCGTTTCATTCTTTCTTCTTTTATCTCTTTTTGAGGTTATTTCCTCAGATTTTTGTGGAACCTCACTATTTAACTCATTTTCATTATTTTTAATGTCAGAATTAATTTCTTCTTCTTCTACAATTTTAGGAGTTTTCTCTATTTCTTTAAGTTCTTTCCCACTTCTTAGAGTTACAGCTTTACAGTCTTTAGGGTTAACTTCTGTGTCACTAGGCAATGATCCTTGAACCCTATTACTTAACAAATTAGCCATTTGTCCTAATTGAGACTCTAAGTTTTTAATAGAAGCCTCTTGGTTTTGAAATCTCGTTTCAGCACTAGTTATGAACTTCGAAACCAAGTCTTCTAAATTAGTCTTTCTCTTGGAAGTGGGAGGAAAACCAGGGGGTGGTGAAGGTCTCACATTTTGATTCATATTAGGATTCAGATTTTGACTCTAAGAAAAATTAGGATGATTCCTCCACCCAGGATTATATGTATTAGAATAAGGATTGTTTATCCTAGGGTTAGGACCTACATAATTAACCCCTTCATGAAAATTAAGGTTAGAAGAATTATTATGCGGACAATTCATGTTATAATGATTACCACCACAAGTTCCACAATTTACTTGATTTCCAATTCCTAAATTATTAGAGATTAATGCTAATTGGGCTAAAATAGTTTGAGTAGCATCAATTCCATTAGCACTTCCCTTTATTAGGGGATTACTACGTTCATTATTACTTTCGTTTCCACTAGATGTCATATCCTCTAATAATTCCCAAGCTTCATCTGGTGGTTTACCTATTATACTACCCCCACTTGCTGCATCAATCATATTTTTAGTGGGTTCATTCATGCCATTATAAAATATTTGGATTTGCATCCAGAATGGGACCTCATGATGTGGACACTTTCTTAAATTTTCCTTATATCTTTCCCAAGCCTCATATAAAGTTTCTCCAACTTCTTGACTAAAATTCGTTATCTTATTCCTTAACTTCATGGTTTTAGCTGGTGGAAAATTTTTATTTAGAAATTTAGAGGCTAATTGATTCCAGGTAGTTATTGAGCCAGAGGGAAGAGAATTTAACCAAGCCTTAGACTTATCTTTTAGGGAAAAGGGAAAAAGTCTTAATCTTATAGCATCGTCACTTACCCCATTTTGATTAAACGTGTCAAAAATTTCCAAGAAATTAGATATATGAACATTAGGATCTTCATTAGGCAAACCATAAAATTGGACACTTTGTTGCACCATTTGAATTACAGCAAGCTTAATTTCAAAATTATTAGCAGCTATAGCAGGTCTTAAAATAGCATGATGAAAGTCATCTACTTTAATAGTAGCATAATCTCTAAGAGTTTTAGGTGGTTCTTGATCATTATTACCATCATTCGCCATTTTAACGTCTTTTTCTTTATTTTTAGATTCCTTAACAAGCCTCCTTTATTCCAATTTCATATCAACTTGTATCCAATTGATATGATTTCCTACCAAATAAATTTAAGAAAATATAATATAATTCTAAAATAAAGATTCTTAATAATATGTTTCTATTTAACCTATAAAAATACCTAAAATATGTATATCAAATCAAAATAAATATATTACGAATTTAATAACAAATTGACTCTAAAATAATGAAATATAATATTCTTTAGGTAAAAACTAAGTGAAAAGTAGTATAATTTATATAGAAAATATGAGTTTATCAGATATGATTTCGTGATCTGCATGAAAGTTGTAGATCTGCCTCTTATCTTTAATATACAACTGGAATCAGCTCCTTTGGATAACTGGATCAAAAGTTATGACCATTCTACCAAACTGTTGTAAAGCTGTCCAATCCCTCATCATCTTGTACGATTACTAAAATGCCCTTCTTAGCCTCTTTGCTGTGTAGGGCCTAATTGTACACTTGTGAACTTAAGAGGTTGACTCGTACAACATCCCTAGATGTAACTTAGCATCCTCTTTATACTTTAGAACTCGGGTCAATGATGTAGTTAGTTGAATCATGTTCCGTGTTCTTGGTCTTGTCATTAGTCTATGTATGCACTCCTTTGATTTGGGCAGCCCCGAGGTTGGTACCGTATCATCCCCTCCCCCTTGAATTGCCTGATTCGACCTCGAATCATCATCACGATCAGCCACATAATCTGAAAAATTTGCAAAGGGGAGCAAGTTAGAAATATAGAAAGTAGAATGTTCACCTTACTTGCCTTTTAAAGATACTTTATGGCGGCTGTCCCAAAATAATTTTATCTCTCCTTTCCCCATTGTGGCAGCAAGCTTGCTAATATCACTCTCTTTTTTCTCTCTTGGAACATCATCTAAAGATTGTGAATGAAGTAGCTTTATCGTAACCAAAGGTTGATTCCCATCTTCCGGAAGTTCCTCCAACTTCTCGGTTTCTTTCTCAAAATCAGGTTCTTCGGTTTTGTTATCACTAACCCACGTTCCATCATCCAACATGATCATAGTATTCTTGTTAGGGAAGTACCTAGCAAATTTTCCTTTGCCCATACATTTAAAACATTTCCGAACAAGATTTGGATTAGAATTTACCCTCGTATTGGCCGAAACGGTTGGATTTTGTGACCAAACTGCCCCAAACTGCCCCGTGGATGTTTTTGCACCAATTTGGACCTATTTACCCTTGCTTTGGCTCGGCAAAACAGTAGAAAAAATCTGGGACTGCTTCAACTTTTCCCAAGTTTGGAAAGTTGTCATTTTTGCCCTCGAACTCTTTTCCTTTTGATGTCTTTCAATCTGTTCTGCTTAATATAACATACATGTAATATTATCAAGATTAGCACATTCTACCTTTGATCGGATCTTATCATTTAGACCAGCCAAGAACCGAGCCATTGTTGCCTCATCTCCCTCATTAATATCGGCCTGAATCATTGCAATTTTCATGGCCTTGTAATACTCATCGACCGAACTCTCTCCTTACTTTAACCTTTGTAAATGGTTGTAAAGTTCCCTTATGTAATCTAGAGGAACAAAACGCCGTTTCATCACCGCTTTCATCTCGGCCCAAGTTGCAATTTCCGGTTGTTCCACTTTTGCCCTTGTCTTGGTTTCTTTATCCCACCAAATAGAAGCATATCCATAAAACTCCATGGCTGCTAGTTTTACTTTCTTTTCCTCCGAATAGTTATGAACAGGAAAAACATGGTTAATTTTATGAATCCAATCGAAAATCAATTTGGAATCATTTGTACCTTCGAAAGATGGAATTTTTGTCTTGATCGAACCAAGATTATTGTCATTCCGCTGAATATAGTCACCTCTATGCCGGATTATTGATAATCCGATTTTGTTGAATTGCAGAATTTGCCATATTTTCCCTCATCAATTGTATCACTCTTGGTGGTTCCATATCTTCAACCCCTTGATGATCATTCTCGGTATTGCCTTGATCAAGGTGTTGCTGATTTTGAAGTTTCATCTCCGCCACTTCTCCCCTTAAATCGCCATATGTCCCGCCATATCCGTCATCATCTTATATAACTTTTCCGGATCAAAGGCTTCATCTTTCTTTGATGGAGATCCCTGAAAAGATATCATTATAATTAAAGAAAAACACACACGAAAAAGTAAGATAGCAAAGAAATATTCACTTTTTATTCCAACACCTCTCGTATTCAAACTCTATATTAAAGAATGGGTTCCTAACTTGTTGCGTTGACACAAGGCTGAAAAAATAAGGAAAGAAATCCTATCTTTGACTTAAACAAAAAAAACTTTAGAAAGAAAAAGATGAAGAAACGAAATCCTAATCGAGAATGGAAACCGGTTCTTGATGATCTTGATGTTTCTTGATTCGGATGAACAGTAATCTATGAACAGTAAAACTGTGAATAGTACCGTGAACAGTAATCTGTGAATAGTAACCGTGAACAGTAATTTGTGAATAGTACCGTGAACAGTAATGTTGAATTTTCCCTTAATCTTGACCTGATGTATCAAGTAGTGAGGCTCTATCGCTTTCAATACTTGATGAATGGGATATATTTCGGCTCAAAACAGCAAGGGGGGACGTTTGCCAATTCTAGGATGAGGCTCTATCGGTTTCGTTGGCAAGAAGTTTGCTATTGGCTTTATAGTTCTCTATTCTATACTTGGCAACCAATTTCTTTACACCAAGTGTCTTTTTTGTTTTTTTTGTATTCGGCTGCCTTTTTCTTTAATAATGCCGTGGTTTTTGGGTGTCAATCTAGCAAATAAGAAAAAAATTTGGCGAAGGGTAAACCGGCAATTGGAGAAGAACCTGTTGCTCTGATACCACCTGATGAAGAACCGAATGGTACAAGGTACCAAAGAGTTCGACTTTAGTTGAGCCCGATCTTTCTCTAATTCTCGAACTAGTTTCTAGGGAATATAATCAACGCAACGCTTAGGAAGGCTAATTATCGATGGAGGCTGAAACACCACACCAAGAGAAAATAAACTTGTTGATACAGTAACTCAAGAATGAACGAATTCTACATAGAATTTCAAACACGAGAAGCTAAGGAATAACCTTACCAAAATATCAATATATCTAGCCTAAATAATATGTAGGCCAAAGCATCTCTTAAATAGAGAGTTGTTGGTTCCTAACAACAATAAAAGAAGAGTCCTTGAAGAAGTAGGACTCTTGGAAAACAACTTGCTATCAAGTAAACTACCTAAACAAGATAATGGACAACATGTCCTATTATCTAGCATCTAGGCTTCTAGAATAACAAACTAAGGCTGAAATTAACTAATTATGTGAAGAGTCTTTCAAGAAGTAGGACTCTTAACAACTAGATAACCAACTTCTTAACCACTATGGACAACATGTCCTTTATTATAGCAACTACTTGCTATACACGAAAATACTCTAAATAAAGTAAATAACAAAGCTGGAAAATAATTAAAGTCTAGCATAGACTTTAATTGTACAAAGACTAAAATGCCCTTTAATTTCGTCCCAATTCTGGACAGCTTGTTGGGCCATCTTGCACGACGATTTCGGATATGAAGAAAGCAGAATATGATCTCGTGATCTCATGAAAGTTGTAGATCTACCTCTTATCTTTAATATGCAACTGGAATCAGCTCCTTTGGATGATCAATTCTGTCATGGACCAGGCCTACCAAGTGGACATGGACCACTTGGTCCACATTCAGCCACATCACAGTTTTGATTAAAATAATAAAAATATTCCCCCTTTTGGTGCATTATTGTTTTTTAATCAAAAGAGGGGATGTGGTTAATTGTGGACCAAGTGGTCTATGTCCCCACTTTTAGGCCAGGTCTATATCAGAATTTTTCTCTTTGGATAGCTGGATCGAAAATTATGACCATTCTACCAAACTGTTGTAAAGCGGTCCAATCCCTCATCATCTTGTATGATTACAAAAATGCCCTCTTAGCCTCTTTGCTGGGTAGGGCCTAATTGTACACTTGTGAACTTAAGAGGTTGACTCGTACAACATCCCTAGATGTAACTTAGCATCCTCTTTATACTTTTGAACCATGGTCAATGATGTAGTTAGTTGAATCACGTTCCGTGTTCTAGGTCTTGTCATTAGTCTATGTATGCGCTCATTTGACTTTGGCAGCCCCGAAGTTGGTACCGTATCATTAAACAAATGTAAACTAACAGTATTTTTGGTTTGATATAATAATCTACATTAAATATAATATAGACATGTTTTCCTGTAGCTTTATTATAGACTTTTTTATTCCTATAGTTTTGTTTATGGTTGGTCTAGATGGTTGACGTCAGTGATAAAGGAGACGGAGGTCGAGTAGTGGTAGAACGAGTTCAAAAGTGGTCGAAGATGAAGTTGAGAGTGAGAGTGAGGAACAATTCTGAGGATTTAAATGGCTTTTCGTGTCTGTATATTTTTTCTTTTCTAATGTGAGAAAATTTAGGAGATGGTTATAATTTGATTTTCATATTACAATCTTATACCTTTTTCTTTTCTTTTTTTTTCAGATTAAAGAAAATTATTAGATAGTTGGAATATTGTAATAATTTTTTACATTAATCTATAAGATACTTACTGACCATACTGTTTTTTAAGTGAAATTTTCTCACGTCAATATTAATTATCTATTTTTTGTTCATGTTTTGTATGAATTGTTTAGTACACCTAAGCCTACATTACCTCACGATTATACACATAATATATATGTTTTATTGATGGTGTAAAACTATGTAAGTTACTTTTATCAAATATTGTTGGTGAAGAGTTTAAAGTGTTAGCAAAAGTTCTATCTTTGTAAACTCTAAGACCAAGCTCTCTGTTGTAAATAATTTTTTCTATTTTTATTTTTTAGAAAGTAATATATTTATGAGATGTTACAAAGGATTTTGACTTAATACGTATACCATTTTCTTTCTTTTTCAGATCTACGGACATTTATGGAATGACACGTTAAAGTAATTTCAGAATGTACTACTCCACACACAAGTTCTTAAGGATGGTTTTATTATATCATTTCCGTTAATTTTTCAGGGATCATATTGCATAAAAATTAATTATGGACTATCAACTGCATTTAATTGAAATAAAAGTAGTTATTTAGTTTCTTTTACAGATCACCATTCCTTTTGGGTTTTTTCTCACATAAGTAGCTATCTGATTCAGGAAATTGTTGTTTTTCTCTAACCATTTTTATTAATATGCATGGATAAATGAATTAGATTTACTAAAAAAAATCTTTGGCAAGTGATCTCTATTTCCCTTTTCGTTACTATGTAAGGAATTGCAGGAGGAATAGGTAGAGAGAGAGGTAAAAATTTAGAAAATGTTGGGGAAGAGGGAGATAGCGAGAAATTGGTAAAGAGCCTACCCACCTGTTGTGTGCTAGGAATCATTTGGGAAAATATAATTTTCTTTTTGTTTCTTTTTTTTGTTTGAGTGACATTATTCTTCCTCAACAATAATGTTCGTGCACCAATAAGTTAGAGGTGAGTTTGACTTCTTTTTTTCAAAATGAATGTTCGCTTATCCAATAGAAGAAGATAAGCCTCATGTTACTATTAAGAGAGTAGACTTCTTATTCATAGTATCTTCTTCCTTCTTTCACACTTACAGTCTTCTACCTCTTGTGGAAGTTTCCTGTAAAACATGAGTTCAAAATAGTTTGCATGATAAGTGAAATTGTATTGGGCCGCTTTGATATTGTGAAAGTCTTTCATTCCGGTGTTTTCAATTTTCATATATTGGTTTTTCTTTCTTAAACAAGCTTTTTTCCAAGTTAACTGATCTTTGTATTTTCAGGATTTTCAAGGGCATTTGGATTGTACAGAATAAGGAGATGCAGGTGGATACTATATTTATTTTGTTTATCGTATCCTTATTTTGTTATATTTATACTTGCATTATTTCTTGAAAAAGAAGTTAAATTATTAATTATCAAACAAGAACTTCATTTGCTTTACTTAAAATTAATAACCGGATATATGATATGAAGATGAGTGCAACTTTTATAATAAAAAAAAAACATAAGAATATTTGCATCAAAAGAAGACAAATTTTATTCAACTTCAGACGTCATCATCACATACAGAACAATTCATCCGTAGGTATTTATCAACGTTGTGGTTTATTTTTTGTTTTATGTAGCCAAACTCAATTACTTAATATTAAAGTTTTATTGTTATTGTGGATCTTTTTGTTGGAAAGTGTTTTATTTATGTTGCATCGAAATGCATGTTTTGCTTGCCATATAATAATCATTCACACGTATGGTTGAGATTCACAGTAAGTAAATATAGAGGATTCATAAAAGCAAAGCCGCCCTACGGAGGTTTACTCTTTAGTCTTCCACATGTTCATTCTTTTAATATATTTTATCAATTAATGTTGAAAATTTTTTCTTCTTTTTTCGGCAACTCGGTGGTGGTCAATGGCATACCTGACAAATAATCACTTGATCGACTTAAGACTGAGCTTGGCCAAAGCTGGATGTTTCACAAATGCCTCACAACCTCAAATTTTAATGAAAGGCATACTAGGACGTTTCCCACTCCATATCTCATATGGTGTCTTTTCAACATATGTTGATGGAACTTTGTTTAGTATTAAAGCTGCTACTTCTAAAGCCTGTCCCCAAAAAAGAGTTTGGAAGGCTCGCTTGACTCATCATCTATCAAACCATATCTAATTGAGTTCGATTTGTCCTTTCGGATACACCATTCAATTGTGGAGTAGCCGGTGGAGAAAGTTGTGAAACAATTCCACAATCCTTTAGATAATCACGAAATTTTTTACTTAAGTATTCCCCCACAACGATCAGATCAAAGCATATTTATACTTTTGCCAAGATGGTTTTCTACTTCACTCTTATACTCATTGAACTTTTCAAAAGTCTCACACTTGTGTTTAATAAGAAACGCGTATCCAAAACGACTGTAATCGTCAGCAAAAGTAATGAAATATAGATAACAACCAAAAGTTCGGGGATAAAACTTTCATAAGGGGGAGGATGTGATAAACATGGCCTTTTTTTACAAGTAATTGCATGAATATAATTGAATCATATGTGTCTACTTCATTTTACATGTGTTATATATTATGTACATATTTGTTTAGGGTTTCCTTGTTGTGTTTCGGAAGTTAGAGGACCTAAGTGTAGTATAAAGAAGTTAAGGGCATGTGTGATGCTTGGGAAATGTTGTTAGTTGTGGTAATTAGTGCAGGGGGAAACTATAAGATGAAGGGCGAAGTGAAAGGAGGGAGAAAAGGAGAAGTTAAGAAACATTCTGAAATATGGAGAATTCGAGTGCTCAAAGAAAAATAGCCAATTGACACAGTAATCGAAGCCTGATCGACTCCATTCTTGTTTCTAATATTTAAGGACTTAAAGAACTACATTGTGAACGGTGGATATTAGATTCCAACGGTCTAATTAAGAGTAATTGCCCTTAGAAGTTGTACCTACAAACTATAATTTCTGATTTTCTTTCTTCCTTTGATTTTCTGATTTAAGTGTTCAAGGTAAGGATCCCTCGTTCTTGTTTTTCAGTCCTAAAATGCATAAATATGTCGTTTATCAAGTTATGAAATGTATGAAATATTTCCTATATTTTATTGCATCAAAGTTTGATGAAGAACCGAATTATGTTTGCATGATTATACTTGATGATTCTTGCGTATGTTGTTGTATAATTGCTGGATGCATTCCATGAGAGTTAGCATGTGCTTATTCTAAATCTAGAGTTCGTGTCTGTTGATGACCCATGTCCAGGATATATTCCAATTTTGATATGTATAAGTGTCCGGGAGCGCTTTCTAGCCCCCACGAGGCCCGGATCCTTGCGAGAGTAAAATGTTAGGGTTAACAGTGCTGTGGAGTTCACGAGGATGAACGGTGAAATAACACAAGTATATCCTCAAATAGCCTTTACAATTCCTTACCAGTTATGATATGATATGACAAGTACGAGGCCTTCCCAAATGGGTAATAGTAGTTTGGGGCTGTTGACAGTTGGTTAGTGTTATTTTCAGATGATTGAGCTCGATTGTAAAATAATTTGTTGCATGTCATAATGGTACTCATCATGTCACATTATTACGTGTTGGAAAGCTACGAGTTATTATATGTTATGTTAAGATGCTAGGAGCACGATTTCTGATACCAATGTGAACGATTTAATATGACATGTTATGTTTATGTCATGGTATTGTTTCTAAGTGCTAAAATGAGTCTAAAATCAGTATCTTGGGTTGGGAAATTTGAAAGTGCAGAAAATGAGGTTTCCTTCACAAATTAAGCCTGAGAAATGACTTCACTGCCTCTCGGTCGAACGGATGAAATTCCATTCGTCTGGACAAAATTACTGGGACTTATTGCGGACGACTAGTGATGGATTACGGTCGACCGGGTCTAAACCCCTATCTTTCAGAGCTGATGCGGTCGACCGGTCTGTCCTGTCGATCAACCGGATTTTCGGACAAATGTTTCGGTCTTAATCTCGGACTACCCTTCGGTCGACCAATGTATCTTTGACATCATTCAAGATTTTGCATATCACACTTGTTCTTTTCTAAGTTATGTTATGTTCAGGTTTTGATTGTTCTGAACTCTTATGTTATGTTTTCAAGTGTATTACAAGTGTTTTAAAAATGTTTACAGATTACATCAAGTCAAGCTTTATGTTCTACATATGTCTTGGGAAACAGGGAATGTTTTGTGTCACATTTGATCCTTCATCCCAAGGACGGTTGATCCTTACTGCGCTAGTGTGGTTTATCCTTTTATCTTCTTGTGTTTTGTAGATGAGTATGATGAGGGTGCTGATGATGAGACATGAGATGGGATGCATGGAGAGTAGTTCTTTAAAGGAAGGAAACACTCATGTAATATTTAGTTGAACATTTAATAGTTGAACTCTTAACATTAAGTTACATAATGAATTTAAGTATGATGATGTAGATGTTGATGTTTTAAATGAAGTTATAAGTTATTCTATCATGTTATGGTCTAGAAGATATATTATCTTATGGGTTCTTTGTCCCATTGGTAGATGTGACATTGCCAGGTCACCTTCTGATTACGAGGGGTGACACTATTTATGTACAGTTGACATTGGCCGACAAGAACCCTTCAACTTCGTGAGAGTGATGTTAGCAATGAACAATCATGAAAGTGATGACTAAGCCCCATCAACGTAGTAGTAGACATTATTATCAAAAAAGTAAATCATATAAAAATATTATCTTTATATACAATTTAAAATTTAGATAGAGTTTAAGTTTTGAATTTTAAAATAATTTTTTTAAATAAGAGCTGTGAGACCAAATTTAAAAGACGGAATTTGAAAATTTTCAAATTCACCCAGATGTATTTCACATGGCCAGTGATATTGTGAAGGCATGTTTTCACCTGCCAAGGAAATTTTCCTTCAAATGACCAAATTACCCTTTATGTATATATTAACCTTTCTCATATAATTTCTCTCTCCAATATTTTCCCTAATATACTCAAACTGAATGATAAATTGATATATAGTGGGGTGGTTGAAAGGTAGAAAATTAAATATTTAACCCACATCCCACATGGATTGGGAGTGAATATTTAATGCTTCATAAAACTTGTAGCGGTTAAAGATGGCTTAGTGAAGTGGAAAAACAAGGTGTCCTCACGCACGTTTGAATATTTAATGCTACATATAAGTGGTCGCATTGCGCATGTCCCTGTCGGGAAGGTAGCAATAATATTTTTGGTCCATAAATTTTTCAAAATTGCTAGGAAAACAATTCAAAGCTGGACTGCTGCCGAATTTAAAACCAATTGTATTGCTAGATTGTTACAGTCTTCTGCAAATAAATTCTATTTATTGTGGTTGACTGTAACAGTCAGGTTTATTGATGTAATAAACCAAAGCTGTTACAGTCTCTAGTTTTGCAGCTATCCCGTGCCAGAAAAACACACTCGAAATTCTCTTCTTGTTTGATTTGGAGAACCATCAAATGGATGTAATTACAGCTTTCTCTAACAGAGAACTGGAAGAAGAAATTTATATGAAATAACCAGAAGGTTATGTTGTTCCAAGACAAGAAAACAAGGTGTGTAGACTTGTTAAATCACTGAATGGATTAAAACAAACACCTAAATAATGGCATGAGAAATTTGATAGTGTAATGCTATTAATTGAATTTCGAATAAATCTGAGTGATAAATGTGTCTACGTGAAGGGAAACAAAAAATACTATGTAATAGTCTGTCTCTATGTAGATGATATGATAATTATTGGTAACGAGGAAAACATTAAAGTTACCAAGAAATTATTGTTGTAAAACTTCAATATTAAGGATTTGTGACATGCTGATGTAATACTAGGACTGAAGATTACCAAAACATCAAATGGATATTAACCTTTTTCAAAGTCAATATGTTGAAAAAATATTAGACAAATTTGATAAAGGAAGTGATTTAATTGCGAGACCTCATAAGGAAATATGTGTTAATCTCCGCAAGAATCGCGGAGAAGGTGGATGACAACTTGCATATTCTAGGATCATAGGAAGTCTAATGTCCCTCATGGACTACACTAGACCACATATTGCAAACTCAGTCAAAAGATTGGCGAGGTATTTAAGTAATACCAATTATGATTACTGGAAATCGTTAGTTAGTGTGCTTAGATCCCTAAGTTACACTACAAACTATGGATTATTTTATACAAGATATCCAGCTGTACTTGAAGGGTACACTGATGCAAATTAGATAGCAGACTCAAAAAATATAAAATCATGCAAACAAACTTGTATTGCGAGATCAACTATGGAATTAGAATTCATAGGGATCTAACAGTCGAAGAGGTCGAATGGTTACAGGGGGTTTTGGAGGATGTTCCAATGTTTGCAAAACCAATTTCACCAATTAGTTTACATTGTCATAGAATGATAGCTATTTGTAGAGCAAGAAATTATGAGTATAATGGGAAGTCTAAACAAGTATGTCGTAGACATAAACCCGTGAAGAAGCTTTTGAAAACCGGTGTTATAGCTTTGGATTTTGTGAGATCCAATGAAAATGCGGTGGATCCATTAACAAAACGTTTAACAAAATATCTAGTAGAAATTTCATCAAGGGGAATGGGCTTGAAGCCCATAATATTGATTACCACTCATGATGGAAACCCTACCTGAATTGTAAAGCCCAATTTAAAAGTTCAAAGGAAAAACAGAATTGTTGGGGGGGGGGGGAGAGGGAGGAGGGGAGTCGAACAAAGCACTAGGGAAAAGATTTTCCAGCCAATTCCTAAGGTGAACAAGAGATAGACATGTCCATTGAAGGATAAACGATGGTTTTCAATGATCCTTACACGTAATATGTTAAGTATGACATGATACTTCTGACAAGGGATCACTTATATCGAATGTGAATGGGCCACTTCTATGAGATGATTTAAGGGTTAAATCTCTTGAGAATTCGATGAACATTTTTAAGTCAGTCCAGGGCCAAAATGGACAACAATGAAAGAATCAATTAACATTATAGAGAAATCGTTGTGTGAGTATCGTACTCTTGGTACACAAGAAACACTGAATAGTTCAAGGCATCGTGTCCACTGGTTAGCAAGTGTATCCGATAATATTTCACTAAGGAATGTTCAAGGTTAACAACTACATATCCTGATGCAACGAATTCTCTCTGAACTCTTGCATTGCATATCACGTGCATTTTTAAAGGTTTCTCAATCATGTGGGGGGATTATAGGAGAATTGGATTTAAAATTTTAAAATTGAATTGTAATTAAAGTGTCGTGAGGATATTTTTTAGCAAATTTTATTGTGTGTTACACTGCTTGGTTTTGATTGTTATTGAGATTATCACGAAATGGATTGCGCAAGCTTCACGGTGATATATAACATGTGAGAAAATCAATTCTCGTTGTGAATGATAAATTGGTATAAAGTGGGTGGTTGAAAGGTGGAAAATTAAATATTTAACCCACACATCCCACATGCATTGAGAGGGAATATTTAATGCTACATATAAGTGGCAAAGCAGACTAAGTGAAGAGGGAAAAGAATGTGCCCTCGCGCACCGTCTGTTTGCCCGCCCGCCTCATGTCGCGCGTGCCCCTGCTGGGAAGGCAGTAATAATTTTTTTTGTCCATAATTGTTTCAAAATTGCTGGGAAAACAATTCAAATCTGGACTGTTACGAAATTTAAAACCAGTTTTATTGCTAGACTGTTACTTTCTTTTGAAAATCAATTATAATGATTGTGGTTCAATGTAATAGTCATGTTTATTGCTATAATAAACTAAAGATGTTTCGGTCTCAGTTTTTTAAGCCTATAAACGCAGCCACCCACCCCTGCAATAAAAACACATTCGAAATTCTCCTATTCCTTTGCATTATGTTCTTCTGTATTTTTAGCATGCTGCCTAAGAGAGTTCTGAAGTTCACAAGATTCGAAGTTTCTGTAACTATCCAGTTTTATTGAAATAGAAAGATTGGACATTGTGCCTTGGGAGTTCAGTGTTCTTGATGCATGAAGCTAATAGGCGAGCATATTGAACTTAAGGGTAAACGGTATACTGATGTCTCGTCCAATTGTAATGCAGCCCAGTAAACTTGTAATGCTATAAATAGTTTTTAAAAAAAACTGTGCTATTTAGAGAAAAGAGAAAACAGTTTGTTTTTTTTTGGTAAAAAAAAGTTTGGGTGGGTTCGGCACCAATCACCACCACGGGTCAGGGCAGGCCCTAGGGACCATATGTCGCTTACAAGGGTACTTACAAATCACCCACCAACACAGCCCTCACATCGGCAACGGGAATTGAAACACTTGACCTTTGTAAGGACGTGTCAAATCCTTACCAATAGAGACAGAAAATAGTTGGTGATATATATAGTTGTGTTTTTAATAGAAAATATGGTTTTGATCTTAATGCCGATGTCACATGCATTTCACATGTTCATTTTGGTAAGAAAAATTTCCGAAATCTCTAATTTGACAAATAGAGCAGACCCGTAATATTGTTATGATATAAATAGCCTAAATTTATGTAATTACTATTTAGAGAAAAATGAAAATAGTTACTGCCTATATATAGTGGAATTTTCGTAGGCTATATATGAATTCTTTTATTTTTCTATGATATTTATAATTTTGTCCTTGTTATAGTAGCAAAATGTGCACCACACATCTATATCAGTATCCATTTCAATCTCAGTTATATGGAATAACAACCAAATAGTTAAACTTTCAAGCCTGCTTCTCTCATTTTATTTCTTTGTTTTCACCTTTTAGGTGGAAATAGAAATATAATTTCAAACAGAAAATTGAAGGAAGATGGAGACCCTACGTCTCAAAATTGTTGTCCTATTTTCTTTTTAGATTCGTCAAAATTTAATTCTCCTATTTCTAGATAAAGTACACATCTATGTTAATTTTACCAATTCTACCCTTTACTTCCAACCTCTAATTCGCAATCAGCTTTAAAAAGGTCATTTCATTATTTAAATAAGGGTACTTTTACTTTTTAGTATCATGTTTACAACAAATTTATCAAACTCTTAATTCATGTGTAGAGGACAGTTATTTTGGGATGAGATGAGTAATTGACACAAGAGTGTCCTCTATTGAAGCCAAGGATTTGAGGCATTGTGGAGTTTAATTCCTAAGTTTTTAGGAATGAACATTTTCATACGTGTGATTGTTACAAAATCAAATTTTAGTCCAACTTTGATGAATATATTGCATTCATGTCGAGAGAGCTTTGATGCAAATTTTATATGGACGGAAACTTCAAAATATTTAGTTTATTATGGACTAAATGGATATCAATTTCTAGTTTATTACCAGAGTATAGAAGCCTTTGTTATGAAGTATATTAGTTATGTGGATGTCCACATGGGCTTTCTAAAGAGACCCAAATCCCTAAGCCCAGTAAGATTTATTCCACCTCTCATAGAATTAAGGATTCCAAATGGTCCACTTTGGAACGACTAGTGAACAACGTGCAACCAACATAGACATTGTAAAAGTTCCCTTCGTAAAACCCGTGGTACGCGCGATGATCTCCGCTTGCCTTTGCGTGGTTTTGGACGATGAATAGAATGAACACTTATGTGTGTTGATCCATTGACCTAAGGTGACCTCATATGTTCTTATAAAAGAAACAAGCTTCTACAATCATGTCTTCCAGCCATTTGTGAAAATGACTACATCATCTGCATAAGCCAAATGTGAAATCGTCATACTTGTTCGCGACACATAAAATGAGCCAATGGATCCCATATTCATTAAATTGTTTAATACTCTTGAGAACACCTAGACAGTAATGATGAATAGAAGGGGTGACAATGGGTCTCCCTGCTTAACCCCCGATATGAGCGAAAGAAACTGAATGGCTTCCCATTAAGTAGTACAAAACCCAATTGTTTTCTAAGAGATTCCTCACAAGATGAATAAAATGCATGCTGAAACTGCATCGCCGTGAGAATAAGAAACGGTATGAGTGGGAGACTCGATCAAATGCCTTCATCGTGTCTACTTTAATTCCAAGATTCCCCCCAAAATTTTCTATTCAAAGATCCCCACGAGTTCCAATGCCAGTAGAATATTGTCTCTTATCATCGAAACCTTTACAAACCCGACTAATTCATAGTAATAAGGATTGGCAGCACCGAGGACAAACGAATCGAAACCACTTTTGATATAAATTTGCGTGAGTAGGTATAAATTGAAATCGGCCTAAATTCCCCGAAATTTGATGGATCTCTCCCTTTTGGAATCAATACAAAGAGGGAACTCGGCATTTCCTTAGGAAGCAGGAGACTTGCAAAAAAAATCTCGGACCGCATTAACAACATTATGACACACTATTTTCCAAGATGCTTAAATGAACCGTCATGTAAATCCATCCGGGTTTGCGGCACTATTCATATTTAGACTGAAAACCGTTGATTTTACCTCGTCCGTTCTTGGTAGAGCATGAAGTAGACCAGTGTCATCCTCCGGAACAAGAATTAGTCCGACGATGATAAAGGTTCATGGCCATCCAACTTATTGTAATACTTGATTGCCTCCTCGCATATTTCCGTTTCCGATGTCAACCAATTTCCAGATGAGCCAAGAAATGTATATGCATGTTTGTCTATCATGGAAAAATATGATAAAGTATTTAGTTTTTTCCTCACCTTCTTTAATCCATTTGATACTCGATTTTTGGCCCCAAAAAATATCTTCATAAAGTAAACTCCGTGCATAATGACATCGTGTTGTAGATAGCTCATCATGCAATTCAGTGGTACGTGTAGCATCATATTTAGCTTCCACTGATAATTAATTGTTACTTTGTTTGTTTGTAATCTTATTTTTTTAACATTATAATATTAATTATCAAGTATCAATTTCTTTGTTTGTTTGCAATCTTATCAATTAATTTTAAAACATAATTTCATTAAATAAATTAACATTAAAAAAGTACATGGAATTATGATAGTTATTCAACAAAATTCTCAAAACCAGCCAACCCACGCCTATAATCAAGGATATATCGTAAGGAGCTGGATGGATTTGTACAAAGTCCCGGGGTTCAATCTCGCAAACTCAATAAAAAAAAGACCACCCCTCAAAATAGTAATCGTTTCCGTCTTTCGCCACGCGGAGTGACATTTTGTTCTCGTGCATATTTCGCAAGTGTAGTACCACGGGTATTCCAAGTTGCTGTCTTACACGACATTTCATGTAGTTACAACCTATCCACTGTAGACATGTAAACCAGTTACAATAAAATAATATAAGACGGTCTTTACAAACAATATTTTTAGATTAACCAACGTACCAGTTTATATCTCATGTTCATTTCCTTAACATTTACCCGAAAACTCTAGCGATAAAAAGTCCCGTAGGAGGGATATGATAATTCTCCCATCAAGTAACCGATCCCGGGTCTTATCATGAACCCCCTCTAAAATATATATATATATATATATATATCTAGTACGTTCATTGGCGAAAAGATAAAATGAAGCGTATCTGTCATCCGAAGATTGTTACCACGTAAAAATTATTGTAAACTGTTGTCTATGTAAAATTTGTCGTCTATTTGGGTTACATAAACACACCATTGATTACCAATGATGTCATTCAGATAGAAACAATGTGGTACCCCGAGACTAGTTCGCTCCAACCAATTAGTGTACATTGATGGTATACACTACATAATATAATTTGTGTAAGATAAGTCATCAGATATAACAAATATAAAATACATATTTTAAACATAAGACATTACCATTCTTCTATTTGTTTGGTTGCCAACAACAATTTTAAACTGGTATTTGAAATACTTTTCCAGTGCTGGATCCATTTCACTATTGATTTTGAATGCTAAGTTTTGAGAGTAATTTGGTCAAGGCTGGAATTAATTTTGGGAGAAAGATGGAAATTGATATAAGTTTTGAAGGAGAAGTTGGAGGGCAAAACCACCTAGAGCTTGCCCGTTCTTGAAAACTCGTTGGCAGAATGGGCATTCAAGCAATCAAACAAGAAAAAGTGAAGTTCTGGTTATCTTCTTAGACCATCTTTATTCTTTATGTTTGGTTATCTCCTTCAATAGTGTAGTTCTGGTTTTGGGTTTCAAAGAATTGGATTAAAATTGTTCAATACATAGGCTTAATCAATTTGATATTGTGAAATACAAATTGCTTGAACATATTTATCTCTTTATGGCTTCAAGAATAGGGAAGCTTCAAAAAAATTAAAATGAAATTCAATAACCCATTTCGATAACATATTATTAAATATGAAAACCCATTTCGAAATTAATTGGCTAAAAATTGAAAGTCGACAACAAGTCTGCCCACGTCATTTCAGAACAAATTTGCCTAATCCGTCCTCAAGAAACCCTAACTCATTTCAGAAACCCTAAAACACGATACAAACCCTAACCAAACCTTGTGGGAAAAATACAATCAATTTATCAAAATTTTATTGTAATTGTGATAAATGGTCGACATATTCAACTCCGTGCACACATGTCAATGTTGTTTCCAAAACAGTCAAGAAAGATGCTCCCAGGTATATCTCGGTTGTTTTTTCTCTATAGTACCACAGAACACCTATATGTGCATTTTACTACATGTACTTGATCAAACCTATTGGAGGCCAACACCTTTCAAAATGATCCATTACTCTCAAAATATGAAAGGTACTAAGCCAGGGCTCCCTCAAACTCAAAGATTCCAAATGCCTATGGATACGGAGAACCCGGGGCAGACCAGACCGAGAAAATGCGGAACTTACTACCAAATTGGTCACAACCGGAGCTGAAACTTTCCTAGATCAAGTATGCATATTACATGGGTTGCCATAGAGTATTGTCACTGTTAGAGACAAGGTTTTTACAAGATTTTTTGGCAAACACTTTTCAAAGTGTTGGGGACTTAGCTCAATATGTCTACTGCATACCATCTCCAAACTGATGGTATGACAGAGAGAGTCAATCAAACATTAGAAATGTTTCTGAGATATTTTTGTAGGAATAGACCTTGAAGATGGTTAAGTTGGTAGTCTTTAGCTGTATGGTGCTACAATACCACCTACCATTTAGCTATCAAAATGATACCATTTGAAGCAGTCTGTGGCTACAAACCACTTATCCTAGCCCTAGGTCCTTATCAAATTGGTAGCAATGAAGCTGTGAGGGAGTATTTCGAAGACAGAAAGAAGATTGAGGGCTTATTGCAGGATAATATACAAAAGTCACAAGGAATGATGAAGTATTTTGCAGATAAAAAAAGAACTAAAAGGGAGTATGAAGTAGGGGATTGGGTATTTCTGAAAATCTAGCCCTATAGACAGACTTCAGCGGCAATAAGAAGAAACTTGAAATATTATGGGTCTTTCAAGATCTTGCAAAAGTTTGGTAATGTAGCTTATAAACTGGAATTTCCTGAAACCTCCTTGATACATCATGTATTCCACATAAGTTTATTGAAGAAAAGGATTGGAGATGGTAAGGTAGCAAGTATTGAGTTACCACAAGTTGGAATGGGAAGGACAGCATAAAAGCAGTCTATCAGTAATCCTGGAAAAGAGACTTATGAAGAAGTTGAACAAGCCATTTCTGCAATGGCTTATCCAATGGGAGAGTCTTCCCCCAGAAGATGCTACTGAAGGGATTCATGGGCGGAAACTCGTTCCAAACACCCATGGATCCTCCCCTGAAGGATCCGCTCATATGAAACAATTCGAAAACAGCAATAAAGAACTTACTTTTTCGGATTCAAGAAGCTACTTCTTGAATGGAGGATGACGTTTCTTGGATGCTAATCTGCCACCAACGGAATTCCCTTTGCGGAATATCCCTCTACCGGTATCCACGCGACGAGACGGGCAGCGAATGCTAGCTCTTCGTCTTTCCAAAGTTCGGGGATTAGAGAGAAAAGGGAGAAGCAGAAGAGAAAACGGTTTTCTAACTCCTTTTGTAATTTCGGCTGAAAAGTAAAATGCATTAACCTACTAGGTTTCGGCTAAGAGATGTTATATAGAGTGTGAGAGTTTGTTACTAGAACAACTCTCACCTCTACTCAACTTCTCTCGGCAGTGGGAGTCTCATAATCCCACGTTCCCTAGACTTTCGCTGGTAGTGGGAGTCCTTATCGGATAATAACTCCCACGGGATCCCAGCTATAGGTAAAATACCGAAATTGCCTCTATCTCTAATTCGAATAATAAACACTTTATTATTTTCGAAAGACAAATGTCGGATACAATGAACCTAGACACATTCTAGATTCATTGAATCGGACATGAGCTTCGTTAGCTCGTCTATGCGTGTGACCCGTAGGGTTCATCTCACAATGGCAATGAAAACACACTTAGCAAGTAGTGTGTTCATAAATCACTAGCGGTCCCTAGCGGGACATTGTGACTACCCAAAGTGAATGAATATACAACGGAACCTAATATCAATCCACTATTTAATCCCTTTGTCTCGCGATATCCCTAATTAAGCATAAGGCATGGTGGTCGCCACCCTTATTAAGCTTAATTGTATTTATGCTCGATCTCCGTGTAGATCTGCTTTCGACAAATAGCATTTGATAACCACTTTATCAAATACATTTGAGCACGACCATGCATTTAAACAGCTCTTTCCCTATCGAGGGCCCATGGATATCTCTCTCTAATAATGAGAGGACAAATTCCTTACAATGTCTCTCACATTCAAGCTATGATAGGACACTACATCCGATCATCGATCGTATTGATTACTCGTTACAAGTAATGTCCGACTCGAGTCAAAACGTGGCTCCATTCATACTAGAATCAATGAAGACATAAGGTCTAAGGATTCTAAAATAGTATTGAGGAAGTAATACTTATGACTTAAGACCATGAAGTATTACTTCTCTGACGGATCACGTCAATACAATGTATCCCTATATATTGCATCTATGATGTGATTTGTTTCCATTACACATGATCAGTAAAACAAGATCATCAATCAACAATCATACCAGTTTTATTTCATAGTAATTAAGCATTACATAAAACTAGGGACTTCTAGAATAGTAATTACATAAGCTAATGAGTTTTACTATCAAATCACACATTTGATAATCAAAAGCAAAATTAACTATTCAATTACATGCTCAAAAGATAATAAAACGCACAACATGTGCTAATGGTCCTAGGGCACTACTAACAGCTACTTGGGAAGATCCTGAATTCATAGAAAAACAGTTTCCAGAATTCCAACCTTGAGGACAAGAATAATCTGAATGAGGAATGAATGTCAGATATGGAGCAATAAGGAGGGATTTTTAAATTATAATTAAGAGTAAATATTAGTTAAGGTGGTTAAAAGGAAATGAATTGGGAGTTAGGGTTGCATTTAATTGAAGCCATTTAATTACCCAATACAACACCGTCCCATTTAAATTAGTTTACCCATGGCCAATAATGTCAGTAGTGCCCTAGGACCATTAGCATATGTTGTACGTTTTATATATTTTGAGCATGTCATTTGAATAGTTAATTTTGCTTTTGAACAACAAATATGTGATTTGATAGTAAAACTCATTAGCTTATGCAATTACTATTCTGATTGTCCCGAGTTTTATGTAATGTTCTTTATAGTGAAATAAAACTAGTATGATGTTTGATTGATGATTATGTTTTTCTGATCCTGTGCAATGGATACAAATCATATCATAGATACAATAAATTGGGATATATTGTATCGGACGTGATCCATTAGAGAAGTAACACTTCATGGTTCTTTAGTCATAATTACTTTCTCAATACTATTTGGAATCCTTAGACCTTATGTCTCCATCGTTTCCAGCATGAATGGAGCTACGTTTTGACTCATACGGACGTTACATTTAATCCAGTAATTACTACAACTGATGATTGGATGTAGTGTCCTATCATGGCTTGAATGTGAGAGGCATTGTAAGGGATTTTGCCCTCTCTTATTAGAGAGAGATATCCATGGGCCCCTCGATAGGGAAGACTGTTTAAATTCATGATCGTGCTCAAATGTATTTAATAAAGTGGTTATTAAATACTATTTGTTGGAATAGTCTACCTGGAGATCGAGCATAAATACAATAAGCTTTATAAGGCTGACAACTACCATGCCTTATGCTTAATTTGGATATCGCGAGACAAAGGGATCAAAGAGTGGATTGATATTAGGTTCCACCTTACATTCATTCACTCTGGGTAGTCACAAAGTCCTGCTAGGGACCGCTTGTGATTTATGAACACATACTACTACTAAGTGTGTTTTCATTGCCGTTGTGACATGAACATACAAGGTCACACGCATAGACGAGTTAACGAGCTTCATGTCCATATTCAATAAATATAGAATGTGTCTAGGTTCATTGTATCTGACATTTATTTTTCTGAGAATCATAAAATGTTATTATTCGAATTAGAGATTAAGGAGGGGCATTTTCGGTATTTGGTTACAGCTGGGATTACGCGGGAGTTATTATGCGATAAAAATTCCCACTACCAGAAGAGGGTGATAGGACGTGGGAGTTGGATCTTGGAACAAACTCTTACGCCATATATAATCCTCTTTTGGCCGAAACCCTAGGTCAAACCTTCTACAGCCGCAAAAACCAAAAACCCCTAAAATAAGATTTATGCCCTTCTATTCTCTCTATATTCCCGAAACTCAGAAACAAAGAGCTAGCAATCGCTGCTCGTTTCGTCGGGTGGATACCGGTAGAGAGTAATTACGCAAGGGAAGGCTATTAGTGGCAGAATCACAACATCCGAAATCAGAATCTTTAACCGAAAAATGTAAGTAATTTTCGTTTGTTTTCGATTCCTGTGGCATGAGCGGATCCATCAGGGGAGGATTCATGGGTGTTTAGAACGAGTTTCTTCTCATGAATCACTTCAAATATGGTGTCGTTCTATTTATGTTTTATTTCTTAAAGCCGACACGACACCGTTTTGCTTACAATCTAGATATCTAACTACTACAGGCAAAAGGGGATGAATGGCAGTGAGCTTTTGATGAGATATTCACCACTGATGGAAGATGGAGGAGTGCATACTGTCGATTCTTTGACATTGTCAGCAACGGGTGACCTGGAGGGACGAGACCTACCTTAGGAGAACAACCCTATATATAAAAGGAAAGGTTCTACTAAAGAGAAGACATTCAGAAAATTTTCCGATAGTTGGATGATGCCTTCTTCTTGTTAGTAGTGCCCTAGGACCATTAGCATATGTTGTACGTTTTATATCTTTTTGAGCATTTCATCTGAATAGTTAATTTTGCTTATGAACATCAAATGCGTGATTTGATAGTAAAACTCATTTGCTTATGTAATTACTATTCTAGTTGTCCCTAGTTTTATGTAATGTTATTTACAATGAAATAAAACTAGTATGTTGTATGATTGATGATCAGGTTTTACTGATCATGTGTAATGAATACAAATCATATCATAGATGCAATATATAGGGATACAATGTATTGGACGTGATCCGTTAGAGAAGTAATACTTCATGGTCTTTAGTCATAAGTATTACTTCCTCAATACTATTTTAGAATCCTTAGACCTTATGTCTCCATTGATTCTAGCATGAATGGAGCCACGTTTTGACTCAGTCGTACGTTGCTTTTAATCGAGTAATCAATACGACTGATGATCGGATGTAGTGTCCTATAATGGCTTGAATGTGAGAGGCATTATAAGGAATATGTCCCTCTCTTATTAAAGAGAGATATCCATGGGCCCCTCGATAGGGAAAGACTGTCTAAATGCATGGCCGTGCTCAAACGTATTTGATAAAGTGGTTATCAGATACTATTTGTTGGAACAGTCTACCTGGAGATCGAGCATAAATACAATTAAGCTTTATAAGGGTGACGACCACCATGCCTTATGCTTAATTAGGATATCGTGAGACAAAGGGATTAAATAGTGGATTGATATTAGGTTCCACCGTAAATTCATTCACTTTGGGTAGTCACAATATCCTGCTAGGGAGCGCTTGCGATTTATGAACACACACTTCTACTAAGTGTGTTTTCATTGCCATTGTGATATGAACCTACAGGGTCACACGCATAGACGAGCTAACGAGCTTCATGTCTAGATTCAATGAATCTAGAATGTGTCTAGGTTCATTGTATCTGACATTTATTCTTCTGAGAATAATAAAGCGTTATTATTCGAATTAGAGATTAAGGAGGGCATTTTAGGTATTTGGTTCGTGCTGGGATTACGTGGGAGTTATTATCCGATAAAGACTCCCACTACCAGCAGAAGTCTAGGGGACGCGGGAGTTAAAGACTCCCACTGCTGGGAGAGTTGGTAGGGACGTGGGAGTTGTTTTTGAAACAACCTCTCACACCCTATATAAGCCTCTCTTGGCCGAAACCCTAGGGTTAATTCTTTTCAGCCGCGAAATACCAAATACTCTGAAATACTGATTTTAGTTTTCTGCCTCCTTTTCTCTCCTAATTTCCAAAAACTCAGAAGGACGAAGAGCTAGCACTCGCTGCCCGTTTCGTCGCGTGGATACCGGTAGGGAGTAATTCTGGACGGGAGGACTCAAGGTGGTTGCTACTGAGAGACGAAAGATACAACCTTTAAGCCGAAAAACGTAAGTCCTTTTCCCGATTTTTCGATTCGTTTACGTATGAGCGGGTCCTTCAGGGGAGGACTCATGGGTGTTTGGAACGAGTTTCCGCCCATGAATCCTTCACTTCTTCCCCTGTGAGTGATTTCCTTCATTTCTCATCACTTTCTATCCCTTTTTCCATCCTACCTCTATTTCTTTACTGATCCCAAGTATATATGTGATTCCAGGAGCTGATGGCAAGCAATTGCTTCTTTGGTTTGCATTCATGAGTTTGTCTATCCTTACTTTTTTATCAGCTTATGTTAATGGTAGTAGTAGCTATGATTCAGTTTGTTAATATGGATAATTATTCAACTTTTCTTATGTACTGAGATCCTTAGTTTGCAGTGCTCATTGCAATATATATATATACATAGAGTTCTTATTTATATTATTAACTGTTTGGGGCTTGAGGTCATTAGCTGTTATCTGTTATATATAGTTTGTGTGCGTGTTGAAGGGGTAGAACATCACAGAGGTATGTATTGTAGAATTTAAGACCGCAATATTTGTATATTTGATTGCATATAGCGTTCTTTTGGTATATTTTCTTGAATGTTCGTTGCAAATTTTTATTCATTTGAAGGATAGATCAAAGGCCATTTGTAGTTCATGCTCCCATGTCTTTCATGAGAATAAATGGCTTAAATAATGTAATGTGTCCTTTAGGTATATGTGTCATAACTAGAAAAGTAGACAAATATATAATATATTCCACTTTTATCGTGAAAACGAAAATTTATGTAATTAACATTAGTATCAATAGCATCTGCAATACACGTGTAATTCATACATACAAGTCTATTCCTTGCGCTTATTCATATTACTAAGGTTCTCCAAATTAACATGGACTATTGCCCACTAAATTTAGGGATAAAATCATGTAGTTGGATATGAAGCCATCATAGCAACACCGCATGCCCCTCCTATAGTATTAACTTCTCTTGCCAATTTCATATAGCCACAATCCCTCCAAGTTGTACCCCAAGAGTTCTTAATTAACCAATACTTAGTACCATCTTCACTTGTTCCATACCCAATTACTGTAACAGCATGACTTAATTGACTCGTGCAATCTTCTCCGTCGAATACACCGCTCGCATAGTGTTTAAAACCCTCCCCCATCAACAGCGACCGATACTGGTTGATTTACGACAACATTCAACAATGCTGACTCGTCATTTTGTGGCACTCTCTCATAATTAGTAATACTAGCAGATGGGGAACGATTGCTTGCTCTGCAAGTTTCTTCTTGTCCTTCATATGGATATTCAGATTCAGTGACAAGACCATTTTGCATTATATATTCAAATGCTAGATTCATAGAACCGCCGCCACAACCTTTGTTTTTTTCGTCACAATCCACGAATTGTTGCTCAGATAATGAAACTAATTGTCCATTCTTAATTTCTTAGATTCCTTCAACGGCTGCAACAGTTGAAAATGCCCAGCAACAACCTGTAATCGATTGCCCAGAGGAAAATAAACTAGTTAGATTGAGTTTAATGTAACTGTCTAACAGTCCTTTTTTAGCCATTTCAAAATTGATAAAATATTAATTTGAGTGAGAAATATGATTATAACAGTTATTCTGAAATGGCAAGTGATGATAAATTTTGGGGTGAAAATCGTTTGTCCCCGTGTATGTCTCTATTCTTGTCCCCAACCAATCAGAATTCGCCATGTGGACATTTCTTCCAATTATATATACAATGGCGAATTGTAATTGGTTAGATACATGAATAAGGACATATACACGGAGACAGATGATTTTTTGCCTAAATTTTGGCTTTACCACATTGACCTTGATTCTTGACGTCATTGACAACTCCCTTCTCTCTCTAGTCAATGTTTTCCGAAACTTCATTTACATTTTGATACTTAAAAGGTGATGACTTCGGGAGGAAATTGGAAGTCATGAACCCCAAGTAACGGGAACGAAATTCCTCACTGGATAGGTCAGTAAACTCATTAATTCCAAGCTTGTAGGAACGGTTTCCAGCATTGTTGAAAGAGTCAATGTATTCAACATTTTCCTTGAATATTTGAAAACGGCTTTTTTTCTCCAATTCATCTTTGTAAACTTTTCCATTTTTAACCATCCATTCCTCACGCTTTTGGGTCATGTATAGCTCTTCCTGAAGAGTGCGGGAAGTTGCTTGAAAAGCATAGAATGCAAACACTAGAAGACATGCAAGAAGCGGTTTGCAATTGCTACCAAAGTTTAAAGCCATAACTACTTGAACTAGAAAATTATTTCTTTTTGGTACTAAGACTATATGATGATTTTGGGTGTGGTTTCTATTCCTAACAAAGAAAAGTTTTTATAGGTAGTCTTAGATTCAATCTCGAATTGAACTAATATTGGGACAAAAAATCACATGCCTCTGTATATATTCTTATTCATATACCCAACCAATCACAATTCTCCATGTGTATATATAATTGAAAAAATATCCACAAAAAGAATTCTGATTGGTTGGGTACAGGGATAGAGATGTATACGGGTACCGATATACGTTCTCATTCTTATACCCAATTACTTCAGAATTCGCTATGTGGACATTTTTTTTAATTATATATACATGGTGAATTGTGAGTGGTTGAGCAAATGAATAGGTACATACACATGTACAGATGATTATTTGCCGATTTTCACACCTATTATTGCATGTTTCATAAGCAGACCATGAGTTCCTCCTAGGATTGCGGATGAAGCAAGTCAAGTTGATTCGAGTGTTTTCAGGTGCACGTGGATTTGGATATGAGTCTCTCACAATCTACTATATAAAAAAAATTTATAAAAAATTTACATTTTCATCACATATTTTCTCTAGCAAATATTTAACTTTACAACATTTTAGACTAATTTCTTTAAAAAAAAAAATATCAATCAAGATATGCTCTTATGGAACTCAAAATCTTTCACCACATGGAAGGGTTCCGTTGCGGAAAAGATATTTTATCCCGAACTTGTATCATTTCTTTTGTCCCAATAATAATAATAATCTGTCAAGTGTCAGATTTTAAAAAAAAATGTATACCTAAAAAATTAGTACAACACTAAGGAGAAGTCACACACTACAAAATATTATTAGTGGATGATACAAATATGAATCATATTTTTTTACGTACTGTAGAGAGAACTAAATTTATTTTAAAGTAAGCCTAATAAATACTAAATCTTCATCGGAAATGACTATTCATATAGTTTATTTTTGAAAATTTTCAAATTGGATATTATCTTCAAAATTTTAATTACATTTTTATCTAAAATTTCATTCGAATCCACTTAATTTAAAAAATTAAACATCATAATAAAAAAACTAAATGGTCTTTTTACTCGCCTTCTAAACTTTTGTTTTTTCTTTCAAAAGAAAATTATTATAATTCTATAAGAGTGTCGAACACATAAACTATTATTCCAAATAAAAAATGCTAAGCCAACTATGCTACATTTCTTTAACATTATTTCTTTTATTCAAAGGACTCCTTTATCTTAGATAATGTATTTATTTTTTACTTGTTATAATTTTTCTATTATTTGATCATATGTTTAATTGCTTATATTGTGCGCCATTTTACGTACCACATCACAAACTTTATGGCACTTGATAAAAACAATGCTACTAAAATATTATATTTTGACATATTGCCATAATATTGTAGCTTTTATGAGACAATTATAAAAATATCACACATTTTTGTGGCACTTGCTACAAAATGTTATTAAAATATGACATTTTTCAAACTGCCATAAATTTAGATATACTATTTTGACAACCCTTTTTTATTTTTTGACTTCCCCCAAACATGAAGATAACCAGAAAATATGAACATGAACAGAAAAATATTATATGGCGGAAAAAAATGGCTGGGAAATATGACCGAAAATGTGAACTTAGGTTGAAACGTGACTGGAAACATGAATAGAGAGCTCTGCCTTGGCCAGTAGAATAAAATTAGTAGTCCTTACAAACCATAAATCACGCAATTAATACTACAGATGGAACTGAAGAAAAATTAAACGAATAAAACAATTATCACCGAGTAAAGAAGGTGATTGTCTCCGAAGAAAACCCTAAATTTCAAGAGCATTTGTGTGCATGGAATTCCGGTCTCAATGCATGGACAAAACATCACGCTCTAAATATATTTAACTGTCAAATTTTCTACATTTTAATTTCTTAAAATAATTTTTAAATATTATATCTTGCCTCTCACTACAATAAAAAAGGTCGCAATAAGATAAAAAAATGTCGATATAAATCTATACCGACATTTATTACAAATGTCGTGTAAACGTCGCATTTGCCACATTTGAATAATGTGTAATAAAGTTTCTCCCTACTCAAAGAGGCCAAATAATCGTTTGTACCCGTGTATGTTCTCATTCCTGTGGCAAACAATTCACAAGTCACCATATGTATATTTAATTAAAAAAATGTTCACATGACGAATTCTGAGTGGTTGGGCACAAGAATGGGAACATAAACGAGTACAGAGGATTTTCACCCCTTAAAGAGATGTGAATTGAACCCACGACCTCCGTAATGTATGTCGTGCAATGAGTCGCTGAACTAAATGATCATTTGTTATTTGTTTCTCTTCGTAGTATATTTATTATAATGGGATTTTTGATTTAATATCTTTACTTATTTTAATTTCTCTTTGTGTTTTGATTTTTTATGAATCAAATTAAAATTAATACACTCTCTTTAAATTTTCAATAATTAAATGTCTTTAATTTTTCTTTAAAAAATGGATTTCAGGAAAATAATCTTTGTATTTCTATTTGTATAAAAATGTCAACATATCTAACGATATAGTATATAAATGTCGTTATATGAATCACAAAAAGTAACAACCCCGCCCCTTCAAAGTTTTTCAAGTTTAAAATGATATTTTTTTCTATAATTTCCCCCAATATAAAGCTTTTATGTTCGTTCCCAAGTATGATAATTTTGTTGGTAAACTTTATTATACCTGAGTAATATTTAATTTCTTATTTCGTCCTAAACCGAATAATGATTTTAGTGGAACCCTAAAATATTAATCCGCAACATACTGTGCAATGACACACTATTGCCTTCTGTTTTTTCTGTATAGAGGAGAAAGAAGACGGAAGTCTCGGGGAAACCCTAAAATATTCCACAACAGCACAGTTTATGGACAAACCATCACCTTCCTCATTCGAGAGAAGAAAGAAAAAAGAAGACAATGATCTAGGGCTAGGGCCGTCTCAAACATTTTGGCGGCCCTGTGCTAAACTTTATAATGAGGCCCTACATAATCGGAAAAAAAGTGACTTTCATATAAATATAACCAAAAAAATTCATTACAATTGTATCATAATTTTTATTCTCCAAAATGTACTAAAAAAAATTAAACAAATTTTTTAAAATATAAACAATTTGTATCATTCTTCAACAAAATACAACGACACACACACATATATAAAACTAAAATAAAATTGGGGCCCTAGTTTTTTGAGGTCCTGTGCAGTCGAGCACTTCGAACGCCCTTTTAGCCGCCCTGGTCTTGGCGGGAAGCCCTGAATTCCACTGCTGTGGTCGCCACCGCCAGTACAAGAACGGCAAAATTAACAAGCTGTCAATTAGACTCTTCACCCAAATTCGATGTCAATATCCTTTCATTTTCTCCTTTTACTTCCATGTCATGCAAGCTTTTGAAAACCATCTTACAAGTGAAGCAAGTAATACGTAGTCAATTACTAGAAATTACATAGGCATGTCCAACATTTTTATGTTAAGGGACAAGAGAAAATCGCTATACATGTACACCACCTATTTATGCTTTTCTATAAATAGCACAAAGAAAAAAATAGAGCCTACGTGTACATGAACAATTTACGGGGTTGCTCTGTTTGACAAATTAAGGATTCATGCCAATTTCCGTAAAAAAATGCCATGTGCGCGGCACATGGCACCGATTTAAAGGGCATAATAGTCAGTTTAAAGAATGTAAAAACCACCCAAGGAAAAACCGACCCGTCCAACCCGATAAGTCCGACCCGTATCAATCTCTAACATGTTGAGTCTCTTCAGAAGCCCAGGAATTACTTGCTTCGATCGATGGCATATTGGATCGTCTATCCAGTCGAAGAATTGACAACCTCCATTCTATAATATTGAACCAATTAAAAATATAAATTCATCAACAAATTATCCATTTTATTCATAATACACTAATTCAACCTATAAATATATACATACCAGTGAATCTATGCAATTGACGAACCTTCTACCCGGATTATCCTTTGTCCAAGAAATTCTTAGTGCAACCGGTTTACGATTTTTACATTAGCAAAAATTGGATAGATTACTGGAGGTTTTAAAGGATTTTGAACTTCTTGAGCTTGAAGAAGACATCTAATTGGGTGGATAATCTATTTTTTGTGCAAGAAAGAGCTTCAATTTCCTTCAAATCGGATGTAGAAAAAAGAAGAAGATGAAGATTAGATTTTTAAGTAGTTTGGGGGAAAACCTAATGAGGGACCATCCAAGGGGCTGCCCTACAAAGATCCACTGACAAAGCTTCACGGACCAATGACAAGACAAAGAACCAAGTTGGTGAATCAACTTATTTCAAGATTGGTCCGAGACATCAAGGTTAAAGAGGAAACTATACTTCAACTTAAAGATGATGACAAAGTCAACCTCTTAACTCTTCAAAGTGTGCAAAACGGCCCAAACAAGCAAAGTGACTAAGAAAGGGCATTTTAGTCTTTTTTATGTACAATTAAAGTCTATACTAGACTTTAATTATTTTCAGCATATTATTTACATTGTTTAGGCGTGTGATAGCAAGTAGATGCTATAATAAAGGACATGTTGTCCATGTGTTAGTTAGTTGGTTATTAAGAGCCCTAATGCAACTAGGACTCTTCATAAGGTTGTTAGCTTATACTAGAATAGCCGCCTAGTTGTACAAGAGTTCTACTTGATAGCAAGTTGTTTGTTCAAGTGTCCTAATACTTCAAGGACTCTTATTTATTATTTCTTGTAACCGAATTGATACTCTATTTAATAGAGGGTTCGGCCAAGATGTAAATGTATGATAGATATATTGATATTTTGCTAAGGTTATTCCTTAGCTTCTCGTGTTTGAACTTCTAAGTAGAAATTCATTCATTCTTGTGTTACTGTATCAGCAAGAATAGTTTCTCTTGTTGTGGTGTTTCAGCCTCCATTGTTAATTAGCCATCCTTAGCGTTGCATTGATTAAATTCCCTTAGAAACTAGTTCGAGAATTGAAGAAAGATCGAGCTCAAACTTAAAAGTCGAACTCTTTTGGTACATTGTACCATTCGGTTCTTCATCAAAACCCATTTAGTTTTTGACGATTATGCCCTCTAAATCGGGGCCATGTGCGCAAATCCTTAATTTGTCAAACAGAGCAGCCCCGTAAATTGTTAATGTACACGTAAGCTCTATTTTTTTTTGTGCAATTTAGAGAAAAGCATAAATAGGTGGTGTACATATACAACGATTTTATCTAAGGGACAAACTATGTGTACATCTAACAATCATATAAAAAATTTCAATAATATTTTAAGGGCAAAAACAAATACTTTAAAGAACTAATATACATTTTTTTTCAGTAAAATATGTAACTTTCAAAATTTTAGCATTCCACCCATTAAATTCTCAATTGTCTGTCTAGAACTATACATCACTGGGCTATAGAGAAATCCCCCTATATATAGGTAGTAACTTTTTTCACTTTTCTCTAAATAGCAATAACATAAATTTAGGTTATTTATAGCATAACAATTTTACGGGTCTGCTCTGTTTGTCAAATTAGTGATGCGGCCAATTGTCTAGTCAAAATGAACACGTGCAATGCACGTGACATCGACATTAAGGGAAAAATCGCATTTTTTCTTAAAACCTCATCTATATATAGCACCAACTATTTTCTCTTTTCTCTAAATAACACGAACTTTTTTTAAAACTATTTATGGCATTACAATTTTACGGGGTTGTTGTTTGTATCAAATAAAATGTCAGATTTTCTCATTCCCGCCTAATACTTTAGGAATAATTCAACATAATTCACATTAACAGAAAATTGCACTAAGTGACATATAAATTAACATGATAAATTTCATCTTAGTCTGAATCATAGAAGAAACATGTCATAACACATTCAAAATATCAGAGGGACAAAAAGGACACATAAAAAACCAAAACTTTCAAGAACCCATTTTTCAAATATGAAACGTGTGAGTTTTCACTCAGTGTGATTTTCTGATAATTCAGTTGTCTCGTGATTTTCTGTTAAATTTCTCGAAATGATTTTGAGTTTTGTAAATTATGTTGAATTATTCCTGAAGTATTTGGGAGGGAAGGAGAAAATATGACATTTTGTTGGATACAAATAGCAGCCCCGTAAAATTGTAATGCTATAAATAGTTTTTTAAAAAAAATGTGCTATTTAGAGAAAAGAGAAAATATTGTTTTTTTTTGTATAAAAAAGTTTGGATGGGTTCGGCTCCGGTCACCACCACAGGTCAGGGAAGGCCCTAGGGGCCATATGTCGTTACAAGGGTACTTACATATCACACACCAACACAGCCCTCACGTAGACAACGAGAATTGAACACTTGACCTTTGTAAGGACATGTCAAATCCTTAGCAACTGAGCCAACTTGAGTTGGTAAAAGAGAAAATAGTTGGTGATATATATAGCTTTGCTTTTAATTATAAAAAAGGTTTTGACCTTAATGCCGATGCCACGTGCATTGCACGTGTTCATTTTGGTCAGAAAATTTGCCGGAACCACTAATTTGACAAATAGAGCAGACCCGTAAAATTGTAATGATATAAACAGCCTAAATTTATGTTATTACTATTTAGAGAAAAATGAAAATAGTCACTGCCTACATATAGTGGATTTCCCATGGGCTATATGTGAATTATTTTATTTTTCTATGATATTTGTACTTTTGTCCTTATTATAGTAGCAAAACGTGCACCACACATCTTATATCAATATCCATATCAATCTCAGTTATATGGAATAACAACCAAATAGTTCAACTTTCAAGCCTGCTTCTCTCATTTTATTTCATTGTTTTCACCTTTTAGGTGGAAATAGAAATATAAATTCAAAGAGTAGGTGGAAATAGAAATATAAATTCAAAGAGAAAATTGAAGGAAGATGGAGACCCTACGTCTCAAAATTGATGTCCTGTTTTCTTTTTAGATTCGTCAAAATTTAATTCTCCTATTTCTAGATAAAGAGTACATTTATGTTAATTTTACCAATTCTACCCTTTACTTCCAACCTCTAATTCGCAATTAATTAAAATTATGAATTTCCAATCAGCTTTAAAAAGGTCATTTCATTATTTAAATAAGGGTATTTTTACTTTTTAGTATCATGTTTACAACAAATTTATCAAACTCTTAATTCATGTATAGAGAGGACAATTATTTTGGGATGAGGGAAGTATTTGACACGAGTGTCCTCTATTGAAGCCAAGGATTTGAGACATTGTGGAGTTTAATTCCTAAGTTTTTAGGAATGAACATTTTCATACTTGTGATTGTTACAAAATCTCATTTTAGTCCAACTTTGATGAATATATGGTATTCATGTAGCGAGAGCTTTGATGAAAATTTTATATGGACGGAACCTCAAAATGTTTAGTTTCTTATGGACTAAATGGATATCAATTTGTAGTTTATTACCAGAGTATATAAGCCTTTGTTATGAAATATATTAGTTATGTGGATGTCCACTTGGGCTTTCTAAAGAGAACCAAATCCCTAAGCCCAGTAAGATTTCTTCCACCTCTCATAGAATTAAGGATTCCAAATGGTCCATGTTCTGATAAAATCTTTCTCTGGGGTCTCTAATAACACACTTTGGAACTACCCGTGAACAACGTGCAGCCGAGATAGACATTGTAAAAGTTCCCTTCAAAAACTGTGGTACACGCGATGATCTCCACTTGCCATTGCGTGGTTTTGGACGATGTATAGAATGAACATTTATGTGTGTTGATCCGTTGACCTGAGGTGACCTCATATGTTTTTATAAATGAAAAAAAGCTTATGCAACCATATCTTCCCACTATTTGTGAAAATGACTGCATCATCCGCATAAGCCAAATGTGAAATTGTCATAGTTGTTCGTGACACAGAAAATGAGCTAATGGATCCCATATTCATTAAATTATTTTATACTCTTGAGAACACCTCGACAGTAATGATGAAAAGAAGGGGTGACAATGGGTCTCTCTGCTTAACCCCCGGGATAAGTGAAAGAAGCCGAATGGCTTCCCATTAAGTAGTACAAAAATAAATTGTTTTCTAAAAGATTCCTCACCAGATGAATAAAGTGCATGTTGAAACTGAATCATAACGAGACTAAGACAAGCTATGAGTGGGAGACTCGATCAAATGCCTTCATCGAGTCTACTTTAATTACTAGAGCCCCCACGAACTTTTCTATTCAAAGATCCCACGAGTTCCATTGCCAGAAGAATATTGACTCTTATCACTGGAACCTTTACAAACCCGACTGATTCATAGTAATAAGGATTGGCAGCACCGAGGACAAACGAATCAAAACCACTTTTGGTAGAACTTTGCATGAGTTGGTTCAAATTGAAATCGGCCTAAATTCCACGAAATTTGATGGATCTCTCCCTTTTGGAATCAATACAATAATGGAACTCGACATTGCCTTAGGAAGCGGGAGACTTGCAAAAAAAATCTCGGACCGCATTAACAACATTATGACAATGATTTTCCAAGATGCTTAAATGAACCGTCATGTAAATCCATTCGGGTCTGCGACACTATTCATATCTAGACTGAAAACTGTTGATTTTACCTCGTCCGTTGTTGGTAGAGCATGAAGTGGAGCAGTGTCATCCTCTAAAATGATTGAACAAGGAATGGTCCGGCGATGATAAGGGTTCATGGCCAAACAACTTATTTTAATACTTGATTGCCTCCTCGCATATTTCCATTTTCGATGTCATCCAATTTCCAGATGAGCCTTTTATTCGAGAAATATATATGTACTTTTGTCTATCATGGAAAAATATGTTAAAGTATTTAGTTTTTTCCCCACCTTCTTTAATCCATTTGATCCTCGACTTTTTGGAGCAAAAAATCTCTTCATAAAGTAAAAGCCGTGCATAATGACACCGTGTTGTAGATAGCTCATCATGAAATTCTGTGGTAGGTGTAGTATCATACTTAGCTTCCACTGATAATTAATTGTTACTTTGTTTGTTTTGGAATCTTATCTTTAACATTATAATATTAATTATCAATTATAAATTTCTTTCTTTGTTTGCAATCTTATCAATTAATTTTAAAACATAATTTCATTAAATAAATTAACATTAAAAAAAGTACAAGGAATTATGATAGTTATTCGACAAAATTCTCAAAACTCTCAAAACCAGCCAGCCCACGCCTGTAATCAAGGATATCGTAAGGAGCTGGATGGATTTGTACAAAGTCACCACAATCTCGCAAACTCAATAAAATGATACCACCCCTCAAAATAGTAATCGTCTCAGTCTTGCGTCACGCGGAGTGACATTTTGTTCCCGTGCATATTTCACAAGTGTAGTACCTCGGGTATTCCAAGTTGCTGTCTTACACGCCATTTCATATAGTTACGACCTATCTATTGTTGACATGTAAACCAATTACAATAAAATAATATAAGACGGTCTTTACAAAAAAATAGTTTTAGATTAACTACCGATTTATATCTCGTGTTCCTTTCGTTAACATTTACCCGAAAACTCTGGCGATAAAAAGCCCCGTCGGAGGGATATGATAATTCACCCATCAAGTAACCGATCTCGGGCCTTATCATGAACCCTCCCCTAAAATATATATCTTGTACGTTCATTGGTGAAGGGATAAAAATGAACAGTATCTGTCAACCGAAGATTGTTATCACGAAAAAATTCTTGTAAACCGTCGTCGAGGTAATACTTGGCATCTATTTGGGTTACATAAAACCACCATTGATTACCAGTGACGTCATTCAGATAGAAACAATGCGGTACCCCGAGACCAGTTCTCTCTAACCAATTAGTGTACATTGATGGTATACACTACATAATATAATTTATGTAAGATAAGTCATCACGTATAACAAATATAAAATATACATTTTAAACATAAGATATTACCATTCTTCCGTTTGTTTGGTTGCCAACAACAATTTTAAACTGGTGTCTGAAATACTCATCTAGTGCTGGATCCATTTCACTATTTATTTTGAATGCTATGTTTTGAGAGTAATTTGGTAAAGGTTGGAAGGAATTTTGGGAGAAAGATGGAAATTGATATAAGTTTTGAAGGAGAAATTGGTTGGCAATACAACCCTTTCACCCTAATGTATTTTATAAGGGAGTTTAAAGTCCTAAATGAATAATTTTATATTTTTACATCCTACACGTTTTTATGTACTGCCAATTACATCATTCCGTCCAATTTTAGGTCTAGATACCGTCAAGCCAGTCATGTGCCTCACACGTGAGACATTTTTTAAGGGCATTACAGACATTTCAACATATTTCTCTCCAGACAAATTTGGGTGCTGAATTGTAAAAAAAAAAAACTATGAATACTCAATTTAAATTAATTAAAAAATAAAACATCTAAAGTCTAAACCCATCACCTCCCTCCCCCTTCCATCTTCCTCCGTCCCCACCGTCAACCACCACCACCACCACCACCTGCAACCATGGATATGAAGCCAATGCGCCATTTCCATCTCTGCCAAATCTATCTTCCATATTATTCTTCTTCTTCAAATTCCCGGGAACAAAATCTGTTCCCCCAATTGACGATTGACGTCGTAGCACCACCGCCGGTAAGATTAAGGTCAATTAATTCGGGGTAATCGGGCTTGTATATTGAAGTTCGATGGTTAATCTCCTCAGCAGTAGCAGCACCTCCAATAAAATGTGACCTCCTGTGGCCACCTAGAGCTTGCCCGTTCTTGAAAACTCGTTGGCATAATGGGCATTCAAGCAATCAAACAAGGAAGCTTAAAAAAAATGAAAATGAAATTCAATAACATATTATTAAATATGAAAACCCATTTCGAAATGAATTGGCTTGAAATTGAAATTCAACAACAACATATTATTCAATAACGAAACTCATTTTGAAATTAATCGGTTTGCTACTTGATAGCCAAATTGAAACCCACTTCGAAGATGCCGAACAAAATTCACCCTGAAAAATCAATTCCATGGTTGGTCCAATATACCAAACCATGGCTAGTCTAAAGCCATTTCCCAAAATAAAAATAAGAATAGAGCAACCCCCTCTCTATACCCTTGACACAAAAAGGAGAAACAAGGTTGTAGCTTTTTTACTTAAAGAATCCTTATGCTAGACTCGCTCTTCTCTACTCTTATGGAAATGCTGCATATATGGGCCCACTTTATGACCTCTTTGTTCAGCTTAAAGCTAATCTCAAAGTCGGGGCATTTGTAAAATTGTGGCACCGATCGACGCCAATTTTCCTGGTACAAGTTTTTTTAGGTGTATTCATCTCCATCCTAAGCTTTTGATGACAATATCTCCGATTGCTCCTGTGACGAAAGCTACACATTTTTGGACTATAAAAGTGGGGAAGTTTTCAGCTATGGATGAAGAAGAACAATTAGAATGAGGAAGGGTTGGGGTAGGTCGGGAAGGGGGAGTGGGGAGCTGTAACATAAACGGCCAAAAAAGCCCATTATACTTTTGGTGTTGACCATGTTCAAATTTTAAGTTAACAATTGTCTGATGGTTTTTTTTACGGAAGGACCAAGTTAAGGGATTCATGGGCAGAAACTCGTTCTAAACACCCATGAGTCCTCCCCCAGAAGGATCACCTAATACAAAACGAATCGAAAAATACAAAGAAAAACTTACGTTTCTTGGTTCACGAATCTAATTCTTGAAGGGAAAGGTACTGTCTTTGGCTCTCGGCAGTAATCACCTTGAGTCCTCCCTTGCGGAATTACTCCCTACCGGTATCCACGCGACGAAACGATCAGCGAGTGCTAGCTCTTCTGATTTTTCTGAGTTTAGGGAATATAGAGAGAAAGGGAGGTAGAGAACAAGAAATCTGATTTCTTGGTATTTCGGTATTTTATGCGGCTTAAGCATTAATCTCTTGGTTTCGGCCAAGAGAAGTTTATATAGGGTGTGAGAGTTTGTTCCAAGAACAACTCCCACGTCCTCTCCACTTCTTCTGGCAGTGGGAGTCTTAAACTCCCACGTCCCCTAGACTTCTGCTGGCAGTGGGAGTCTTTATCGGATAACAACTCCCACATAATCCCAGCTATACCAAAAATGCCCCCTTATCTCTAATTCGAATAATAACGTCTTATTATCCTCAAAAAACAAAACAAATGTCCTATACAATGAACCTAGACACATTCTAGATTCATTGAATCAAGACATGAAGCTCGTTAGCTCGTCTATGCGTATGACCCTGTAGGTTCATATCACAATGGCAATGAAAACACACTTAGTAGTAGTGTGTGTTCATAAATCACAAGCGATCCCTAGCAGGACATTGTGACTACCCAAAGTGAAGGAATTTACAATGGAACCTAATATCATTCCACTATTTAATCCCTTTGTCTCGCGATATCCTAATTAAGCATAAGGCATGGTAGTCGTCACCCTTATAAGGCTTAATTATATTTATGCTCGATCTCCAGGTAGACTGTTCCATCAAACAATATTTAATAACCACTTTATTAAATACGTTTGAGCACGGCCATGCATTTAAACAGTCTTTCCCTATCGACGGGCCCATGGATATATCTCTCTCTAATAAGAGAGGGACAAATTCTTTACAATGCCTCTCACATTCAAGCCATGATAGGACACTACATCCGATCATCAGTCGTATTGATTACTCGATTAAAAGCAACGTACGACTGAGTCAAAATGTGGCTCCATTCATGCTAGAATAAATGGAGACATAAGGTCTAAGGATTCTAAACTAGTATGGAGGAAGTAATACTTATGACTAAGGACCATGATGTATTACTTCTCTAACGGATCATGTCTGATACGATATATCTCAATATATTGCATCTATGATATGATTTGTACTCATTACACATGATTAGTAAAACATAATCATCAATCAAACATCATACTAGTTTTATTTCATTGTAAAGTAGATTACATAAAACTAGGGACAACTAGAATAGTAATTACATAAGCAAATGAGTTTTACTATCAAATCACGCATTTGATGTTCATAAGCAAAATTAACTATTCAGATGAAATGCTAAAAAAGATATAAAACATACAACATATGCTAATGGTCCTAGGGCACTACTAACACCAAGTACATCAAACATAAATTGTTCCAGGATGGATTGTTTTGAAAACTTAATTTTTGGATCATTCTTCTAAAATATAAATTGTTTTTGGACACATGATGCCAATTTGCCTAAAAAGGAAAAAGTAAAATTGTTGGTGACCACTGTAGGTCATTCACTCAAGCTTAAATGGTAAATGGCTCCTTACTAAGATTGAGAGATCTCGAGTTCGACGCTCATAAGTGTATGCTCATCCCCTCAACCATATTCCCTTCTAAAGGAAAACAAAAAGGTAAAAAGGAAAGATTGAAATAACCCCCAATGTTTACCATATTAGTTGATACGGTACTATCCGGGAAGCTTGAAGAGGTCATTTGGATAAATTACCTTATAATTAACTCATATATTCCAAATACAAGCTTCAAAGTAAAGCCTTTGTTCCAAGTGTTGGAAGTATCTATTCTAATGGTTCAAGAGTTAAAGAAGCCTTCAAAGAAAGCTAGACACAAGGATCAAAGCCATCTAATAGCATTTGAAGGAAAGATACATAATTGGAAGGAAAATGGTTGAAAGGGTATTTTAGTCATTTGATAATTAAAGTCTATTCTAGACTTTAATTATATTTTCAGATTTATTATATTGTTTAATTAGCCATGTTGGCCGAAATAAGCTAGCTCAATAATAGGACATGTTGTCCTTGATGTTAGGTAGTGTTTTTAGTTATCTAGGAGTTGTAGAGTCCTAATATTTAAAGGACTCTTATTTGTGGTTCATTAGGCTACAAAATTCCACTCTATTTAAGAGAGATTTCAGCCATGTTATTATTAGACTAGGTATATTGATTTAAGGTTATTCCTTAGTTACTTTGTGTTTGATTCTCTATTTAGAGTTCATTCATGTTTGAGTTACTGTATCAATAAGTTTAGTTTATACTTATTGTGGTGTTTCAGACCCCCATTGATAATAAACCTTACGGGAGGATTGTTTATTATATTCCCCATAAACTGTTCGGGATAGAGAAAGATCGGGCATTCAAACCGAAGATTAGTATTCGTACAACGGTTCCGCATCAGGTGGTATCAGAGCAAAAGGTTTATCTCTATCTTGGTTTATCTTTAATGCTTTCTTTAAATTTTATTCAGAAAAATTTTAAAAAAATACTGTTCATGCTACTGTTCAACTGAGAACAAAAATCAATTTTAGATACTGTTCATCCGAGAGCAAAATCAGATTTTTCGTTACTGTTTATGCTACTGTTCATCCGAGAACAAATCGGATTTTTCGTTACAGTTCATTCTACTGTTCATCCGATAATTGAAAATCAAAAAAATCAAGAAACAACAAGATTGATTCGAATTTCAAGGGGCAGCCGTGAGTTCAAGAAGATCAACTTTCAAGAAAATGAAGAAGCTTAAAGACCCCATCTTTTTAAAGATTTCATCAAAATCATGCGCAAGATGAGGCAACAATTTGATCAAGAAGATGACAACTTTGGTTATGATGATAATAGGTATGGCTTCCACAATACAACAAATTCAAGATATGATGATTCCTATTTGTTTTCTTGTGAGCCGAAATATTATGACAAAATTCAGCAAGTTGACAACTCAATTGGTACAATCAAGATCCCATCTTTTGAAGGTACGAATAGGCCTGAATTATTATTTGAATGGATACATGAATTTCACAATATTTTTGCTATCCATAATTATTCGGAGGGTAAAAAGGTAAAGATGGAAGCCAAGAGTTTTTTTAGTAAGGAATCAATGTGGTGGCAAGAGGAATGTATGATTAGGCAAAGAGCGGGTCAACGACCTATTGATGGTTGGAATGAGTTGAAAGAGGTGATGAAACGGAAATTTGTGAACCCATATTACTTTGATGAACAAGCCAAACGTTTACAAAGGCTTAAACAAGGTTCTAGATCGATAGATGACTATTATGAAGAAATGCGATTAGCCATAATTCAAAATGACATTCAAGAAACTAGGTAAGCTACATTGAATCGATTCTTAGACGGTTTGAATGATGATATTAGACCAATAGTGGATCATGTTGATATTATGGAGATGGTCGATCATGCGGAGCAAATTGAGAGGCAAATCACAGCGAAGAAGAAAGGGACTTATTCGGCTAAATTTCCAACTTGGAAAAAACCAAATCAGCACCCTTCAAATTCTTGTGTTGGGCAGTGGAAAAGTGAAGATAATAGCTATTTCGGGGCTGCCAAAACAGCCACAAATCAAGTAAAAGAAATAAAATCAGCCGCCATTCCATCTATGAAAGAACTATGGGAAGACTTGGATCGAATAGATGAATACAACAAAAATCGGAAAATTCAAGAAGAATCCTAGACCATAGTAGAAATCTTGCTAAATAATGATATAATACAAGATGATACAAATTTGGCAAGTAAAGAAGACAAGGATGAAGCCGAGCCAAAATTCGAAAGTGTGCCAAAAGAAGAGTTGAAAGAAAAGATCGATCCTGTTATTGCATCCCACGATCTAGATGATTCGAGGACGAATCATTTTCGAGAAAGAGAGCATGATACAGTACTATCCGGGAATCTTGAAGAGGTCATTTAGTAAATGACCTCATAATTAACTCATATATTCCAATTACAAGCTTCAAAGTAAAGCCTTTGTTCCAAGTGTTGAAAGTATCTATTCTAATGGTTCAAGAGTTAAAGAAGCCTTCAAATAAAACTAGACACAAGGATCAAAGCAATTTAATAGTATTTGAAGGAAAGATACATAATTGGAAGGAAAATGGTTGAAAGGGTATTTTAGTCATTTGATAATTAAAGTCTATTCTAGACTTTAATTATATTTTCAGATTTATTATATTGTTTAATTAGCCATGTTGGCCGAAATAAGCTAGCTTAATAATAGGACATGTTGTCCTTGATGTTAGGTAGTGTTTTTAGTTATCTAGGAGTTGTAGAGTCCTAATCTTTAAAGGACTCTTATTTGTGGTTCATTAGGCTACGAAATTCCACTCCATTTAAGTGGGATTTCAGCTATGTTATTATTATACTTGATATATTGATTTAAGGTTATTCCTTAGTTACTTTGTGTTTGATTCTCTATTTAGAGTTCATTCATGTTTGAGTTACTGTATCAATAAGTTTAGTTTATACTTATTGTGGTGTTTCAACCCCCATTGATAATAAACCTTACGGGAGGATTGTTTATTATATTCCCCATAAACTGTTCGGGATAGAGAAAGATCGGGCATTCAAACCGAAGATTAGTATTCGTACAACGGTTCCGCATCAGGTGGTATCAGAGCAAAAGGTTTATCTCTATCTTGGTTTATCTTTAATGCTTTCTTTAAATTTTGTTCAGAAAAATTTAAAAAAAATACTGTTCATGCTACTGTTCAACTGAGAACAAAAATCAATTTTAGATACTGTTCATCCGAGAGCAAAATCAGATTTTTCGTTACTGTTTATGCTACTGTTCATCCGAGAACAAATCGGATTTTTCGTTACAGTTCATTCTACTGTTCATCCGATAATTGAAAATCAAAAAAATCAAGAAACAACAAGATTGATTCGAATTTCAAGGGGCAGCCGTGAGTTCAAGAAGATCAACTTTCAAGAAAATGAAGAAGCTTAAAGACCCCATCTTTTTAAAGATTTCATCAAAATCATGCGCAAGATGAGGCAACAATTTGATCAAGAAGATGACAACTTTGGTTATGATGATAATAGGTATGGCTTCCACAATACAACAAATTCAAGATATGATGATTCCTATTTGTTTTCTTGTGAGCCGAAATATTATGACAAAATTCAGCAAGTTGACAACTCAATTGGTACAATCAAGATCCCATCTTTTGAAGGTACGAATAGGCCTGAATTATTATTTGAATGGATACATGAATTTCACAATATTTTTGCTATCCATAATTATTCGGAGGGTAAAAAGGTAAAGATGGAAGCCAAGAGTTTTTTTAGTAAGGAATCAATGTGGTGGCAAGAGGAATGTATGATTAGGCAAAGAGCGGGTCAACGACCTATTGATGGTTGGAATGAGTTGAAAGAGGTGATGAAACGGAAATTTGTGAACCCATATTACTTTGATGAACAAGCCAAACGTTTACAAAGGCTTAAACAAGGTTCTAGATCGATAGATGACTATTATGAAGAAATGCGATTAGCCATAATTCAAAATGACATTCATGAAACTAGGTAAGCTACATTGAATCGATTCTTAGACGGTTTGAATGATGATATTAGACCAATAGTGGATCATGTTGATATTATGGAGATGGTCGATCATGCGGAGCAAATTGAGAGGCAAATCACAGCGAAGAAGAAAGGGACTTATTCGGCTAAATTTCCAACTTGGAAAAAACCAAATCAGCACCCTTCAAATTCTTGTGTTGGGCAGTGGAAAAGTGAAGATAATAGCTATTTCGGGGCTGCCAAAACAGCCACAAATCAAGTAAAAGAAATAAAATCAGCCGCCATTCCATCTATGAAAGAACTATGGGAAGACTTGGATCGAATAGATGAATACAACAAAAATCGGAAAATTCAAGAAGAATCCTAGACCATAGTAGAAATCTTGCTAAATAATGATATAATACAAGATGATACAAATTTGGCAAGTAAAGAAGACAAGGATGAAGCCGAGCCAAAATTCGAAAGTGTGCCAAAAGAAGAGTTGAAAGAAAAGATCGATCCTGTTATTGCATCCCACGATCTAGATGATTCGAGGACGAATCATTTTCGAGAAAGAGAGCATGATACAGTACTATCCGGGAATCTTGAAGAGGTCATTTAGTAAATGACCTCATAATTAACTCATATATTCCAATTACAAGCTTCAAAGTAAAGCCTTTGTTCCAAGTGTTGAAAGTATCTATTCTAATGGTTCAAGAGTTAAAGAAGCCTTCAAATAAAACTAGACACAAGGATCAAAGCAATTTAATAGTATTTGAAGGAAAGATACATAATTGGAAGGAAAATGGTTGAAAGGGTATTTTAGTCATTTGATAATTAAAGTCTATTCTAGACTTTAATTATATTTTCAGATTTATTATATTGTTTAATTAGCCATGTTGGCCGAAATAAGCTAGCTTAATAATAGGACATGTTGTCCTTGATGTTAGGTAGTGTTTTTAGTTATCTAGGAGTTGTAGAGTCCTAATCTTTAAAGGACTCTTATTTGTGGTTCATTAGGCTACGAAATTCCACTCCATTTAAGTGGGATTTCAGCTATGTTATTATTATACTTGATATATTGATTTAAGGTTATTCCTTAGTTACTTTGTGTTTGATTCTCTATGTAGAGTTCATTCATGTTTGAGTTACTGTATCAATAAGTTTAGTTTATACTTATTGTGGTGTTTCAGGCCCATTGATAATCAACCTTACGGGAGGATTGTTGATTGTATTCCCCATAAACTGTTCGAGACAGAGAAAGATCGGGCATTCAAGCCGAACCTTAGTATCCGTACAACGGTTCCGCATTAGTTGGTATAAGAGCAAAAGGTTTATCTCTATCATGGTTTACCTATATTGCTTTCTTTAAATTTTGTTCAGAAAAATTAAACAAAAATACTGTTCACGCTACTGTTCATCCGAGAACAAAAATCAGTTTTTAGCTACTGTTCACAATACTGTTCATCCAAGAGAAAAATCAGATTTTTCATTACTGTTCATCCGAGTATTGAAAATCTAAAAAATCAAGAAACATCAAGATTGATTCGAATTTCAAAGGGCAGCCATGAGTTCAAGAAGATCAACTTTCAAGAAAATGAGGAAGCTTAAAGACCCCATCTTTGTAAAGATTTCAACAAAATCATGCGCAAGATGAGGCAACAATTTGATCAAGAAGATGACAACTTTGGTTATGATGATAAAAGGTATGGCTTCCACAATACAACAAATTCAAGATATGATGATTCCTATTTGTTTTCTTGTGAGCCGAAATATTATGACAAAATTCAGCAAGTTGACAACTCAATTGGTACAATCAAGATCCCATCTTTTGAAGGTACGAATAGGCCTGAATTATTATTTGAATGGATACATGAATTTCACAATATTTTTGCTATCCATAATTATCGCTTCCTCCTAGGCTTGCAGTGGCTACTAAAAATGAAACTGGAATGAGTTATGTGCCACCATCGGTAAACATAGGGGTTCCAACCGAGTTGACAACCACTTTGGCCATGTCAGCTCAAGTTTTTCATAATCAACAGCAACAGATAAATCAAAACTTTGTGGAGTTTTAAACATTTACCCACATAGGGAAGATGGAGTCATCGCAATGAGGTGGGAAGAGTCTTCTATAGAATAGGTAGAAAAGTGAATGGCCATAGATCTTCATAGGGTGTTAATCCTAACAAAGAGGTAGACTACGCTCTGATACCAATTGAAATACCCGAAGGGCATTTGCAATACCCGAAGGGGAGAACCTTAGAGGGGGATGAATAAGGTTCTCAAACTTTTTAAACTTTTCTACCAAATTCTTTTCCTAAGTGATCACCTTAACAACAATTATGTTCATTAAGCATATAAGGTGAATAAAAGAGTTATCACTTATGATACAGTCCCAACCTTGGGGCTGCCCAACTCAAGGGAACGTGCATTCAGATACAAAGAGGACTCCAAATTACATCTAGGAATGTTGTACAAGTCAACCTCTTAGTATCACAAGTGTACAAGGAATGGACAGCTTTGCTACTGTTTGGCAGAATGAACATATCTTTCGATATACTTATCCAATGGAGCTGATTCCAGTTGCATCTTAAATATAAGAGGCAGATCTACAACTTTCATGAAGATCACAAGATCAGATTCTGCGTTCTTGATATCCCATATTGTCGTGCAAGTTGGCCCAACAAGCTGTCCAGAATGGGGACGAATCTAAAGGGCATTTTAGTCTTTTTATGTACAATTAAAGTCTATACTAGACTTTAATTATTTTCAGCATATTTACTTATTATAATTTCGTGTATAGCAAGTAGTTGCTATAATAAAGGACATGTTGTCCATGTGTTAGTTAGTTGGTTAATAAGAGTCCTAATGCAACTAGGACTCTTCATAGATTAGTAGTTACTTTTATTTCAGCCACCAAGATAATAGGAACATGTGCCTATTATCTTGTTTAGGTAGTTACTTGATAGCAAGTTGTTATTCAAGAGTCCTAATTCTTCAAGGACTCTTATTTCCCTTTTCCTAGTTTGAGTTAGATTGGTTATCTTGTAACCGAAATACTCTATTTAATCGAGATTTCGGAAGCCATGTAACTTAGACTTGATATATTGATATTTTGATTAAGGTTAATCCTTTGATACTTGTTTATGACTTCCGGTTGAAGTTCATATTTCTTTAAGTTACTGTATCAACTAGTTGGTTTATCTAGTTGTGGTGTTTCAACCTCCATTGATACTTAGCCTTTCCGGGACTGTGTTAAGTGTATTCCCCCATAAACTATTCGAGATAGAGAAAGATCTGCTAATTAAGCCGAGTCTTGATATAACCCATCAAGATTTCGCATCAACTTAGATGACTTATGTGTGTGTATGCAACACATAGAAATACAAGATGATCAAGATTCTTATATGCAAAGCTAGTAAGAACAAACACACAAGTCATGGGAACTAGCATTTAGCAAGAGATATATACATCTATAAAGATCTCTAAATGCAAGTCCTATACCTAAGCCAAGGGAAAATATGACAAGCAATTAATCTAACTCCATATAAACAAATAAATCTCATACAATCAAGTTCATAAGAATATAAGCACAAGTATAATGTAAGAACTTGAAAGTAAAGGGATAGAGTTAGAAGATCAAACACAAGGATGTAGAGTGGTTCGATCACAAAGATATACATCCACTACCTTGGGACACACCCAAGGATTTTGGAAAATTCCACTATCTAGTCTTGATGGAGCTTACATGGAAGGACAAGCCATCAAATGGTCTTTTACACACTCATGTAACCTTCCAAGGGAAAGGCCAACTAATGGTCCTTATATGCACACTTGCAACCCTCTACCCATGGGAACTATTTCTCTAACCTAGTCTACCAAGTGAGGAGGTTTTACTAACACATTCAACCGTACTTCTATTTTGGGTTCACCACTCACTCTAATTCCTATGATTAAAAGAAAGATACACTCGAACTAATGGAGGCCCAAAACCACCACTCTCACATACAAGCCTTGCCACTCAACCCATTAAAAGAAAACTTAATCTCAACAAATGAGATTTTACATTTAAGCTCAAGAAAGAAAAGTCCCACTAAGGATTGTATATTACACTTGAAGCGCTAATTCATATTTGAGAATGAAAGAATAGATAGATGAAGCTCTTTCTCAAATAGAAATGTTTTGATGAATGATTGGAAGAATTAAGCTCATGAAAGTGTTTGATTTTCTTGTCTAAAACTTATAATCTAAGGCCCCTCTATTGGCATGATCAAAGAACAAAAAATCAGCCTAAAAGGCTATTTATAGGGTCCAAAAATAGCAAGCAAATCGAGTTACAACGACTATAATTTTGCCTTGATAATTTTTATAGCCGTTGGATTATTGGAACATTCAAAAGTAATAAAGTACAAAAGACACTTCGGTCGACCAAACAACACATGTTGGTCGACCGGACTTTATCAGGTCGCCCAAGGTCTTGGACCCGGTCGACCGGACTTTAGTCCATAAGTGGTTTTTCCACTTGATCAACTTTCTAATTTTCTCAAACTCACGCCTAAGTGTTTTTGAAAGATATTTAAAACATTTTAAAGATCACAGGAATTAACCAACACTTAAAGTATGTTTTACAAAACCTTTGAAAGATTAAATCAAAGTATGAAATATGGTTTTGAAAAGATGAAAGAGTATGAGCTTCATCATACTATAAACTATCATTCATCAAATAAGATTAGTCACAAGAGATATACCTATAAGCTTCTTGACTAATCTTCTTCTTGGTTTTCAAGTCTTCAAGATGAGTTCCTCTTTGAGCTTGAACTTGAGACCTTTGATCAACCTCTTCTTGTGATAAAGTCCTTTGTAGTCTTGACAAGTTGTACCACCTTAGACTTCAACACTTGTTGATCTTCCTTTGATTTTGCAATATCTTCCATTAGCATTGTGGATGAACATTTGGCTTGTGCTATGGAGACTTGCAAAATGAAGACTCTTCTTGTTTGTAGAATGGCCTTTCAAATCATCAAGAAGATCTTCCTTTGATTTTGCAATATCTTTCAATGGCACTGTGAATGACCTTTAAGCTTGTGCCATTGAAGACTTGCAAAATGTAGCTTCTTCTTGTTGTAGAATGATCTTTGATGTTCTCAAGAAGCTACATTTCAATGCATGTGTGAGTTCATAATATCCTATCATTGAAACACAAGCTCACACAAGCATTAGAACTTCTCAAAATGTCTTGTTATCATAAAAAACAAGATTGATCAGATTAGCCCTTAAGGCTTACAGAACGCTTCAGCAAATATTCGTGACCCTAGGATGAGGACCCATAGGTTTGTTTTAGGGTTGTTGACTCGGATTAGACAGAGGCTTTCGGGTAACCATCCACCCACATATAGGAACGCTTACCAGAGAAACTTAGATATTGAAGCTGAGTTCTTGACGGTCGATGCTAACAAGCGGAGAAGAGGTCATACTTGATGATAATGCATGGACATGGTTCCCAGTCAATAGCTAGTGTACCTATGGTGGCAAGAAAGAGGTTCGTTCCCGCCTCGGAACCAACCGGTACATTCAGACCGAAAGTGAGAACGGGGGAAAATTTAGTCAAGATTGGGGGACCCGAAGGGGCACCAGGAGCTTATCCTACCTTTCAGGTGTGTAAAACATATGGGAAGAGACTTGTCTTATATGTGGGGGGAAAGGATCTTCGGGTTAATCATTGTCAGGCACCGATTCAGGGTAATTTACAGTCTACTGCACTAGCACCGAGAGTTGGGGATTCAATGTTGAGGCCCAATGCCAGAGTATTCTCCATGACACAACATGGGACGAAAAATGCAATAGATATGGTGACATGTACATTTGTGTGTCATTTGAATGTGGTGTTTTCTTTTGTAATTTGCCGATAGCCATTTAGAATAGTTTAATGTGACAATTACAATAACTACTCAAAGGACGTTATTATGTTTAATACAATTACACAGTAGTAATACAACATAATAATGGAATGTTGTCTTTAATATTTCATCACAATGAAAAAGATACATCTCCCACTTGCACTAAAGACAACAAGTTTGCCTTTTAGTGCATATTGTACATAAGAACTATCTTTAAGACCAATCCTCTTGATATTGAATACCCATGCTACAAGTATGACGATCATTTTCATGATTTGTCTGCAGTATCGTCATTGGGTTGGCGACATTATCGTCTTTATGTTCTTGCAAATATTTACATCACCCTTATCAATAATCTCTCGGATTAGGTCATATCGCCTGAGTATATATTTGGACTTTTGGTAAGATCGTGGTTCCTTTGACTGAGATATGGCCCCATTGTTGTCACAATGGAGATCAATCGCATTCGCAATGGAAGGTACCACACCAAGTTCAGCAATGAAATTCCGGATCCAAAATGCCTTCTTAGCAGTATGTGATGTGGCTATATGAAGGGATTCATGGGCAGAAACTCATTCTAAACACAGAAACTCATTATATCCATGAGTCCTCCCCTGAAGGATCCGCTCATACAAAACGAATCAAAAAATGCAAAGAAAAACTTACGTTTCTTGGTTCAAGAATCTGATTCTTGAGTGAAAGATTCTGTCTTTGGGCTCTTAGCAACGATCACCTTGAGTCCTCCCTTGCGGAATTACTCCCTACTGGTATCCACTTAACGAAACGAACAGCGATTGCTAGCTCTTCGCTTTTCTGAGTTTCGGGAATTAGAGAGAAAAGGAGAGGCAGAGAACAAGAAATCTAATTTCTTGGTTTTAATATTGTTGCGGCTTAAGCATTAGTACTCTAGGGTTTTGGCCAAAAGAGGTTTATATAGGATGTGAGAGTTTGTTCCCAGAACCAACTCCCACGTCCTCAACCTCTTCCGGTAACGGAAGTCTATAACTCCCACGTCCCCTAGACTTCTGCTGGTAGTGGGAGTCTTTGTCGCATAATCACTCCCACGTAATCCTAGCAATAGCCAAATACCGAAAATGCCCATCTTTAATCTATAATTCAAATAATAAAGTTTTGTTATTCTCAGAAAATAAATGTCAGATACAATGAACCTAGACACATTATAGATTCATTGAATCTGGACATGAAGCTCGTTAACTCGTTTATGCGTGTGACCCTGTAGGTTCATATCACAATGGCAATGAAAACACACTTAGTAGTGTGAGTTCATAAATCACAAGCGGTCCCTAGCTGGACATTGTAACTACCAAAAGTGAATGAATTTACGGTGAAACCTAATATCAATCCACTATTTAATCCCTTTGTCTCGCGATATCCTATTTAAGCACAAGGTATGGTAGTCGTCACCCTTATTAAGCTTAATTGTATTTACGCTCGATCTCCGGGTAGACTGTTCCAACAAATAGTATTTGATAATCAGTTTATGAAATACATTTGAGCACGGCCATGCATTTAAAAAAATTTTCTCCCTATCGAGGGGCCCCTGGATATCTCTCTCTAATAAGGGAGGGGCAAATTCATTGCAATGCCTCTCACATTCAAGCCATGAAATGATACTACATCCGATCATTAGTCGTATTGATTACTCGATTAAAAGTAACATCCAACTGAGTCAAAACGTGGTTCCATTCATGCGAGAATCAATGGAGACATAAGGTCTAAGGATCCCAAAATAGTATTGAGGAAGTGATGCGAAACCGTTGTACGAATACGAAGGTTCGGCTTGCATGCCCGATCTTTCTCTATCTCGAACAGTTTATGGGGGAATATAAACAACCTTTCTCCCGCAAGGTTGAATATCAATGGGGCTAAAACACCACAATAAGTATAAACCAAGCTTATTGATACAGTAACTCAAACATGAATGAATTATGCCAGAGAATCAAACACAAACTAACTAAGGAATAACCTTAAATCAATATATCAAATCTAACAATAACATGGCTGAAATCCCTCTTAAATAGAGTGGAATTTCGTCCAAAAATAACCCACAAATAAGAGTCTTTTAAAGATTTGGACTCTACAACTCCTAGATAACTAAAAACACTACCTAACATCAAGGACAACATGTCCTATTATTTAGCTAGCTTATTTTGGTCAACATGGCTAATTAAACAATATAATAAATCTGAAATATAATTAAAGTCTAGAATAGACTTTAATTATCTAATGACTAAAATACCCTTTCAACCGTTTTCCTTCCAATTATGTATATTTCTTTCAAATGCTATTAGATGACTTTGATCCTTGTGTCTAGTTTTATTTGAAGGCTTCTTTAACTCTTGAACCTTTATAATAGATACTTTCAACACTTGGAAGCTCGTATTTCGAATGTTGTTGAGGTCATTTATCCAAATGACCTTTTTAAGCTTCATAGATGATCCCGTATCAGGAAGTAATATTTATGACTAAGGACCATGAAGTATTACTTCTCTAATGGATCACGTCCAATACAATGTATCCATATATATTGCATATATGATATGATTTGTATCAATTACACATGATCAGTAAAACATGATCATCAATCATACATCGTACTAGTTTTATTTCATTGTAAAGAACATTACATAAAACTAGGGACAACTAGAATAGTAATTGCATAAGCTAATGAGTTTTACTATCAAATCACACATTTGATGTTCAAAAGCAAAATTAACTATTCAGAGACATGCTCAAAAGAAATAAAACGTACAACATATGCTAATGGTCCTAGGGCACTACTATCACTATATACTCAGCTTTAGTTTTATAATCTGCAACAGTTCCCTGCTTTGAACTCCTCCAGCTCACAACACCTCTGTTGAGGCAACGGTTTGGAAAGTAGCATTAGTCTAACCACTTACAATGAGCTCATCTTCCCAACCATAGATTAAGAACGTATATTTAGTCTTTTGCAAGTACTTAATGAAGCGGAACCATGGTGTTTTATATCAAGGTTCGGCTTTTTAGCAGATCTTTCTCTATTTCGAATTAGTTTCCAAGGGGAATTTACTCAATGCAACTCCAAGAAGGCTAAGTAACAATGAAGGCTGAAACACCACAACTAGCGAACATATCAAGTTGATACAGTAACTCAAAGAATATGAAGTTCTACCGGAAATTCATAAACAAGTATCTAAGGAATAACCTTAACCAAAATATTAATATCTAACGTAAATATAAAGGTGGCCGAAATCACTCTTAAATAGAGGGAGATTTTGGTTCCATCCAACAATAAAAGGAAGAGTCCTTGAAGAAGTAGGACTCTTGGAAAACAACTTGCTATCAAGTAAAACACTTAAACAAGATAATAGACAACATGTCCTATTATCTTGCATCTAGACGGCTATAATAACAAACTAAGGATGAAATTAACTATGTGAAGATTCCTTCAAGAAGTAGGACTCTTAACAACTAGATAACTAACTCCTTAACCACTATGGCCAACATGTCCTTTATTATAGCAAATGCATGCTATACACGCCTAAATAAATGAAATAACATTGCTGAAAATAATTAAAGTCTAGAATAGACTTTAATGTACAAAAAGACTAAAATGCCCTTTAAATTCGTCCCAATTCTGGACAGCTTGTTGGGCCAACTTGCACGACAAGTTCGGATATTAAGAATGCAGAATCTGGTCTTGTGATCTTCACGAAAGTTGTAGATCTGCCTCTTATCTTTCATATGAAATTGGAATCAGCTCCATTGGATACCTATATCGAAAGATATGATTATTATTCCAAACAGTAGCAAAGCTGTCCATTCCTTGTACACTTGTGATACTTAAGAGGTTGACTTGTACAACATTCCTAGATGTAACTTAGAGTCTTCTTTGTATCTTAATACACATTCCCTTGAGTTGGGCAGCCCCGAGGTTGGTACTGCATCATCCCCTCCCTCTTGGAAAGGATTCGTCCTCGAATCATCCCCAAAATCAGCTTTATAATCTGAAAAATGTATAAAAGGGAGCAAGTTAGGAATATAGAATGTAGAAGGTGCACCGTGCTTACCTGTTAACTTGATTTTATGGCGGCTGTCCCAAAAGAAGTCTTCTTTCTTCCTTGGATTCAAGGCAGCAAGTTTGCTAACATGATGAACAAAACGTGTACAAAAACTTGCCATCTCAAATGTTGATCGAGTTTTATTTGCCATAGTTGAAGTCGGCCATTCTTCAAATGTATTAACTCTTGCCGGTTCAACTTTAATACCTTGTAAACTCATCATGCAACTAAGAAGATTAATAGAATGAGTGTAATAAACATAATGATTCATCTTAGTGTACATGGTTTGTGTCTTTAAAATAGTAAAAACAGCTCTAAGATGTTCAATATAAGGCTCTCGATTTTTACTATAAACAACTATATTATCAAAGTAAGAAATCGGATGTCTATACTTAAAAAGTATGTTATTAATATTGAGACTATCCGTATATAATCTAAAAGTCCTTTCTTGCTTTGGTACAATTTTTCCCTGATTAAGATAAGGACTTAAAGACATACTTACCTTCTTCTTTTCAAGAATTAAATCATCTTGCCTTCGAATTTTCTGATTTTTACCCGAATATGGCTTATATCTTTCACGATTTTGAAGGCTAATAAATAACCTTCTCGGCAATTCCTTTGGAAAATTATCCTTGAATTCCTGTAAAACATCAATGCATAGACTAGGTAGAGAAGAAGTTATAAGATCAAAAGAAAAGTTGTTAGAATGAGCAAACCTCGAGGCTTCTCTTAAATTCAGCAAAACGATGAGTTTGTTTGCTCTTAAAGTCCTATCTACCTTTCCCGAATTGACTAATAAACTCTCTTTCCTCTCTTTTTGCGAGCATGCCTTTTTTTCTCACAATGCTCACGGCTTTTTCATCATTTTTCCCTCGGTTTTTACCTCTTGGGTAGGATCACTCGTTTTTTGCAATTCACGCTCTTTCATTCTTTTCTCTCTACCCTTGGCTAATCTTTTTTGCATCTCACAAACTTGAATTGGTGACATAGGATGTAAAGTATATCGAATATTATCCATTGTAACCATGTAAACATTCCTTCGACCAATATGATCCACACACCTATCATATTGCCAAGGTCTTCCCAAAATTATGTGACTTGCGGTCATAGGGACCACATCACATATAACTGAATCCTGATATTGTCCAATGCTGAATTTAATCTCAACTTGTTTATCCACTTTAATCTCACCACTATCATTTAACCAGGAAAGCTTATATGGCATCAGATGTGCATTCAAGGGTAAATCTAATGATGAGAACTCATATACGGATGCTTCAACATTAATTTCAGATTTGAGACAGTTTGGTGTAAAGGTCATAACTTTTGATCCATGAATCCAATGGAGCTCATTCAAGATGCATTAGAACGCTAAGAGGCCGACCTACAACTTTCATGAAAACCACAAGATCAGATTATGTCTTTTTAGAATCCTAAATCGTCATTCAGTTTGCTATATCATGTTGTCCAGATTTTAGGCGACAAATATATCTTGTTTTCCAAGTTCAGTTAGTATTTAATTTTCAGCCTAGAAATAGTCATTTTTAGCCATTTAATTAGTCAAACTCTTTAGTTATTCAAGGAGTCTCTTAGTATAGTTTCAAGAAGTCATTTATATTTCCTAAATGTATTAAATTCAGTCAAAGAGGCCTCTGAATTCCCTTAGGTAAGCTGAATTTCGGGATTCACTTTTAAAGCCTTCATGTTTTGCCTATAAAAGGCCATCTAATGCTATGTAAAATTCAGACTTTGATAAATAGAAATAGACATTTGTCTTATGAGATTAAATTCTCTTTGTTGAGCTTTTATAGTTCAAGAACTTATCAAGATCGGTGAGCAAGATCTTGTGGCGTTCATCATACCTTTGGTTCTTGGTTCTCTTATAACCAACGGGTCAAGGTTTCCTTTGCTCTTGGTAAGATCAAACTAGATTCTCGATCTAGGGAGACCGCTGCCAATCTTTATACTTAGGGTTCTTGGATCATTATATACAAAGGGTCCTTCGTCCTATCCGCATCAATTGGTATCAGAGCTGAAATTAATGTTGAAGCATCCGTATATGTGTTCTCATCATTAAAACATGAAGGATTTTCAAGTGAATCCCGAAATTCAGCTTACCTAAGGGAATTCAAAGGCCTCTTTGACTGAATTTAATACATTTAGGAAATATAAATGACTTCTTGAAACTATACTAAGAGACTCCTTGAATAACTAAAGAGTTTGACTAATTAAATGGCTAAAAATGACTATTTCTAGGCTGAAAATTAAATACTAACTGAACTTGGAAAACAAGATATATTTGTCGCCTAAAATCTGGACAACATGATATAGCAAACTGAATGACGATTTAGGATTCTAAAAAGACATAATCTGATCTTGTGGTCTTCATGAAAGTTGTAGGTCTGCCTCTTAGCTTTCTAATGCATCTTGAATGAGCTCCATTGGATTCCTGGATTAAAAGTTATGACCTTTACACCAAACTGTCTCAAAGCTGAAATTAATGTTGAAGCATCCGTATATGAGTTCTCATCATCTAAAGAGGTAACCATATCAAAAGAGCAAACGTTAGTGCAACTACCGCTGTCAATAATAAGTAAACAAATCTTGTCTTGAACTGTGCACTTTGTTTGAAAAAGGTTGCTCATTTGTTGATGCAAATTATCTAAAGGCTGAGGATGTAAAAGTTGCATATTTACCAAAAGATAATTGTTGCCATCATCCGGAAAAGACTCCTTATTCTCGGCTTCTTTCTCCAAAATATTCTCCTCGGTTTCCTCCTCATCACTAACCCACGTTCCGTCGTCCATCATGATCATTGCGCTTTTATTTGGACAATCACGAGCAAAGTGACTCTTACCTCTACACTTAAAACATTTTCGATCATGTGTTGTAGTTGTATTAGCCCTCAAATCGGCTGGTTTTGATGTAGTTGAAATCTTTGCTTCCCCACTTCTACCCGTGGCTGTTTTTGCAATTCCCAAACTGCCCTTTGCTTGATTTGGGCTCGAAAAAATAGTAGAATTGTTTAGGGACTGATTTGGATGTTTCCAAGTTTGGAAATTTGCCGAATAAGTCCTTGAACTTTTCTCTTTTTGTTGCCTCTCAATCTGTTCAGCATAATAAACCATATCAATAAGATTACGAAGGTTAGCACGTTTTACCTTGGGTCTAATTTTGTCATTTAGACCAGTCAAGAAACGCGCCAAAGTAGCCTCATCATCTTCCCGAATATTTGATCTAATCATCGCCATCTCCATATCTTTGTAATATTCATCAACGGTCTTTGTCCCATGCCTCAATCTTTGTAATTGATTGTATAAATCACGAGTATAATTTTGAGGTACAAATCTTCGTGTCATGACCGCTTTCATATCATCCCATGAATCAATTTGTCTTTGTCCCAATCTCCTCCGTTCATTGGACTCATTATCCCAACAAATTGCTGCATACTCTCCAAACTCCATGGCTGCCAATTTAACCTTTCTCTCTTCCGAATAATTGGGAACATAAAAAACATGGTTAACTTTGCGAGTCCAATCTAAAAATAATTGAGGATCGTTTGTACCTTGGAAAGATGGGATCTTTGTCTTTATTGCACCAAGATTATGATCATACCTTCGATTTGGAAATTATCCTCCATTCTTGGAATAGCTCTCGGCACAAAAGGAGTATTTTCCCTTCTTTGCCGCAAGATGCCTCTCCAAGTTTGTTCAGTGGATTCTTGAGAGTCTTGATCATCTTCAACATCAATGGTTGCGGCTTTCCCTTTACCCGCTTGTGATGCGGGACCATCTAGAGGGCTGCCTCATGTAAGGCATCCCTTATCAAACATCGTAGGACCAATGACTAGATCAAGAACCAAGCAAGTCAATCAACAATTATCTACATTGATCCGAGAACTAAAGCACAAAGAGGAATCAAAGCTACATCTAGAAGATGAAGTTCAAGTTCAACTAATAACTCTTGAAGACATTCAATTCGGCCCAAACAAGCAAAGTGGCTAAAAAGGGCATTTTAGTCTTTTTACACATTAAAGTCTATTCTAGCCTATTCTAGACTTTAATTATATTCAGCAAGTTATTCTTAGGCGTGTGTAGCCTAATTGCTTTAATAAAGGACATGTTGTCCAAGTGTTTGTTAGTTAGTTATTAAAGAGTCCTCATACTTCTAGGACTCTTCATTTGTTTGTTACTTGCTTGTTATTCTAGCCACCTAGAATTCAAGATAATAGGACATATTGTCTATTATCTTGTTTAAGTGTTTTACTTGATAGCAAGTTGTTTTCCAAGAGTCCTACTTCTTCAAGGACTCTTTTATGCTTTTCCTTTTTATTGTTGGAACCGAAATCCCTCTATTTAAAGAGTGATTTCGGCCACCTTTAAAGGTAGACTTGATATATTGATATTTTGATTAAGGTTATTCCTTAGATACTTGTTTATGAATTTCCGGTAGAACTTCATATTCTTTGAGTTACTGTATCAACTAGCTTGTTTCTCTAGTTGTGGTGTTTCAGCCTTCATTGATACTTAGCTTGTTTGGAGTTGTGTTGAGTATATTCCCATAGAAACTATTTCGAGATAGAGAAAGATCTGCTAAAAAGCCGAACCTTGATATAAAACATCACGGTTTCGCATCAAGTGGTATTAGAGCAAAAGGTTGATCCCTATCTTGGTGTACCTTACGCTTTCAAAAAAAATTCTTGTTTGCTTGGAATTGACCGAGAAATTTACAAAAAAAAATATTACACCATACGCAAAAGCCACCAGGAAGTAAAGAAATTGGCAGCCGGGTTATCCTAGTTAGACACGGATCAAACCAAAAGCAAACTTCCTTGTTCGTTTGGACACAAAGGAATTGGCACTTGTTCCCTCTTGTTCTTGAATTAGTCGCAATCAAACTCATCAAATCAAGGTAATATCTTCCTGACACGGAGTTTTTGATAAAGGCGGCCAAGAAAAGAGCAAGTCTAAAGGTAAAAGGTAAAGAAAGAAATCAAGAAAACAATTTTTTTTCAAATATTTTAAATTTTCGGTTACTGTTCACAACACTATTCATCCGAGAATTAAAATCAATTTTCAAGAAAATCAAGAAGCGTAAAGGTTACATCTTTTTAACAATTACTCTTATTCTTTCTTTCTTAACTATTCGTGTAGGTCAAGATAGGAATTATTTCCACTATTTTTCAGCGTTTCATCAACACAACATAAGGAACCTTTAAATTCATCTAGAGATGGAAGTTCTTGAGAAGTATTGTTGGAATATTGTGATCAATTTTCTTTCCTACCTAACAATTTGTGTGATTCTTTTTCTTTGCAGAGATAATGTCTTTTGATGAAGGTACTTCGCAGCAAGGTGCCATTGACGGTGATAAGCTCTTTAAAGAATCAATGCAACAATCAATGAAAACTTTGATGCAATCCATAAATGATCTTCAATATCGGATGGAGAATCTTGAAATCAAGAACCATTCGGATAAGGGCAAATCCACGGCAAAACATGATCAAGAAGATCAAGATTCTCAAGAATCCTTTGAGCAAAACTTAAGGGACAACTTTCGGCACAATAGGGACTTTCAGCCAAGAGTCATTCCAAGAATGATGGACAATTTGGCCTATGAACCGAGACCAAATCATAAAAAAAAAAGAAGGTATGAGCAGAGAGCAAATGTTCAAGATCAAAGGTATGATAATAATCTTGGTGCTATCAAAACCAAGATCCCTTCTTTCCAAGGTACAAATGATCCTCAATTATTTTTAGATTGGACTCGAAAAGTTAACCATGTTTTTTATGTTCACAATTATTCGGAAGAGAAAAAGGTTAAATTAGCAGCCATGGAGTTTGGAGACTATGCATCAATTTGGTGGGATAATGAGATCAATGAACGGAGAAGATCGGGACAAAGACCAATTGATTCATGGAAGGATATGAAAGCGGTCATGACACGACGATTTGTACCTCAAAGTTATACTCGTGATTTGTACAATCAACTACAAAGATTGAGGAAAGGGACAAAGACCATTGATGAATATTACAAAGAAATGGAGATGGCCATGATTAGATCAAACATCCAGGAAGATAATGAGGCTACTTTGGCGCGTTTCTTGGCTGGTCTAAATGACAAAATTAGACCCAAGGTAGAACGTGCTAACCTTCGTAATCTTATTCATATGGTTTATTTTTCTGAACAAATTGAGAGGCAGCAAAAAGAGAAGAGTTCAAGGACTTATTCGGCAAATTTCCAAGCTTGAAAACGGCCAAATCAGTCCCTAAACAATTCTACTGTTTTGCCGAGCCCAAATGATGCAAAGGGCAGTTTGGGAAGTGCAAAAACAGCCGCGGATCTTATTGGGGCAGCAAGGGTATCCACTACATCAAAACCGACCGATTTGAGGGCTAAACCAACTACATCAAATGATCGGGAATGTTTCAAGTGTAGAGGTAAGGGTCACTTTGCTCGGGATTGTCCAAATAAAAGCGCAATGATCATGATGGACGACGGAACGTGGGTTAGTGATGAAGAGGAAACCGAGGAGCCATTTTTGGGAGATGAAGCTGAAGGTAATGGTGAGTTTCCAATTGATGATAGTAATCTTCTATTGGTAAATATGCAACTTCTACATTCTCAACCTTTAGATGATTTGCCTCAACACCGTAGTAATCTCTTTCAAACTAAGTGCAATGTTGAAGATAAAACTTGTTTGGTTATTGTTGATAATGGTAGTTGCACTAACGTTTGCTCTTATGAGAAGGTAACCGCTTTGGATTTGCCTATGAAAGCACATCCGATGCCGTACAAGCTTTCTTGGTTAAATAATAGCGGAGAGATTAAGGTAGTTAAACAAGTGGAGGTTAATTTCAGCATTGGGAAGTTCAAAGACACAATTTTATGTGATGTGGTACCTATGACCGCAAGTCACATTATTTTGGGAAGACCTTGGCAATATGATAGGTTCGCGGATCATATTGGTCGAAGGAATGTTTACATGGCTACAAAAGATAACATTCGGTACACATTGCATCCTATGACACCGAATCAAGTTTGTGAGGTTCAAAGAAAATTAACCGAGGGGAGAGAAAAGAGATTAAAAGAGCATGAGTTGAAAAAAATGAGTGAACCTATCCCTGAGGTAAAATCCGAGGTAAAAAAGGATGAAAAAGCTGTGAGCATTGTGAGAAAAAAGGCATGCTCACTAAGGAGAATAAAGAATGTTTATTTATCAATTTTGGGAAAGGTAGATAGGGCTTTACGTGCAAACAAACCCCTTGTTTTATTGATTTTCAGAGAAATCGAGAGGTTTACTCAAACTAACACCTTTTCTTTTGATCTTTTAACTTCTTCTCTACCTAGTCTATGTGTTTATGTTTTGCAGGAATTCAAGGATATGTTTCCTAAGGAGTTACCGAGAGGTTTACCCCCAATCCGATGCATAGAACATCAAATCGACTTCATTCCGGGATCAAATCTTCCAAATAGGGCAGCCTATAGAGAAAATACGGATAAGACCCTAGAAATACAAAGGCAAGTCAATTTACTCTTAGAAAAAGAGCAAGTACGTGAATCTTTAAGTCTTTGTGCTAGTCCGGTTATTTTGGTACCTAAGAAAGATGGCACTTTTAGATTATGTACGGATTGTCGCGATATTAATAAGATAACTATTAAATATAGACATCCTATACCTCGCTTAGATGAGTTAAGTGGTTTCTTTATTCTTTTCTAAAATTGATTTAACTCAAGGCTATCACCAAATTAGAATGAAAGAAGGTGATGAATGGAAAACTGCGTTTAAGACTAAATATGGTTTATATGAATTGATTGTTATGCCTTTTGGTCTAAGTAATGCACCTAGTACTTTCATGAGATTAATGAACTACATATTTCGGCATTGTTTTGGCAAATTTGTGGTAGTTTATTTTGATGATATTTTTGTTTATGGTAAAACCTTAGAAGGGCATATTCAACATCTTAAGGCTGTTTTTACTATATTAAGACAGCAAACATTGTATGCCTAGCTTGAAAAATGCGTGTTTTGCACTAATTCTATTAACTTTCTTGGATACATTGTTAGTTCAAGTGGATTTCAGGTTGATCCGGCCAAAAATTGAGTCAATTATAAGCTGGCCGAGACCAACAACCGTAACATAAGTCCGTTCATTCTATGGTTTAGCAATCTTTTATAGGCGATTTGTTCGTGATTTTAGCTCAATTGTCGCGCCATTGAATGAAGTTGTGAAGAAAGATGTATCATTTTTTTTGGGATAAGCCGCAAGAAGAGAGCTTCATTAATTAAGCTTAAGAAATTGCTAACTTCTTCCCCTATTTTATCTTTACCTCAATTTAATCTAACTTTTGAAGTTGAATGTGATGCTTCAGGTATAGGTATTGGGGCTGTTTTGCAACAACAAGGCAAACCTTTAGCATATTTTAGTGAGAAATTAAGTGGTGCTTCATTTAATTATCCTACATATGATAAAGAGTTGTACGCTATTGTTAGAGCTTTGAAAACATGGCAGCATTACTTGATTGCAAAAGAATTTGTCATCCACACGGATCATGAATCAATCAAGTATCTCAAAGGACAACGTAAGCTAAACAAGAGACATGCAAGGTGGGTTTCCTTTATTGATAGCTTTCCTTATATAATCAAATACAAGAAAGGTAAGAAAAACATTGTTGCAGATGCTTTATCTAGAAGGTACACTTTACTTTCAATTATGCATGCTAAATTACTTGGTTTTGAACATTTAAAAGCATTGTATAAATATGATAAATATTTTTCTGATTTATATTCAGCATGTAATGTCTCGGCTAAAAAGGATTTTTACAAATTTGAAGATTTCTTGTTTAAAGACAATAGATTATGTGTACCATCTTGTTCTATGAGAGAATTAATTGTTAGAGAGGCGCATAGTGGCGGCTTAATGGGACATTTTGGTGTTTTTAAAACTTTAGATATTTTACAAGAACACTTTTATTGGCCTAAAATGAAAAGAGATGTGAGGAAAATTTGTGATCTTTGTTTTAAGTGGAAACAGGCAAAAAGTACTTCAAAGGCTCACGGATTGCTCATGCCTTTACCAATTCCCTCTTCACCATGGATTGATCTTTCCATGGATTTTATTCTTGGTTTACCAACATCCAAAAGAGGTAATGATAGTATAATGGTTGTTGTTGATAGATTTTCTAAAATGGCTCATTTTATCCCTTGTAGGAAAACTAATGATGCAAGCCATGTTTCGGATCTATTCTTCAAAGAAGTCATTCGGTTGCATGGTATTCCAAAAACAATCGTAAGTGATAGGGACGCAAAGTTCCTAAGTTACTTTTGGAAAACCTTATGGAGTAAGTTGGGGACTAAGTTACTATTTTCTACTTCAAGTCATCCCCAAACCGAGGTAACCAATAGAACTCTAGGGGTTTTACTTAGAGCACTCATTCAAAAGAATTTAAAACGGTGGGAAGAATGTTTACCTATTGCTGAATTTGCATATAATCGTACTTTACATTCAACTACTAATAATTCACCTTTTGAAGTTGTTTACGGTTTTAACCCCCTAACCCCTTTAGATCTAACACCTCTTCCTATTGATGAGTACTATAATATAGAAGGTGATTCAAGGGCTGATTTTGTCCAAAGAATACTGAAGGGATTCATGGGCGAAAACTCGTTCCAAACACCCATGGATCCTCCCCTGAAGGATCCGCTCATACGTAAACGAATCGAAAAACAACGAAAAAGACTTACGTTTTGGGGTTCAAGAATCGGATTCTTGAATGGAAGAAGCTGTTTCTTGGATCGAATGCTGCCACCGATTGATCTCCCTTTGCGGAAAGTCCCTCTACCGGTATCCACGCGACGAAACGGGCAGCGATTGCTAGCTCTTCGTTTTTCTGGGTTTCGGGAATTAGAGAGAAAAGGGAGAGACAGAAAACTGTTTTCTAGATCTCAAGGTATTTCGGCTGAAAGCATTGGGTCTCTAGGGTTTCGGCCAAGAGATCATTATATAGGGTGTGAGAGTTTGTTCCCAGAACTAAATCTCACGTCCTCAACTTCTCTCGGCAGTGGGAGTCTAAACTCCCACGTCCTATCAATCTCTTTTAGCAGTGGGAGTCTATAACTCCCACGTACACTAGACTTCTGCTGGTAGTGGGAGTCTTTATCGGATAATAACTCCCACGTAATTCCAGCTATACCGAAAATGCCCCTTATCTCTAATTCGAATAATAACACTTTATTATTCTCAGAAAAGTGAATGTCAGATATAATGAACCTAGACACATTCTAGATTCATTGAATCTGGACATGAAGCTCGTTAGCTCGTCTATGCGTGTGACCCTGTAGGTTCATATCACAATGGCAATGAAAACACACTTAGTAGTAGTGTGAGTTCATAAATCACAAGCGGTCCCTAGCAGGACATTGTGACTACCCAAAGTGAATGAATATACAACGGAACCTAATATCAATCTACTATTTAATCCCTTTGTCTCGCGATATCCTAATTAAGCATAAGGCATAGTGGTCGCCACCCTTATTAAGCTTAATTGTATTTATGCTCGATCTCCGTGTAGACTGTTTCGACAAATAGCATTTGATAACCACTTTATCAAATACATTTGAGCACGGCCATGCATTTAAACAGTCTTTCCCTATTGAGGGCCCATGGATATCTCTCTCAATAATAGAGAGGACAAATTCCTTACAATGTCTCTCACATTCAAGCTATGATAGGACACTACATCCGATCATCAATCGTATTGATTACTCGTTACAAGTAACGTCCGATCGAGTCAAAACGTGGCTCCATTCATATTAGAATCAATGAAGACATAAGGTCTAAGGATTCTAAAATAGTATTGAGGAAGTAATACTTATGACTTAAGACCATGAAGTATTACTTCTCTGACGGATCACGTCCAATACAATGTATCCCTATATATTGCATCTATGATGTGATTTGTATCCATTACACATGATCAGTAAAACAAGATCATCAATCAACAATCATACTAGTTTTATTTCATAGTAATTAAGCATTACATAAAACTAGGGACTTCTAGAATAGTAATTACATAAGCTAATGAGTTTTACTATCAAATCACACATTTGATAATCAAAAGAAAAATTAACTATTCAATTACATGCTCAAAAGATAATAAAACGCACAACATGTGCTAATGGTCCTAGGGCACTACTAACAAATACATCATGAAGTTGCCGCCAACATCAAAAAGAAGAATGAGCGTATTACAATGCAAGCCAGCAAAGGCCGCAAAGCAATCACCTTTGAAGCTGGTGATTGGGTTTGGATACATTTTAGGAAGGATAGATTTCCTAAAGAAAGAAAATCTAAACTTCATCCCCGAGGTGATGGACCTTTTCAAGTCGTGGCCAAGATTAGTGAGAACACATACAAAATCAACTTGGAAGGTAAGTATGGAGTCCATTCCATTTTTAATGTTGTTGATTTATCTCCTTTTGATTTTGATTCAGATTATGTTGATCACGATAATGATTCGGGGTCGAATCCTTTTCAAGAAGGAGGGGATGATGTGGGACCATCTAGAGGGCTGCCTCATATAAGGCATCCCTTATCAAACATCATAGGACCAATGACTAGATCAAGAACCAAGCAAGTCAATCAACAATTATCTACATTGATCCGAGAACTAAAGCACAAAGAGGAATCAAAGCTACATCTAGAAGATGAAGTTAAAGTTCAACTAATAACTCTTGAAGACATTCAATTCGGCCCAAACAAGCAAAGTGGCTAAATAAGGCATTTTAGTCTCTTTACACATTAAAGTCTATTCTAGCCTATTCTAGACTATTCTAGACTTTAATTATATTCAGCAAGTTATTCTTAGGCATGTGTAGCCTAATTGCTTTAATAAAGGACATGTTGTCCAAGTGTTTGTTAGTTAGTTATTAAAGAGTCCTCATACTTCAAGGACTCTTCATTTGTTTGTTACTTGCTTGTTATTCTAGCCGCCTAGAATGCAAGATAATAGGAAATGTTGTCTATTATCTTGTTTAAGTGTTTTACTTGATAGCAAGTTGTTTTCCAAGAGTCCTACTTCTTCAAGGACTCTTTTATGCTTTTCCTTTTTATTGTTGGAACCGAAATCCCTCTATTTAAAGAGTGATTTCGGCAACCTTTAAAGGTAGACTTGATATATTGATATTTTGATTAAGGTTATTCCTTAGATACTTGTTTATGAATTTCTGGTAGAACTTCATATTCTTTGAGTTACTATATCAACTAGCTTGTTTCTCTAGTTGTGGTGTTTCATCCTTCATTGATACTTAGCCTGCTTGGAGTTATGTTGAGTATATTCCCATAGAAACTATTTCGAGATAGAGAAAGATCTGCTAAAAATCCAAACCTTGATATAAAACATCACGGTTTCGGATCACTTCTTCTTCAAGATATCAGCCTCTTCTTGGAGCATAGGGATGCCTCTTGTGGTAATTGGGGTTGTGGTACTTGTGGTTGTGGAACTTGTGCATCCATTCGAAGAGTAAGAACTTGCACGACTTTGTTGAGCTCATTTATACTTTGCATTTGTTGAGCAAGAGATCCCTTACAAATTTGTCATTTACCAAGCTTTCAGATTGCTTTGAAGTTGACATATTTGTTCTCTCAAATTTTAAGTGAATCTCTCAATTATTCCTTGAAACTTTGTAAAATAATTTCAACTCTAGAAGGCTTTAAAGATGAAAGCCAAGAATTGGAATCCTAAGGGGAGGGGATATACGACTGAAAAATAATGGGAATTGAAGTCCTAGACCTATAAGGAAAATGAAACTAATAAGAAATCCTAGACCTAAAAGGAAAAGTAAAAACAGGAATTCTAGTCCTATAAGAAAGAGGAATTTGCAATCCTAAACCTAAGAGGAAAAGAACTACCTTGAAGTATCCTTGTGTATGTAGGACTCTTTGACCTCAATTTTTCTTTGTTGAATTAGGAAACAATTTTATGAAAGTTCCGTAATCTTTTCTTGCTCTTTTGCTCCTTGTAATTTTTTTCACTTTTTTTTTATATTTTTTGCCGAAAATTGGGAGACCAAGATAAGGTAATTTGGTTTCTTTCTTTCTTTTGTCTTTGTCAGGAATCAAGAAACCAAGAATTCATGATGATTGGTTCTTGTCTTTGATTTTCTTTTTCTTCTCGGCTAAATATAATAAAATAGAGAAGAATTTTTTTTTTATTATTTTTTTTTTATCAAGAAAGCAAGAAAAGATACACCAAGAAAGAGATCAACCTTGAGCTCTGATACCAATATGATGAGGAACCTTGATGGAATCAAGATTCGACACAAGGAAAAGAGGATCTTACTCTATCTTCAACTTAGTTCACCGGGAATGCCTCACTACAACCTCCAAGCAGCGATAATCACTTCACTACCTAGGCAGAAGAACACTAAATGGATGAAGAAACAACACAACAAGGGAACTAGCTTGTTGATTAGTAACAATGAAAGGAAGATCTAAAAAGAAATTCAATTCACAAAGTAACAAAGGAATAAACCTCACAATTATATTATATCAAGTCTAAGTAAAAAGTGACCGAAACCCCTCTTTATATAGAGGTGGATTTCGACTGAAAAGCCCTAAACAATCCAGGTCCTAAATGGACTAGGAAATAAAACAATTGCAAGTATAGTAAACTACCTAATACTTGCTAAAGAATAAAATACTTATTTGAACAACATGTCCTTTATTATTTCGGCTAAAACTAAAAGAAATAATAAAACATAAAGCTGAAAATTAATTAAAGTCTAAGACAGACTTTAATGTACAAAATGTCAAAAATGCCCTTAGCCACTTTGTGTGTTTGAGCCGTGAACTTCTATCTTCAAAGTAATGCGATGAACTATTATTTGATCTTTCAAATGTAACCTTGCTTATTCTTTGACTTGGTTCTCTCGGATGAAAGTGGATAACACTTGATTCAACCTTTCTCTTCTAGCTCTTGTCATGGGGCCTTGGACATTGTTCATTGGATCACTTGAGTAGCTTTTTCTTTGGATGTCCTCATCACTCACACACTCTCTCTCTCTCTCTCTCTCTCCCCACAGAAGAACAAAGAAAATTTTGACTCGGATGACGATACATTTGTTAGTAGTGCCCTAGGACCATTAGCATATGTTGTACGTTTTATATCTTTTTTAGCATTTCAACTGAATAGTTAATTTTTCTTATGAACATCAAATGCGTGATTTGATAGTAAAACTCATTTGCTTATGTAATTACTATTCTAGTTGTCCCTAGTTTTATATAATCTATTTTACAATGAAATAAAACTAGTATGATGTTTGATTGATGATTATGTTTTACTAATCATGTGTAATGAGTACAAATCATATCATAGATGCAATGTATTGAGATATATCGTATCGGACGTGATCCGTTAGAGAAGTAATACTTCATGGTCCTTAGTCATAAGTATTACTTCCTCAATACTATTTTAGAATCCTTAGACCTTATGTCTCCATTGATTCTAGCATGAATGGAGCCACGTTTTGACTCAGTCGTACGTTGCTTTTAATCGAGTAATCAATACGACTGATGATCAGATGTAGTGTCCTATCATGGCTTGAATGTGAGAGGCATTGTAAGGAATTTGTCATTCTCTTATTAGAGAGAGATATCCATGGGCCCCTCGATAAGGAGAAACTGTTTAAATGCATGGCCGTGCTCAAATATATTTGATAAAGTGGTTATCAAATACTATTTGTTGTAACAGTTTACCCGGAGATCGAACATAAATACAATTAAGCTTAATAAGGGTGACGACTACCATGCCGTATGCTTAATTAGGATATCACGAGACAAAGGGATTAAATAGTGGGTTGATATTAGGTTCCGTTGTATATTCATTCACTTTGGGTAGTCACAATGTCCTGCTAGGGACCGCTTGTGATTTATGAACTCACACTACTACTAAGTGTGTTTTCATTGCCATTGTGATATGAACCTACAGGGTCACACACATAGACGAGCTAACGAGCTTCATGTCCAGATTCAATGAATCTAGAATGTGTCTAGGTTCATTGTATCTGACATTTATTTTTCTGATAATAATAAAACGTCATTATTCGAAATAGAGATAGGGGCAATTTCGGTATTTAACTATAGCTGGGATTACGTGGGAGTTATTATCCGATAAAGACTCCCACTACCAGCAGAGGTCTAGGGGGCGTGGGAGTAAAAGACTTCCACTGCCAGAAGAGGTGGATCGGACGTGGGAGTTGTTCTGGAAACAACCTCTCACTCCCTATATAAAGCTCTCTTGGCCGAAACCCTAGTGTGAGACATTTTCTGCCGAAATACCAAAACCACCAGAAATCAGATTTCTAGTTCGGCCTCTCCCTTTCTCTCTAATTCACGAATCTCAGAAGAACAAAGAGCTAGCACTCGCTGCCCGTTTCGTCGCGTGGATACCAATAGGGAATAATTCCGCAAGGGAGGACTCAAGGTGATCATTGCATCCGAGCCTTAAAGACAGAATCTTTCATTCAAGAATCAGATTCTTGAGCCAAGAAACGTAAGTCATTTTCTTGTATTTTTCGATTCGTTTTGTATGAGCGGATCCTTCAAGGGAGGACTCATGGGTGTTTGGAACGAGTTTCCGCCCATGAATCCCTTTAACATTGATCGAAGAAAGGTCAAGAAGACTAAGAGGTAGGAAAAATGAGGATAACAATATGGGAACCATCAAGATGGAGATTCCACCATTTCAAGGGAAGAAATATCCGGATGCTTACATTGATTGGGAGAAGAAAATGGAATTAATTTTCTATTGTCATGTCTATTCTAATCTCAAAAAGGTAAAACTCCCCGCCGCCAATTTTTCTGATTATACAATAACTTGGTGGGATCAATGTGTGAGTAGTAGGAAGAGAAATGGAGAAAGACCTAGTCATACTTGGGCTAACATGAAGGTTGTCATGAGAAAAAGCTTTGCGCCTAGCCAGTACTACCGTGGCTTGTACAACAAGTTGCAAAGTCTTAAATAGGAAAGCAAGAATGTTGATGAATATTTCAAGGAAATAGAAAATGCCATGATACGAGCCGATATTGAGGAAGATATAGAGGCAACCATGGCTCGTTTCTTGTATGGATTAAACACTGAACTTAGGGATCAAGTGGAGATGTACCATCATGTGGAGTTTGAAGACATGGTACATGCATCCATCAAAGTGGAGCAACAACTCAAGAGGGAGAGAAAGGGGGGGGGGGATTCGCGCACTAATTTTTGGAAGGCAAGCACTCCAAAAAAAATCCGAAAAGTCAAAACTTTCTTCTTCCTCTAAACCTTCAAAGTTTGGAAAAAACCCTGAAAATCCTCCAAAAGGTACTGCAGATCATTCTACTTCTAGAAATCGTGATATTAAATATTTTTAATGTCAGGTCGGGGTCATATTGTAAGTGAATGCCCAAACAAGCTTGATATGATAATTAGGTAAGATGGAGAAATTGAAAGTCAAAATGAAGAAACCATGACATCTGGTGAAGAGTTTGATGAAGAAGAAGTAGCAATGCAAGGAGACTTGTTGGTAACAAGGAGAAGTTTGAATGCACAACTTAAGGTTGAGGGTGATGCCCATCTGGAGAACCTTTTCCACACAAGTTGTTACGTCAATGAAAAAGTATGTAGTGTTATCATAGATGAGGGAAGTTGTGCTAATGTTGCAAGTATTTCCATGGTTGACAAACTATGACTGCCAACATTAAAGAACCCAAAGCAATATCGGATCCAATGGCTCAATGATAGTGGAGAATTTAGGGTGTCCAAGCAAGTCATGGTTCCATTCAAGATTGGAAAATATGAAGATGAAGTTTTGTGTGACATAGTTCTTATCCAAACTAGTCATTTGTTGTTAAGAAGGCCATGTCAATATGATAGGCAAGTGAACCACAATGGCTTCACCAACAAGTATTCATTTGTATTAAAAAAAATCAGCCTATCATCCTATCCACAAGGAAGCTTGACATCATAGCTAGTCCTAAACACAAAGGATACCAAGAGAAGTGCTCGACAACTCTAGTATCTCTTTTCCACCTAGCTCTAGGATTCATCTTACCTTTTCTTTTTTCTTTTCTTTTTATTTTCAAATAAGTCCATGATTTTTTATTCGTGCCTTTTCCTTGCTCCTTGGTGTTCATATTCCCAAAACGATCAAGATTCGAGGACGAATCTTTTTGAAGAAAGAGGGAATGATGAGGACTTGGACAACATTGAGACAATTTGGTGTATTGGGTATAACTTTCGATATAGGAATCCAATGGAGCTGATTAGAGAGGAATTGGAAAGCTAAGGGGCATATCTAAAACTTTCATGAAGACCACAAGATCAGATTCTGCCGTTTTGGTGTTCTAAATAATCTCTCAAGTTTCTACAACTAGCTGTCCAAATGTTTAGGCGAATTTTAATCTTGTTTTCCAAGTTTAATTATTATCTAATTAAGTTCTTTTTATTAATTCAGAATTTTGGCTTAAATAAGTACATGTTGTCCATTAGTTATTTAATTTAAGCCTTGGTATTTGTTTAGTTAATTACTATGCTTGTTAGAGTCCAAATCCAATTAGGATTTGACTAGTCAGTATTTGTTTTGTTAGTTTGCTATATTTGTTCTATCTTTAAGAGTCCAAATCCAATTAGGATTTGTAATAGGTTTTGGCTGAAATCTTTCTCTATATAAAGGAGATTTCACCAACATTATTATTAAGTTGATATACAATATATTTTTGGAATATAATGTGATACCCATTGGATATAATGATCCAAGTGTTAGTAGTGCCCTAGGACCATTAGCATATGTTGTACGTTTTATATCTTTTTGAGCATTTCATCTGAATAGTTAATTTTGCTTATGAACATCAAATCCGTGATTTGATAGTAAAATTCGTTTACTTATGTAATTACTATTCTAGTTGTCCCTAGTTTTATGTAATCTATTTTACAATGAAATAAAACTAGTATGATGTTTGATTGATGATTATGTTTTACTAATCATGTGTAATGAGTACAAATCATATCATAGATGCAATATATTGAGATATATTGTATCGGACGTGATCCGTTAGAGAAGTAATACTTCATGGTCCTTAGTCATAAGTATTACTTCCTCAATACTATTTTAGAATCATTAGACCTTATGTCTCCATTGATTCTAGCATTAATGGAGCCACGTTTTGACTCAGTCGTTGCTTTTAATCGAGTAATCAATATGACTGATGATCGGATGTAGTGTCCTAGTATGATCAATTGAAAAAATGTGCAAAGCAAAACAAAGATATGAAGCTTAAAGTTGAATCTTTGCTTGATGAAAGATCTAAGTTGCTTGATGAAAATAAGAAGTTGTGTGATGATGTTAATTGCTTGAAATGTGAAAATGAAAGTCTTATTACTACTTGCAATACATCTTCATTACAATACATAGAAGCTTGTAATAAATTGTCATCTCTTGAAAACAAGCTTGTTGAATTTGATCTTTTGAAAAACAAAGTTAAAGACCTTACCTTTCTTGTTGAAAACTTTACAAAGGGTAAGAAAATTCTTGATCAAATTCTTGGCATGCAATGTGCTTCTCTTGATAAACATGGCCTTGGTTATATTGCTAAACATGTTGATATTGCTAGCTCTTCTCTTAAACCTAAGAATCATGTTGTAAATGCTAGAATGTCACATAGGCCTAGTAGTTATTTTGTGCATGCTAGCACTTCACATAAGCAAAATAAATATCATGAGCATATTCATAAATTTGCTAAGCCATCTACTTGTTGCACATATTGTGGTAAATTTGGTCACACAAGTGTTACATACTTTGTGAAGAAGAAGATTGAAAGGGGAGTTAAAACCATTTGGAGAGTTAAGCGTATTTTAACTAACCCCCATGGACCCAAACAAAAGTGGGTACCAAAAGTTACTCTTCCCTTGATCTTATAGGTTCTTATAAGTTAGATGTATGCCACAAAGCTTCAATGGACTTGATTCGAAGAGAAGTGGCATTGGGGAGAAGTCAAAGGAGATGTGCCAAAAGAAGAAATTCAAAAGCACTCCTAAACACTTGGATTCTCAAAGCTCAAAAGTTGATCAATTGGAGAACCAAGTTGCTCAAATACAAAGAGCATAGCATCAAGTGATGACAAGAGCCAAAGTATCAATCCAATATCTTCATCACTTGGTAAGAAAGCAAAGGTATCAAAATCTATTTCTCTTAACACTTTAATTATTGTGTTTAAGTGTTTTTGGTATATATTTTTATATATGCTTGCTCTTATATTTGTTGCATCTCACATTCTTGAATTTTATATTTTATATAGATAACCTTTAGCATGTTCTCTATTGTCCATGATTATTTAGCTAAGGTATCTATGAGATGTAGCATATGCAACTTGATTGATTCTTGGTTTGTCATGTCATATTCATTTAAGAATCCAACTAGTTGTCTTGGTTTTTGATTTGCATGATCCATATGCATATTTGTGTTACTTGAGATATTGAGCTAATCATGAAGGACCTTTAAAAAGGTACCATATTTGTTCTCAAGAATTCCTTGTAGGTAACAAAGAGTTCTAAGCTTCAAGAAGAAGATATGAACTACAAGGAATGGCACAAGTGAGCTAAGACTCCAAGAAAAGAGTCAAATGCTAAGGATTACAAGATTGTAGAGGGTTCATCAACAAAAGAAAAGTCACCCATCATTGATGACTCTACACTTGTCATGCAAAGAAGATTGAGAAGCTCAAGGAACTCATTGAAGGAACTCAAAGTGCAAAAGCATTCATCAAATTCAATGAGATATTACTAAACTCAATCTCTTTCCTTTTATAACATGTTTGCTCTTCATTTGTTTTGATTCTTTTGAGCATGTTATAAGAGAGCTTAATGATTTGATCCTTGTGATGAAATCTCTTTTTAAAACCCCCTCCCCTCTTTTATTTAGTGTCTTATGCTTTGGGGGAGTTTGTATATGCTATGTTTAGTTTTTACTTGATTTTATTGCATATAGGGGTGTTGGTGTGTTTATATTCAAGTCTATAGCATTAATCTTATGTGGTTGATCGTCTAGATGCTTGACTTAGGATGTAAACTCTATATGTGATGTATGCTCAATTGTCTTATTTTACATCATCACATCACTTGTTGGCTTGCCTTTCATCTTTTATATCTTATAGCCAACTTGTGTAAGTTATTTTGGAAGTTATATGTGTTATAAATGTTTATGTCTTTAATTGGTATCACATATACTCTCCCTTAATAACTTTGAGATCATATTCTTCATTTTCTTATCCATTGTGATCACATTATAGTTTTTGGTTAGTATCACTTTAAGAGTTGCTACACTCATTTAGCTAACCATTAACTTGTTAGAGGAATGTACTCAAAGTGTTATCTTACACTTCCTCTACTTCTTTTGGTTGTGATACATGTGCTTAACTTATGAATTCATGGTATCACTTCCACTAGTACTTTTTAGCTATATTTTCAAACGTGTGTTACAATTGGCTATATTTACAATTGGTCAATTGGTATCAAACTTGGTTTTATCTCAAATAGCTAACATCGTATGTTTTATAAACGGGGAGATTGTGCTTAAAGGTTATATTCCTTATCTCCTTTGTTTTTAGCTTAGGTTGATATTCTTTTTGAGCCATATATAACCATCTTTATATTTATGTGTCATTATGGACTCTTTGTATTTTGAAATCAACCAAGCTTATTCAAAAAGATCATTCTTCATAAAATTGGTGTATTAACTTTGCTTGTGCTATGAACTCGTTTATGTTTTTTGCAAGTACACCCTTATATCTTTGGAGTTTGAAGTCTTTTTTTATTATGCCAAAGGGGGAGAAAAATAGTGTATTAATCTTGCTAAAATGGTGTATTAATCTTGGTGTATTAATCATGTTTTTTATCCTTTCCGGCATGTTTTGAGGGGGAGCTTTTTATATATCTTATGTCTCAAAACATATTAAATGGAAGGAAGGAGGTAAGGAGGTTGGTTGGGAAATAGGGCTCTTCTAAGAGTCCCTAGATTATATGGCAAAAAAGAAGTTATCATGACTAAGTGCTTTTGTCTTCATTGGTTTTATCTTTTAAAGCACTAGTCATTGCTCTTAATTGATCTTTAACTTTTTGCCATGCTTCCTTGTTCTTAATTTTGTCCATATTCTATCTTATTACATAAAAGTTTGTCATAATCAAAATGGGGGAGATTGTAAGCCCTAAGGGCGAACAAACTCAGTTTTTGATATTGGACAAACTTTTGATGTTGTGTCTAATGATCTTAATCTTTGTGATAGAATATCGGAACTCATTATGGAAGCTCTAAGTACTTCAATCAAGCCATTGGTATCAAGATTCAAGTTATGCAAGGCTCATTTATCAAGATTGAAGACTGAAGACTTAGGTTTGGTTAGTTTAGCTTTGTCGTCATAAGTCGTTATCTTATAAAGCTCTAACCAAAGCTCTCATGAACACAAGCTCTACACTCTAGTCTTGCATGCATCACAATCACGTTTTCAAAAGGCTAAAATGGTGTATTAATCTTGGTGTATTAATCATGTTTTTTATCCTTTCCGGCATGTTTTGAGGGGGAGCTTTTTATATATCTTATGTCTCAAAACATATTAAATGGAAGGAAGGAGGTAAGGAGGTTGGTTGGGAAATAGGGCTCTTCTAAGAGTCCCTAGATTATATGGCAAAAAGAAGTTATCATGACTAAGTGCTTTTGTCTTCATTGGTTTTATCTTTTAAAGCACTAGTCATTGCTCTTAATTGATCTTTAACTTTTTGCCATGCTTCCTTGTTCTTAATTTTGTCCATATTCTATCTTATTACATAAAAGTTTGTCATAATCAAAATGGGGGAGATTGTAAGCCCTAAGGGCGAACAAACTCAGTTTTTGATATTGGACAAACTTTTGATGTTGTGTCTAATGATCTTAATCTTTGTGATAGAATATCGGAACTCATTATGGAAGCTCTAAGTACTTCAATCAAGCCATTGGTATCAAGATTCAAGTTATGCAAGGCTCATTTATCAAGATTGAAGACTGAAGACTTAGGTTTGGTTAGTTTAGCTTTGTCGTCATAAGTCGTTATCTTATAAAGCTCTAACCAAAGCTCTCATGAACACAAGCTCTACACTCTAGTCTTGCATGCATCACAATCACGTTTTCAAAAGGCTAAAATGGTGTATTAATCTTGGTGTATTAATCATGTTTTTTTATCCTTTCCGGCATGTTTTGAGGGGGGGAGCTTTTTATATATCTTATGTCTCAAAACATATTAAATGGAAGGAAGGAGGTAAGGAGGTTGGTTGGGAAATAGGGCTCTTCTAAGAGTCCCTAGATTATATGGCAAAAAGAAGTTATCATGACTAAGTGCTTTTGTCTTCATTGGTTTTATCTTTTAAAGCACAAGTCATTGCTCTTAATTGATCTTTAACTTTTTGCCATGCTTCCTTGTTCTTAATTTTGTCCATATTCTATCTTATTACATAAAAGTTTGTCATAATCAAAAAGGGGGAGATTGTAAGCCCTAAGGGCGAACAAACTCAGTTTTTGATATTGGGCAAACTTTTGATGTTGTGTCTAATGATCTTAATCTTTGTGATAGAATATCGGAACTCATTATGGAAGCTCTAAGTACTTCAATCAAGCCATTGGTATCAAGATTCAAAGTTATGCAAGGCTCATTTATCAAGATTGAAGATTGAAGACTTAGGTTTGGTTAGTTTAGCTTTGTCGTCATAAGTCGTTATCTTATAAAGCTCTAACCAAAGCTCTCATGAACATAAGCTCTACACTCTAGTCTTGCATGCATCACAATCACGTTTTCAAAAGGCTAAGTCCTTACATGTGTTCGTATTTCAAAAGCCTTTGTTTTCAAAGTATAAGTCATATAAAACGGTTTTCTAAATGCTCCTATTTGTTACCTTTTGGGAAAACCTTTTAGACTTCAAAAGATTTTAAAACGTGTGAAAAATCAACATCTCTCAGGCTCAGAAAAGTTCGGTCAACCGAGCTCAAGCTCGGATCAACCGAAGAGAAAGAGAGTTTGATTGATTGGCTTCGGTCGACCAAGGGATGAGTTCGGTCGACCTATGCATTGGTTCGGTCGACCGACCTAGGGCTTCGGTCAACCGACCCTGGCTTCGGTCATCCGAGGTTGTTTTTCGGTCAACCGAACTCAGCGAGTTCTAGCCGTTATATGACCGTTGCAGAGTCGATTTTTCAGCATATTTTGAAAAGTATAAATACTCTAAAGCTGAGAATCACTCCAAGACTTTGAGATACAATAAACATTCATATCTTATCAAGTCTAAAGACTTTAAAAGTAAAATACTCTTCATCTCTATGATCAAAATCATTCAAGAGTATTCTTTCAAAAGCAAGACAAAGAGTGTGCTTCATATGTTCAAGAGCTGAATTTCTTGTACTTAAAAGGTATCTATCTTTCACTTAGAAGAGTGAACAACTTTGTACTTAACCTATCTCATTCCCTTTCTTAGTGATAGGGTTATTTGTTTAAGTCCTACTTAGTGTGGGCAATTGTGAAAGTCCTACTTAGTGTGGGCAAGTTGTAAAAGTCCTACTTTGTGTGGGCAAGCTCTTAGTGAGTTTTTCTTGTGTGGTTGTGTTGTAAAACTCTTAGTGAGTTAGCCACAAGTGTAAACATTCTTCTTAGTGAAGTTGTTTAAAATCCTTGGGTGCGGCTCAAGGTAGTGGATGTAGATTCTGAGTGAGTCGAACCACTATAAATCCTTTGTCTTGTTGTTGGGTTTTGCATTGCTTTTATTCATCTTGCTCAAACTTACACTAGCATTGCAAAGAATAGAAAAAGTTTCCAAGATTGATTAAAACCCAATTCACCCCCCCCCCCCTCTTGTGTTTTACAACTATTATTGAGGCTATTGATGCTTCCTTTTTTAAAGTGATTTTTTCTTACATTAAGAATTCGAGTTTAGCCCACCCAAAAAATAATCAAGTTGGGAGGATTGCGGGGAAAAATAACTTCAAGGGGAAGTTGAAGAACCCGAATGTATCAAGAGAGCTAGAAGGGAAAAGTCATTTGGTGTGACGCCCCATCCTGCTACCTGACGAGCCGGGACGCCCTCAGCCCCACCTCTCGGTGGAGCAAGGCTCTTGACATTCTATTAACCCAAAATTTACAATATAATATCTAAAAAGGTTACAATGAAACTAATTATAAGATAATGCTAGAATCCCAATATACATATTTATATCCCAAGCTTTCGATGCGCACTCTGATAACAAAATCTCGCACCAACTTCTGATACGTGTGGAGAGGGAAAAACTTTTTGGAAAACGTGAGCTGAAGCTCAGTGAGGGCCCTGCAAGTGGTATCAGTGTCTTTGGAATAGTTTTCTTTGGAAATTACTGTTATATCAAGAAAATAACTCACACAATGTGAAAACAATGTATATACACGTATAATATGAGGCCTAATTCTGGAAAAATTGCTCATGACTGTCGAGATTAGATTGACAAAGACATTCCAATAAAATTAAATCACATTTCGTACGGGCCCCGATCTGAACATTTCACAATAGGAAGCTAAGTGACTCCCACCGTTTGGTGTATTGCGTATCTCCTTCAATGCAATTCATTTAAACCCTACTCATTAGACCCACAATCTCGTAATGCCCTGTCAATAATCTCAGGACAGATCTCGTTCAAGGTTCAGTAAAACATTTCATTTCCAATAAAATAACATTAACAATAAGGCTCCAATTTCGGAAAATGTTTCATGGTGTAATGCAAATGTATCCAGTGCATGTCATGAGTGGATCCCTACCATGAGTGCAATGAACAATTAATGAGCACACTATACATATATATAATTTTGTAAAAATGGTTAGGACCACTCACCTGACTTTCTTCAGATGTCAAATATATCCTAGAACAGAACTTCGCCATAAATCAATAATAGATCAAATCTTCTAATAAACAACACTAGAATTTGGCTCAAAGGTAGAGATTAAAAAAGCGCATGGTATAAAGAATGAAATGAAGAAGATGATAGAAAAATGGAATAAAGAAATATGAGCTATTTTTAGAAGAATGGAAGCTGGTGAGAAACTATTTTAATTAAGTAGAAGCTGCTGCAAATCAAAAGCTGTTGAGTAGCTAGTAGTTCCCGTAAGCAACTGCAAGTCAAAAGCTGTTCAGCAGCTGCTTCTCTAGCAGTTGTGCAGTTCTAATCCATATTTTGAGTTTTTTGTACACATGTGGTGATTGAGATACGGGTTGTTACATTTGGTCTATATTTCCTAACTTATTTGTTGGACAAGGATCCTCTGATTTAAATAAACAATTACTTCTCCAGATTTCGACATGTGGAAATGAGCAATTGACAGTGAAATAACTCCAATTCTTCAAAACCATACATGGGAACTAGTGGAACTTACACCTTTTTTTAAAAGCATTAGGTCACAAATTGATCTTTAAAAGAATGATGAGACCTGATGGTACAATTGAGAAATACAAGGCCAAACTTGTAATTAAAGGATACAGACAAATTGAGGGTGTCGATTATTTTGACACTTATGCCCCTGTATCTAGAAAAACATCAATAAGGCTAATTATTGCATTTGCATCCTTGTTTGATTTGGAGATCCATCATGGATGTGAAAACAGCTTTCTTTAACTGCGAATGGGAAGAAGAAGTATACATGGAACAACCTGAAGGGTATGCTGTTCCATACCAAGAAAACAAGGTGTGTAGGCATGTTAAATCACTGAATGGATTAAAACAAGTACCTTATCAATGTCATGAGAAATTTGATAGTGTAATGCTATTAATTAGATTTCAAATTAATCAGAGTAATAAGTGTGTCTACATTAAAGGAAACAAAAGGACTATGTAATAGTTTATCTCTATGTAGATGGTATGATAATTATTTGTAACAATGAAAACATTTAAGTTACCAAGAAATTGTTGTTGCAAAACTTCGATATGAAGGATCTGGAACATGGTGATGTAATACTTGAAATGAAGATTACCAAAACATCAGATGTATATTCACTTTCTTAAAGTCATTATGTTGAAAAATATTAGACAAATTTGATAAGGGGAGTGATATAATTGTTAGAACACCTATGGAAGTATGTGCTAATCTCTACAAGAATCGCGAAGAAGGTGTGTGACAACTTGAATATTCTAGGTTCATATGGAGTCTAATGTACCTCATGGACTGCACTAGACCATATATTTCCAACTTAGTCAACAAACCGGCGAGGTATACAATTAATCCCAATTATGAGCACTGGAAAACGTTAGTTAGAGTGCTTAGATATCTAAGATACACTGCTAACTATGGATTATTTTATACTAGATATCCAGTTGTGCTTGAAGGGTACACTGATGCAAATTAGATAGAAGACTCCAAAATATAAATAGAAGACTCCAAATTGGATACATTTTTTTAATAGGAGGTGCAGCGATTTTATGGATATCATGCAAACAAACTTGTATTTTGAGATCAACCATGGAATCAGAATTCATAGATATGGATCTAGCAGGCAAAGAGGTCGAATGGTTACATGGATTTTTGGAGGGTGTTCTAATGTTTTCAAAACCAATGCCACCAAGTAGGTTACATTGTGATAGCATGTCAGCTACTAGTATAACAATGACTAATGTGTATAATAGGAAGCCTAGACATATATGTCGTAGACATAAATCCGTAAATAAACTTTTGAAAACTGGTGTTATAGTTTTGGACTTTGTAAGATCCAAAGAAAATATAGCTGGCCCATTGACAAAGGTCTAACAAGAGACCTTGTAGAGATTTTATAGAGGGGAATGGGGCTGAAAACGTAAAATTATTATTACTCATGATGACAACCCCACATGAATTGTAATGTCCAATTTGTAGTTTCAAAGGGACAACCGAATTATGTGTGTGTGTCACATCCCGTACCTGAGTGATGACTTGGCAGCACCCCAAGTCAAATGAAGCACCGAACCCATAAACTAAAAAGGAAACTTCAACAGTTACTATTGTAATCACACTAAAACTGTAAATTGTTCCACCAGTAACACTATTAAATCACACTAGGTCATCTTCAAAGTCCTCTCCAAAGAGCTTCGTCAGACTGGAAAAGCTCCGGTCGACCGAAGACCAAGGAGGTCGATCAAGGTATCTCCGGTCGACAAGATTTTCATTCAAGTCGAACGAAATCTACTACCAGTAGTCCGCCAAACTCCCAGTAGTTTGAGTCGGATGAGGAAAAATGTTGTCGGTCGACCGCAATACAGTGTAGCCATTTTCATGTACAAATTAACAAAGGAAAATATGATTGCTGCTCAATTCAAAAAAACAGCCCAAAATACCCCATTTTGACTTTAAAACACATATAATAACAAATACCAATCAAACTTATAACATGCTCAAACTATATGCAACGAATCTGACACAAACATGTCAGAAATTGTGCTAAGAGGACCATGGACTACTCATGCACTTCAAACGGATTAACGTGTTAAACTAACGGATACAATTATAGCAATAACAAACACATAACATTCACATAATTGAGCTCATTTTTCTGGCAACAAATCTACACCCCTGTTAACAACCATTAACTATTCATTTGCCTATTAAGGAGGGCATGACTGGACTTCACATTGATCCAGATACTATTACTCTTCGAACGACGGGGCCTGACATTTAAAGACACACCAGTTATATCATCGCTCAGCCTTGTAAGCTCCACAAAAACTGTTAACAATTCTACTTTTTCACCCTAGTTAAGAACCGAGTGTGATCAACTAATACTGACTGATAGTGCTCCCGGGCAATTTAACAAAATATTTTGAGGATGTCATGGACTAGGATCATTGAAAGACAAGAGCTCTAATTGGGAATCTAACACATGGACTCCAACATAATAGTCAATTAAGTAATAATGACCACGCACAACAATTGTAACGATCAAACTCACAAACAATAGCAAATTACATCAACGCCTCATCCAATTTAAATGCAGTGAAAACATGATGGAAACCAAATCATAGCAATTCAATAAATTCTGTAAAACCAATATTTCATGATGATTTAAGGATTGAAATTCAAGGGTGAAGGATTCTTACTTGTCAAACTTAAGCAATAACTTCAAAAATCTGACATTCATCGAAAGCTGCAGAAACCAGCCCACTAATTATGCAATTACTCCTACGACATAACTTGAAACCTCAATTCGTCGACTCCCTGACATAGCTTATCTAGTAAGCTTCAAAACCCAACAATAATCGCCTGATTCCAAACCCCGTTTAATATGTTAAATGTTTAGAAACCTCACAACACTAAAAAAATTTACACTCTTTCTCTTTTTTTCTTTCTCCCACTAACTTTCTCTTTTTTTCTTTCTCCCACTAACTTTCTCTTTCTCCAGCCATAACCACCATTCTAAACATTTCCAAAAGTCTAGATTGCAGCTCTTCAACTTCCCAAAGCCTACACTCAAGCCCTTCAGCCTATAACTCTTCTAATGCGCCCCTTAAACTAATTGTAACCCACATATAACACATAAACATGCTATAACAATTAATTAGGCACATAATCACATTACATTTCACATAATTTCATGCTAGAACAATTAATAACATATACATGCAAGAATTAAATGCAAGTCATGCAATAATTACATAAAAAAGTCATGGGTATCACATCTTCCCCCTTACACACATTTTGTCCCCGAAACTTCACTGACATTGGATCTCGAACAAATGAGGGTACTTCTGTCGGGCTTCTTCCTCTAGTTCCCAAATGGCTTCTCGTTCGGTATGATGTGACCATTGCACTTTCACATACGATATGGTTCTACGCCTCAACGCTTGATCTTTTTGGTCCACAATTTTTACCGGTACCTCGACATAAGTCAAATATTCTTGCAACTCCAGTGGCTCAGCTTCAACAACATTGCTGGAATCCGGCGAATACTGCCTCAATTGTGATACGTGGAATACGTTGTGTACCCGTGACAACATTGGTGGCAGTACCTTGGACTCAACTTTCCATCTTTTAGAATCTCATGAATCCTTTTGTTGGTGAAACCCGAAGATAAACCTTGTCGTCAATCTGAAATTCCATCGGCCTACATTTGCTATCTACCCAAATCTTATGCATGTCTTGTGAAGCCTTGATTCTTTCCCGAATTAACGAAATATTTTCCATTGTGACCTGTACCAATTCTGGCCATGTTACTGTCTTCTCCCTGATATCACCCCAACAAACCGGTGACCGACATTTCCGACCATACAAAGCCTTATAAGGTGACATACCAATACTTGCTTGATAGCTGTTGTTGTAAGCGAATTCAACCAAGGTAAGATGATCTGCCCAACTGCCTTTAATGTCCAAAACACACAACGAAGTATGTCTTCTAAGGTCATAATTGTCCTTTCGGACTGCTCATCGGTTTGAGGGTGATAGGCAGTACTTAAAGACAATTTAGTCCCCATGGCTTCGCTGAAACTCTTCCAAAATCGTGAAACATGTGAGTGTCCCGGTCCGACGCAATACTTACTAGAACCCCGTGAAGACGAACTATTTTATCCAAGTACATCTGAACAAGTGTATCCATGGTACCTGTGATCTTCATGGGCAAGAAGTGAGAGGATTTTGTGAGACGATCTACAATAACCAAAATAGTGTCCTTCCCGGTCTTGTCTTTAGGCAACCCCGTAACAAAATCCATAGTGATATGCTCCCATTTCCAAACAGAAATCTCGAGTGGTTTTAGTAAACTGGGGGGTCTTTGATGTTCTGCCATTACTAGTTGACAAACAAGACATCTAGCCACAAACTCGTCTATGCCTCGTTTCTTACCTTTCCACCAAAAGTTACATTTCAGCCCCTTATACATTTTCGAAGCTCCCGGATGTATCAATAACTTGGAGTTGTGAGCCTCTTTCAAAATTTCCAATCTCATCCCCGAATCTGCTAGTACACATAATCTGCCCCGAAACAGAAGACTGTCATCTTCATAAATTTGAAATTCTGTTTCTGCCCACAACTGTACCCATTCTTTTTCTTTCCCCCAAATCAGAATCTCACAACGAAGCTTCCTTAATTTGCCTTAAAAGTGTAGGTTAAGCTACCAAATCTTCCAAAACATTACCAGTATACTTAACGACCTCAATTTCCAACTTGTCAAACTCGATTATTAATTCTCGCTGATCCGTGATTTTTTTTGGAAATTCCACCAGCGTGGTAGGGTGATCCCCCGTTTATTAATAAAAGCTGAAGCAAAAATACATGGACGGGGGCGTAATACCAAAACCTCCAATTAGGTGGAAACAGATCCACTCCGTACAAATGAGACAATGCAAAACTAAACCATTTATCACATGGTTTAGGTGTTACAGTCGCTCCTATAATAAATTATACAATTGGAACTACAATAAAAAAGAAAAGCTTAAAGAAGCCGTACATAAGGGGTACCACACCTATCAAGTTCCAATAAACCGCGAATAGACAAAGGCAGTAATGTAAGGTGCTGTGAGGTTTGAGAGAGTCGTGTATTGCACGCCAAATTTGCCAATGCATCAGCCACTGAATTCACTTCTCTATAAACATGCTCAATCCTGCAAGTTCCCCGAAGAAGCAAAATTTCTCTAAATAAACAATCCAAAGTCCAACGAGTGATCGTACCTTTAGTCAGTGCCTTGGTCAGTACCAAAGAGTCCGTTTGAATAGATATGTCCAAAATGTCGAGGTTGTGCACTAAAGTCAATCCTTCGCGTAAAGCTTTCATTTCAGCAAATAGACTTGTGCAAGTATCACCCAAAAAAGCATAGAAAGCAGCAACAAAAAGGCCCTCTCGGCTACGGATTATGCCCCCTATGACGGATGGTCCTGGATTCCCATTCGAGGCGCCATCAATGTTCAAGATGTATTTCTCCGGCCCCAGTATTACCCCATTTGACAATTAAGGTTCTTCGCGGAACAAATATGGGTGGAGAAGGTGAAAAGATGATGCCTCGAGCACCCAAAAAAAGATGTACTTGATCCCCAAATTGAGCCAAAATACCCGCTTGGGAGGTAGTCTTGGCGTAAAAAACAAACCTGCAGCGAGCTTTCCAAAGAACCCAACATGCCAAACAAGCCAAAAGAATAAGAGTGTTAGAATTACCCGAGGTCCCAGAGTACTACCAAAAAATTAGCAGGTCTGCAAGGTTTTGGAAATGGCGTTCCTCCCATCGCAGGCCTCCTATCACTACCGCCTCCTTCCAAATGCTCCTCGCTAACGAGCATTGCACAAACAAGTGATCATAATCCTCAGAACCATTACGAAAAACACACCATGAGGCAATAGACGTACCAAACCTCATGCGATCCGCGTCAAGATTTAAACACCTGTTCAACAATTTCCACATAAATAGAGACAAAGATAGGGGCAAGATTTTATTCCAAATACAAACCCGGGACAATTGAGAAGCACTTATGCCTCTAACCAAATCCAATACTGAGGAAATGGTAAATTTCCCATGAGGCTCCAGCATCCAAATTCGTCTGTCAGGTTCCCGGCCCGGATCAATGTGCACATCCGGTAGTTGGTCCATAAACCGAGGAGATACCAAATTGAGGAGAGCATGTTTTTTCCAACCATTAGTATCACAGTAATCGTCAACCCGAGCTTCCAGCAAGACCTCCATGGGCTGCTCCACCTGTGAAATCAAAGAGTCATGCAATGTAAAATTTTCAAAACAAAATCTGGAATTACCTCACCGAAGCAAAGTACCAATACGATCTTCTACCGACAAAGCTACCGCTGTCATTCGTCGCCACACCGGTGAACAACCCGAGAAGCTTCGTGCTTTCCGGGGGTGAGCCAATGCTGAACAGTATTTGGATTGAAGGAAGTCTACCCACAGAGAGGAGTTTGTCCTGAAGTTCCACAATAATTTCCAGGAAAAAACCTTATAAAATCCTTTAACAGAGGTAACACCGACACCATTGCATTGAGTTGCTCTAGACATATTACACCATGACATCCAATGCCTCCGTTGGCCATTCTCAGAGCTACCCCAAACAAACCGCGAGAAAATCCGCTCCAATTGTTGTTGTACAGTAACCGGTACTATGCATGCCGCAAGAATGTGCATAGTCATAGAATTTAAAACCGAGCGAACCAGAAGAAGTCTACCGCCCATCGTTAATAACTTGCCCTGCCAACCTTCAACTCGAGTCGAGACCGTCTCTATCAAACTTTGAAAATAATGAACTTTAGCGCGTCCCGGGAATAGTGGACATCCAAGATACTTCAAAGGGAAATCCCCTTCCACAAAACCCGAAACCGATTGAATCATTGTGCGAGCCTCAGATGATGTTCGGGTAGATGTATAGTAAGAGCTCTTCCCAGCATTAACCATTTGCCCCGAAGCATTCTCATACGTGCAAAAACGACACAAGTGTTTCAATGTTCCGCTTTCTTCCATTTGTAAAAATAATTACATCGTCTGCAAAAGCTAGATGGGAAATAACCATCGTCTGTCGGGGTACATAATATGGAAATAAAGCACCCGATGAATTTAACTTGTTCAAACCCCTTGAAAAAACATCTGCTGCCAAAATAAATAAGAGAGGAGATAAAGGATCTCCCTGTGAGCCTTCTCATAACCATAAGGAATCCCATTAACCAAAACTGAAAACCAGTTAGATGTGAGAACATTCTTGATTAAATTAAAAAAAAATGAGAAGAGAAGCCAAATTTACCCAACACCTTAATGAGGAAACCATGAGAAACCCGGTCAAAAGCCTTCATCATGTCCAGTTTGATGATCAAGTTACCCCCAGATCTTTTGATTAATAGAATGCACTAACTCCATTGCCAGGAGAACATTATCAGTTATCGACCTCCCTTTCACAAAGCCTGTTTGATTAGGACATAGAATATTTGGCAAAAGTGATGCAAGGCGAGAAGCGATTACCTTGGTGATGATTTTGTTCGCAAAATTACAAAGAGCTATTGGGCGAAAGTCCTTTAATATGGTAGATTAAAAAAATAATAATAATAGTTTCCAAACTATAACGCTAGATTTTTTAAGGTCAACCTACTTCTATAAAAGATATTATGGTTGAAATGGAAAATTTGAAAAATTAAATTAAATTTTAAAAAAAAAATAAAGATTTTGACAAGAGAATTTCTAATTTAGACAAATTATCTATTTTGGAAAAAATTCCTAAAGATTTTCCTATAAGTCTTCAGAAAAATAAAGAAATAAAAATTTCTGATGAACAAGAATCTGTTAAAGAAGATTCAAAGATTCCAGATAAAGAAAAGACTGAATATTTACAAACATTAGAAGTAATAACTTCTCAAAAATGGTATACAAAAATTACTCTTTTAATAGATAATTATTTTTCAAAAGAATTCACTGCATTAATTGATAGTGGTGCAGACTTAAATGTTATACACGAAGGTTTAATACCTACCAGATATTTTGAAAAAACAACTCATACTTTAGCACAAGCTGGAGGAGATAAACTTGATATTAAGTTTAAATTTCCAAAAGCTTCGATATGTGTGGATAATAAATGTATCCCTTTAAGCTTTTTATTAGTTAAAAATAAACTCTCTACTCAAGTAATACTTGGTACTCCATTTATTAATAAAATTTATCCTTTTATTCATGTGGATAAAGAGAGACTTACAGCTACTTATAAAGGTGATTCTATCACTTTTAAGTTTACAATGAAACCTTTTACAAGGATTTTACATGAAATTTATGATTATTTACTATTAAAAGAAAATCAATTAAATTTTCTTAAACATGAAGTAAATGTTTTAACATTAGAAGAAAAGCTTCAAAATCCTAAATTACAGTATAAGATTAAAATGATTACTCACCAATTTGGTACACAACGGCTCCGGATCCTCAACAACTAGCATATATAGACAATTTTACTGGATACCATCGGTCCTTCTTAATTTTTACATGACTAATTAACCGTCATGGAAGCCATTTCAGAACTCAACAGCCACTACACAAAATGCCCTAAAACGCCTTTCCTCTCATCGGCTAAAACGGGCTAAACAGTAGTTCGGCCTCAAAGCTCTGAAATAACCCAGCCAGTTAATTATTCACAACAATAGTTTCCAAACTATAACGCTAGATTTTTTAAGCACCAATATCGTTAAGATAACTTTACCATGGTTTTTTCAATTAATTCATTAGTTCAGACATAATTCAACATAAAAGGATTTAGCCTATAAGGCTCATCCTTTTAATAATAAAACTTAAATAAAAACAAAGTAAAATTACAAAATTAAAAACTTACAATTATAAAAGAGTCTTCAAGGTACAACAAACTTCAAAGATATTATTTATATGAAGGGGTTTTTCACAAGAGTGAGAAAAAGAGTAAAAAGAAGCGTGTCTAATAACTAAAACTTATTCCGCTTATATAGACATTTTGCGGATTTCAAAACCAAATTTAAATCCTACCTATACTATTTTAATCAGTGCATTCACTGTATGCTTTTCATAAAGCAACAAGATATAATCTTATCTTATCTTATCTTTTAAAAAGCAAAAGATTCGATATAATCCATTTTTCTGACTTTCCTACAAACTTGTCGGTTAATATTTCCCGTGCTCCTTCCATCAGATCTTCCAAAGATACTTGGATATTATTGGGGTCTTGGGCATCTTGTAACAATTCAAATTGGTTTTGGCTATTTGACGCCATAGAAGTATCACTCTTTTGTGAAACCTTATCATGTTCCACCATAGACTTATTAGCCAATACCTTCTCCAAATTAGCCATCCATTTGGAAATAATTTCTTCATTAGAAAGATTTTTAACATCAATCTGTTCCACTGGAATTTCCAATTGTTGTTGAAAATGCTTAGTGTCTGCTTCAATCTTAAGACCATTATAATGATCTATCTTCTCATTAATAAAATTTATAGTGTCAATGTAATTTAATTTCTTCGTCTTCAAATCTTCTCACATCATTGTTTCCCAAAAGCGAGTGTAGGAACATCTCTTTAAACATAATAAATTATTTTCGGTATAACCAATTACTGGAGCATTCCTCTATATCCATGGGATTGAAAATTCAATAAAGAAGTGCATCTGTGAGATACCAGGTATAACCGTGTCAGAATCCATTTTAAGAAGATTAGGAGTAACTTCACTCCATTCATTAAAGAATTCCTAGAATAATAAAGGAAGTATTTCTTAGGAAGTTCCATAAAACTGCCACCATTGAATAAACCATGTGGGAAAAGTAAGCTGGTAAACTTCTGAACATATCTTAATAAACCAACTATGGCTCCTCCTCCCAATAATTATAGTTAACTTGAGTTTTTTTACACTCTAGAGTTTTTTCTCAAAAAGGAGATATACCCCATTCTTCAATAGATATAATCTTTCTGATAATAATCTTGGAGAAATTATAAATTTCTTTGTTGGCGCTCTGAAAGTGATGAAAATCACAGCAGTTGTGTGAGAGTATATTCTCATAATATTTTTTATTCTTGTATGTTTCTACAGTATAACCGTAGGTATTGAGATATCTCTCATACACAGTCCAGGGCTGATTCTCCCATTTCCTGTCATCATTATGTAATAAGAGTATAACTCTTTCCTCCTGATTTTTAATCATGGTGTCCTCTTTTAGTGGACTTTCTCCAGCAATATGAGCATAAGAAGGAGATGCTGTAGAACTTGAAGCATTATTACCTTCTTAGAGTTTTTTCCATTGTCTAAATTTTTGTAATTCATCATCATTGATGTTGGATAAACCAGAAATATTGGAAGCTGTAAGCTTCTTATTGCCATGTTGTACCAGAATATTATCTGGTGATCTAGTTCCTCTACCTCCTCTTCCTATATAAGAGGAAGTTCCTCGACCACGAGATTGCATTTCTGTCATAAATACAACATATGGGTCATTTTGTAAATTAACTAAAATTAAATCCTTATCTGGATCTTCTTCTGCAACTTCTGCATAAAAATGGTCAATCCATTCATCGTAATCAAATAAATTTAATTTATCTATATCCTCATCCATTGTTTCATAATAATTTAAATCTATGATTTCATCATTCACAATAATTTTAATACTATTCTTATATTTATCACAAATAAATTTATCTATAATCATTTCATCGATTATATCATTTATTCTGATCATAAATATTCTCTGGTTAAGAAATCAGGTAGATGATTATCTTCACCTTTTTTATATATAATTTCAAAATCAAATGGGGCTAAATGAGCTTGCCATCGAGCATACATCTGTTTTGATACATCATGCTTAAAATCTTTAAGAAACATAAATTTAACAGATTTGCAATCTGTCTTAATAATAAATTTTTGATTATATAAATCATCTTGGAATTTTAAAACACATTTTACAATAGCAAGAATTTCTTTAGCTACTGTGGCATAATTCTTTTGTGCATTATTCCATTTACCAGAATAAAATCTAACCAAATATTCCTATTTATTATCAGGGTCAATTTGTTTTAAAATACCTCCACATCCTATGTCTGAGGCATCTGTTTCTATAATTTTATCCCAATTGAGATTTGCTAACATTAAGCAAGGTAAAGATATAACTTTACTTTTGATTTTCTTAACTGCATTGGTATGTTCTACAGACCAAGGTTTAGGATTTTTTTTCAACCTATCATATAAGATAGCTGTGTCTTTAGCAAGATTTTTATAATATGGTGAAATATAATTCAAACTTCCTAAAAATCTTTGTAACTGAGTTTTATCAATAATTTCATCTGGAAATTTAGAACCAAATTCTATACTTCTATTGATAGGAATAATACTACCCTTTTCAATATTATGACCTAAAAATCTTATTTTTGTTTGAAATAAAGACATTTTAGGTTTGGATATAACTAATCCATTATTAATTACACATTTTTTTTAAAATATCCAAATGTTTAAAATGTTCTTCTATAGATTTAGAGAAGATTAATATATCATCTATACATACTATAGATAAAATCATTATAATTTATGAAAATATCATTCATAATTTTCTGAAATTCAGAAGGGCCATTTTTTAATCCAAACGGCATTACATACCATTCATATTGGCCAAATGGAACATTAAAGGCAGTTTTATATCTATCAGATGGATGAATTTGTATCTGCCAATATCCTGATTTTAAATCAAACTTTGAAAATATGATAGCATCATATAATCTATCTAACAAATCCTTTTTGTTAGGAATAGGATACCTAATCCATTTTAATACCTTATTTAAAGGTTTATAATTAAGTACTAACCTGGGAACACCACGTTCCTGTTCAGCATGTTTATTAACATAAAAAGTTGTACATGACCAAGGTGATTGAGAAGGTCCTATAATTTTCTTCTCTAATAAAGAAGCAATTTCTTTTTGACTTAAGTCTAAATATTCTTTACTCGTTTGACAAGGCCTAGCCTTTGTAGGAATATTATCCTCTTGAAAATTATTTTCATAAGGTAAATTAACAATATGTTTCTTTCTATTCCAGAAAGCATTTGGATGATCACTACATATTTCCACACCAAATTGGTGAGTAATCATTTTAATCTTATCCTGTAATTTAGGATTCTGAAGCTTTTCTTCTAATGTTAAAACATTTACTTCATGTTTAAGAAAATTTAATTGATTTTCTTTTAATAGTAAATAATCATAAATTTCATGTAAAATCCTTGTAAAAGGTTTCATTGTAAACTTAAAAGTGATATAATCACCTTTATAAGTAGCTGTAAGTCTCTCTTTATCCACATGAGTAAAAGGATAAATTTTATTAATAAATGAAGTACCAAGTATTACTTGAGTAGAGAGTTTATTTTTAACTAATAAAAAGCTTAAAGGGATACATTTATTATCCACACATATCGAAGCTTTTTGTAATTTAAACTTAATATCAAGTTTATCTCCTCCAGCTTGTGCTAAAGTATGAGTTGTTTTTTCAAAATATCTGGTAGGTATTAAACCTTCGTGTATAACATTTAAGTCTGCACCACTATCAATTAATGCAGTGAATTCTTTTGAAAAATAATTATCTTTTAAAAGAGTAATTTTTGTATACCATTTTTTAGAAGTTATTACTTCTAATGTTTGTAAATATTCAGACTTTTCTTTATCTGGAATCTTTGAATCTTCTTTAACAGTTTCTTGTTCATCAGAAATTTTTATTTCTTTATTTTTCTGAAGACTTATAGGAAAATCTTTTGGATTTTTTTCCAAAATAGATAATTTTTCTAAATTAGAAATTCTCTTGTCAAAATCTTTATTTTTAATTTTTAAAAATTTAATTTAATTTTTCAAATTTTCCATTTCAACCATAATATCTTTTATAGAAGTAGGTTGACCTTCAGATTGTCTAGACTTAAGAAGTTTATATACTTCAGACATTGTATAAGGTTCTTTATAATCTACCTCTTTATTATTATTAGTTATTTCAGAAGTACTAGGATTATTACCCATTTGATCATTTATTTTTAATCTTAATTCAGGTTCCTTAATTACTTTTAGTAATTCTACCCAATGATCACTATCAAGTACACTAATTTCATTATCTTGAAATTGTGAAACTAAATTATAAAATACATCATTTTTATTATTTTTAATACAAGGTTTACGTATAAGGCAAGGGTCACAATATGAATCACTAGACTCAGTAATTAAAGTGTCATGATCCATAAGTTTAATAACTTCATTATCACTAGAAGATACTGAATATAATTCTTCTTCTGTTTCTTCATCTAAAGTGAGTAATAATTTACAAAGTTTATCTTTAAGATCATCATCTACATTAAGATTATTACTCTTCTTTTTAGTCCAGCAATTTTTTGCTATATGACCAACCTTATTACACTTATGGCAAACTATAAGTTTTTTATCAAAAGTATCTTTCTTCTTTTTATAACCTTTTCTCCTAGCTTTTCTTTCAGATTTCTCTTCTAATTTTTTCTTATTATATTTTCTTTTCTTTTTCCTATATGTAGGCACTTCAGGTTTTGGTTTCTTCTTTTTAGAAGACGAAGGTAAGTCCATACCAAACTGACTACAAAATTCACCTAGTTGAGTTCTCTCAACCATTTTCTGGTGTTTCAATTGTTGATTTAATTTAATTTCATTACAAAGGTTTAACCCTTCTTGAGTACAAGTTCATATTAACTTACCATAGGTATATTCACTATAAGGAATAGAGGGTTTAGTTCCTCTTAAGGATATTTTAACTCTTTCAGCAAATAAGAAAGGAAGACCATCAACAAATTTAGCTTTCCAATGAGGACTATTAGTCTCAGGGAGTTCCATAACTCTACTAAAGAAAGTATCTTTATACCATCCAAAATCAGTAAGTGTTTTACACCTTAGATTTTGTAATAAAGTCCTAATATTCTCATGATTTTCAGAATGTCTTCCTGTAAAATGTTCAACAATATTTATAACCAATGTGTAAACTGCATTTTCTACATTTTGATTATTTTCTATTTTAACATTTCGTAAAATACTTTCACGACCTTCTTCTTTTAGATAATTATCCCACCAACCTTTAAGTTGACCAGTAAAACCAGCTGCTATCATTTTAGCAATATTAATATCACTATTGCCAGCACTTTTACAAATAGTAGAATACATAAGCATTCTATGGATTTGATTATAAATCTGCTTATCAGTATTACCATCAATATTCCATTCATAAATGTTTTCACCACTATAACTATTATTTAGTTGGTATTCTTGTTCTTCATGTAATACATCAATAGGTGAGGGTCTATTATAATAATACATTCTTTGAGTAGATTTATAAGCCCATTTTTCCAGTTTATTAATCTGGTCCTGAACAACTTGTTTTTGGTCAGAATTATCATAAAATTGACTTATAAAATCATAATTATCACCTAAAGTATTAATAGATAATTTATCCATTTTATCTGTTATTAGATTTGCAACTTTTTCAGTTATTTCTTTAGCCCAAACAGACTTTTCTTTTAATTTGAAATCTTTGATTTCAGGGGGACCTTGTATACTAGCCACCATGGGAATTGGAGCAGGATTATCCTGTGGATATACCAAGTACTTCTAGACATTCAACTTCTCAAATAAGGGAAGAAAAAGATGATAGTAGTAATGAGTCTTTAAAAGAATCTAAAATTGATGAATTCAGACTTCATAAAGATAATATCTTAAGAGGTCATTCTACTAAGAAAGATGTAGAGACTATGTCTCAAATGAGTTATAATTTTGGTAATGGATAGTACACCAAAAATTGATTTTAGTCCTGGATCTGAGGCCAGGAAACAAATTAGTAAAGAATTTAATTTACCCTGATGGAAAGTTTTTAGAACATGGTTCTTTGATAATTTTGATAAAAGTCAAAAAGATAAATTTCAAAAAGAATTTTATGAATTTTGTACTTTAAAAAATGAAATTATATTCTGTCCCTTGGTTTGGTGCTACATATGTAGAAAATTATATTTTAGTGTTAGAAAGAAATTATAAATTATTAAATGGTGATAATTTAAAAGATGTTTATCCTCCTTTACAATCTTTTAAAATGGAAAGTTGTAACTTTCTTGCTTTATCAAATTTTTTTGAAGATGATATTGCAGTTATAACAGCTAAACATATTAATTCTCTTATAGAACAACATAATTATGCTAATTTATATTCAAGAGTATAATTATGAAAATCACAGCCATTGTTTGAGAGTATATTCTCATAATATTTTTTATTCTTGTATGTTTCTACAGTATAACCGTAGCTATTGAGATATCTCTCATAAACAGTCCAGGGCTGATTCTCCCATTTCTTGTCATCATTATGTAATAAGAGTATAACTCTTTCCTCCTGATTTTTAATCATGGTGTCCTCTTTTAGTGGACTTTCTCCAGCAATATGAGCATAAGAAAGAGATGTTGTAGAACTTGAAGCATTATTATCTTCTTGGAGTTTTTCCCATTGTCTAAATTGTTGTAATTCATCATCATTGATGTTGGATAAACCAGAAATATTGGAAGCTATAAGCTTCTTATTGCCATGTTGTACCAGAATATTATCTTGTGATCTAGTTCCTCTGCCTCCTCTTCCTCTACAAGATATAATCTTATCTTATCTTATCTTTTAAAAAGCAAACGATTCGATATAATATATTCTTTTGACTTTCCTACAAACTTGTCGGTTAATATTTCTCGTGCTCCTTCCATCAGATCTTCCAAAGAAACTTGGATATTATTGGGGTCTTGGGCATCTTGCAACAATTCAAATTGGTTTGGGATATTTGACGCCAAAGAAGTATCACTCTTTTGTGAAACATTATCATGTTCCACCATAGACTTATTAGCCAATACCTTCTCCAAATTAGCCATCCATTTGGAAATAATTTCTTCATTAGAAAGATTTTTAACATCAATTTGTTCCACTGGAACATCCAATTGTTGTTGAAAAGGCTTAGTGTCTGCTTCAATCTTAAGACCATTATAATGATCTATCTTCCCATTAATAAAATTAATAGTGTCAATGCAATTTCATTGCTTCGTCTTCAAATCTTCTCACATCATTGTTTCCCAAAAGCGAGTATAAGAACATCTCTTTAAACATAATAAATTATTTTTGGTATAACCAATTACTAGAGCATTCCTCCATATCTATGGGATTGAAAATTCAATAAATAAGTGCATCTATGAGATACCAGGTATAACCTTGTCAGAATCCATTTTAGGAAGATTAGGAGTAACTTCACTCCATTCATTAAAGAATTCCTTGAATAATAAAGGAAGTATTTCTTCGGAAGTTCCATAAAACTGCCACCATTGAATAAACCATGTGGGAAAAGCAAGCTGGTAAACTTCTGAACATATCTTAATAAAACAAGTATGGCTCCTCCTGCCATTTTCATATAAGAATACTTTATCGAAAGCCTGGATATAATCCCAATAATTATAGTTAACTTGAGTATTTTTATACTCTAGAGTTTTTTCTCTAAAAGGAGATATACCCCATTCTTCAATAGATATAATCTTTCTGATAATAATCTTGGAGAAATTATAAATTTCTTTGTTGGCGCTTTGAAAGTGATGAAAATCACAGCCATTGTTTGAGAGTATATTCTCATAATATTTTTTTATTCTTGTATGTTTCTACGATAATATATATATATATATATATATATATATATATATATATATATATATATATATATCGGATGAGACCTAGTAATTACTCTTTTTTCATTAGAACTTGTTCTCAGTTGTTACAGAATACATCTTCGAGTATCATTGAAAGGGAACTATCGGAGATGTTGGGAAACCCTAGTATTCTCAAGCGAACACAACATGAGATGGATCAAGTCATCGGTCGGAACCACTGGTTGCTCGAGTCCGGTATACCTAAGTTGTCTTATCTACAAGCAACATGCAAGGAAACTTTCCGAAAACACCCAACACAGAAACACCACTAAATCTTCCAAGAATTGCAATAGAAGCATGTGAAGTAAATGGCTCTTACATACCAAAGGCACAAGATTAAGTATCAACATTCGGGTAGTGATGCCCAAAATTGAACCGGACCGCCCCAGATCCGGATTGAACCCGGACCAACGGTTCTAAAAAAAAATGCAACTACTCTGATGCGGGACCATCTATAAGGCTGCCTCATATTAAGCATCCTTTATCCAGTATAGTTGGACCAATGACTATATCAAGAGCCAAGCAAGTTGACCAAGAATTATCTACATTGATCCAAGAGTTAAAGTCTAAAGAGGAATCCAAGCTACATCTAGAAGATGAGATTCAAGTCCACCTTCTAACTCTCCAAGATATTCAATTCGGCCCAAACAAGCAAAGTGGCTAAAAAGGGCATTTTAGTCTTTTTGTACATTAAAGTCTATTCTAGCCTATTCTAGACTTTAATTATTTTCAAGAATGTTATTTACTTTATTTAGGCACCTATAGCAAGTAGTTGCTATAATAAAGGACATGTTTTCCATAATGGTTAAAGAAGTTAGTTATCTAGTTGTTAAAGAGTTCTACTTTTTGAAGGACTCTTACATAGTTAGTTAAGTTTCAGCCTTTCTAGCCGTCTAGATACAAGAGAATAAGATATGTTGTCTATTATCTTGTTTAAGTGTTTTACTTGATAGCATGTTTTTGTTCAAGAGTCCTACTTCTTCAAGGTCTCTTCTTTATTGTTGCTTGGAACCGAATTCTACTCTATTTAAGGGAGGGTTCGGCCAACATACTCGGGACGTTAGATATATTGATATTTTGGTTAAGGTTATTCCTTAGATACTTGTTTATGAATTTTTGGTAGAACTTCATATTCCTTGAGTTACTATATTAACTAGATAGTTTCGCTAGTTGTGGTGTTTCAGCCTTCATTGATACTTAGCTTTCTTGGAGTTGCGTTGAGTATATTCCACTTGGAAACTAATTCGAGATAGAGAAAGATCCGCTAAAAGCCTAACCTTGATATAAAACATCACGGTTCCACATCAAGTGGTATCAGAGCAAAAGGTTGATCTCTATCTTGGTGTACCTTTATGTTTTAAAAAAAAAATTCTTGTTTTCTTGGAATAGACCGGGAAAGATAACAAAAAATATTACTACTACCCAACGAAAAATCCACCCGGAAGTAAAGAAATTGGTAGCCGGGTTATCCAATTTAGACAAGGATCAAACCAAAAGCAAACTTCCTTGTCCATTTGGAAACAAAGGAATTGGCTTTTGTTCCCTCTTGTTCTTGAATTAGCCGCCATCAAACTCATCAAATCAAGGTAAAATCTTCCTAATCTGGAGTTCTTGATAAAGCGTGGCCAAGAAAGGGTAAGTCTTTGGTAAAAAGGTAAGAAAAGAAATCAAGAAACAAGATTTTTCAAGATTTTTAAAATTTTGGGTACTGTTCACAGCACTATTCATCCGAGAATTAAAAGTCAATTTTCAAGAAATCAAGAAACGTAAAGATCACATCTTTTTAAACGGTTACTCCTATATTTCTTTCTTAACTTTTTGTTTAGGTCAAGATAGGAATTCTTTCCCATATTTTTCAGCTTTTCATCAACGCAACAATTTAGGAATCTCTAAATCATCTAGAGTTGGAAGTTCTTGACAAGTATTGTTGGAATATTGAGAGATTTTGTTTTTTTCTAACTAACGGTTTTGTGTGATTTTTCTTTGCAAAGATAATGTCTTTTGATGAAGGTACTTCGCAGCAAGGTGCCCTTGGAGGTGACAAACTCTTTCAAGAATCAACACAAGAAACCATGAAGATGTTGATACAAAAATTGAATGAGGTCACGGAAAGATTGGATAATCTTGAATTCAATAACCAAGCGGCCAAAGGGAAAACCGCATCAATTGTTATTCAAGATGATCAAGAATCTCAAGAATCCATTGAACAAACCTTGAGAGACAACTTGCGGCAAAGAAAGGAAAATACCCCTTTTGTGCCGAGAGCAAATCCAAGAATGGATGATCATTTGGCCTTTGAACCGAGAGAAAATTTCCCAAGAATGGAGGAAAATTTGGCTTTTGAACCGAGAGCCAATTTGCAAAATCAAAGGTATGATAATAATCTTGGTGCAATAAAAACAAAGATCCCATCTTTCCAAGGTACAAGTGATCCTCAATTGTTTTTAGATTGGACTCGCAAAGTTAACCATGTTTTTTATGTTCACAATTATTCGGAGGAGAAAAGGTTAAATTGGCAGCCATGGAGTTTGGAGACTATGCATCAATTTGGTGGGATAATGAGTCCCATGAAAGGAGAAGAACGGGACAAAGACAAATTGATTCATGGGAAGAGATGAAAGCAATCATGACACAGAGATTTGTACCTCAAAGCTATACTCGTGATTTATACAATAAATTACAAAGATTGAGGCAAGGGACAAAGACCGTTGATGAATATTACAAAGAGATGGAGATGGCAATGATTAGATCAAATATTAATGAAGATGAAGAAGCTATTTTGGCTCGGTTCTTAGCCGGTCTCAATGACAAAATCCGACCTAAGGTAGAACGTGCTAACCTTCGTAATATTATTGATATGGTTTATTATGCCGAACAGATTGAAAGGCAACAAAGAGAGAAAAGTTCAAGGACCAATTCAACAAATTTCCAATCTTGGAAACGGCCAAATCAATCCCTAAACAATTCTACTACATTGCCGAGCCTAAATCAAGCAAAGGGTAGTTTGGGAATTGCCAAAACAGCCGCGGGTATAAGTGAGGCAGCAAGGATTTAAACTACACCAAAATCAACCGATTTGAAAGCTAGTACACCTACAACACATGATCGGGAATGTTAGGTAAGGGCCACTTTTCTCCGGATTGTCCAAATAAAAGTGCTATGATCATGATGGACGACGGAATGTGGGTTAGTGATGAGGAGGAAACCGAGGAGACAGTTTTTGTGGAAGAAGCCGAGGGCACTCACCAATTCCCCTCCGATGATAATCTTCTTTTGGTAAATATGAACCTTTTACATTCTAAACCATTAGATGAATTGCATCAACATCGAAGTAATCTATTTCATACAATGTGCAAAGTCAAGGATGGAGGTTGTTTAGTCATTATTGATAATGGAAGTTGCACTAATGTTTGTTCATTTGAGATGGTAACCACTTTAGATTTACCCGTGAAGGCACGTCCTATGCCATACAAACTTTCTTGGTTAAATAATAGTGGTGATATCAAAGTAGACAAACAAGTGGAGATAGATTTCAGCATTGGAACATTTAAAGACACGGTTTTATGTGATGTGGTACCTATGACCGCAAGTCACATTATTCTGGGAAGACCGTGGCAATATGATAGGTTTGCAGATCATATTGGGAGAAAGAATGAGTACATGATTACAAAGGATAAAATGAGTCATACTTTACTTCCAATGACACCTCAAAGAGTAAGTGAGATACAACAAAAATTAGCCGAGAATAGAGAGAGAAAAATGAAAGAGCGTGAGTTGCAAAAAAATGAGTGATCCTACCAAAGAGGTAAAAATCGAGGTAAAAAGAGAGGAAAAAGCCGTGAGCATTGTGAGAAAAAA